>JAPIVC010000107.1:0-1200000 GCA_030586385.1 Camponotus fellah | reverse complement strand
GCGGCTTCCGCGAGCTGAGACGCGGGCACTACGTTACGTTTAAAGAACTTGGTGACCCGCTCGGTTTGAGTTAGCTCTTCCTTCGTGGACGAATTCGCTTTTCGCGAATTTATACAACCCGTATTACTATTCCCGTGATCTTTCAATGAAATTTCAACGGCGCTCCGGCAATTTTCCGAGCAAGGAAAATTTTTGCAAATTTAATTTACATCGCCTCGACTTTGTAAGTTTTAATTTAAATTTTGAGACGTAGTTACACAAAGTTACGAGAAAAATACTTCCCTTGTAAAAATGTATGGTAAATTTTGCAAAAGTTTTTTTTTTACGGACAACGTTTGAATAAAAAAGAATAAAATCACACGGTTAAAAGGTACTTGTAGAGTTAATAATCGCAAGTAGTTTCAGAACGTATATTTTTCCGAAGAAATAGTTACGTAATAATCCGAAACGTTTTGGATAATGGCATTCTTCGCTTTCTTATCAATTTCAGTTTTATCGGCGCTCATTGAAAGCACGAAGTTGTCTAGGATTTCGCTATCTCAGCAGTTTCCTCGGGGGGTCCGAACTCTGTCAGGATGTACGAACTTTAAATCGATCTTGCGATATAGAAGTATCACGAGTGCCATAACTCTCTGCTTGCTCCACTTAACGACAACGGATCGATCCGCTTTGGGCAAAGTATTTTCTGACGTTCTCTTTGATTATTAACGTTGCTTTGTCCTCTGACATTTCGAAATCGAGTAGTTTTGCGGGAAAATATTTTCAATTTTAAAAATAAAAATATTTATTCGATCAATGATATAATAATAAATATAATTTTGCGACTAGATTGGGCGAAGAGGGCGAAGAGGGCGAAGAGGAAAGGGAGGGTCATGAAACAAATTATTCGACAAATATATCGCGCAACGATGCGAAATTGCGAATCGAATATCGGCTCGAACTTGGAATCGCGAAAACCGGCGTCGATCACGCCGGTATGTAATTACGTATGATTAAACAGCAATATCGTCAGCGCGACTTGGATTAAACGACAATAAGGTTGATCGGCACCCTATTAAATGAGCTCGTCGCGCGTTACCGCGCTGATCGATAAATTGTGTTTCCTGAAAAAATAAGGGCAAACCGATGCAGTTTCCGGCGTACGATTATTATATCCGTTGACGCGAGGTGTCGTCCTGTGAACACTGTTGAACGTATCGTACAAATTTGCAATAACAGTTGCTACCGGAGCCGGTTGACGGTGCTTTAATTCAATTTCACGCGACAGACTGCCCGTTGCTCGTCAATTATATTGACTGTTGTAATGCCGAGAAACTCACTCTGAAATTTCGTGAATTATCCCGCGAATTATCAGCCACGCGCGTTTCCAGTTGCCGATTCGAGCGGGGGAGAGGGGGAGGGCTGTATTTGCCGCAATTAAGTGAAAATGCGTTACGTGGCTAATTTCCTCTATGACGCAATTTGTATTCTGTTTAGCGGGGTACAAAATGCGGATCATTAAACGAGTATATTTTCCCTTTTATCGAGGGTTTTCGAACGCGCCGTTGTTTCTTGTAGAACATCGAACCACCCATTATCGCGTTTTATTCGCGATACGAGGCCGGCGGCGACGGCGACAACTTCCGCTTTGGCATCGAAACGTGACAATTTCCGTCGCAGCATCGTCATCTCGTTATCCTCGCGAGGGTCGTTTGATTTCTCGCGAAAAGCTCTCTAAGCCCGCGTCTCATATCCCGGCCGAAATGCCGTATTGCGGCTGTGCCCCAGATTTTGCTCGTAATTCGGAGTGCGATCGTTAGCGAAAGAGCCTACGGAAGCCTAGGCGGGTGGTCGTTTGCCTGGTGGTTGACCGCTATATCGCGGGACATGCGTACATTCGTATTCATACGTGTTCATATGCCGCTACTGCTCATTAGTTTTCGGGCGCCTTGAATTTTCAACTCATTTTTCACGACTCGACGTTAAAATCGTGCCGATGAGATCGTCCTAATGGAGTGGCAGGACGTGCAAACTTAATCAAAAAAACAGGAGCGCGTAATATCAATTAACGTGGACTTTTGTAGCACGTAGCCTTCTTTAGCTTGAGACATCCTGCACGGAATAAAGAGCAGGAAACTTGGGATAAACTTTTATTTTCATAAGGTCTCTCTCGTATCTCTCTTGCCGAATTAACAAACACTGCGTATTGCCTTGACGGAGAATGACATGCAGTTGGCGCGATGTTGCTACGCGTATGTAAACGTGCGTCTCTGTAATATGTGTGTATGTATCAACGGATCTGTTTGTACGTTTCGTTTGTACACGAGCGATTGTTTGCCTGATTTCCGCGTGGTAATATGCATATCCTTCGCATAGTAAGGAGTTGCGACAACCGTGTACATACATTATTTGCATGATAGGTCGATGATTATCGCATGAACCAAAGGAGAAATATTTTATTAGCGTAATCCATCCACGTACAGATATTTATCTTATCGATTTATACATTTTTATACCGATATATAAATTTATTATTATATTTTATTATTATTATTATATTTTATTATTATTATTATATTTTATTATTATTATATCTTATTATTATTATTATATTGATTATTATTATTGATTATTATTATATATTAATTATTATTATTGATTATTATTATATATTAATTATTATTATTGATTATTATTATATTGATTATTATTATTCAGGAGTGCCAAATTTATCAATGCTACATAAGAGTAGGGAATATTTCAAGTATTTATATACTCATAAAAAAATTGCAAGCTGTCAAAATATTTTTGCAGATATTTTTTTGTTTCTTATAAAGCTGCTCTTTAGTTTTTCGCGACGAAATCGCGGCTGACAGATGCGCTTTTTTCGATGTAACGCGTAACCCCAGAGACAGCGCGTTATGTTGTTATGATGTGGGTCTCGGTGATCAGAAACGCGATGTACACGAGGCGCCTTGTAATTAACAAGACCCGGCGGGTTAAAATTACGTCAGGTCCCGCCGTTTACTTCCATCTCCGCGGTGCGACCCGCGGCCTTCGCCCTCGCCGCATCTCCCGAGTAAGTATTCCCGCGAGCGTCTTAACGTAACTCGCTTCGCAACGTATGCCAGGGCTTCTAACGCCGTGTAATTAAGCGCCCTCGGCGCGACGATAATGGCGTCATAATTATGGAGTCTCCTCGTTTTCCGGCCGATATAACGACGACGGTGGAAAGACGTTGTCGGTGCCAGCTGGACCAGCGATTTTCGGCGACGTGTCTATGAACTCGACGAGCTCGATGGAACTCGATTTTATCGGAATTAATGAGCGAGACATTTCGATTGAGATGCGATCCGTAATGTACGACTTGGAATATTACTAATATCAGAAAGTTGAAATTAATTATGCAACGAATGAAATTGATGACAAAATTAATAATACAGGCCCACAAAAAAAAAGTACCCTATGCTGGCGATCTGACTAGGCTAGTCTTATATATTTTGGCCCGCTGAATTCGAATCTGACGTCAAAATTGCTCCATCACGTCACAGTTTTTTTAAAATCTCAAAAATAGACGAAAATTTCGACTTTAAAAACCGACTTTCTAAGGTAATAAGGCTGCGCTACTTGGAGAAAAAATTACTGAAATCATATTTTAATGTATTTTCAGATATTATAAATCCAAATCCGACCTAGAATATAAACGTTGTGTTCAATTTATGATGCGAGCTGGACCTAATGCCCGAATAATGTCTTATGATCGTCTGCGCTTACGCACTCTTTTATCTTCAAATGACCTGTGAAGTGAATTTCTCTTACGCTTTTTTCTTTCTACAATATTTTCTCTTTTTAACATCCAACAAAAATTAGCCATCATATTTTCATCTCATCGTCCTTGATATCGGCACTCCATTTCTTTAATATATATTAAAGATATATATTAAATATATATATTAAAGAAATGAAGCGCCGATATCATGGGATGATTATATTCTAGGTCGGATTTGGATTTATAATGTCTGAAAATACATTAAAATACATTAAAATATGATTTCGGTAACTTTTTCTTCAAGACGCGCAGTCTTATTCCCCTAGAATGTCGATTTTTACGAAATTTTCGTCTATTTTTGACATTTAAAAAAAACTGTGACGTGATGGAGTCAGATCACCAGCACAGGGTACTTTTTTTTGTGGGCCTGTGTTATTACATCTATCCATCCATCTATTGATGGAAAATTTCGATTCTGAATCAAGTCGGAAACCATTGTGTGCGTTAATCTAAGGCGAAAATGCAAAATAAAATGATTCCGTGCTGATCGTGCGATTTAATATTAGTAAGAATCGCTGGATTCATCGACGAGTCATATCTCTAATATTTATTGTTAATAACTAGATACTCGAAATTGAAAATAAACACGCGAGATTAACATTATCGTTATCACACTGCTCTAATCTGGAGCACCAATGTCTACCATTGATCAGCGCATAAAAGTCGAGTCTCGAAATGATATCGTATCTGTTCGCTATTGTAGCCTCTCGTATTCATGAAAATTTTAAAGACCCTATAAACTCTGTTTAAGGATCATTTCGATCGAATTAGGTTGGTCCACATGTACCCGCTTGCAGCATAATGGAATTCCGATACCAATTTGCACCCGCTTTGCTTTACGTCAGCAAAGTGACAGCCGCGACCTCACCGCGGTGTCACGCCCTTTCGAAATAATTATTAAAATTATTAATTATAAAATTATTAAATCGAGTAATTGATCGATGAGAGGCGGGAGAATATTTTTCTCGTCGAACAAATGTTTTCGTACATAATTCAGACACTCGCGAAAATTTTTGCAACAAGAATGCATTAAAGTTGATTTTATTCGTAAACATTTATCTCAATAAATCTCAACATATTAAATCCCCCATTTGAAGGATTTAATTACCTATTTATCTTATTTAATTACATAATTATTTAAAACGAGAGAGACAGAGAGAGAGAGAGAGAGAGAGAACGGGAGCACGAGTGCAATTCACCTGCTCCTTCCAGCATCTCTCGTTGAATAAACATTTTAGTTTTAGTCGGTTTTCGGATCAAACTTTAGTTATGGAGATTAACTAGCGAAGTAAGCCGGGTCTTCGGGAACACCGATGATGGACTCACGAGATATCGCGGCGAGTTGAAGTATACGAGAGAGAACGACGCGAAGGCGAAAGGACGAGGTGGCGCTCGAATAATGATCGATCACACGTCCCTTCCGCCTGTAGAACCGGATGTCGTACCCTTCCGCAACAACCCGCGACGGACGGTCATTTGTTGTTCGGGCTGGCGCTTATGTACGATCCCGGGGCCGTGTCATGCGGAAGCGTGGTGGATGCTCGTTCGTGCCGATATATCGACGCTATTACATCAATGTCCTTCCCTCTCCTGCACTTCCCCTCCCCTCCCCTTCCTATTACGAGCAAGTTTTGGCTGTCCTTTTCTACTTTGCGCGATATTTAGTATCGATAACGCGAAACGAACCACATCGTCTCAGTTGGTGCGGCCATTACGCCTGCTCTCCAACTACATTCGTATTATCCTCCGGCAATTTGTCGCCGCAAATAATGTTCGCAAACCGCGAAACTCGTTCCTCGCACGCGTCGCGTTTTATTGCTGCGCCCGCGAAATTTTAAAAAAACGCAAAATTGATTTTATCTTCAACGAGAGTCACTCCACCGCGCGCTCTCGTGTCGTTATGCATTTGAGTGTCGAAAACCGCAAAAATTTTCCTTCCGCACGCTATCCCCCGTCGTTTCGTTCCACCCCCTCCGCGTCTCCCCGCGGAGAACGTTAAAGTTTTAATGCGGCAAGGATAAGCCCGTCTTTTCGCCGCACCGCGGGCTATCCTACTAAATGCTCGAACGACAACCGCTGCAATTTTAGTTTGGCCGAGTTGCACGCAATTCTTGTCCCGAAGTCTCATCTAAAAGACTTTTGTTTGAATACACAGGGCCGATTAAAAAATCTGAGATCATGCAAGAAAAACGCAAGAGCTGCAAGAAGGGAGAAAATTTCCGCTCGAAGCCGGGGATACTATGTTTTTCTTTTTGCAATTATAAAACGCGAACTTTAATTATTGGAACGAGACTCATAATAACCAAAGTTTCGTTATAACGTATACAAACTTCATTAAGAACGGATTAGGCCAATATCTCGCTATTACGAGGGAACGAATTCAACAACAAAATAATTAAAATCGCGCGATTAATTAATCAGTTGTTTTCCTCCGACGGATAATCTATTAAATAATACATCTAAAAATACAACTTTTCGCATACCCGCATCTCTATAATCTTAGAAACTATAATCTTACTTGTCTCTTAAAATTTTTCGAGTAAAAGCAGACGTGGATAAAATATACATCTTCTGGATTGCGTTTGTTCGGTACGCGAGGTACTCATCGCGTCTCGTTGTTCTCGCGTGATACTTCCTAAGGACAATTTCATCGTTTCTTTAAGAATTCAACTAGGAAACTGTCTCTGTTGTGTAGCGCGAGTTTGTTAAAACTTTGCGCTGGAACTTTGCAGCGCAACGAAATGCACACAAACGAGCGTTGCCGTGGCCGAATCCGGACGATTAATCACTTTCCTTGCGCAATGCACGACTTTTAAAAAGTCGCGCGTTTCGCGCACCATGACAAATCGAAAAGGTAGCAGCATTTCGAAATTGGAATCCAATGCGCCGAATAGTAAAACTTTAGTCTCCGGAATACGACTCACTCTACCTAGATTAAATCGCGTTTATAGACATTCCTGATGAGTTCCCGAGAGATTCCTTCGCGAGAATTTCTTTCCCGAGATAATGCTCCATATTAGATAATGCAGTCGCGCGGTGAAATGAAACTTTAAGCGTGTAAAACTGTGCTGTATAGTAAACCATTTCGCCAAACTTTATATCAATATATTAGTTTGCAAGATCTTCATTCATTTAGCGCTTTCGTAGAGAGGAGGATATTGTTTAAGGATGTTTTGTATGTATAATCCCAGCAAAAAGTAGCTGAAAATTAATATTGACGAATATATCCACTTTTGGTGTATTTTGAGTATGAGAAATTGCGTGAAAAATTACAATTTGGTCTTAAGCTACAGTTAACTACAGCAGAGATATATTTTTTGATATTTATTGCATTTTTACTGAAATATTCCGAATTTTATTAATCGAAATGATTAACTTTTGCCAGAGAATTTCGCCTTGTGACAGATACATGACTAACTTCATCGAATTATATTTAATATTTTTTTAACCCATTAATACTTGTATAATATTATTTGATCAAATATTTCCTCTGTATTGTTTGCAAATTTTAAACAAATTCTGAATATTATTTCCATGTGTTTTTGTCATTTGAATCGACGTGGTTATACATTTCCCGTAAGAATACATATTAATTCGGTGCAAATTAAAATCCTCATAACTTGTGAACGCTTTAGTAAATCGATTTAAAAATCGTATTGAAGATTCTAAACAATGTAAGGACATTCTGTACAATTTTCATTAAATTCTCAATATTTTCAAAATTCTCAATATTTTGAAAATAGGTACAAAACATCCTTAACGTCTAAATTATTTTGCGCGACGTACACTCGCGTAAAGTTAAAATTTAAATTAATTTTAATCATCTAGATATTTTTTATTCGATATAAAATTTATTCGCTCGCGATTTATTATCGTACATACGACACATGTAGATTGAGTTAAAACGAGTAATAAATCAAGTTGATCCGATAAATTAATTGGACGCTCGCTCGAGCTTCCGACTCTTCCTCTCTTTTGTACCCGACGTGCAGTCCGTAGAACATCGAAGGTGATATAACGCGCGAGTGTGGGTCTAATCAAGCTTGCGGCATCACTCGCGTAGGGTGATTAGATGCGCTATCCGACCTCAAACAACCCGCCGCTCGAACTCAAACACCAGTCCCTTAAGGAAACTGAGATGTTGGATTATGTTACGTTATTAAAGGTAATTAATATTCTCTTTCGTTCGCACGTTTCGACTTTAACAATTTAATAACACGTGTCATTACCGTATTTCTGTTAAATATCTATTATCCTATTACACATATTGCTTTGACACTTACATATATAAATGGGAGATTGTATCGGATAATATATAACAATAATATGTGTATTTTATAAAAAAAGAAAATGAAAAAGAGAAACGATTTTATTCCTATATTTTTTCGCTTCATCAAGACACTAGTAAATTGGACGTAATTAATCTCAAGAACAAAAAAGGAAAAGGAAAACGTGAGAAATGACGACGTTTACGCTATTGTTAATGTTTTTAATAGGAGGAGGAGAAGGAGGCAAGTGCGAGAAAAATGACGTCGCTCTTAATTAATGGAGCGTGTTAAACGCCGTGTTCTATATGGATTGCCTTTGTTCACGGTTTAAATGACGGGCGATGTTAATCATCGCGACGCACATTACGGGGGGTGAATTGGCAATGTACCCTCTTTAATAGGCCACGTGACAGGTGGGGAAAAGTTGCCACCGACAACTAGTCCCATACAAGTTGTATAATGTGTTATGTAATCTCGAGACAGAGAGAGTTAACATGCTCGGAGGCACAAGTTAAGTACATTACAACGCGTACGCCTTTTGAGTATCGCGTCATCGATAGCATCAGCGAAACATTCCGGAGATAATAACCATAATTGGAAATTTATATTGCTCGTTAACGAGAATTACTATCGAGGAGACGCAATTTCACGTTTCTCGAATCAATATTGTAAAAGAATATCGAATTTTGCTCGAAACTCGTTGAATTGGGAGATGTTTTTTATTTCAACAGTTTAAATTATCAACATAATGAAAAATATTGCTTTGCTTTTAACTCTTTTTAATTAATTTGCGTAAATTAAATGTGTTACATTTGACTGCGTGTTGTTAAATATTGCTAATATTTATTGAATATTTAATCTTTATATTGATTTCTGCAATATTTGTATGTTTAATTGAGTATTGCTCGCGATTGAAATAATATCGCAATTTTGATAACGGTGGACAGTTTCGAAATTTCTCACCAGATCAAAATTCGTATTTCGGTCACGCTCGGAAAGATTTTGGCGGATCATCAAAGGCTTAGTCTCGAAAGACGAGGTTCGCACTCGCCTTCGATGAGAGAAAATACAGCAGCACTAAGGGTTAATCCACCACCAACCCTCCGTCACTCGCTGCTCAATCCAAAATCTCATCCTTTCGTCATGCGATGTTCCGTTGCGAACTTTTCGCGACTGCAAAACAACAATAACTCAAAGACGAACAGAGAAACGCTTTTATCTATATATTTTAATTCGCGTAAAATTAGTGAAATTGATATTTTAACGCAGCGAATGTTGAAAAACGCGCCAATCTTTTAATACTATATATTTTTCATCTCTTGTAATTGAATTTACAATTTGAGATTGCGAAATGCTCTTTCAGAATATTTAATTTATCGCTTTAATAGTGTATCACACAATATTTTATTACGATATTAAGTAACATTTTAATCTTGACTGTAAGTTAGTTGACATTTTTTGATTTGCGTCTTGCAAAGTTAATCAAAAACAAGAGAAAATTTCCATCAAAGAGTTGCGTGATAAAATGTGGTAAAGAATACACGTACTTGTGGAAATATCGGAAAATACCTTTCGGGCAACCTAAAAAAATCCAGAGCGGAGCAAAATCTGATAAATTTAAAACTCAACGTTAATTAATTTATTGAAACTTTCGTTAATACTTCTCTTGTACGAAATATATAAATAAGAGCGATTGAATTTTTCTTTGTGTTGAAAGAAAACTTATTTATAATACAAGATCAATATTTCTCATCTCAGAAGCGACATATTGCAACACGCGAATGCAACTTCTAGCGAATGTTGTCGCATTCCAAGTCGCGCGTTTCTCATTCTCGATGACATACCGGATACGTCTTGATGCGAGAACATAGAGAAACAGAGAATTATTCTTTCTCTCTCACACTCTCCATGTCACTTTCTCGCTCCTTTGATAAAGAAGAATATATCGAGTTTTAAACAATTAATTTCCAGTCTTGCTTATTTTTTTTGTCAGCGAGCGTGAACGTCTCTTCTCGGTTCGATCGAAAAGATCCATGTCGAGATGAGAAACCCCATAGTAACGGTTTCCTCAAAGTGCTCGAAGTAATTTCTTTGAACGCGGACGCGAATCCTACCCCGCAGGAGAAGTTTGTTAATGAATCTCCCGCTGTTGGCGCCGTCGAAGTGTTTACGTCACATTCAGCACTCCGCGAGAACGCGTCTTTCTTTCCCCCAAGTTTCTCCCTTGAAGAATGACCGAAATATAATATCCTCCTCGTAAACCGTCCACAGGGTGTATCTTAAAAAGCTCTCAATAAGCAAATAGCGTTGTTCCTGATTAAAAACCGAGTCAAAAAATCCTAAACCATTTTTTTCCATAATGCTTAATAAAGCAGTAATTAATGAGTAAAGTCGCGTCAATAAAAAGACAAACTTTCTCGTTATCAACATATGAAGATTTGGATAAACAAAAATATAAACTGTTTTGTGTTAATTTTTAAACAATTCATCTTTTCAGAAATCTTTTTAATACTTAAATTTAATTATTTAATAAATCTTGAAAAAAAAAATGGTTCAGGACTTTTCGACTCGGTTTTTAATCAGGAATAATGCTATTTGCTTAATGGGAGCTTTTTAAGATACACCCTGTATACGACTCGAGGCTATTAAAAAACCGTGACGAATGAGAACCTATTACGCGAAGCATTATGAGACGTCGGAAAAGCTCTATACGAATGCGTAAAATAGGTGATCCGGTCTTATGTGTGCGCTCTTTATCTACTTACGTCCTTCTTCTCTCGCGCGCGACGCCGCATAAAAGCCACGACGCCCGTAAATGCCTCTATTTGAAATGCATTGGTCGACGAGAAGCACGACGACGCTGTTTGCGCTGTCAAGCGGCATATAATGGATCGGGGTTACCGGACAGGTCGCTGTCACCGGCGACGACGGTTGCTTTCGTCGTCTGGCGGGGGCGACCCGCTCAGAAAAATGACTATTACTTCGCCGAAGATCAGGTTAATAAAACGATCGGTCAATGTTCCTCGCGACCATCCCGGGAACCGCCATTTCACCCCACTCCCCCGGATACTCGGCGTATCGCGATGCTCTCAGACATCTCGCCGAGGAATGATCGAGCGACGTGTAATTTTAAATCGACCATACGTGGATGTCCAAGTATCGTCCGGATACTTGCGTGTCAGCTCTTGGATGTTGAACAAACGTGAAAAGTTTTCGAACGCGTGTCTCGTTCTTATTTCACCCTGCAATATCGTAACGCGACGTACCGAAATAAAGAATCATCCCCTATCGAGGGATAAGCGTCTTTTTTTTTTTTTTGGTAAATTTTTTCTCCTCTTGTTATTCGTATCATACATCGCTTTCGTCGATTTGTATTCGACAAATATGAATGCATCACGCATATTTTTCTTTACTAATATTATTGAAAAATATTATCTATACAGGTCATTGCTTTGCAATTTTTTTTCTGCTGTTTCGTTTTTCTGTAATAACAATGGAAAAATCGGGCGCGCACCCGCCAGTTCTGTCGAATTGTTAATTCCGATATACATGTCGCAGTGCATCGTCGTCGCCCAATGGGAGAGAGATTCATGCTCGTCCCAGACTGTTTAATATTCCGCATCTGTAAGCCGCGCGAGCGGACTGTGCTTTTTTTCTCTCTTTCTCTTCCTCTCTTTCTATTTGTGCGTGAAATACACACGTATGATATTTTCTATGGCAGCGTCCTAGCGCGCGGCGGAAGGAATACCGAAAGTACGTTTTATAAAGGACGACCTGAGCGACGCGTGACATTCCTTTTATCATGTACATCCACGCGGAAGTGGAATACGCGAGGAAAGAATATCGTTTGTGCATTCCATACCCTAGAGAAAGAGAGAGAGAGTCGCGACCTCTTATAAATAATTTGCGCCTTCTGAATGCGCGCGATCCTACGACAATCTGCCAAAGAAATTTATTCGCCGGTGCAATAAATTTCTCTTTTCGTGCTGCTTATTTTCACACCGTGTCCTTTTAACGATCAAAGGGTTTGCGCGCTCGAAACCGCTCTTAACTTCTCTTTTTTGCCATAACGAAGCCGATATTAATCGCGGCTGCTAAAGTGGCTTGCGAAATTGATTGAGTTTTCGCGAAATGGTTGCTTCTTTTATTTTTCTTTTTTTTTTCTACGTCCCTGTCTGGATAGAATCGCCGAGAAAGCACGTACCATACTCGAAGCAATAATGATGCCTACCGATGTAACGACGTCTGTCTATTCCCTTTGGAGATGTTCTTCATTAAGTTTAGTCTCGTCAATCAGCGGCTTATGCCGATCTACGTTCCTGCTTATTGCTATCGATTCTCGACATAGGTATACTAGTGGTTTATATCTTCTCTTTGCCTCTGCCTTCCTATGATGATTCTGTTCTCTCATCTTTGGAGTTGCAGCTAGAGCTAGAAAATACGATGGCACTCGAAAGCTTTGTTCTCTCCAGCATGCGTGTCGAAATCACGAGCTCTTCCGGAACATCGGAAATCAATTGTTGCGCCAGTGAAGAGAGATTCGTCTTTATTAAAAATTCTTAGCGCAAATGATCTCGATTAGACATCATGTATCGGACAAAAGAGGGGGAGAGGAATCAAAAAGAACGAGTATATAATTTTTTCATAATTATTTATAATTATATATAATTTTTTCATAATTATTTATATTATCAGCAATTGCTGCTCTCTCCTAAAAGAAAACGTAGAGGAATTGTAGTTGGCGGTATCGGATTTCTCGAGTACGTACTCGTTCTCTTTTACCTCTATCGCGGGGTGATTTTTGCGAAACTCTAAACTTTCCGACCAGAGAGCTCTAGGCGATCTCTCTGAAAACGAGGACCGATCGCGCGGTCGACATTTCCCGCTACTCGCCTTTAAGCTATGAGATAGAACCTCTCCTCGAGAGAACCTTTTTTCCGTTGTATCGCTGTTGCTCGAGACTTAATCTTCTCTGAAAAGTTATGAAAACGTCGCTCACCAGTCGCACGAGAGATCCGGCAGAACGTTCCGGTAATGAAGTACATTTCCGATCAAAGCGCGGCGTAAATTCCGATAATGCAGCACATCGTAGGTTAAGTTGGATCACCGGGAAATTGTATCGAGAGACGACTTTTCTAATTAATGGAATTTTTTATTGTAAAGCGGTTATGTCGCGACCAATATTTCTCTTCACTTATTTCGCTACTTGTTCCTGTTATCCGCTTCTCAGCGCAGAGAAATACACTTGACGTAAATAAAGAAAAGGTTTATTTTACAAATAACTGATTTTTTAATTGGATCTCCGCAGTTCGTTATTTTTATTTCATTTTTAATATCCTTGCTATTTAATAACGCACGATTTATAAAAGATAAACGAGAGGAAAAAAAAAGTTGAATGGTTACTTCAATGTTGAGCGATTGAAGGTTTAAAAATGTCTGGAAGAATAATTAAGGAACAATTAAGTTAAAATCCTTGACGCTTTAATTTTGTGACGGAAATGTCCGGATTAATTGCGCGCAGCTCGATGCATATTTTTATCATAATGGCTTCATTATAACGGCAACAGAATTACCATCCTGCCTACGATGCAGAAATATCCCGACCTAGGCATGATCGAGTAGCGTTATTCGCGCGCATCATCGTGTAAGTCAGCCGTCCGTCAGCAACCTCGGAAAATATTAAACAACGGCTCTCGCGCATCTCATTTACCGTAAGGATGCAGCCTCTTGTGCAAATCTCATTATCCTTTCTAATGTGTATGATATGTCAACGCGTGAAATTCGCTCCTTTCCTACGCGGTACATATATTACTCATCGTTCCTCATTAATATATTAAAAAATAAAGTTTCCAACGCTGATTAAAAAATTATTATTTTCAACAAGATTAATTTAATAAATGAGTACGTTGTATATTTATGTCACTCTCGTGGAGTTTAAATCCGCCAGCTAGTTGCGCGGTCGCTGCTCGAGTACTGGCCGTTAAAAAGGAAGTACGAGCTGGCGGAACGCTTCTGTCACGTAATTAGCCTGCCAGAAAGATTAAAGAGGTTTCGCAACTTCTTTTCTTTTTCTAGCTTACTCGCGCGCTACTGCCCTGGATACTCGACGTGTGTCGCTGTCTGACGCATTCTGTTCCTCCTCGGCCACTTCGCCTTCGACCCCGAAGGTTGGGCGTTTTTATTTCAACGATTCGGATCGTGGCTCTTTAAAAATGAGATGTTTCGAGTGCGCGAGTGCGACGGATTGACACTCTGGAAAGAAGAAAAGACAGAGCGAAAAAGAAGAGCGAGAAGAGCTTTAAAAATACGTCTTATATATTATCAGATATAACATAATCAATTGTACGACGTTGAACGATAATAATGAGTCGGCAAAAGTAAAACTCGGATTCCATACGGATTTATGACACTTTTACAATAGGTTCGTCCTTTAAACGCTTTATTTATGCGATCTATAAATATACGGCTGACTAGAACTGTATCTTCACTACTTGAATTTTACTCTCTTGACTTGAAACGATACTTCATGCTCTGTCCAGGTATATCTGTAATATATAATACTTTATCTAGGATATGAGAGAAGGAAAAATAAATAGAGAGAAATTTAGTTTTGCTAAAGGACACTTCTTATTACGACGGTTTTCAAGATTCTTGCATGATCCATCAGCGACATTGCGGTTTCATTGCCTGATCCATGATAAATACTTTTATCGAAATTGTAAATTTTCTGCGAGAGACGATATATTTGATTACTTAAGGCTACGAATCGCGCCGATAAATTTCCACGTATTCCTTTAATATTCCTTTAATATTCTTGAGCACTGCGCCAAAAAAAAACATAAATTTAGTCACGTCTTATAAGTTAGCTGAACAAAGTGGGCGGAATCAATTCTAATTGATATTTTTATTTGTTGCTCATTTGTTGCTAAAAAGTTGCCAAAGAAAAAAATTTGTTGCTCTGTAATTTTTTTAAAAAAATCATGTTACGCTAAAGGAAGATTAAGTTAGCGGAACAATATAACAACAAAATTATACGTAATAATAATATAAAAATTTGTTGCTAATTTGTTGTTAATTTGTTGCTCTTAAAATATTCAATTTGTTGCTTGCAAAATAAATTTAAACAATAGCGGAAAACTTTTTACAGCGAGCAAAGTTACAAAAGTAAACTATTAGAAAAAAATTTGTTGCTCGCTTAAATTTCGTATTGAGATATTATTTGAATTTGTTGTTCTCGAAATATTCAAGTTTCGAATTTGTTGCTCCCGCAATAAGTTTAAATAATGATGAAAAACCTTTCACAGTGTGCAACGCTACAAGAGTAAATTACACTTTTCATCATTATTTAAACTTATTGCGGGAGCAACAAATTCGAAACTTGGATATTTCGAGAGCAACTAATTCAAATAATATCTCAATACCAAGTTTAAGCGAGCAACAAATTTTTTTCTAATAGTTTACTCTTATAGCGTTGCATACTGTGAAAGGTTTTTCATCATTATTTAAACTTATTACGTGAGCAACAAATTCAAATAATATCTCAATACCAAATTTAAGCGAGCAATTTTTTCTGATAGTTTACTTTTGTAACTTTGCTCGCTGTAAAAAGTTTTCCGCTATTATTTAAATTTATTTTGCAAGCAACAAATTGAATATTTTAAGAGCAACAAATTAGCAACAAATTAGAAACAAATTTTTATATTATTATTATGTATAATTTTGTTGTTATATATATTGTTCCGCTAACTTAATCTTTCTTTAGCGTAACATGATTTTTAAAAAAAAATAATAGAGCAATAAATTTTTTTCTTTGGCAACTTTTTAGCAACAAATGAGCAACAAATAAAAATATCAATTAGAATTAATTCCGCCCACTTTGTTCCGCTAACTTATAAGACGTAATTTAATCGCGCACGAATATCTTCAATTTTTGCGGTGCTTTTTTCTCTCCCTTCTTCTAGATTTTTTCTTGCACCTCGTGATTCGATCTTTGACAGCTTTCCTAAATCGAGCTGTCGAATAAATCGTCCATCGCGGATAATCCAAAAGAACAAAATTTAGTTTTGCTACAGAACAATCATTTTTGTTACGGCGATTTTCAAGATTCTTGCATGATCCATCAGCGACATTGTGGTTTCATTGCCTGATCTATGATAAATACTTTTATCGAAATTGTAAATTTTCTGCAAGAGACGATATATTTGATTACTTGCTACTTGAGGCTACGAATCGCGCCGATAAATTTTTACTATCCTTAAGTATTCCTTTAATATTCCTGAACATTGCGCCAAAAAAAAGAAACACCAAAACATAAATTTGGTCGCGCACGAGCGTCTTCAATTTTTGCAGTGCTTTTTTCTTTTCCTTCTTCTAGATTTTTTCTTGCACCTCATGATTCGGTCTTTGACGGCTTTCCTAAATCGAGCTGTCGAATAAATCGTCCATCACGGATAATCCAAAAGGAGAACAAAATTTAGTTTTGCTAAAGAACAATCATTTTTGTTACGGCGGTTTTCAAGATTCTTGCATGATCAGCGACATTGCCGTTTCATTGTCTGATCCATGATAAATACTTCTATCGAAATTGCAAATTTTCTGCGAGAGACGATATATTTGATTACTTGCAATACTTGAGGCTACAAATCGCGCCGATAAATTTCCACGTATTCCTTTAATATTCTTGAGCACTGCGCCAAAAAAAAAAAAACATAAATTTAGTCGCTCACGAGCGTCTTCAATTTTTGCGGTGCTTTTTTTTCCTTTCTTCTAGGTTTTTTCTTGCACCTCGTGATTCGGTCTTTGACGGCTTTCCTAAATCGAGCTGTCGAATAAATCGTCCATCGCGGATAGTCCAAAAGGAGAACGAATTGAGCGGACGGACGAACGTGAAGGACGAGCGGCTCCTATTATCAAGCGCGGGTGGGATGAAAAAAAAAGAGAGCGGGTCTCTCGGACGGAGATCCGTGCCGGACACGCCCAGTCGCGTTTGCAACGTTTTCCATCGTTTTACTCTTTTTCCTTTTCTTCTTTTTTTTTTTTTTCATTCTCGGAGTGCCGCGGGCGTTTCTTTTTCCAGCGGAATGGAGGTCACGATATCTGCATTTCCGTCACGTATCACTTGAATAATATATCGTGATCTAACATACACCGGAGCGCGTGCGACAAAATACATTTCTCATTTCGCGGGGTAGTAATTTCCTTTCATCGGAAGTTTCGACGTTTTTTCTATTCGTCGCGCGACTATCTTCCTCGTCGGTGAAAAAGGGCAGTATTTCCGACACCGAATGGTTTCGATAAAGTGCGCTTAACGCATTTAACCATGCGCAATTTCGGTTAATTTTTTTCTTTTAAAATTTCTCTCTTACTTTTTTCAATGACACGTATATTTGACGAGCCCGAGGGGCCCCGATGCGAGGAAGAGAGGAGGAGGAAGGAGGAGAAAAAGGCCGGAAAATTCGAAGCCACACCGGTCGAAAGTACTTGATCGAATCTATCGAACTTTTGCCGCACATATACGGAATGCGAGACTGTTGTTCCGCTAGAACGACGTAACTCACGATGTACTCGAGTCCAGAGTTGAAATATCCCCTGGACTTGAGAGCGTAGAGCGAAAAAACTCCAAGTTTCCGCTGTTCAAAGTTCGTTCGCGCCGCACTTTGGCGCGATAAGAATCACTCCCATGCATTATTCATATTGCGGGCAATGAGACCGATATATATTGTACTTATGAGAATCAATATGCGTACTCGAAATCGCACTTGCATAGAATAACAATCAAAGTGTCGAGAAAAATTCTGCATTCAAGATGGAAGATTTCGTGATGATGATAAAAAATTAATATCTCGTGTAGCTTTTTAACAGACTTTCAGAGAAAATTGAGAAATTCTAACGTTGACATTCTTAATAATACTAATGATATGTTACATGTTATTTTTATAATATTACAAAGAATAATTCATTGAGATCCGCTGACGTGTACATCTCAGATATATTTGCATCTTCTTTCATCGATTCCGTTTACTTTTGCTGATTCATTAATAAATATTTTTCAAAGTCCTAACATAACATTAATTCCATTTTTTACAGCAATTTCTTGTTAAATAGTAGAGATAATAAATTTGGAGATAAAGCAACAAACTAGTAGTAATAATCATTTAATTATTTCATACATTCAAATATAATATCTCATGAAAGGATGTCAGATTAACGGAAGTTCTTTGTAACATTTTTCTTTTGCAAAAAGATTATATTTATAAACATTTATATTTAATATAAATACGTATACCACAAAGGAGTATTGAACGCTACTGCTATTGAATAAAGTTACTCGCAATTGATTCCTATTAGCATTTATTTTCTCTTGCAATGCATAGAAAATATATCGAAGATAAACCAGCACTGTTACGCCAATTCAGCTTAGTAATGGAAATGTTTCATATTTTTCTGTAAAAAAGATGATTTTAACGTGTTCACCGCGATCCGTAGGAGCATAAAATGTAATTATTATGAATGTAATAGAAACGGGAAATGTTGAAACGTGAGAAAAATGTTTGACGAAATATTTAGCGTAAAACTTCTTTATGCTTTTTTATATTTGTATGTGAATTGGACTGTACTATTGCATATTGGACACCGGATTAATATCACGTAAAGTAGCAACGAAAGCTGCGTATTTTTTGTATTATCCTTCTCTTTTTTTTTACACGGCTGCAAAACATTTTCGTTGAAAATATCAAGCGGAGCTGAAACCAGCAGCGATGTCCAATCCCGCTTGCTTTCAGCCTTGTTTCAACGCTCATCTCGCATCGTTCTCCTCATTTGGTATTCACCATTCAGCTCGCACTGTTAATTGCCTTATATTGGTAAAGTTTCTACTTTAAATTATACCGAGAGAACGAGAGTATTCCTTTCTCGCTCTGCGGCCGCGATGTGAGATGAAAATACGAGCAGCTGGCGCGGCCGGTGGGATACATTCATTTTAAACTTTACGTGTGTAACTAACGTATGTATTTTTTTAACTTCCAGGTGAGTAACCGAAACACTACCATATGCGTGAATACGGCGGATATCATTTCGGATCTTGGCGAAATTGTCGCAAACTTGCGCGCGAGATGCGGCTACGGTCCCGCATGACCCGGTACGTATTTGCAATAATTATTAACATCGAGCAGATAGTCGTAATAGTTCTAATTGGCATAATTACTGTCTGTACACGGAGTGTGTCAAATGGGGAACTTCGTTGTCAGCAAATGTCAATAATGGAGACACACGCTGACCACGTCGTGTAACCACTGTATCGAACCGTCATTACGATGCATAAGGAGTCGCAGCGCACCGTAAGGCAAACAATGCTAAAGTCGTGATTTGATTAATTAGGTCAGCGATATTCCTCCTGCAAAAATCGATCGCGAATGGCAAATGGGAGCGCGGCTTTATGAACAAGAACAAGAGATAAAAAAGAGAAACAGGGAGAGGCCGTAATAAATATTAGATGCGTTATTTTGTGGTGGCTTATAATTTATTAAATAAACCGTTTTTATTTTCAGAGAGTTCTTATAAGAGATAATATACCAACTGATTGATTAGATATAAAAAAGTGCTTTATATAAATCTTGAAATTAATTTCTGCGTCGAGATCGTTATTCATACAATGATACGGGGATTTTTAAAACGCATAAAAAAATGACAAATTTTTTTTTCATTTACAATTTTCTGACAAAATATTCGAACAGTGCTCCAAATGGATTAAATGATAAGCTTTGCGGAATCAGTCACGTATTATTCATCGCGCGTTTCCGGGTTTTCGAACACACGTGTCCGTAAAATATTTGTCATTAATCAAACGGGGACCCCGACCCCGGCGAGCGTGCTGTCGGATACATGCTTGCATATATATATATGTATATATATTTGTACATATATACAATATATGTGTATATTTATTCTGAGAACACATTTGCGCGGAAGAGCCAGTCGTTTCTCTATAACGTGCCTGCCGGCGTGGTTGACTTTACATCTTCCGGCATCATCGTCGCGCCGAAAAACATTATGCTAACGACGTTTACGTGGATACATCTCAGACGACGATAAACTCTCTATTTATATTCCCCCGATATAACAAACACGAAACGAAATCATCGGCGCGGGGCCCGGGACCCCTCTCACACTTCAGAAAAATGCTAAACGCCGCCACGCGAATGGGAGTTACGTGCAAACGCGTACCTCGACGCGGTTTACATCGTTTATGAGAAAATTCTGATGCGTTTCGCAAAAGAAATTTCCCATTTATATGCCCACGAGCGTCCGATATTAAGGCGATCTTGCGCGCTGCTGCAACGATCGTGCTATGGGAAATCGATTATATCGAATAAAAATGCCCCTCGTGTCATACCATGAATCCTTAAAGACGGTGATATTAGTTGGTAGATAGTTAGATATTATTAATTACAATTATTAGTTACGAGAAGTTGGGAAAACTAACAGCGTCTTATTCTCTCATCATCTTTTTTTATTTATAATTTTTTAATCATTACTTTTTAACGCATTTTACAATTTTAAAATTAATCCAAGAATGAATGATTGTTTTATGTTATTGTTTTATCCTTTTTTTACAAAATGATTTAATTGTGCTGTTCGTTAACGTTCGTGCGCGGTCATCATGTTACATTTATTCGCGTTACATTTATTTATTTCACTGACCTTTTTTACTTTTGTGATTACGATTTTGAAATTGGTACGTGCTATGAAACGATAATTAATACAGGATTCGCGCAATTATTTGCCGGCTTTGTTTATATGTTTGAGCATTTTATAGAATTTATCATAAATGCGCATATATCATAAATGCAGCATATTTTTTCATATTATATTCATTATTTCTATACATATGTATAGATTACACAAAATGAGAGAGGAGATAGGAGGGATAGGTTTCGATATTTTATCTATATTTCTGCTTGTACGTATATATTTCAATATTTTCCTCAAAGCTGCGCCGACTCTAATTTATCGTCTCGATGATATGCGAGCTTTATCGAGGCGTTTTTTGTCGTCTGGCATTTTTTCGCGTCGACTGACGTTTTTTTGCGACTAGATTATATTGGAATTGAAATGTTGCGACCAATACAGGATCGCTCGATGACAGCCAGAGATGCATGGCTACATCATTAAAAGCGGCGTTTTTTTTATTCTTTTAACACATGAGATAATTACGAATAATGCATATGGATCTCTGAAGTTGGAAAGCATATTTTAACGTATAAAAATGAACGATTTTGACGTTTTCTGGTAGTGTTATATTTACGTTAACGCTGTAAATAAATCATCATCGATATGTAAAAAGCGACTGGAAAATTCAAATAGAAAAAATTCGCAGCAAAAACGACTTAAAATATGTCGCAGAACCGTCACTTATCACTTCACTAGGTAACCATTTCCTTGCGGCAAAAATATCGGTGCATTTTCGAATCTCAGCGCAATATCGCAAATGGGGAATCCCCTGGGTGACGAGAAAATACGTCGTCGTCATCGTCGTAGTCCGGTCCAATTCTCTCTCGTAGAGATTCTCGCCAGTCGGATATCCGCGAATAAAGAAAATCGTATAATCTGTGAAAGGGGCGGTTGAGGAAGCGGCTCGATGGCTTGATCGCGTACTATCTTTCTCCGACGATGAGACGAGACGATCTTATCTTCTTGGATAACCTCGTTCTCCGGCTCGACTTCTGGTCGATCGAACGGGAGACGTCATTGACGTTACCGTAGCCACATCCGGTTAGGGACTCGCGATTTATCTCGACGATTTCCTTTTCTATTTCATTTCACACCCGAATTCTCAGTCTGGAGAAACGCATCCCGAAAAGTCTCAGTTGCCAAGTATCCTCAAGGACGATCCTGGAAAGAGGTAGGACCTGTATCAGAGTCACTTCTTTAAGAATATTGAATGATTCACGGAGCATCGCGTCATTACAATTTTAACCAGAGCTTCACAAATGAATCTATAGGGCTTTAATACGCGCGTCAGAACCGAACGATTGGAAGAAGCGAGAGGACAGATAGGTACACGAGAGGGCCAAGAATGAAAAAAAGGGAGACTCGCACGAAGGGATAGTCACAAATTGGACAAAATCCCTTGGGCATGACGGTATGTAGATATGTCGAGTGGACAGGAGAGTCTGAACCGGCTCTCGATCGGGTTCCGGAATAATGGAATGCAAAAAAAACGAAGATGAGCGAGTCGAGTACAAGGGTTCTCTCCTTCGAGAGAGCCTGAAATGTCCGATGAGCCAGAGGGTCTCGACGCCATCGAGCCATCGATGGTTTTTATTGATACACTAAGCCGTTCAAGATGAAAACTTTGTCCGACTAAAGAATTATCGACATCTATTTAATTCGCGAATTATTAATTCCAACGTAATTAGAGCTCTTGTCTCTCGATCAGAGTTTAATTTAAATACTTTGAAAGGAATATCGATGGCACAGCGATCTATAATTTACACATATCACAAGCAATCTTGGTATCATATGTTTCTGTCGCGACGTTTATACTCGCACTGATATAAAATAATTCTACTGCGAGTTCGCTCAAGATTTTTATCGCGTATGGCTCATCGAGATAGGAAAATGCCATAATTTGCCTCTTATTATCCCCCCGAGGCTAAAAGCTGCCGTATTTATACGATAAGGAAGTTTGCGCGGAGTGTCGATTTAACGAGTTTATTCGACGAGGAAACTCGGCACGTTAATGTTCATCGCCTCGCTTGTACTAAGAATTTTAATGTTGACAATCGCACTTGTATACCTCGCGAGTTTCGTCTTACGGAAATAAAGCAAGAACTGGTAAATAACTATGTTCTTGTTTTACTTGGCAGTACTCCCGAAGAGAAAATCTGAAACAATCATTTGTATCACGCGGCGAGATATAAATGTACTTGGTAAATTTACGAGAATGGAGGTAGCGAGCAACGTAGGACGGGCGAAACAATTTTATACGAACGTTGCTTGCACATTAATCAATGCTTTCCTTTTTTTTTTCTGCCTTTCTAATGGAGAGAGAAAGAGCGCGCGCATCCGGTCCCGCACAAACCGAGATTATTGATCGAATCAAATGCGCGATTTTACTTTGAAGCGTGCACGCCGCTATACTACATATTAATTAATCAGTATACGGAAGTGGAAGCCGGGGGAGGGGGAGGGGGGGAGATAGAAGGTCACAGGGAAAAATCTTATTTAATTAGTTGATGAAACGACCCAGAAATCCCGTCAAACCCGAGCAACTTGCTCTACGAAATTTAATTCATAATATACGGCGCCCAGTTTCAACAATACGATGAACGAGAGATGGTAGCGGCGGCGGCGGCGGCGGACTTTCATTATTGTCAGTTTAATTAAATAAAGCAGCTGTTCGCGCGGAGTTAGTCCATTCAATTCAAAGCTAACGTAACTAGCTAGCTATTCTTTTCGCGCTTTTGCACATGACGCTTTCCATAAATCTCTAAAGACAAAGGGAAAATATATAAGGGATGCGTCAATTTCAGCGCCATTTTCCACCAACGGTATTTTCGGATCACGAATCTCTCGCCCCGGCTCGCCGCCTCGCTTATTACGCGGGATACGGATACGCGCGAGGTGTTTCTCTTACAGAACGTATACAGGATGCGCCACGTCGAGAATATCGGATTCGAACCGACAGGAACTTCATCCACGAGCAATTTCAAAATGTCGAAACTTCGTAACAGGCGATATTTAACACTTTGCACCCACGAGTTTCGCGATTCGCTATTCGAGCATGCACGAGTTATCGTAACATTCATGATCAGTTCTCAAAGAAGAACCATCAGGCTAGTCAAACGTTTAGAAATTATCGTGCGAGTATGAAATTTTGAAGAGGGGAAAAGGGTTAAAAAGACCGCTTTTCGACATCTTGATTATAAATCTTGACTTGAAGCTTTAGGATAAATCGATTCGGTACTCTTGTCAAAAAATATCGATTAAATTTAATGCTAATGTTTTTATCGAATGTTTAATGTTTTAAAATAAATACAAAAAAACACTGCACAGAGTGTAAGTCATTTCCGATAAGAAATCAATCTTTATCAATTTAAGTTTAAACTTGTAAATGTGTGTACGGAAGGTATGCATCGTTAACTTTCCTCCAATATATACAGAAACGACGGGCGTTATTGTTAATGCGCGAAAAGATATATTCCGCCCTTCCTTTTATGCGGTTAACGCTTTTTCTTGCTTTCGGTGGCGATGTTTCTCTTTCGCCCCATAAACTGTGGCACGAAATGCCTAATAATTATAAATTATAGATATTTATAGACCATAGAATCTAGTTACCCGTAATTGTGGCGCAAATTCGCGGCAGCCATTTACCGACAAACGAATTTAAAACATTAGCATGCCAGATGCAGGTATTCTTTATGTTCGTACTTTTACAATTTCGTTCTTTTATGAATGTGCTCGTGCGAGCAGACAATAAATGTGTTTTTTACAGTAAATGTATACGTAAAAGTGAACGTAAAAAAATATTGAAAAATCCACAAGTATAAATGGATTTGAAAATTTGTGCAACATTTTCAAGGTAAAATTTACTCGCAATTAATGGAAAAATATAATTTTATCACATGTGTAATATAATTTTGCATAATTTTATACTTTTCTGTTGATGCTGTTGGTTTACAAAAACTTTTCACACACATTTTTTATCGCATGCAACTGTGATAATATAAATTAATTAAAAATCGGACCAGAGAGAATCAAAGAAACTACGCTGTTAATAAAAGATATACGTCATACTTGAGCTTGATACGCAAGTTACAAAGTTTCGTAACGGCATCTTTATAATTATTTTTCTATTGTCTGACTAGTTAGGTTAGGTCGGCATCTCGAGACGAAACTCGTTTTGAAAATTTTCATCCACGTCGGTTGGATCGCAGACGGTTACGTAAATCTGCGTTAGCCACGTGGAAGGCTCTCGAGACTTATTCTTCCCCGCGCCTTTAATATGACATTAATGTCGCGCCGCATTGTGGTAGTGGCGGCTTGAAATTACGACGGTGAAATATTTCCTGAATGCCAAATAATAGCGGCGGATATATTTCCCGGTATTCTGTTACGGAACGCGAGCGTAAACGCCATTAGACAAATCTGTTGTATAATTTTGGCGTCAGTTGTCGCCGTTTATCTACCGAACTGAATTATTTATCTCTCTTCGACGTCATACAAACGGGAACTTTCCGTTTTACGGATTGTCCCGCGCAATTTCGCGAGAAGTTTGCGAAAAAGATCTCGAGCGATCGCGTGACGATAAACGCAACAATCATTTGCGACAGGTAAATACATACATAACGTGGCGATGGGAAATTGCAGCATGCGGTACAAAATTTCGCGTACTCGCCCTCTCGCCGCTAAATCATCGTGCGAATGCGTCGCCCTTTCCTGTACATGTGTACATCACGCATGAAGTGCGCGACGCGAATCGATCCGGGCCAGGTTTTGATGTCACACCGGAGGATCGGGTCGGTTCGATAAATCGTCGTCCCATTGTACAGCGCAATGGATCTGGAACGATTGTTCGTCCCTAGCGCATGGAATCTGTTATAGAAGTCATTATTCTTTTCATTGGCGTCTCTCCTTAGGATGCATATCATTTCGATCAAATAAATGTTAGTATAAATAGTACTTTTATTTTCAGTTTTGAAATTTGATCGATGAATATAATATTTCGCATATTGATTATTAAGTTTAATATAGATGATCCTGATTGCCTTCTGGGTTGCTATTTTTCACGACTTTTGAAAATAGTTCTTTATATAACTTATATCTGAAAAAAATTATTGGAAAAATACTATTTTTATACCCTGCTTTTTATTCTATTTTTCCACATGAAATTGCAAGTATTCTCTTAATAGATATTAAAAGAGCAGCTTTTGTAGATTCGCTTCGATTGATCATATGTTTTATATGTCATTACAAGAAGCAAGTATCAAATGTCAGGGAGTGCAGTTGCGCAAATTTTTTCGTTTTGGCTTTTTTTTTTTTATCCTTCCGTTTCGACGAGGCGTCTACAATTGTTTTCCTATTCCTTTTATTCGAGGTATTCGTCGCCTTCTGAATATAAAAGCTCAAGTTCTCCCGTTCGAGCTATTGGCCATCAGATTGAGCGGAAAATGTCTGGCTTACAAGGTTGCCCGTTGTTCACTCCCGACTACTTTTTCCTGGTCAACCTTTACACTGTTTCTTTTCTTTGTGCCTCTTAGCTTTCCTTCTGGTACACGTATATCGGGTGTCTAAATAATTTAATCAATTTTTTAAAATTTGGAATTAATAATTCTTTGTGAGACATTGAAAAGGATATATGCTTTTTAAATTTATATTTTAATTCTTATAATAATTTTTTAATCAAAATCTTATAAAAAATAAAATTCACATAAGTTTAGAAAAGCATGATTTTTTTATTTTTAATTTTCCAACTTGTCTGTCGATGCAATAATTATTGCCGCTATTATAATAATCATTACAGGTCCTATCCTCTTTAGTTTGCGCTTAAATAGACAGACGATGAAATCGAGACATCCTGTACATGCATATACATCTCTTCTTCTTGGTGGTCTCTAGCGACATAGCAGAAAAGCCGATCGACCGTCTTTGTTCGCAGCTTTTTTCGCTCGCAAGGACTTTGTCCAATTAAAGACGAAGTCCCGCCCCTCGATGTCGAAGTATGCTCGTTTGCTCGAACATAAAGGCGTCCGTGTCTTTGGCCGATTCGCGGTCAAAGCACCAGCCAATTTTTCGAAATCGCTCTTGGCTTGCAACGTGACTCGTAAAACGAGCAAATTCCTTTATTCAGTTTCCGCGTACTTCTGCATCTGTATAGCGCGAAAAAAACGCGACGGTTATTCCGTTCGTAATGAAAAGCAATATAAAACATATTTTTTCGAATCATTTTTTGATATATAAAAATCATAAAAATTTTCGTATATTGGCTATCGCAAAAAAATAAATAAATCACATAAAAAAATTCAAATTATTTGTCGATAAATGAAAAATTCGAGAGAATTGATATAATTAACTTTTTCCAAGGTCGAGTCACTAATTAATCAATTTCAATCGAACGATGTGCGCACCGATCGCTCACGTCATATATCACAGGTTCGCGGATGCGGTCGAGATAGATTTTTTTACGGCTTTATAAATTTTAGTACAACAATCGGCGCGAAACTATCGCGGACCGGGGAGAAAAATATTTTGGCGACCCAAAAATTTTTTTTCGATAAAGTTGACCGGTTTCCCTATCGATTGAATCACGTTTAAATTTAAATAAAATCACCGAAAAGAATTAGTCAATCAGATTTTGCACAAACAACATATAAATTTAATTATTATTTTATATTATTAAAAGAGAGATTATTTACTTTTTCGAGACTCTTGTCCATGATCCCTCCCATCAATCTTTATCAAAGATTTATTTAGCAAATATTTGATCGATCGATTTTTATTTCGGAAATTAGAAGATTAAAAGTGCATGGGTTCGGTTCGAAGCTTATTAATATTTGTCATTTAACGCAAAAGCGCAATTCGTGAATGTAATCAAGATGAAAGAATAGATAAGTTTGCGATTGGTACATCTCGTCTTCTCATCCAGGAAAAAGTTCCCGAACGATCGTTTTTGGTCGCCAACAAAAAGCATGCTGGTCCGACTTGCAGTCGTTGGTCCTTGTTTACGGTGGGGATAAAGCCGATATACGTACATAATTCGAATCCTATTCCGTTATACTGCTTTCGGAATGATGCGAGAGCGCGAATGTCGGGATTCGACGGATACTGGATCATGACGCTCTCGTTTTTCAAAGCTTCGGCGGTTTCGCCGGGGCGCGAGAGAGATCATCGTCGCGAAATGGTCGATGACCATCGTCGGTTGGCGAGGAAGCGAATGGCCAGTTATATGACCGCTGTACATCCGCATCCCTGCTATTAACCGGATAGCATCATGCTTTTTTTTGGGCAACGCCGATGCGAAATAAAACGACGAAATGAACGAAGCGCCATAGAAAAGTCACGTAGGACAAAATAAATGGATTATTTTTGGAAGCACAGGTCGTCGTGCATTTATGTATGTTATTTCGGTACACATATTTTATTTACGTTGTATTGTATTACGAAAATTTTAGCAAAATTTATACACACTGAAAAAAAAATCTGGTTGCATTAATTAGAATTCTGGTAGCTTCAACCAGTATGTCTGTTGGAAAATGGACGAACCAGAATTCTTGTAGGAATTACCAGATGAATCTGATTAATTTCTTCCCGTTAAATTTACCAAATTTTCTTGTTAATAATATTAAACTCGCCAGCACCAAGTCGTCTAAAATTTTTTCCATCTCAAAAGTCTGTTTAATATTCTGAATTTCAACAAGATTATTTAATTCAGATTATTGGATAAATTATTTTAAATTCAATTTGTTAGAAAGTAAACTGATAAACAGTGATGCAAGAAGAGAATACAGCTCAAACACACACAATCAGAAAGCTAGCATTCTCTTTCTGGCACTATTATTCGTAAAAAAAAAATATACTTTGGATTTAATGTTAATACTAGTTCTTTATATACATTTCATGACAAATATTGAATACAAGTTAAGTTAAGAATGGCTCGCCGCCTAACAGTAAGCAAAGAAATTAATGTAAGAAATTTTAGATCCAACCAGAAAATACTAACCAAATCCTTATAGTAAAATCTATTAAACGTTCTAGTTATAAAAAATCGAGTCTTATCATGATAACTAGAAATTTTTGTTTGATTTAACCAAAATGCCTTCAATCATATACGTCTTGTTGTATAAATCAAATAATTTTTCTCAGTGCAGCAAACGTATATACACAGGAGGTCCCGCAAGTATTGCTCCATATTTTAAAGATAGATTCCTGGCCAATTTAAAACGATTTTTCCTCAGCGAAAATGTCGAGGCACTAATAATTTTCGAGTTATAAATGATTGAAAATAAAGGGTTTTTCGCAAACTAAGCCTTATGGGAATAAAATATTAATAAAGTCATATTCTTTAGTTAATTTTAGATAGAGTTTACTTTAATAGAATTTTAATTTAAGGCTTAGTTGGAAAGATACATTATGACAAAAATTGGGAATATGCAAAAAAATAATGATCTTCTTCGACATTTTCGCTGAGGAAAAATCGTTTTTAAATTGGCCAGAGAATCTATCTTTAAAATATGGAGCAATACTTGCGGGACCTCCTGTATAATAATACGTATATATATAACATATAATATATAATATATAATAATACGTATATATATAATAATATATTTTTATCGCAATTATCGACCTTGCGATTCGTATTGATTCGCTCCGCTATTTTAAGGCTCATACCGCTACGTCAATCTCTTGTTCGCCTATCGTGACTGAAAATACCCCCGGCGCCATTTATTATCCAAATCCCGCGCGACGAATCGCGCGGTAAGACGTGGTCGCGTGTAAAGCCGAGGCGTTTTCCTCTCGCGGGCTTTTGTCCCGGAATCGAGCCAATCGGTCGGCGCTAATGGTCGTTAACCATGAATAATTAGATACGGTCGCGCTAATTGCCTATTATTAATCATCGACGCGCGCGATCACCGGTATCAAACATTGATTGCGACGATTATGTTTCCGTCCGACGTGCAGGATTCGGGTTCAATTATAATAACGAGGGGGCCACCACCGCGGCGCGGCTTTCCGGCTCGTGCTAAAGGCGAGCCGGAACCGTATTTCGGTCAAAAGACCCGATATATGTATATATTATATATATGTGTACATATATGTGCGGACGCCCGAGAACGGAAAAGGCGAATAATTTATTCGCAAGGAATCGAAACAGCTGCGGCGCCGGCGAGTGCATCGTCCTTGCTGCAATCGCGCCAATGGCTTCTCCATCCGTTCGAGCGAGCTACCATCGATTGAAGCTATTTATACTGCAGGGTAGTAGCGGTTCGGCTAATATCGCCTGGTTTGCCGCTGATGGAAAAAGTGCCGAACGGCGCCGTTCCCCTCCGCTCATGAAACTTTAATGTTACATTTTCTCGCGCGCACTGGCTTAACTTTTCGTGCCACCCCCGCTCCGATATCCTCGTCATAACATCGTATGTACGGTGTATATCAATATTACAAATGAGATGCGCCCGGCAAAACGATTAATTGTCGCACGTCGTGGTTTATCGAGCATCATCTCTCTCTCTCTCTTCGAGTGTCCTCGTTCGAAAGTAAAGTGATTTCTACGACTCGAGTCGAAATTTTGCTCCTATTTTTGAGACTTCAATTTTCTCGCTTTTTATAAATTTTATAGAATTTCGATTTAAGTTTAATTTATCTAAGAATTGAGTTCTTGCTTTGTACCGCAAATAGATAAACGAACGGGTTCTCACTTAAAAAGTTTAAAAGAGAAACTTTCGACAAAACCACAGGTTAAATAGTTTCAAAAGAGGGTAATTTAACTGTATGCGCTTAAAGTATCAAATTAGATGTTAAATTGAATATTGAGGTGAAAAGCTATCTATTCGAGATACCATAAAATACACTCGAGAATACTTGAATTATTGTTCTTCAAAATTACAGTTTGAAAAAGAGATATCTCTTAAATATGTTATGACATTTTATATTCGAGGAAAATTAGAATTTTGCGCTACTCGTGATTACCAGGGAATAATTCCCCTGCCATTTCCGATGTATTTTTACTCATTTTTGCCACGTTGCATTAAATCCTCTTTGAATATTAAATTGGGAGAGACGATGCTTGACCCTGCTCTCTCATTGTCGCGGAAAACCCGAAGGCAAAAAATTTCCCACATCACGATCGGTTCGGTGAATTTGCGAGAAGAAAAAAAAGGAGCGCTCCTCTCGCGTGCGAGTACTTCGGATCGGTACTTTTGCCTCCCGTATACACGTTAGTTTCTGCTCCGTTATATCCATTGCCGTTTACTTCGCACGCAACGATATTAGGCTACGTCGAGTTTTCAATATGCACGAAAGCGCGATAAGTGCCAACGAATGCGAGGCATTTTGCCGCGCGACCGTCCATTTTTTTTCCCTCTTCCTCCAAGTGGAAAGAGCGTTTCGAGAGAAGGAGACAGGGAAAGTAATACACCGAAAAAATTGTATTCTTAATTTAAGAATATATTACTTATCTTTAGAATATATATCACTAAAATAGGCGCCAAGAGGATTCTCTTAAGTTAAGAGGCAAATCTTCTAAAAAGATATTCTTAATACACAGAGAAAAATATTTCTTTGGGTTTAATAAATTTTGTTGAAATCAAATAAGTTTAATTGGTCTAAAAGTTTTTTCCGTCTAATTTCAAATAGTCTTTTAATATTCTGAATCCCAACAAGGGAATCCAGATTAAATAAATTATTTTAAATTCAGTTTGAAATTAAATTGATAAACAGTGATGTCAAAGAGGACTCACATGCATACACAGAACCTATGTGTGAGAGCACTCCTCTTTTTCATCACTGCTAAAGGAAAAAAATATACTTTAGATCTTACGTTAATACAAGTCCTTTATATACATTTCACGATAAATATTGAATACAAGAAAAATTAAGAGTGATGTGTCGCGTAGCGGCAAATGAAGAAACATGTCGCGCACACGAAAATCGAGTTGTGATGTAGAAGTTGTAAATTAAGAATATATTCTTATTCATTAAGAATATATTCTTATTTATTAAGAATATTTATTAAGAGGACTTATACATTCAAGAATACAATTTTTTCGGTGTACGAAAATGGCGTTGTTGCTGTAAAGCGACACACCCGGTAGGGCACCGTATATTTACGGAGCACGAGATAGTATCTAAGATTGCTACAAGTTTCCGGAAAACCGGAAAATCAGGGTAAAACGATAAAAATCTCCGAAACTTTACACCGTGTAGCGAGTGGAAGCGGGGCAAGAAGTTTCTAAAGCAATATTCGACAATGTTTGAGCATAGCATGCCAATCGCTAGATATCGTATGGGAGGAAAATATTGACAGAAAGTATTAAAAGTTATTTTTTTCTTATTATTTGAAATTTTTTATCTTTCGGGAATCTTTCGATTTGCGTGGAATTAACGGAGTATCTCGCCAAAGAAAATTTTCTCGGGACGTAAAATGCGAGTGTTTCCGAAAGTGATCCCTCGTGAAATGTGTCTCGAACGCCGAATACTTTTGACATTCTACAATAAGCCGATGTAACGTTACAAGCGCCAGCAAGCGAAGCTATCGGAATGTAATTTGGTGCGAGAGCGAAAGCGTAAGCTTCGTCTGGTATTCACGAAACTTTGACTGGGCCGCTTTTCGCGTCGAAAATATCCGGCGTATTTTGTCGCTGATCCATCGCAGAGATCTGGATTGCCTCTAATGCCTCTGTAATACCGGCCATCGCTTTTTACGCGCCACTCCGGCGACATGAGTCTCCCTGTATTTTATTTTGTCGAGGTTTTTGTCGAGAGGACGGAGAGAGAAGCTGACGTTAAACCTTTCTGACTAAAAAAAGACTCAAAATCTCATTTTCGAGAAATCACTTCGCGAGCTCTCTTTGGCTCTAAAACGCACTATTTATCAATGGCACTATCGTCGATCAAGTCCTTAAATCAGTAATAATTGTGAAGTAATCGAGAGATCACTTTAAATAATTGTAAAATTAAATAATGGTGAAATATTAATTTTTAGCGATTCAATTGACGCTTTTTTAAGTACAAAATTATTAGGGAGGATATTCAAATTTAAAAGGATAATTACAAGTCATTGTTAACTTTATCAGCAGAAAATTTATCGCGAGACCTTCGCAGAAATGACTTTGACCCAGAAAATTATACATTATTAAAATGCCAAGCATAATGGTTTCCAACCTTTGGAAACACGCTTTTTACTCGACTATAATAGTCGGAGAAAAGAAACTGCCGCATATTACGTCTTGCAATCCTTTAAGGAACGAGCGGTAGATTTACGGTTGGCATAAGAGTGGGCTCGCGTGTCCCTAACTCATCCTTAGCCGCTCGTATTTTCGTGTTTCAACGAAGAAAGCGTCGTGCGGTCATCGACTCGAATCAGTTCTACGATAATAAAAGCCATTTACACTTTGATGCGAGCCGACGTTCTTGCGAGCGTGTTTCTAAGACGAAGAAGTTGTTCGCAAAAGTATATACGTCTCAGATTGTTTATAATCGCGCAATCAAACCGTCAAGGAATTAACTTAACAAAAACGTCATGCTATGTTTAAATCATTCAATAGTTAATCCACTGATGTTCTTACGGTCTCTTTCAAGTTTTCAGATAATTTACTTTCCTAATTTTAGGTATAAAGATAGTTGAAATTGAATGCTAAAGGGATATACTAAGAACGAAAAGAAGTCGCAATTAAATTTTCGCGAAGAAGAATTCGACCTTAAATTGTTCACAGAATTCGCAGTTGAGGGATCATGGCACGCTCCAATATCGCCAACTGTACCGTGAGAAAATTCGTAATAGTTTTCTCGTTGAAACGGAAGAGAACGCGGTCCATTTTCGACGTTTCATATCTTCTCCGGTACGGCGAGTAAACCGAAGAAACAGTGGACGGCTTCCGCGCGAGTCGACTGATCCTATCAAAAAATTGCTTCGCTACTGGCGCCCGAATGTCTCGAGTGTTGCTCGTGTGCCCTTCGCTGTGATGGTTATACACGCTCCAATATCCTCCCTGTAGTGTTCCCTCACGATCAATGGCTTTCTTCCCTCCAATCTTGTTCCTTTTCTTCTCTCACATTTTTTCCTCCTGATGGGACAGTTTGCGCTAATTAGGTTTTGTTCGAATATCGTATCTGCTAATACATGTAATTTCCGATTCTTTGCTTTCTTCGATAAGTAATTGCCTTTAGATAAATCGGTCTTAACAGCGACAAGATAATTATTGCTTTGATGTTAATAGACCGCTACTTCCTCCGGCTTTATTTAATCATCAAATAATTACACAAAGAAATGAGTAAGGAAATCGATCCACTTTTGGTAAGAAATTAATGTTACCGTTAATATTTAAGAGTCTCGGAAAGGGATTAGTTTCATTTTTTACGTTATTATTATCTATCAGAGATTTTTTTTGAAATTATTAAAAGATGGAGCGCAATGTTAGGAAACTAAATTCTGGCCGGTATTTTTTGTTACGACCGCTTTAACAAAAGTGTATATCGCCGTCAAGATTTTTCATCCCATGGAGGATGGCAAACTCGTCACCGGTGTAAGCCGCGTAACGACAAGTCACTCCGTCGAGCGGACAATTCAATCTTCGCGAATTGGCGGCGCGAGGAGGTGCGGGCAGCTACCCACGAGGAAGAGCATTATTCTTCCACTTCCACCTGTTCCTTCTCGGGGTTGAAATTCGCCGGAGATAGTACAAAGCGCTCCTACTCTCCGCGTCCGTTGACGTTTCGCGTGGGAAAAAGCTGCCATAACTCGCCGCCAGAAACTTCCGACTCGGACATTTTCACTTGCTCCTTCACCGAGCCGGGAACTTCTGTCACCGGTCGCACACTTTTCGAAACCAGCGAAATTTCATTTCGCCGCTCGGCAATAACTTGTAGACTCGTGCGAGAAACGCTTTCTCGCGAGAAGTGTCATCTTCAGAATACGAATATCTCGCGACACGTCACGATTATCCTCAGCATTGGATTTTTTTTTATCTCCTCTTACCTCGGAGAAACTTCATTCCGAGATAAAAAGTCTACGATAAAAAAAATCTTTCTCTCTTTCTCCCTCGTAAAGAAAAATCAAGCCCTCGGAATGAGGAAGCGCTCGACAGTCCCCGCTAAATTATGACATCGTTTCAGCGTGAGATGCGACCTCATCTCTTATTTAAATTAAACTGGTAGCATACAGCGCGTAATCCCGGGACGTGCGAGCGTGCAATAAATCCGTCTCTGGTTCTCGAAGACGCTGGTTTTCGCTCGCGAGCGAGACACTCTCGTTAGGCGGATCGTCGTGCGTGGATTTTCCGCGACCGATCCATTTTCGCTCTTGCTCCGCGCGCCTTCTCTCGCAAGAGAACATTCTTATCTCGGGTACGCGAGAGATATCGACACGGCGTGTCTCTGTCCGCGACATCGTTCGCCTCTCGTAATTCTTCCAAAAGCTTTCCCTCCCATTTCCCCCGGTGGGTAACCTATCTCCCCGATTTGTCAGTAAGAGACGGGAACGAGATCGCACTTCGGACGGTCTTGGAATTCCCTTTTCTTGCTCCTGTCCTTGCAAGTTACTCCGCGATTGACACGCTTATAAATCACGACCGAGTCAATTCCCCCTATTTTGTTTAACTTTGGGAATTTTGCTTTTAAAGCAATCGAAAATTCAGTATATATGTCCAAGCTCTTTAAACAGAACTCGTATATAAATGTAAGATTGAAAGAAGAGTTGTCTGACTGCTTAAAATAAATAGCAAATTAAAAATTGAGATCGAAAGGAAGAGAAAAGTTTCGACTCGTGTCATATAAATTGCTCGAATTACAGATACGTCAACGTGACTCGAAAATAGCTGGTCGTTCCTTCCCAATAATTTAATAAAATTATGTCACAATCAATTAAATCGATTGCTTCTTCCTTTTTTTACATGGCACGAATAGATTTCGCATGAGCGTATCATGACATTATATACATACATTAATATTACAGTCACGAGGAGAAAGGACAGTCGATCCGGCTGCAAACTTTGTCGAAAATTGCTTGTGTTTAATAATTAAATTAGACCCAATCGATATGGGCAAACTGCCGTTGTTGTCACAGTTTTATTCGATTGACGAGATAAAGTTACTCGTTTGCCGCTCGTTGCTGTCGCTTTGTCACTGACGCTAAGTAGATTAAACGTTAAACAAGCCGGCTACCGAAGGTCTTTCGGCAGATCGCGCGGCCCAATATCAAGTGTCACGCGTCTGATTAAAACTTTCATGAGCTCGCATGTAGCGCAGAGTCGCGCGGTATGCAAGTATTCTCACATATTCATGAAGTTTCAAGTCGAACTCGGTTTCCAGGATATTCCCAACTTTGGCACTTCCGTGGTTTGTATGCAAACCATGACCGACCGATCACAACGCGAACCTGTCCCGTAAAAAATCATCGGGTTCTGCGGACAGAGTGACCTATTTATATCGGGCAACGCGGTCACTACGAATGCGAGTAGCCTTAATTCGCTTAAAAGCGCACTATTGTCACCTGCGTGTTGCGAGTGTCACATGGTTAATCACGCTGTCGGATATGTGCGACCACAAAATGTACCTAAAAGCGCCATATAAATTAATGCGACAATGCAATGTGTTCTCTCGAGAAATTCCACTTTTATTTTCAATCTCGATTTTTTTCATATTTATGAATACGAAAGAATTTCGATAGCTTTAAGGATGTTTTGCATGTTACAATCCCAGCAAAAAGTACCTGAAAATCAATATTGACGAATATCCACTTTTGATATTTTGAGTATGAAATTGTGTAGAATATTATAATTTGATTTTAGCTACAGTGCAGAGTATGTATTTTTTAATATTTATTGCGTTTTTACTGAAATATTTCGAATTTTGCTAATCGAAATGATTAACTTTAGGCAGAGAATTTTATCTTGTGACAGATACATGGCTAACTTTATTGAATTATATTTAATATCTTTTTAAGTTAATACTTGTATAATATTATTTGACCAAATATTTCCTCTGTATTTAAACTTTTGCAAATTTTAAACAAATTCTGTGTGTTTATTTCTATGTTTATGTTATTCTTTTGTCATTTGAATTGACGTGGTTATACGTTTCCCATAAGAACACATGTTAATTCGGTGCAAATTAAAATCCTTATAACTTGTGAACGCTTTAGTGAATCGATTGCATTTATAGTGAAAAATTGTACTGAAGATTCTAAACATATGTAAAGACATTCCGTACAATTTTCATTAAATTCTCAATATTTTGAAAATAGGAACAAAACATCCTTAACAGAAATCGAGTTTTTGTTTTTATCTTATTTTGGTTTTATCTTATTTATTGTTAATAGCTTGAATGCTTCTCGCTTATTAATAGCTTGAATGCTTCTCGCTTGAATGAAGAATTATGGATTAAATAGTTTTAAAAGATCTAACTACTTAAGATAATATATTATAATAGATGTAGGTTGAAAACTGAGATTGGAAATAGAAGAAAAATTTCGACCTCCAGACTGATGATTATTAATGTTAATGTAAAGTGTAATTTGTACGCTACTGCAAGATTGCAGGTGTACACACAAATTTCTTTTCGATAATCATATTTTTTTCAAGAGGGTGGCCTCAGCAGCCATTGGACATATCGTATGGTCTGATGATGTATTAGGTCAACAAAGGAATTAATATTGCAGTAATGATAGTTATTATCGTATATTATCGTATCATGAATAATTACAAACATCACATGGTATGATAATCATCTGGTATATATGTATAATTAACGACGTAGCATATTTACATTTATGATTGAAAATCAGAAAAGATAATTATAAAGATTATATCGATTGAAGTATTCGCTTTTCTGTGTATGATCCTCTTCTCTTTGTATTTTTTTAGACAAATAGAGATTCGGCATATTAATAATTAATATACCTGCTATGATTATCTCATGTCGCAGGCGTGATGAGACATTTCGTTATTTACACGGAGAATTTATGACACTTAAATCTCTAGAGTCATCCTATTAAATATTCATCGTTCTGTATGTGCTTATAAACGTCATTTCAATTATTTATTGGTATTTGTTTTTTCAGCTTGTCAGACAGAAACGTCAGTGTTGTTCGTACTGACGTATAACGCAAATATAACGAAATCAATTACGCGTTGAATTAATAATATTTTTATTACAATGTTTGCGTCAAACGTGCGATTGAATGAATTGCGATCGGAGTATCGGAAAAAATTATCTGCTAATGACGGGGACGCGAAACGGGAAACAAAAAAAGAAACAATGTAGGAAGCGGTATATCATTAACATGAACAGACGTTAAAATGGACGACGCGACATTTTAATGAGGTACGTCACGACACATACGACGTGACATTTTCGTGAAAATGCAGTCGATGGTCGTAGATAATTTCGAGGAGCATTATCGCGGTTCGTCGACCAAGAAATAATTCTGAAAAAAGTATAATTACTGCCGTCATCGCCGCGGGTCAAGTTCGTGAAACTTTATCGCGCTTTCTTTATCCGCTCTCGCCCACGCGGCCGGATATTTCAACGGTGTTTTCTTTCGATATAGCTCCGGAAAGGACAGAGGAAAGTCGAAGATAAGTGCGAAAACACTCGGGTCTTAACGAGGGCTGTCGCCCTCATATGAACTTATCGCCGTAATTTCCTTGTCTCGGAAGTGTTTGTCATCTTATCGCGGTTTTATGCGCGTATATAATCCAAGAGTGCCGAAAAACAAACGGTGCTTTATCTCCGATGAAAATGCTATACGATCTTATATTTGTATTATCACCGGCGAATCTCACATTCGATAAAATATATCGCAAATTTAGCCCGCGATAAGATTTTAATGCGACATGATGCCGCTGCAAGTTTGCGCATCCATATCGATCGCGAAGCTCGCGATGCTCGCGATTTGCACGCTTATCTTTTAATTGAATCCTGGCTGTTTACCGTACTTGATTTATTCGCGCAAGAAAGAGTGAAAGCGGAGACGAGTCGTTGAGTTTTCACCAGATATTTCTCAGTCATCCCGCCGATTGTTTATCCGCGTCGAGTACATTCCCGGTGAATTATTTCGCGACAATATTACGCGTCACATTTACACGACATTGTTCTTTAAATATATTTACGGACGTTGCTCGTCTATCAAATATATTCTTTGATTAAAACGTCAATGACCCGACCGCGGACGTAATTTCGTTGCTGGGTCACGGATCCGCAATAATTTCATCTTCATATCGTTAAATGATACACTATTTGTTGCAGCGGGGAGGCCACTTTGTATATAGTCAATTTTATTTAATATGGTTGACGCGGTTAATTTCGCTGAGTATTTTCAGCACCGTGACGTACCGATGACTCGACTGCTCTGTCAGAATTATCACAATTTTCCTCAATCTAATTTTCTTCATCCGTTTAATCCATGTTACAATACGCTATCATACTTAACGTTTTCCACAGAATGTTTAGTTCCTTTTGTATTCGAGTGTACACGAAAGCTTTAATTAATTTAAAATACAATTTTCGATACCTAAGTGATTTAAAAACTACAAAGTTCACGAAAGGAAGACTTAAAAACTGCAAATGAGAAATAAGATACTGCTGTTCATTTAATTTTCCAAACGAACTTTAAAGAAGTCTTAATTATAGAGGATTATAAAGTTTCTGTTGAGAAAATATTTAAATTTGAATATTGAAAAGCTGCGTGAAAAAGAGACGATATCCGATCGAATTTCCCTGGAAGGAAGATTGTCTTGGAATTCATTGGAGAATAAAGTTTTATTGTTATAAGGACTTTTGCGCAGAGTACTCTACTGTAATTTCTTGGCTTTCGAGCTTAATCAGCGGGCATGTTTCACGAACATGTTCTCGCGTCCTTTCGCCTCGTTTCTACGATTATTTGGCTCTACATATTCGCGAACCATGACCATGTCCATTTCGACAGACTGTGTAGCGTTCGTACATTCTCTCTTCTCTCATCCGGCAAAACTCGCCGACGGAAAGTTTTGACAAGCAGGTGGATCGTGCAGTCCCAGTTTGTTTTCCAGGTATTCCGCGGGGAATAGACGTTAACCCGTTACACAGTTTCGCTCTACAACGAACAACAACACGTCGGCGACCAGCGATCGAACTGTTGACACGTCTTCAATTCTTTCCAAGACGTGCCAGTCTCCCGCAGTATCCTTTGCGGTGCAAACGAAAGGCAACGTATCCATAAATTTCTTCACATTCGATCCATGTATAATAAAAAGGCAAAGGTAAAAAAACGTAAGATTATAATTATGCAAGGCTGCAATTATTTAATTTACGCAATATGCATGAATGCAACAGGATTATATATATTGAGGATATTATATATATTGAGGATATTATATATTGAGAAATACTTAAGGATAAAATAACAAGATTGAGGCAGGCATAGGGAGCTGATTCAACGTAAAAACGTTGAATGATATTCATAATTCGCGATTAGTAATGATCATCAGCTCCCTATGCCTGTCTCAATCTTGTTATTTTATTAATTAAGTGAGCTTTATTACTTTTTATACTTAAGGATGTTTTGTATCTATTTTCAAAATATTGAGAATTTAATGAAAATTGTACAGAATGTCTTTACATATGTTTAGAATTTTCAGTACAATTTTTAAATCGATTCACAAGTGATTTCAAAGCGTTCACAAGTTATAAGGATTTTAATTTGCACCGAATTAACATGTGTTCTTATGGGAAACGTATAATCAATCGATTCAAATGACAAAATATATGGAAATAATATTCAGAATTTATTTAAAATTTGCAAAAGTTTAGATACAGAGAAAATATTTGGTCAAATAATATTAGACAAGTACTAACTGGTTAAAGAGATTTTAAATATAATTTAATGAAGTTAGCCATGTATTTGTCACAAGGCGAATTTCTCTGCCAAAAGTTAATCATTTCGATTAACAAAATTCGGAATATTTCAGTAAAAACACAATAAATATTAAAAAATACATCTCTGCACTACTAGCAATTTGAGCTAAGATCAAATTGTAATATTCCACACAATTTCTCATATTCAAAATACACCAAAAGTGGATTCATCAATATTGATTTTCAGCTACTTTTTGTTGGGATTGTACATGCAAAACATCCTTAAAGGATAGACATGTGAAAGGACGGAATTAATTTGTAGATTAATTAATTTCTGCGTAGCGAAAATATTTTTTAATTTTCAACAGACTCCGAATGTCAGAGATGCATACAATATCTAACTTATTCTTTTGAGCATTTCGCGCTAATATATCTCCGCAGATTAACTAATTACACGGAGAGAAAAAAAGATACGCGTTATACAATTGAGCACATTATAGCGCACGGGATATATTGCCGAAGCTCAACAGCGTTGACGTTACAAATTGTGACACTTATAAATCTTGTCGCGAGAGCTTTCAGAGAGAGGTATATATCGCGTAGCGTCGCAGAATTACAAAAATGATGCTGCCATTGTAAATTTGTGTAGCCATGAATTTATCGTTGCTGTCCCGGAAATTTTTGAAAGGGGACGCGCCATTTCCAACGTACACCGCGACGTGTTCCAGGATTATGGAGATTGACGGGCGATATTAATTCGGGACATTTTTACTCGTGATCTCTGAAAGGGCCGAAGCGTCGATGCTCGAAAAATCGAGTAGCAGCGCATAAAAGGGGAAACGACAAACCGGTGACGAACTTAGGACACGTATAACGCGCGACACTTTTAGGTATTTATCAGATTGTACGGGCGCGTATCGGCGAGATGCAATCACTTCACTGTAAGAGTTATGGGGTCGTAACTTGCCGTCTAGTGCAATTTTGAATCGTGCCTCTATTTACCGTGTATTATGTAACCTGGCGGGCGCGATACACGCTTTATGCGCCGCGTTTATGATATCACGTTCGTTCGCGAAGAAAGATTACAATATATACTTTGGCTTTGCTGCCTATCAGAGATCCCGCCGTGTAAAATAGCTTAGTCAGCGATGATTACGCGACTTTAAAAACTCGCGATGTTTTTTTACACCGTGCGTTAAACCGCCTCGACAATTTGCACGCGCGTATCATTTCCGACGAAGATTTTCCAGCACGATTTTACGGCTACGGAAATTAAAGCTCTTTCGAAATTTAACCTCAAGAATAGCGTTACATTTTTCGTTTCATTTCGGTTGAATGTTGTAATAGAAAATTGTATCCGCAATTTTCTTGTTAAGAGGAATGTATTATAATTAAGAATGTTTTGTACCTATTTTCAAAATATTGAGAATTTAATGAAAATTGTACAGAATACGTATGTTTAGAATCTTCAGTACAATTTTTAAATCGATTCTAAAGCGTTCACAAGTTGTAAGGATTTTAATTTGCACCGAATTAACATGTGTTCTTATGGGAAACGTATAACCATCGATTCAAATAACAAAAACACATAGAAATAATATTCAGAATTTGTTTAAAATTTGCAAAAGATACAGAGGAAATATTTGATCAAATAATATTATACAAGTATTAATTGATTAAAAAGATATTAAATATAATTCAATAAAGTTAGCCATGTATCTGTCACAAGGCGAAATTCTCTGCTTAAAGTTAATCACTTCGATTAATAAAATTCGGAATTTCAGTAAAAACGCAATAAATATTAAAAAATACATTTCTGCACTGCAGCTAAGATCAAATTATAATATTCACACAATTTTTCATTCTCAAAATACACTAAAAGTGGATATTCGTCAATATTGATTTTCAGCTATTTTTTGCTGGGATTGTACATGCAAAATATCCTTGATAATTGAAAAGAATATGCACAGCAGTATTTTTACGTGTACTATGAATAAGACAATCTAAATTGTTTAGTTTTACTGCGATATATCCCATGTTACAGATTGAAAACGTGCAAAATTCCGTGGAAGAAGGCACGAAATCTTATTAATTAATCTTAGGAGGAGAGGTTAACGAAAGCGAGACGCAAAAAAACATGCTCTTTTTTTCAGCCACCATTCCCGTCGTCCGTGTGTCGTTTGTCGCGGTTTCGCAGCGAACAACGAAAAAGCTTACTCGCGATGAGAAAGAGAAGGAGAAAGAAAGAGGAGGAAAATGGGGCATCCTTCTTCACAAAGCGAGTAAACGTTAGCATCTGTGCGCATTGTCATTAAAGTCGAAAGTAAAAGAAAATTCCGGATACGTATCTGTATGGCATAGGCGTGTCTGTTTGCGACGGAAATTTGTAGAATGACATTCGCGTATCATTATGACGTGACAGCATCGATTTCACGATGATCGATATATCTCTCGGTTTCGAGGATTCCGCCGCGGAAATTTTTATCGGGACGAGAAAGAAGAAGACTGTTTTCGCTAGAATAAAGTTTAGTATGTAAATTGGCGTGTGCTAGGACATTTACACGTAATTTACGCGTAGAGCAATGCAAGATTGAAGGGAGAATTCGTTGAAAATCGCCGATTGACAGAGCATCCGGAACGGTGAAGATTAGTGTTCAACGATTGGTCGTTGAACCGAAATCAAATTCTCTTGTACGGTCACCACTTGTGCTAAAAGAGAGACGGAGGTAGAGAGAGACAGAGAAAGAGAGGGAGAGAGAGCGAGAGAGACGGCAAGTCGCTACACCTTCAAACAATTATTACGGTTCGATCGTTTGCTTCGATGGTGGGATGGCGCATTCTACAATTTGGAATTGCAAACAGCTTTGGGAATAGCTTTAAACTTCATCGCGGAGCTAGATGAAGTTAGATGACGCTATTATTCATGGATTCAGTATTGAAGTTTCGATTAAGTTCACGACGATTAGGATAATGCATTCTTTGCATGCTGCATCGTTAAAATGTATTTTAATAGAAATTTCTTATTAGAATTGCATTTTCGGAAATTATTCGACTTAAAAATGCAAGAGAAAAGTATTATTCTTGTTTTACACGTCGAATTAGAAGAGCAGTATTTCTTCTATTATCTCTCTTTGCGATAAAGATATCTAGGCAAATAAAATTGTAAGAATAATTGCTTCATCTCTTATCAAAGTGTTATCATACGAAATATTTTTTGTTCTCATTTATCATTTACATAAAGCATGATTATCTTATCTACGATATATTTTCGTATATTTTATCTTTATCTAGATAATTTTGAGATCATATCTAACAATAAGTGGAATACCGATAATAATTAAAACATTGTCAGACCGAATGATATGAATATTTAAAATAATGAGAAAACCTTACAGGCAAAAATATAACTTGTATAGATTTCCAGGAGCGAGAGGGAAATTAATATTTCACTTTATATATCGTTAAGTGAATTCGTCCAAAGACGAAGACGAAGCAGGGTAAGAGTGAAGGATAAATATTGAATCTTTTGAGCAAACAGTGTAATAACTTAGCAAACCAGGCCCCTTGATTACAGCCCGTGGTTTTTACGTAAATCGAGAGCCTCCGACCGCGACGCGCTCTTATCCGCGCAGATGTCTCAGCTTTTACGTGAAATAACTTCCAGTGTGTGTGTTTGTGTGTGTGCTTTTTACACACAGAATAATCAGGGGATAATTAAAATTGTGCGCGATCCTCGCCGCGTTATAATATTTTAACGCGAGCTGTAATAAACATGATGCGCCTCGTGTGCGCATTTGCGTAATATTTCTCATTACATGGGCGTGCGATGTAATTAATGTTATTCATGTATATTTATTGATATAGATTATATACATGCTCAGTATATAATCCGCGATGCGCAAATTTTCTCCCTCTCTCTCTCTCTCTCCCTCTTATTAATTTTAATCATTCGCATAATGTTACACATCATCATCCCGATTTGTTTGAGTGCGTTATTTTCGATAATAATTCATAAAATCAATCGCCTTTTCATTTTATGGAATATATATTTTCGCAGTTACAGCTGTATTATAGCCTTTTGTAAAACCGCGGAAAAAATATTCTCGCGATATTTTGTACCGAGACGCGGGGCGTTTCGTCGTCGTTTACGTTACGGCGATTTATGGTTGTGAAATAGATGTGTTTACTAAGAGGCCGTGTCCTAGACTAGCCGAGGCCATTATGGAGCAAGCGCGCTTAAGAGATAATACCGGGTTAAGGTGCTGAGAGTCTTGGAAAATTGGATTCTCCCCGAAAATGTACTTTGTATAATGCCACTACAAGCCTCGACTCTTCATCACGAACAAGAAGTACTTACATACTGTCTGAGTTATACAATGCGCGTTACTAATACATGGCATGCGTCAAAAGGACCGCATTTATCGAAAAGGGATTTGAAATGAAATTTTCTCCGCGAAAACTCGATTTATCGTTATATTATATTAATAAATATTTACGTGATTTTGCGGCAAAAATGTTACAGATGCTAGATTTATTCAACGTGATTCAATATTTTTTAGCGACAAATGTAAATATAAAAAACACGAGATTTAACCAGAAAGAAAATATTAATATAATTTATATTAATAGCGCAAAAATAGGTTACACACCTAAGGCACACGCACAACAGCTGTTTTAATTTAATTCCTCAAATGAAGATCTCTGGAAATTTTCAAAAAGTTTATTCAATAATGAACTATCGCAATTATTAATCAAAAATATAATTAAAACATAATATAAAATTTAATTATGTCGAATGTCCATCAAGAAATTATTCGATATAAAATATAGTTAACTATTTAATTATATATTACGAATTTTATATTAATAAAATTTGATAAAACTTCAAATGAGAGTGCGCCTCGATGTAATTAAATTCTAAATGAAATCTTCGCTTGTCATTACACGAGATTCAATAACTCATCTAAGAGTTGCTCTCTACCGAGTATTTTCTTCGGAGCATATCCTGTATACGTGGCATTATATTCCTGGATGGTCACATGGACGCGCGAGAGCATTTCCCCTATGAAACTATACGAGTACCATGTACTCGGCGTGTGTAGGGCATATACTCGATGAGTACATATACGAGAGATCGAGTTTCTGCTGCCAGTGCCCCGTTGCAGTTTAGAAGAAGCTCGCTTTCTTTAGAGAAGTCCGACACGCTTGATACGATTTGCACGTACGAGATTGGATATCCCATGAAAGCAATGTATCGATCAGAATGCGCGCATCTTTTAACGGCCGACAAAATTGTTATTTTTCGAGATCTCGATGAAATCTCGGCGAGATCTTATTACTTCATCATACTTTTCCCCTCTCTAGAGATATATTGAATTGGATAATTCTTTAAAGATGTTTTATATGTGCAACCCCAGGAAAAAGTAGCTGAAAATCAATATTGACGAATATATCCTCTTTTGGTGTATTTTGAGTAAGAAATTGCGTGGAATATACAATTTGATCTTAGCTACTAGTGCAGAGATGTATTTTTTAATATTTTTTGCGTTTTTATTGAAATATTCCGAATTTTGTTAATCGAAATGATTAACTTTTGGCAGAGAATTTCGCCTTGTGATAGATACATGGCTAACTTCATTGAATTATATTTCATATCTTTTAACCAGTACTTGTATAATATTATTCGACCAAATATTTCCTCTGCATCTAAACTTTTGCAAATTTTAAACAAACTCTGAATATTATTTCCATGTGTTTTTGTCATTTGAATCGACGTGATTATACGTTTCCCATAAGAACACATGTTAATTCGGTGCCAATTAAAATCCTTATAACTTGTAAACGTTTTAGTAAATCGATTTAAAAATTGTATTGAAGATTCTAAACATATGCAAAGACATTCTGTTTCAATTTTCATTAAATTCTCAATATTTTGAAAATAGGTACAAAACATCCTTAAAAAGGAAGCATCTCAATTTTCTTCTATGTTTTAAAATGTACATTCTTCAACAGTTGAAGAAAATGGGTGAAACTTACCCAAAATGTTTTATAAAGTACGTCTTAATATACTAAATTATATTGCTAGAATATTACGCGGAAGAATTAAATTTGTAGAGAGACTTATGCTGCATTCGACGTGAAAATTAGCTAATTATTTTATCGCGGAAAAGGGAGTAAATCAACCTAAATGACGTCGCGAAGATGTAGGAGACTAATGAGAAGCTGTAGATTAGTACGTATCGTCTGCGTGCGCGATTCATCGATGCACCCGCACTGATGACGCGAAACCGGCGTACATCCCGATGACGTGACTTCGCAAAATCTCCCCTCGTGCCTGATTTTACCCAAACCACGCGCAGAGACATGGCGGACACGTATAATCCTCCGCTTGTAAGTTGTGTTGTTGAACGACCCGTTAAGACCTCCTCTATTCTCAACGTCATCGCTTTTCGTGTCCTTTGACCTGCTTCGGCTTCAACTCGAACGGCTTCCTGTATTTGTTACAAATCGCTGACGGAAGACACTCACCATGCGCCTCGCGTCAAATTTCAGGGGTATATTCTCGCGAATTTGCCGACGAGAATCTATCCGTATCGAGTAAGTTTCGAATTTCCAACGCGAGGTTTGATAACTTCGTTCGTGCACAATTCCAAGATAATCGATTAAAGAGACCGAAGAGAAGAGACTACCATTATTCTCGCTTTTACTTGATGTTACGTTCAATACGATTGTCTGATTTATGGATTTAATAATAGTTAATTATGTGGATTTTTTGCAGACAGTAATAGAAAGATATCAAGATTTTATTAAAATGACTCGAGCGAGGAGAGATCGAAATGGTTCTTTAATTATTTTATCGAGAATATTCGAGCTTTATAATAATTATTAAATAATAATTATCGGACGTAGCTACGAGATTTTATGCGATAAACGCGCGGCATTTGCGAACACCGATGGCTCACGTTAAAAAGAGGAACAGATATTTAATATTAAAATTCTTGATAAATATTCAACGGGTTTCGTTCGCTGGGATCTTAATATCGCGGACGCTGTTTTTATACAGATAGACTATATAAGATTTCCGTCGGTTTTTCTCGCCGGCACGCGGCGTCTGTTGGTGGATTCCGCCACCTCGCGGAAGTTTGTCCGGGTCTCTCGGGAGCAAGCCGATGTCCTGGCCCCTCTATCTCCCCGACCGACGACAGTAAATCCTGCTGCGCGATAAAACTCACGCCAAGAGCCCTAATCGTTTTTCCATGAGCTTGCGAACACGTGCCTCCCTTCCCCCTAAGAACAATATAAATCTTCAACTAGTGTACAAGGTACGAATAATGAGCGACGCTTCACTGAGAAAAATATCTGGTTGCATTAATTAGAAATCTAGGTAGATTCAACCAGTGTGTCTGTCGGAAATCAGAATTCCTTTAGGAATTACCAGATGAATATGATTAATTTCTTCCTGTTAAATTTACCAAATTTTCTGGATAATAATACTAAACTCGCCAGCACCAAGTCGTCTAAAATTTTTTCCATCTAATCTCAAAAGTCTGTTTAATATTTTGAATTTTAACAAGATTATTGGATAAATTAATAATTCAATCCAGATTATTGAATAAATGATTTTAAATTCAGTTTGTTAGAAATTAAATAGTGATGCAAGAAGAGGATACAGCTCAAACACACACAATCAGAGAACGTCCTCCTTCTGGCACTACTGCTTGTAAGAGAAAAAAAATATACTTTGGATTTAATGTTAATACTAATTCTTTATATATACTTGGCAAATATTGAATACGAGTTAAGAAGCAAGCAAAGAAATTAATGTAATAAGAAATTTGATCGATCCAACCAGAAAATACTAACCAAATCCTTATAGTAAAATCTAAATCTAAATTAAACGTTCTAGTTATAAAAAATCGAGTTTTATCATGATAACTAGAAATTCTTGTTTGATTTAACTAAAATGCCTTCAATCATATATGTCTTGTTGGTACAATCAAACGATTTTTCTCAGTGCATTATTGTGTCTATGTTTAGTTAATATAATAAAAAGTTTTATAGATTCAACTAGAAAATACTAATCAAATTTTTGTAGTAAAGTCTATTAAAAAACGTTCTAGTTATGAGAAATCGAGTTTTATCGTGGTAACTAAAAATTCTACTTGGTTTAATCAAAATGCCTTCTATTAGATACATCTTGTTGATACAATCAAATGATTTTTTTCAAATTCTAATACACATTATATTATTTCCTTTGCGAAGATTATGATGACAAAATTTCATGAGAGTTCAAGAAAATCTCGGAAAATCGCCCTAGTCTCATTGCGAATCTATATCACAGCGTTGAGATAAAAATAGACTACGTTAACCAATTCTTGCCATAATCAGTTTTTAATATCTTTTTTTATATATCCTAACGTGCACGGCGAGAGTTTTAAAATCGCGTGCACTGCAGGCTGGATATATCGCGGTGTTTTGCCATCGGGGAAAATAAAACGCATATGTACGCGTATTACGCGTGCATTTACATGCAAAGCGGCACGGAGGTCGAGCGAATTCTTGCGCCTCGCTGTGCCCTTTATTGGCAACTTTTCAAACTGAATATGACTCGACAAAAGAAGTGAATTCATGGAAACATGGTCCATTAATGGCTCTCGAATACGCCAATTTTTCTCCCATGTGATGCACGAAAGAAGGATAAAAAAATAGATATGACAATTTAAACTTTATTTAGAAAAGTTGAGCGAGTGATGGAATTTTGTATTAACTTTCTCTATAAAAAATTAACTCGAAATGAGAATCGATCTCTAAAGTTGGAGGAATAAATTGCATTCGCGACCAACGGAAAATCAAAGTCCGAGGCGAACTATTTTGTCGCCAAATTATTTTGTTCCGGTACGCGATATAAACAGAGATGAATTAACTTTGACATACCGGAAATACTCGGACTTTCGTTATTACTATCATTATTACAGTATCACGCGCTCGCCCGAGAATAACGTTCTCGCAACCTTTTGTCACGTGTGCGTAATACAGGTGCATTCTGCGGCGAAACGAAGCCGCGACCTACTACTATGGGATGCAAATGTATATTGGCATTATATTGTTGAAAATTGTGCGACGCGGCTTGTGTAATCCGACAGGCGAATCGACAGCATCCCGACTCCTCCGAGACGCGGGATTCACGCAAACGATTCGTGAATATTGTCGCAGTTGCATCGCGGGCGGTGGTGGTTTAGTATCGATCGTACTACTTCTCGACGGGAATTTCGCTTCGCAGATATTGTTGTAATGTATTGGTGCAATCTTCCGAGTCGAAATTTGTCTTCTCTGCTTTCGATCTCAATTTTCAATCTATTTTGACGCTTTAAGCGATGGGATCATTCTTTTTTTTTTCTAAATAAAGCGATCTTAGGATTCGTTATAAATGCGGTTGCTTTATTTTTATTTTGTATTTATGTTAAAAAATATAACATAATCACTATAATCGTAAATAAAATCAAACGGATATTAATTCTAGAATCAAACGGATATTAATTCTTCTTCAATTCGACGAGAACGGACGACATTTAACGAATATCTCTCAAATATATCAACTATGTATATTTCACGTAGAATTATTTTATTCATCATGAAAGAATATTTACGCGTGTTTTGATTGATTCTTCAATAGCATGTGCTATTGCAGTTTCGCGCAATCCCTCTTAAAGTGAATTAGTCAAAATTTCACTGATCAAAGCACGAGATTTCACAAAGATTTCTTGATCAATGAAAAACACTTTCATTTTATGTCTAATTAATTACATAGTGAGTAAAATTTCATTGAAAAATCAATAATAATTATATATATCTGCAAAATTATAATTTTTAAAGCTATTTAACTTTATTTAAAAGCTTCTATTTAACTTGCTATTTATTAAAAATAGGTTACTAGTAATTATTCAGTGCTTTTGATATAATTCTATTTACAAAAGTAGAATGAATCTCAATCGATTTTCTAAAAATGAAAAGTTTATTTCGAAACACGTAATTTTCTTAATAAAAGTCACATCAATTATTCCCCCAAATTATTATTTTATCCAACCAATTTTTAGATTCTCTCCTCTTTTATATTTGACAATTAAATCTACATTCCGCGATATATATATATATATATATATATATACAGGGTGTCCGGCAACTACCGTTCAATATTTTAAAGATAGATTCTCTGGCCAATTTCAAAACGATTTTTCCTCAGCGAAAATGTCGAGGCACTAATAGTTTTCGAGTTATAAATGATTGAAAATAAAGGGTTTTTCGCAAACTAAGCCTTATGGGAATAAAATATTAATAAAGTCACATTCTTTAGTTAATTTTAGGTAGAGTTTACTTTAATAGAATTTTAATTTAAGGCTTAGTTAGAAAGATACATCATGACAAAAATTAGGAATATGCAAAAAATAATGATCTTCTTCGGCATTTTCGCTGAGGAAAAATCATTTTTAAATTGGTCAGAGAATCTACCTTTAAAATATGGAGCAGTAGTTGTGGGACACCCTGTATATATATATATATATATATAAAATATATAAATATATAAAATGCGTGCAAGTATAAAAACATACAAGAAATTCTGACGAGAGGGATGGGCAATCTCTTCCCAAGCGAAACGATAAATTGCGAATAACGTTCGATGCATGGCACGCGCGACATTTCAAAGGCCCCGAGCTTTACCGTAAAGTGCAGTTGGCTGCGGGGGTAGCTTTGGCCGTCTATTAAATCCTGCGCGCGCTCACTGATTCGGGCATTAAAACTTTAGGTCATCGAGCAACGCGCGCCCGTGGCAATCTGGCTTGAAAAGGGGTCGACTATGCGAGGCATGAAAAGGGATGACTGTTGTATTGTATAATCGTCAGTCGAGGGACAGCTCGCTCGTCTCCACCCATTGGATTTAATTGAATTCTAGTCACCCCATCGTTCTTCGTCATCAGGATTCAGGGTAAACTGAGCTCTTCGCGATTTATTTTACGAATCGACGGTACTTTTTCGCGACGTTCCCTAATTTCTCACGTCACTTCGCGCGTTGTTTCGCCCGAACGTAACCCTCCCTCCCTTCCCCCTCCTCCCCGCGTCTCGAATTAAACCCGTATGACTTTGAAATTTGAGTTTGCAGTTTTCCGGTCCCTGCCTCTGGACGCGCGTGCATCGTCGCGTTTAATCCATTTCCGCGCATTACGGCGACCAATTTCAAGTCTGATCCGTGGCGTGAAACAGAGAGCCGCAATAGGGTCCATTAAATGTCATTTAAATGCTACGCTATCGTCTGAGCAACACCCACCTACCACGGCCACATCCACCGTGCGATAGTCTGCGAAGCGCAGACCACCGTGAAATTACCACCGGTGCAATAGCGATGGTTTCTCGTATCATATTTCAATTTTTCTACGTGAACGCTACGGCGCATACGAGCCGGCGTATGCGTTTGCGAAGGTGTCATCCTCGTGTAAAAGGGAAAAAGAAGAAGGCGGCAAAAATAAACGCAGATTCGCGCTGATCATTTTCTCCTCCCCCGTGAATTATCTTCCCTTATTTTCGCGCTCGATGACACGCGAATCGACGTGACGCGGCATTTAACGCCGGCGTAACGTTAATAAGATTCTTTTTTCAACACCTCTCGGTGTAGAAAAATCCGACTCGCGACGCGCGCGCGATATCGCAGTCGCTAAATTCGTTTCGTCGTAAAAGCCGTAATAAAAGAGTGCGCGATCCCATAAAAGGGTTTCCGGCTCATTCGTACGCGATAACGCTCGGGTGTAATTAAGCCGTTGCATCCCGCTGCCTGATTAAAAGGATTAAAATATACCTCTCCATTAAGAGCGCGCGCGCGCGCGTTGTGCGTTATATTAATAGTAATCTACGAATGTGTCCCCGTCCGACATTATACGGTTTGACAGGAGTTATCTCGCGCGGCTTTAATGGAATTTGTTGATTAATATCCCTAGAATTAATACGGAAATATCGCGCTCGCGCTAAATTGCCTCGCTATTGCGCGATCGAGTTTTTGTTATTACATCCGACGACTATCAGCATCGCAAATTCGATCGCGCTGTTTCAAGTGCATTTGTCATTATTGCACTCGTTTGCGCGCAGGACGTTTTTTTCCCTCTTTTTTGCGTGTTCCCTATTTATTTTCAGATAACCGTGGGTTCCCTATTTATTTTCAGATACGACACGCGCGGTTTACGTTTCCTGCTCCCTGTATCGCTTCAATTTTTCACGTAATCTTTCACGCGAGGGCGCAAAAGATATACGTCGAATGACGCGAATAAATGTGACGTAATGTTGCAGCGAAATATTAATTGTTTCGTAGAGTTTATTAATTTATGGAATTATTGTAATTATTTATTCATACATTGTGTGTAAATTAACTGTTTCACAGAACACACATAACGGGGGAGAAATGACGGTTTATTACGTGTAATATAATGATATTATTTACATTTGCGGAATTGCTAATAAATGTCACATTGTCTATTGATCCGTGTGGTATTATAGTCACTGCGATATCACCCCACGCAAATTAACTCCAGGATCAAATGTAGAGCGAGCTCGCATTTGCACGCATTTGAAATCCGATTGACTCAAAGAAGACGCGAATAAAGGGAAATGTTGTTTCCCTCCGTTGCCTGCTTCGGCGCTCCATCTCCTATTCTAAGCACGTATCATTACTGTTGCATCTGTGATTCCTCTTCAGATATTTCTTTTGTCATCGCTTTCCCGTGCCTTTTATTTACCGCATTGTTTGCTGCTCTTTTTCAATTTTCTTTTTCCATTTTCACACTCGTCTCTTAAGGAATACGAAGGGAAGAAATGAGGAATGCGAAGGAGAAATAAGAAATAATTCTCTTGTTTCTCTTTATAGTCGAAGATAAGATTGCAATTTCTCTTCTCATTGTTTCTATCTTATTCAACGCCTTATTATGCATCGATGAGTGAAAAGTCGGAACGTCGCAAGGGAGAAAAATGTTTAACGAAGGAGATACATCGATGGTATTGTTCCCATGCTCCGATTGTGAAAAAGTATCGGGCGTTTCGTGTCATCGAAAAAAAAAAGATCGCGCAAGAAGACGGAAGTGTTCTCTTTAAAGCAACGTATCGGACGGGAGATAAAGTACTCCGTTACTCTCTCGGGAAGAGGACGACCCGATCGCCCGGACGGCAAAATAACAGACCTCAACGTGGCATGAGATTTTATGGCTATGGACAAGCACTCGATGCGGTCCGCGCATTTATACCTCGCTGCACAAATATACATAAAAAAAAATGCCAACGGAAGTTGTAGCGCGTTACCGCGAATGCCGAACATATTTTCAAATAAACTTTTTTTTTTATGGATAGGGGTTTGTATGCACGGAGGTGAGTAATAAAACACTTCTGTACTTACGCGCAGCATAGTTCCAATCGTTTGGTTTTACTACATGTAATGTATGCCTTTGAATCCTGTTCATTCGACTCGCGCGATACTTAAGTATCAAAAAAGTGTACGTAGTACCTTACTGAAAAAAAAATTCTCCCATCGAACGAAAAAATTATTATTGATTATCAAAAATTATTATCAATTATCAAAAGATCGAAAATTATGTTGACTTTAATTTAATAAATGTATATTTAACGAAAACATGTATGCATCTGAAAAACAATACAGTACATAAGGGTTTACTACAGATACTTACTATACTATGCGCGAATCGTGTACGACTTAAAAAAGAATTGAAGGTTGTTGAATTAAAAGGCAGATTAAAGAAATAAAAATCGGATTTTTTTCTTTCATGTAATGTGTGCTATTGAATCTTGTTCATTTGACTCGTGCGATATTTAAGTATCAAAAAACTGTAATGTTCTACCTTATTGAAAAAAAAATTCTCCCATCGAACGAAAAAATTATTATCGATTATCAAAAGAGCGAAAATTATGTTGATTTTAATTTAATAAACGTATATTTAACGAAACATGTATGCATCTGGAAAACAATACAGTACATGAGGGTTTACTACAGATACTTATTATACTATGCGCGAATCGTGTACGACTTAAAAAAGAATTGAAGGTTGTTGAATTAAAAGGCAGATTAAAGAAATAAAAATCGGATTTTTTTTCTTTCATGTAATGTGTGCTATTGAATCTTGTTCATTTGACTCGTGCGATATTTAAGTATCAAAAAACTGTAATGTTCTACCTTATTGAAAAAAAATTCTCCCATCGAACGAAAAAATTATTATCGATTATCAAAAGAGCGAAAATTATGTTGATTTTAATTTAATAAACGTATATTTAACGAAACATGTATGCATCTGGAAAACAATACAGTACATGAGGGTTTACTACAGATACTTATTATACTATGCGCGAATCGTGTACGACTTAAAAAGAATTGAAGGTTGTTGAATTAAAGGCAGATTAAAGAAATAAAAATCGGATTTTTTTCTTTCATGTAATGTGTGCTATTGAATCTTGTTCATTTGACTCGTGCGATATTTAAGTATCAAAAAACTGTAATGTTCTACCTTATTGAAAAAAAATTCTCCCATCGAACGAAAAAATTATTATCGATTATCAAAAGAGCGAAAATTATGTTGACTTTAATTTAATAAACGTATATTTAACGAAAACATGTATGCAGCTGGAAAACAATACAGTACATGAAGGTTTACTACAGATACTTATTATACTATGGGCGAATCGTGTACGATTTAAAAAAGAATTGAAGGTTGTTGAATTAAAAGGCAGATTAAAGAAATAAAAATCGGATTTTCTTTCTTTCATGTAATGTGTGCTTTTGAATCTTGTTCTCGTGCGATATTTAAGTATCAACAAATTATAACATTTTACCTTATTGAAAAAAAATTCTCCCATCGAACGAAAAGATTATTATCGATTATCCAAGACCGAAAATTATGTTGGCTTTAATTTAATAAACGTATATTTAATGAAAACATATATGCAGCTGGAAAACAATACAGTACACGAGGGTTTACTACAGGTATTTACTATACCATTCGTGAAACATGTACGACTTAAAAAAGAATTGAAGGTTGTTGAATTAAAAGGCAGATTAAAGAAATAAAAATCGGATTTTCTTTCTTTCATGTAATGTGTGCTATTGAATCTTGTTCATTTGACTCGCGCGATACTTAAGTATCAAAAAAGTGTACGTAGTACCTTATTGAAAAAAAAATTCTCCCATCGAACGAAAAAATTATTATCGATTATCAAAAGAACGAAAATTATGTTGACTTTAATTTAATAAATGTATATTTAATGAAACATGTATGCAACTGGAAAACAATACAGTATATGAGGGTTTACTATAGATACTTATTATACTATGCGCGAATCGTGTACGACTTAAAAAAGAATTGAAGGTTGTTGAATTAAAAGGCAGATTAAAAGAAATAAAAATCGGATTTTTTTTCTTTCATGTAATGTGTGCTTTTGAATCTTGTTCATTTGACTCGTGCGATATTTAAGTATCAAAAAACTGTAACGTTCTACCTTATTGAAAAAAAATTCTCCCATCGAACGAAAAGATTATTATCATTTATCCAAGACCGAAAATTATGTTGGCTTTAATTTAATCAATGTATATTTAACGAAAACATATATGCAGCTGAAAAACAATACAGTACATGAGGGTTTACTACAGATATTTACAATACTATGCGTGAATCGTGTACGATTTAAAAAAAAAATTGAAGGTTGTTGAATTAAAAGGCAGATTAAAGAAATAAAAAACGAATTTTCTTTCTTTCCTTGGCAACGTGCATTGTGTTAAAGCTTCGTATTGTATTTCTTATTTAAGCGATAGAGAAGCACAAGTACTAAAACTCTGCGCGAACGTGAAGAAGAGAGTCTTAAAAAAAATCTTTGAAGGTAAGAAGGAAGAGAAAAAGTATGGGAAAGGTAGAATTTCCGCGTGGTTTCCCGGGCACTTTCTTCTTTCCTGTCTGTTAGTCTATCGTCTTTGCTCTTCCACCGCGAAGAATGGTTGGTTTTTCCGCGTCATGGAATCGCCGCAGCGGAAAGCGATGCTGCGGATCTTGAAATTGTTAGATCTTTTGCGCGCGGGGTGTTTATGTATTATCAAAGGTAGAAAAAGAAACGCGAATGAATAAAATAGAGCGCGATATTTGTCCCGGGCAATAATGAGAAATTGTGATTTATACATCTCGATTTTTTCAAATCATTTTATGGATTTATTTTTCAAACGTATAAATCAGACGAAAAGCGGGGCCAATAAAAAAATATCGTGCGCTAAATGTGTGACAGAGCGGTTATTTTTATTTTTATACAAACGTAATGTACGACATGTCTATCTCATGTGTGTGACTCACATTTGTCTTTATTAAACGTGTACAAAACAAACTTACGGGTTAGGATTAAAGTAAATTGGTTGGAATTGGTCGGGGATATATCCTCGACCTCCCCCCTCTCTGATTTAACGTGGCACGCGTTCGTCCGTGCACTTTCAAAAGCAATGATTTTTTTTGTATTCTCTTCTCTTCCTCCCTGTTGGAAATGCAGAGATCCGTGCAAAGCGCCGGGCAATTATTTGGATTTAATAGTTCGCGAAAGTGTCGCAGTTACGCCTGTTGCTGTCTGCTTGTCGAACATATACTGGTTGTACTCGGATATCTCTCTCTCCAGATTCGTCGCGTATTTTCGTTGTCACGGTAAAAACAATTGGGCAATCGTGTGCGCAAATAATAATGGGAATTGGCCACATTTGATGCAGTTTGCATTGAAAGTTCTCACGGCAATATATTTTATAAATAACGGCGAAATACATCCCCTTATAAATTTTTGCAAGTTAATCAACTTGATTAAATTAATTAATAAAATTCAGCGCGTAATGTCAGAATTTTAAAATCGTAGAAAGATTAAAGTGCGAGAAAGTTGATTTTAGACGCATTTATAATTATATTTATAATTATATACATTTATAATTATATTTTAAAAAAAGGAAACTCTTTTCTTTGTAATTGAGAGTTGTAAAATTTGGAGATTTTCAATGGTGATATATTAATATTATTTTATTATTAATATTGAAATTATATTTTAATAAAACAAAATTTTATGCGTATGCGTACTTTGATCTTATGATGAAATTTTAAATAACGGAAATTAACTCGTTCGTGCAACTAAAACAGCAACCAGATTAATTTTTTAGAATCAGTAATGAGTAATAATAGTAATGGGTTATTTTAATTTTAAAAGTTGCTTTTTAATTTTCAATATTTTCTAATCATTTCGCACAATTTTTTTTTATAAAAGAGATGCACGGTTGTCTTATTAGTGTTTTTCGCCAATCTTGCAAGAAAAGTTTCTTTCCAAAGGACAGTTATCTTTCGGATAGAAAAACATTTACGTACTTTCTTCGTTCGGCAAACTACCGAGCGGCAAAGAGAAATACTACTCGCAGTATTTTTGTCACGATCGAGTTTATTCGACCAGAATAGCGTCCCTTTTCTCCGACTCTTGGCACCAACCGATCGACAGTCCCTTCGTCGTCGGCTAAAAATCCCGGACTGTTTGTCTTCGGGCGTGGTGACCCCGAGATTTACGGAACCGAAGAAAAAGCTCGCGTTACGGAAACTTTACGGAATAGAAGCTCCGAGTCAGTTGTATCGATTCGAGCGGGAAATTCCGGCTGTCCATCACCCGACGTTATCGAACATTGGTAATCGCGGCGAAGATCGGGCGAGCAAGAGTTTCGAGTTGCTGTTGGCGAGAGACACGCGAATACATTTCGATTAAAATCGAGAACGCGGTCAAGGCTAAGTTTCGAAGGATCTTTTTAAAATCCGACCGCGTTCTGCAAATCGAATCTGTTTCCAATCGGGATTGCACGCGATCTCGCTTGCTAATCTAAATTATCTCGCTAATTTCGATTATCTCGATACCGATTGTATACAAATCTGGATGTTTCTTATCCCTTCGGGATATCTTAATTGCTCGAATTGGGATTGTTTCCTCGAATTGGAACGTCAAAGCTCGATCCTTTTCTATCTACTTGACGGCGATTGAAAAATTGTTGTAAGAATTGTCTCTCATAGAGTATTTTTTAAACAGCTAAAAAGATATAAAAGAGAAACTGGAGCAGATATATATTATAGCTGGTCGCAGCTCGTTTGTATTGCGTATAAAATTTTTATTTGTAGTATATTTTAGATTCTCATTATAATGAGAAATATTTTTTGCTAAGGTATTTAGCTAAATGTCAGATATTAATGCTTAATATTAATTAATTGCTGTCGAATTACCGAGCGAAAAAATTTACGATAAACCAGGCGTATTGTAGTTCGAAATAAATTTATATTGTCGGATTAAGAGAGAAATAAAGCATTGTAATACAAAGAATGATAGGATCAAGAGAAGGATAATTATTAATTAAAAGATAATTATGTTCTTTAATAACTTCTTCTGATATATTATTTCACATCGTAGAGATTCGATCGCGGTTTACGCTTATGTTGTCATTAAAGTACTTGAAATTGACTTATTTTCTATCACATTCAATTTTTGTTTCTTTTGGAAACTCGATGCGATCCGCAGAGAAATTGTTATTATGATTGCATTTATTGCGATATCCGCACGTGTTTTTTTTTTGTTACGATTCGAATCAATTTGGTTTCTATTTGAAAAAACATAAAGCTCTTGATTCATACACGATAAAACTGGAGCGACCGCATACTCTTCGTTTATGTAAAATGAGAAATTAAAATGTATCTCATAAAAAATTGCAAACGTAGAATCGCGCTAGCGTCGTCGTATCGTAAATCGATACAATGTCGATATGATGAGTTGGTTTAATCCATTTACCTGTAACAAAGAGACATTTCGATCGACAATGTAAAATAATAATAATTTTCATAAATGTAAGACCTCAAGAGAAGAAAACTTTCCACTCGAAAAAATTTATTTAATTTTCATTATACCAAACAATAAATTTGTACAAAATAATTGATAGTCCCAAATCTCTCTCAAAATTTTTTTTTGAAAATACATACAAATAAAATCTTTCTTTTTTCTCATATAATGTCTTTTGAATTTTTTACATAGATATTGTTTATTTATTTATTTATCAATATCCCAAATTTGTAAAAATCCCAATTATAAATAAAAAGAGAGAAAGTAATAGAAAACGCATTAACCTGGAAAAAAAATAAGAGACCAAAGTAATAACTGATGAGTCGCAAGTAGAAATAAATCGAGATAATCTCTCTTTTTAACGTCGCTAAATCCAAACAATCTAAACGAGCTGATCTTCGTAGATGATCCTTGACAGTGCACTCTCGGGTTGTCTCCTCTTTGGTAACGATTTTGGAAATTAATCGCGTTGCTCGGACTTCAAACCACGTAAATCGGCTTACGTACGTCGGGAATTTCTGCGGCCGCGCGTATCTCGCGCTCTTGCATGATCAACACCAACTATGCTCTCAGCACTCGGTTAGAGGTAGAATGTAGGTGTAAGTGTTTGTGCCGCGTGTTTGCGCCACTTGTATAGATACACGCGATACATGTGTGTATCCCACAGTCGGGCGCCACTGTACTTCGGGAGCTTTTAGTCGTTTCATACCGATTCGCAGCTTAATTACATGGAGGAGAGCCGGCACGGATGAAACTCAACCAAGGCGAAACTACGCGAAACTGCGCGAAACTGTCCGAATATCCTATTCGACGTTAATGATGCCACTGACCCCGCGCAAGCCCACCCCATCTGCCGACTCGCTATCGTATTGCTACGGGGTTCTCCGATCCTCCCCGGGTCACAAATTACAGGACCAACTAGGACCGCGACCGGCTTTTCTCAAGATCCATAAAGCACGGGCTCAGAACTTGCTTCCGAAGCCGAAGAAGAAGCCCCGTGAATTACCAGGCGCGTTCGTGTAATCAGAACGAATGAAAATTAACGAATTGGGAAACGCGCGTTGCTCGGGAATCGAATGGAAAGACGAGAGGTAGAGGAGAGAGAGAGAGAGAGAGAGACTGTCCTGGGACCGCAGAGATCCCAGGACGCCTTCAATTATAAGTCGCGAGTCTCTTCCGTAACTCGATTAACTTCTCGTCGTCGTGACACTTCTTATTAACGGCAAGGAGCAACGAACCCAAAGAGATCCCCTCGGAATCGATATATATCGCGGTTGTGCGATCAACTTGGAGGACCCTCTCAAATTTTGACACCACCATCCCACGCATGAACGATCGATGCTCATTCTCTCCGACCGTAAATTGAATTCCGCGGATTACGATGTATTGTCCGATGGAAATCCGTGCGTGATGCGCGAGATAAATCACCGCGGTTGAAAACACATAGTAAATATTCGAGCGTATATCGATTTCTGGGTGTATCGGCGATACGTGGCAGGCAGGCTTTTGCGTCTCGTGGCCGTCTCGAGACCACGAAAGCGCGATATATATCGGCCTCTGCCGTGGCCGATGTAATGGCTCGTTCGTGTATGCAGGTGTTCTCGATGATGTCACGTAGGCCGGACAGCAAAGCGAGACCTGGCGACCGATGTTAGACGCCAATCGGACCGCTGGTATGTCGCGCGTTGAACTGGAGGGATTCTTTATTATCTATTAATGAAAGATTCCCTCTCTCGCGACGAGCGTTAAATTTCAACGCTACCTGTACAACGAGTGGCCGGCAGCTCATTAAAAGCGCGATTTTAATCAAAACACCAACGGCGTGGATAAGAGGCTTTGCTGTTACCATTTGTTACGCGAAACTATACAATGTCGCGCTCTGTATTTTCATTGTAAATTTAATGCGATCATTCGCGCCCATCGCGATGGATTCGAAAGGCTCTTTTATCTTCATTAATTAATTCTCCCGTTTTCGCGCGGGTACTTGCTTTTGTTCGCGTTCGCGCATTAAAATATGCGCATTGAATTAATAGGTTCCGTTCAAACTCTCCTTCCTTCTTTTTTTCCTTTTCTTCGAAATTATATTGTAGATACGTATCGCTCAATTGCCTGAGATTCGAAAACACCGACACAGCTGTGTATGTTTGAACAATGTAACAGGGATAATAATATTCGAGCGATTCCGAATATCTGGATAAATATTTCGAAACTGAGTCCAAGTTTATTCGATTCGTATCCGAGCCAATCTGATATTTCCGGATTATTTCCGAGCTGTCGTCGGGAAAACGCCAAGAATTTTCGAATCGACATGCTGCACACATCGTCCGTGCAGCTTCCAGCATCCCATTTCGTCGCGCGAAGTAACCGTGGGACTGAATCGAGCGACGAACGATCCGCCCCGTGCGAATACCACCCGCATAATGCGACCTGGCCCGGCGGGACCTCTCGCGTAAAAGCCATAACTAATCTACAAATATCTGCGAAAGTCCCCCCTCTGCGTAAACCGCATTGCCATTAAATGCCAAAAGCCCGCAGGGTGGGTCAGGGAAAGCGAGGTGAGACCAGATGATCTCTATTCTGCCCTTCCAACCCTCTCCCTCTCTATTCTCCTGTTGCCGCATGCAACTCTTAAATATTTGACGACTCTCCGATGGTCAATTATTAACCGCCCTTTTATCGTAATTGCTGCAAACGGATTTATGTATTGACGAAAGGGTGAAAGAGGGAGGGAGAGAGGGAGGAAAAGAGCACGCGAACAGTAACGTTAGCCTCGCTTCCAGAGATCGATTATTCGCATGATTCGAGGGTCGTCGAAATGACGAGATGGGGAGCGATCGCATCCAGCTCGAATGATGGATTGGCTTTTTGTTCGATTTAGCGTTATCTTTTACGTCGCGGTTCTTTTGTATCAAGTGAACCATTATTCTAACGCACTATTGTGGTCGAATATTAATTATTATTATTAATTGCTCAACCACAAGACATTTTTTTTCTTGAAATACTAAATTCTAGTCTTTATTCTCATATTAAATATATTCCGTCTAGAAAAGAATGCGATTAGATTTTATTAAATTAAAAAAAAATTAAATAAAATAAAAATAAAATTAAATTAAATTAAATTAAATTATTATAAAATAAATTTTTTTATGGACAATGTTATAAAGTAAAATATTTATTTCTGTTTCAGGTAAGTGACTTGACGGAGTATAATAATTCCTGAAACCAACCAATCTTACATTAATGAGACACGACGACAAGACGAAGATCAAACGGTAAGCGAATACATGCCTTAGGAAATTCTTGTTAAATAATGGAATATACCAATGTATTAGGAAGGAACATGTTTCTCCCCCTTTCTCTCGTTGTGCACAAGATACCAAAATTAACTAGCATAGATATACGATTAGGATTAATTACGAAAGGCAAACAGCTGTAGATTGTCATGCATGATTTCTCATAGTTCGCGGACGCAGGAATTTCGGGCACAAGTCAGACACAAATAACAGGTTAACAGATCCGAGAGACAGTTGTTACGTATTATCCGCACAAAACTGCGAGACGAACTTACAGGCAGAAACTAATTAGGCAGACGAATCACGTGTGGCGCGGCGCGTATCTCTCTCGTCGCCGTCGACGATATTCCGCGGGAAGAGATTAAACTCTCCGGACCCTTCGTGCACAGAACGTCGGTGTGTCAGCACGACGGAAGGGGAGGAGGGGGAGAAGGGGCAAGAGGAGGAGGAGGAGGATGAAGCAGAGACGTAACCTAGTTCACCTATCAGAGATCTACGAGGTAGATGTACTGCAGATGTACGGCAACGCACACACCCACGCACTCAACACACAGATACCCACGTACAGATACTTGGCACTCAATGCTGCAATACGCGACGGCGCGCATCGCTCGCGCCCGCGAGACCCCGTTATTAGTATTCAGTTTGTTTCGCGGCAGCAGATGCAGTTAACCTCAGTCACCGGGAAGCACGGCAAACACGTTACGAGCGCGGCTCGTCTTCGTCGTCGTCGCTGATATCCCCGTGATCCGCGTTGAATATCGCTCTAACGCGCACATCCGCGACATAAAATTATACCGACTGTTACTTCAGACGAGTGCAAACTCCTCTCCTTCGGACGAGTGCCTCTAAATTCTGTCCCAACGCTTCGTTCATGGCAGTCGCGAAAGGTCGTATTCTTATCTTTTCTCCTCCTTCTCTCTCACTTTTTCCCTCTCCGTTAACAGGGATCCAGCGTAAAGTAGGATACTTTGTTTCTTCTCGTGGGGATCTTATGGCGCTGGTTTTTACGTCATATTTCTGTCGCAGTCCTGATTAGTATTCGACCGGCAGTGTTGCGTCAGGTGCCGTTTGGAGGCCTGTTGGCACGGTTATTGTGGCCCACAATACGCGTAAACGTATGTACGTTATGCTAAAACCAATAACTAATTACGGGCTCCCGCATTCATTAACCACACCCCCGAAAACAGCATTTCCCCCGCCAGTAATGATCGTCTAGGCTCGCGACTATCGAATTCGCTTTCATTATTACAAGAACATGATGTGTTAATTAGCAAAATTAGCGGTAAAATTGCTCTTCTCTCCCTTCGATCGGCCGCTCTTTCTCCGTATTTTCGCTGGTATTTAATTAAACGGAAGAAAAAAACGCGCATGTTATACCTTGCGTAGCGAAAGAAGCTTGTTTTCTTCTTTCTCATGGTTCTCATTTTCTCTCCGCATTGTTCTTTTTTCGTAAAATTAGTTGCACTTGCAGCGGAAGAAAGCTGTAGACGTATTCGCAATTTATGGGATTTTGCCGAAGGTCGCGTCTTTTAGTTTCCTTTTTAATCGCTCATTTTTTGCGCGGCGCATAAAATTAATTAATTCAAGTTTTTAATATCGGTCGACTTGGAAAATTTTTAGTCACCGCGACCTGATTCGAGTTAACTAGATTCCCGACGATTAATCGTCAAATGAACACGTCGCACTCGAATAATGATAGATTCAGTTCGATGTACTTGGAGAGAAAAAGAAAGACAGGAGGATCATGAATCGATCGCCGAGCAAAAAAGTGGTAGCGTAAAACGCGAGAGGAAGACACACCTTTTCCCTTCCGCCCCTTTGAATATTCATAGATCCCGGGCAGGGAATCTAGAGGAATCTATGGCGATTCTCGTCGATCGATTGCCGAAGCATGACGCGAACGAACGAATGGAGGCGTATGACGTTTCCGCGGCGCATAACGTATATATTTCTAAAAATACGACTCCGAAAGATGTTATCTTACGAATAGATGCGGTCTATGAATAAATTTCTTTCAGTGCTTTCACTTGGAATTCGGCTCGTATTTGTATATATGTACGTCGGCTGTAGTCGCCGCCGAATTTTCACGACTCGCGGGATTTTATGAATGTCATGAAGCATTTTTAGGACGCGAAATTTTGGCGGAAATTGTTACGACTCGTTGACGTTGGGGTTCCGGTCTCCAAACATCGTCGACAATGTTTCTGCTTTATATTAGCGCCGTCGTTTTCGCGATACAGTAACAGATATAGGAGGCTTTTAATTATCCTTTGCCGCGCCCCGAGAATAATTTCCGAAATTTATTTTGCGAAATATGTTTATACGCGCGCGATGAGAAAAGAGATTGCAAATATCGGCAAATATTTTCTTTTTATGGTAAACAAAGCCCGGAGGTTGAAATAATTTGATGACATAATATTATCCGATATAATCTCTCGCAATTATCAATTAAATAACAGTGAAAGATATTAAAATATTTCAATGTTAGTAGATATACAATAATACATTTTTATGTAAATTCGCTCGATTTGACGAAAATTTCAGTTGGAAAGGCTCTTTGTTTGCGGTCGCATAAAAGGATTTCTTAATTCCATTAAAATTGTTGAAACTCTCGACAGAGAGAGAATTTTCAGAATTCTTAAATTCACTAACATTCCAAGTTCTTCTCGATAATAAAACGTGTGGCAAATTTCTTCAATTACACTTTTTTTAATCCATAATTGCGTGAGTTTTTAAATTGCGTGGATTAAACTGTAACAATTTCAGTAATGTTATCTCTCACAGGATTTACAGGAAAAATGTTTCAATAATTCTAACCGTTTGGTTAATATATATTTAGCATTAACACGTATACCATAAGTATTTCATAATATCGTATTTACTCGGGATTCCTCAGTGAAATATAGCATCCGTTGCAATTGCAATTTAATAGTAGCACAAATCACTATAATAGTTACGGAGATATGAATAATTCGATGAATGGGGGATGGTCGAGAGAACAGAATGCTATAAACTTCAAGGCAAACCTTCCGCTATGATTCGGCGATTTCTCTCGCTGATTGAAACTAGCACTGCTCGATATGATAATATCTATTTTTTTTTCGCTCTTGCCGATAATCTCGGCTGCTTCCTCGCATTCGTCGAATGGAAATTTTTCATCGTTTCTCTCGGCGAAACTTCATTCATCATCGTCAATTCACTGTAATCTCACATTCTTCAAGGAGGATCTATAATATCGTCGCCGACGAAACTCTCGAGTTCTTTTCACTCGCCCATCCACCCACCCAAGTCATCCTCCTGTATTTCGTTCACGCTCCGTAAAACTTCAATGTCCACGCGTGGAATCGCGATCGGAAGCAGGAAGCACCAGGTCGTCCGTCCGCACCGAAAGCAATGTTTCCCGATGATAAAGTTTGCCCGTAGTTTTATCGAGCGACAAAGTACAAAGCGACGCGACAGATTTCGAAAGTTACTTGCGAATTCTTTAACCGAGATTAGGGGAACTGCTACGGTCAATTACCCGACGGATTAAATAGGTCATAGATGGTCGATCGTATTCTCTCAATAGATCCGCGCGAAACTTTCGGGAGACTAGTAAGCCGGCGAAAAATTATATCTTTCTCAAGCATTTAATTTTTCTTATAATTATTAACAGGAATAGAGAGAACAGGAGTAGAGAGAAAAGAGTAAATTATATAAAGTAAATTATTGCACGTGACATCTTTTAGTTTCTATTAAATATTTTAAAACTCTTGTATATAAAATTTAAAAATTAAAAAATAAAAAAGAGAACTGAAATGTGACTTGTATAGAAAGAGAAGTAAGGATTAAAGTTTTGAAGTGAAATAAAGTTTTCACCTTGAAACTTCAATTCGTGAATATAGAGTAAACTATATCAACTATATAAACTATCGTACGTGACACCTTTTAATTTATTAAGTATTTTAAAACTCTTGTATGTAAAATTTAAAAATTAAAAAATAAAAAAGATACAATTGAAATGTGACTTGTACGGAAAGAGAAGTAAAGATTTAAGTGAAATAAAGTTTATTAAATATTTGAACCGTTTATTTTGAAAGTGACCTAAGTCCATTTATATTTAAATTGAGATATTTAACAGTTTGCGTTTCAATGAAATTAAAAATATTTAAAAAATGGACTTTTAGGCCACTTTCAAAATAAACGGCTCATTTAAAAACTCTTGTATATAAAATTTAAAAATTAAAAAATAAATAAGATACAACTGGAATGTGACTTGTACGGAAAGAGAAGTAAGGATTTAAGTGAAATAAAGTTTTCACCTTGAAACTTCAATTCATGAATATAGAATAAACTATCGCACGTGACATCTTTTAGCTTATTAAATATTTGAAAACTCTTGTATATAAAATTTAAAAATAAAAAAATAAAAAAAGACACAAGACTGGAATGTGACTTGTACGAAAAGAGAGGTAAGGATTCAAGTGAAATAAAGTTTTCACCTTGAAACTTCAATACGTTTATCGTTACATTTGCGATTGGAGAGACTCTCGCTCGTAACTTTGCGAAAGGAGAACGCGGGTATCGTATCGCGAATGGACGGAGAAGCGAAAGAACGGCTTTACGTTACGGCACGTTTTAGCTTAATCTCAATCCGTAGCTCGGGGTCACGTGATTTGATCGTTAGATCGGACGCCAGAACCAAATTAGAAAGCGGAGTAATTGCGGGCCGTTTGCACGCTACCGAACGTATATAGCTGACCGAAATACCGCGCTGATATCCTTCCACGATGTAGCGATTCCGGGCGCCCTCGGAATCCGTGCTCGCTTCCTGTTACGATTTGCGTTACGTATTAAGCACTCCTTCCACCATCCGACAGGGGAGAAAAATCTCGAGCGGTCGCCCCGCGGAAATTGCGCGCGCGGTGTGACGTCCGACAAATGTTACATGCAGAGGGGAAACACTGATACGGATAAAAAAGCGTCGCCTTTTTGTCACTATTTTCTAGAAAATGCCTGGGCCATTTTTCGAGGAGAAATCTGCGTGCGACGCTATTCGCCAGGCGCGCGCAAAAATTGTTTCGCGAGATTTCTGGCTCTGCGCTGTACTCGATTCTCTCGTGCATGTACCTTTTAACCCTGTAACTGAATTACTTCTGTGATTCAAATAGCGGAAAACGGATGAAACGAAATTTGATGACACGGTAAATCCGCGTTCTCGTCAATGATCCATATTTCGCTCGGTGTAAGGAAAAGCCAGATAAGATGACAAAAGGATAAAGGTGACAAGGTTGTCAACCTTTCTAAGCTAAGATGACTTCAAAAGTTTATTAAAGAAGCTTTTGATAATAGTAAATAATGTGATGTATAAGTACAATGATCGCAGCATAAGATGATGAATTAATTATAAATAATTATAAATAATTTATTATAAATAATTTTTATTTCATCTTCAACTTTATTTTGTTTTATTATGTAAATATAGATAATTGCTCTTTTATTTTCGTGTTCATATGTTTAATTTTATTATTTTTTAAAATTCTATTATAAAAAATATTTTTGTCTTATTACGTTGTTCAAATTATACAAACCAATATAAGACGATTATTAAAATTAATCTTTTTATTTGTAAAGAATTTATGTTTAATCTTTGTCTTAAACGCTACTACAAATCATCTTATACCTGCATAGGATTAAGAAAACGATGTTGATTTTTAAAAATTTAAATTAAAAAAAAATTAATTTATCAATCGGTAATGATATTCAATATAAAAAAAAAAATAATCAATACTTTGCGTTATCACAAAAATTAAAAAAAATTGATAAATTAAAGTTGTCATCTTACTTTTTTTTCTATTTCGAGAGTCTTTTTTCTTTTTATTTCTCTTTGATAAGATGACAAATAAAAGAAGATTGTAATGTTCGTATGCGACTTGTGCACTGTGATAAGAAAATAGCGTTCGCTGACTTAAGGTTCCGTAACAAATTGTTTTCTTCACTAATCTTTCTGTACAGCTCCGTAACGTCATCGCGATGATTGATTTTGACGATATTTACGCCCTCATCACTGATGCGCGAAATGCAAGAAGGAAATGGATTTATTATTATTAAGGAAGGAAATGGATTTATTATTATTAAGAAATATAATCGCGCCGCGAATTTATTCCGCGTTTCACGATGATGCTTTTTTGTCGGGTAAGATGTCATTCGCAAAGCCTCGATGTATTTATAAGTTTTTTGCTCATCGTGAATTTAAGATGTACGTCAGCATCAGATAGCTAAATCGAGTCAGTCCTAAAATACACTCAGATAACGTATAAACGTCTCATATGTCTGTCGGGAGACGACACGTTGACTCAAAATATGCGCGGGCGAGCAAAATGGCTTCTCGCTGATATATTTCCCCATATTTTTCGCTATTTTTCCCAGAACGTCACCCCTCTCCCTCGAACATGCGAGGAGGAAGACATAGCTACGCGTCGTAAAATCCGAACGGACCGTCCAATTCCGTTAAAAGTGAGTCCGATGGAAAATCGTTGACGCTGCTGACTGCCGTTTTTCGAGAAAAAGCTGCGGAACACGACGACGGAAGCGAGGAAAGAGCTTGCTGGCGCATATGTTCTCTCTCTCTCTCCCTCCTTCCCTCTTTCTCTCTCTCTCTCTCTCTCTCTCTCTCTCTCGCGATTAGAAGATTAAATTTGTGCCCGGTCGATCGCGCGAGTCGATGGCCCACTCGATCGAATATAATCGAGTCTCGCTCGTCCGATTACACGCTGCAACGACGACGTACAATTTCGCATCGAAAGATTAGCTTCGTCCGGAATATCCGGTAAATATTAGAGTCACATTTAGCTCTCACCCTCTCGTACATGTCCCGTAATTCGGCTGGCCGAATCGACGATCTCGTTGAGCTACTGCATATCCGATGGAAATAAATGGATAATTTTAGGTAAAAACGAAAATTCTCCTAGAGCAACGACGCGAAAGCTGTTGGAATATTTCGAAAGAGCGAAAGAGGCGGAACGACTCTCGAAATTCTTACGGTTTTCGCGATTGTTACGCACCCCCCTTGAGATTTTTACCAGCCGTACGTGACCGAGCGATCGTTTTATTTAGCCTAATTGTCACGTGATCGCGAGATACACGTAATCTTTGATGATTATCTCGCACGATGAAATGAAAAGGACGTCAGCAGGCAGTGGTATTTTATAGCTTGTACATTATATTCGAGCTGTAAATATAAAATCTGATGCGTGCGCGAGAGAGGGAAAAATTTACGTTCGTAACATTTCGGCAAAAATAACAACATGCGTCACGTCTGCCCGAACTGACCGATGAAATGCAAATTGCGTCGAGGCACGAATCACAATATCGAGCGAGCCAGGACTTTGATGATATCGAATATTATGTTACGTTCAAATCTAATCCAAATCCGGCGAAATTTACGTGCCAACGTGTTCGATTCGCAATTCGCGCACGGAAGAGTCACGCGCGTTTTTTAATTCTCCGGTTACGAATATTATGCATGCACATTTCGATAAGATTGAAAACTCGCCGTATTCGAATTGTAAATCGGATCTTGATGGCATTGGACGCCGGACGAGCTAGTCGGGCGAGCCCGAGCGGAAATGCACTTCCGGAGATGGCGATGCACCAGGAACTCCGGAGATGCAGCTTGCCGTGTCGCGCATACGCCGTTAAGCCTCCCGTACCCTCCTTCCGGTTCTCAATGGCCGAACACGCCGACTTACACAGCCGCTGCAGACATTTAAATTCGACTGCGGATCGTGATTGCCTCAGATACGCGCCTCTCTCTCCCTCTCTCTCTCTCTCTTTCTTTTTTTTCGTAGCGGTTTGATTTCGCTGATTCAATTGTCCTTTTTCGCTCGAGAGAGAAGGAGGAATAGTATGAGAGAGAGGAAGAAAGAGAGAGAATTCTGAGGGACTCTGCCACCTTCTCCGTCCGACCTCTGGTTTCCTTTTTGCGTCCGCGTCTCTTCTCAATCTCTTCTTTCCACTCTTTGCGCTTCCTGGCCGGCTTCTCGAGGCTCACCCCTCTTGTAGCTCCCATCGACCTGGAAACTTCGACGATTTCCCACTTCGTCGTCTGCGATCCGACACCTCGTTCTGCGGCGCGACACAGAACTCTTTTAATCCCCGATTTCTGGCTCGCTTCGCCATGCGAGATATCGTTGTCGTTATTTGGGTCGCGGAATTTTTTCAACGATTTTGCGAGAACGACCGAGGGGACGAGCACTAGATTTTTGGTAAAAATTCTATTTTGCCACGATGGATAAATCGTATTGTCCCCTTTCCTTTTTTTTTATTACGCACGCTCTATTGATTTAGCAGGAACGGAACTCGATAATCCAAATCGATAGATGTTCTCTCAACAATCTAACGACAACCGATGCTTATTCTAATTTAAAAGTTACAAGGTAACGTAATCGCGCCGACACAATAATGATACTTGATTCAACGGAAGGGCATCGTATTACTTCATATTATTCGCGTGCATCGAGAAAAATCTCAAGAATGTCCTTTGATATTCGATCTTAAATGAAAATTTTTGCGCGGCGACAAAAGCGGATACGTGGCTAAAAAATGTCACTAAGGGCGGTTGAAAAAAAAAAAAGGAACGGAGAGAAAGAGAGAAAGGGAGCGACAGACGCAGGTAATTCTTTTTGCTATTCGCTAACGCGAATATAATGACACTTGCAAGCCGGTATTTCTCCGATCGAATATCTCCGGCATATGATCGCGCCGCATCTTGCCGCTACATTTGCTTATTTAAACACACGTGCGCGCGCGCGTGCATGTGTGCTCGTGCGATTTATCCTGTCGGCTTTTCCGCCACCGCCACCGCCGCCACCTCGCCGCGCCGATTCGATATTTCTTGTCTCGTAAATAATAGGCGCGGGCGGCCCTGTTTATTTACTGCGCGTTTTATCTCAATGGCTCGCGAGCTCGCGCACAACAGGTTAAATGCACCTCCGTTCGATGCGGCATTGCACAGCCAGGTGAGGCCGCGCGTGCGTCGTGTACGCACGCATAGAACGGGTTCGAGGTTTATCGCCAATAACGGTGCGAGGCTAAGAGTGCACTTTCGAATGGCGTCCGTGTTAAGCCGAAATTATGCGCTTTCGATGCTCGTTTGCGTCTCTCCCTTTCTTTCTTTTTTTTTCACCCCGATATATAAACATACGAATGCGGAATTATACCGGCGCCGCTGGTCGGGAATGCAAAAACGCTCTCTTATATGCGGGAGGAAAATGTCGCATAATCACGAGTGGAATATTATCACGCGATGTTTTTTTCCTCCTCCACCTACCGGGGGAGGGGAGGGGGGGAACAGCCCCCGACGCCGATGTTATTTTTCACGAACATGGGTCTTATTTTCGCGCGCGCGCGCCATTTTCGTGAATTTTACGAGAAGCGCGTTTAATTGATTCGAAAATAAAATTCGCACGGTGTTTACGCCGGCTGCGACCGGTGGACTATCAGTCGTTATGAAATATTGCCGCGGCTACAATTTAATATTTTATCATACAAATGATTTGTTCCCGACGATATCGATTCGCCGCTTATCGCGTCGATGTTTCCCTTTGTGCTCGTATTCATACAATGTAAGTGCATTAATATTCCTGCACTTGAATCTCCCTGCTCGAGCTCCTCTCCCTCTCCTTCGCAAGTTTATGCGCGGACGCAATTTTTGCACGGCAGCGAAAACTCGTGTCGATAATGAATATGATAACGAGTTTTCCTCGAAAGCATTATTGATGGGATTTTTATAAATTTAATACGTCACTCTCTTTGTGTCTCTCTCTTTTCTTCTCGTGGTTTCTTTAGCATATAGACGAGCTACGGTATGAATTTTGTTGCATTAAGATGGTCGTGCAAATGCATTAATAGCGTATTGTGAGATTTACATTTGCAAGCTTTATGGATTAAACCGGGCTGTTATAATATGGAGAAGATACATTTTAAAACTCCTCTTTCTTCCTTTACACGATATATATATAGTACATGTATATCTACGTGAGAGTTGTAGGGAGAAAAGATGACATAATAGATAAAACAATTTTAATATGAGAAAGGTGAAAAAAGTTTGAAAAAACTTTTTTCACCTTTCTCATATTAAAATTGTTTTATCTATTATGTCATCTTTTCTCCCAACTCTCACGTAGATATACATGTACTATAATTTTATCGCTGTGTATTTACGTGACAGGATTACATTGACATTTTACAGCTCGAGCTAGAGTATGCGATTAGCTCACTGTTATAAATTCGAGATATGTCGCCGGACGATGGCTTTGATACGTATTTCTTTTTTTAATATTAACCACGAGCTAGTTTAAACTTACATTACTTATATATTACTTTCAAATTACATTTTTATTACAGCAAAGTGTATGCGAGAATATTTGAATAAAGAGAAAGAGAATAAGTACATTTCGTAATTTTTTAATTTTTTCGTATTCTTGGACGCTTTTATATTTTCAATCCTTTATATTCAAGCTATCGATATACGCAAAGGAAACTGCGATCAACGCACATGTAAATGGTAATGGCTATAATTTCGTCAGCGGGTATAATTTCGTCAAGCCTTTTCTTAAAATTAAATAAATTAAGCAATGAATATAGTCGATATACGCGAGATTGCTTAATTAATTTAATTTTAAGAAGGCTTGACGAAATTATATCCGCTGACGAAGTTATAGTCATTTATCTTACACATATATTGTGCAATTCTATATGCGATTTCGTTTCTTCATCCCAGTCTAGACTAATGTTTTTTTTGCCGCCACTCCCATTCCTTACATAAATGTAGAAGTGTACACGCGACGAATCTTAAAAAGCCGTTTATAAGCGTACCACACATGAAACACGCGAGTTCCGAGTCATAGTCGCCGTTCGCGAAAATGCTGGCAAAACGAGAGTCACGAGCCATGAAAATCCGTCATGCGACGCGATGCGATTCTTCGTTTTTTAAGAGCTTGAGTAAATCAGATCGAATACCGCAAACGAGGGAGCGTAAATAATAATGGAATACTCTCATTTCTTAACTCATATCACGTTCGAATCACGAGATCTTCGATGAGATTAATTCGTGTGCACAAATTTCACACAATTATCGCTGATATCAGTTTTATGACGCGTCGTTCTTAAGATGCGATATATATTTGAAACGACTCACGATAGAAAACATGTTGTACAATTTTTGCGACATATTTGCAGGAATAGTTCTTCGTTCGATAGATATGTATAGATGACATGAAAGACAACATTTGTTTTATTAATAAGACTCGCGAGCGTTTTTTGCTCGATAGAAAAATAACACGCGACATGAAAAAATAAATCGGTCTGTTTTAACAATAAGCGTGATTACACTATGTTCTTTAGCGTGCATCGCACGGAATGTTATTTTTCCACATCTGATTCGGTATTCTTGTGGCAGCGGAAAAAAGCGCTTGCGTTTATAATCTAAAAATTGCAGAAAAATATCAGTATATAAATAATCATACATGGATGTGTGCAACGATATTCACTATAAAATTGGTAAAATTGGTTGAAATAAATAGTTACAAAAGCTATATGATAAAAATAATATTTTTTGAATAGCAATTTAAAAAAAAGAGCTTTTTATTTTAAAAAAAGAATCTGTATTATTTTAGGAAATAAAAATATAAAAAGCGGGGAATAAAAATGATGATACGCGTAAACAATTTATAGAGAAAGGAATTTTTACATATTTGTGAGAAAAATACAAACAATAAAATGACGATACGTGTGTAAATAATTTATAGAGAAAGGAATTTTTATGTATCTGAGAAAGATATAAAAATAACAAATTATATCTTGTACATAGTTTTTATTTATAAATTTTTATTGACTTTCTCTCTTTTCTTTTTTATATAAATAATAAATGCAATGAAATAATACTTTTGCGTGATGATTATTTCTTGTATCAAGAAGAGAATAAAGATCTGATCACGATCTCAAGCGGGCGATAGTCGCGCGAATCTGCATTTCTAGTATTCGCAAAAACTATCGATTTCGCTCGGAGCACCGCCTTCGATATGAGACTTAACGCACGACACACTTGGTCGAGACAGCATGTAAAATAGCGTATGAGTGCATAAAACACTTAAATTATGTGACCTGTCGGCAACAGTCTTTTAAACATTTGCTGTGATAAATATTAAGTCCCTTTGAAAACAAGACAAAGTATTTTCACTTGCACAACATGGTCGCCATTGTGCGCGCAAAAGAAGAGAGAGAGAGAGAAAGCGTTTTATAGAAAATATTTCTGCGAACGGCCAGAGAGAGAAAGAGAGAGAGAGAAGGAGAGGGAGAGTGTTGTACCGACTAGCCGGAGGTAAAATTAATGTCGAGATTGTTCGAAACTCCGCGGTTTTACCGCCAAGTATTTTCTGCGGGATGTAACGGGCCGGGGGAAAGATGAAAGATCCCATTAGCGAAATCAAATTTTCCGCTACGATGCGATATGACGGTTTTCGGGAAATTTCACGCACGTGATTCACGTAATGAACTTTTCAGATTATGCCAGAGAGCCTGTTCTCGACGAAAATTTAATTCGGCCGCCGCCATTTTTCGCCACGATTTTTCAATATTTAATGTCAATTATCTCGGCGCATGTAAAAGTCATACGTAAATTGAGAGTTTATTTTGGCAAGATTCTACCCGGCAAGACAATCTCTCTCGTCGAAATCGCAATTGAATATCGAGAAAATAATTTTGTATAGATTTCATAGAGCGCGCACCTCCATTTCTACATCTCTCGTTTATCATTTAGATTACATTAATACAACACGCGTTTTCCCCGGTGGAGCTGAAAATCGGTCGGTCGAATCGTTGGATAATATCGTGTATTATGCACGATATTCGAGTAATAAGATAATACGGGATAAAATTAATAAAAAATCGATTGGAAAAATATCTAACTGCATTCGTATACACGCAATCTTTTTTTTTTATTATTTTATTCCAACCACAGAGCGAAGCTCTGCATTTAATAATCCAATTAAACATAAATATATGATACCTATCGAGAGAGCAAATAAAGATTGTTGATTTTTATTATGTGATAACGAACGAATCTCTGTGCATAACGCAAAGTAAATATCGAATTGTGAAATTTATACATAATATATCATACAACTTGTGCAATATTAATAATATATACGTCGTATAAATTTATAGTTTATGTTAAATTTAAATAATATGAATATAGTGCAAGATTGTCTCTATCCAAAATTAAAAAATTTTATATATCTTTACTGTTATATTTATCTTTAATTTATCTTTATTTTTATAATTATAGCTGGAAGATATTCATTTCGAGCGTCTAATTTCTTATCTCCGCCCGAAAAGTGGTGCAATAATTACAGATAATACGAAGCCGTAATTTGTGTCTTGTTAGCGTCTCTGCTTATATCCAAAGAGTTGTAATCGGATGTAAGATAATCTGACCACGTACTCGGGCTTCTTTTCTCTCTAATCTCTTGGCCAATCACACTTTTCATCGAACATCTTCGCGGCTATCAAATTAATCCACGATGTACATTTTCGGTTCAACAAATCATTTAAACTGACTTTCCATCACGATTAAACATTTAATCGAAGAAAAAAGCTCTAATCAAAATGAAGGGAGATAAGCTTTTTGAAAAATAGATCATCGCAGAATACTCTTCCTTTTTGAATATCATGCTTTTGTGTAATAAATCTTTTGATACAAACGTTAAGATAAATGCACAGAGAAGCGTGAATTTATCACATACTAACTAGTCCTGACGAATCACAATCGATAACCGACGATGCTTTTATTTGCATCTGAGAGCAAGTTACCGAACTAATAGTTCACAGAAAAGCTGGCCTCGATCGCGTTCTACCTCGTCTTCAATGACTCACGAACTTTTATGGATACCCCATTCGATTCGTTCGTCATTTCTCGATTACGTAGAAGAAATCCCGTTCTATTTGTCCTTTACCATTTGCATAAAATGCGAGGAAAATGCAGTCAGATTTTGATCGCAAGAATGTGAATTTCCGCTTCTCCTCTCGCGATCTCGTCATCCCTTGCGACGTGACTTCCATTCTTATTTTCTTCTTTATATCCGGTCAAGCACTATCGCACCCAAACAGAATATATTACGAGTAGTTTAAGAAAATTAATCTTGCAATTATTTTATCTTTTATATAATTATCGCTATTTATTTATTTTATTTATATTAAGATAATTTTATATAATATCGTGAGAGAAAGATTTATCGACGCAATAAAGTGTAGATCGATAATCTTCGCATTGCCCTACATTTTCGGTAATAATCACGCGTTTCGACGTTGTCAGCGCAAATTTGAGGGGATACGGCAATATTTACGATATGCGAAATCGGACGGAACTATGTATTCCGATATATAGTCTTAGAGACCCAATTACACGTGTGACGATCAACACGGTCGCTGTAACTGCGCGATTACGGGGTAGAATATGGTACCTGGTGCTGTGGGCCAAGATAGCGGACGCCGGTGAATCTATCGACAGGTCGGGCACGATGACTATCGGCATCCAATAATGGACCGGCGTCGTTGTTTGCGACCCAAAGTGACAAAAGAAAGAAATTGGAGCTTGTGTATGTACGTACGTGAAGCGTGATCCGTCCGATCGAACGCCGACACTTGGCGCCGATATAATGAGAAAATTGCCATTAATCGAGCAAACTGAAAGAGAGCGTCCTTTATCTTCCTTCCTTTCGCGGATAATATGCGGAGAATATTAACGAGCTTGTACTCCATATTACGGTTCTTCGATAGGACACGCAGTTTTTCCGACAATATCGGGTAACGTTCCTCGATACCGTGTACCACGTGCTATCACATGAAGTTTTGCGCAATTTTGCGAATCGTGTCAGCACGCGAGCTGTGCTTTATCGCGAGTCACGCGCAATTAACGTATAATTCAGGATGCAGTTTTCCAATTTTACTCGCGAGAAAGTTGCACGGCGATGCAAACTCGTGTGAAAATGCCGCTCAAAGCCCGCACAATTTGCATTGTAATTCGGCAGCCACGATAGTAGTAGTATTCGCTGCATCCTACTGAAATTACTCATCAAAGTGGCAGTGACTTGTATCAATCAATCTTTATAATATTTGCACTGAGAAAAAATCTGCATTAATTAGAATTTTGATAGATTCAACCAATCTGTTGGAAAATGGACGAATCAGAATTCTTGTAGGAATTACCATCAGATGAATCTGATTAATTTCTTCCTGTTAAATTTATTAAATTTTTTGGTTAATAATACTAAACTCGCCAGCATCAAGTCGTCTAAAATTTTTTCCATCTAATCTCAAAAGTCTGTTTAATATTCTGAATTCCAACAAGGTTATTGGATAAATTCAATCCAGATTATTGAATAAATTATTTTATTCAGTTAAATTTATTTAATTAATTTTATTTAATTCAGTTTGTTAGAAATTAAACTGATAAACAATGATGCAAGAAGAGGATGCAGCTCAAACACATACAATCAGAGAGCTAGTGTCCTCTTTCTGGCACTATTGCTAGTAAAAAAAAATATATATACTTTGGATTTAATGTTAATACTAGTTCTTTATGTACATTTTTTTATTGGCATTTTATGTACATTTTTTTATGGCAAATATTGAATAGTTAAGTTAAGAGTGGCGAGCAAAGAAATTAATGTAACAAGAAATTTTATAGTTCCAACGAGAAAATATTAAATCTTTATAGTAAAATCTATTAAACGTTCTAATTATAAAAAATCGAGTCTTATCATGATAACTAGAAATTCTTATTTGATTTAATCAAAATGCCTTCAATCATATACGTCTTGTTGATACAATCAAACGATTTTTCTCAGTGTGGTGAATGAAAAAGAATGCAGATAAAAATTAAGAAAATAGACAATTTTAATATAAATATTTGATTGTGTATACATTAAACATGATGAATATATATATTATTATGAATTTATATATTCCTCATGTTTAACGTATACACATGTTTAACGTATACATATATTTTTTACAGAATGTAAAAGTATATATTTCTTCGGTGACATCAAAGAAATATTTAATTTTATTAACGAATCATCTTTATCTATAATAGAAGCTTTTAAAAAGGACTTCTCGTTACTTATAATTAATGATCGTCAGGTGCCACTCTCTTTCCGAGTTTCGTCGAGATTTGAATAGATTACTATGCGGTTCACAACTTTATTATTACCGCGGTAGCATGCATATTCTTAGGCAATACTTTAGGGAATGCAGAATGTGCGAAGTCGCGCGTGCATCGATAAATCGGGTTGGGAAAACTATCGGGAGAATTTAATGAGCCGTACCGGCTTTACTGGCCCGCGCGGCTTTATTACCACTCCGTAATTTAACGTGCATCGATTTCTTGTCGTTGCGAGAAACCAAGCGCGATAATTCATTAAACTTGCCCGCTTCTTGGTAATAAGGGTGTGTCCCTCCAATCCATTATGACTGTCTTTCTTTTATTCGTCTTTAATTAGTGCGATACGTTATGACAAATCAATCGCATCTTCTACTTGTATTACTCTCCTGAGAGAGAGATTCGTATAAGAGATATTTGTATAATTATTATATTTAAAATATATATGTATTTTTTCATTATACAAGTAAATTATAAGACTTAAAAATTACACGGAATAATGTAGTATTATAGTTATTTTTAAAAACGACTTGAAGAAATTATTCTCAATGGGAATAAAATTTTATTATTATTGAAATATTTTTTTTGTCTTATGCGATATAAACAAAGATACATTTAGCAGATAATCTTGCACCCTACATTTTCAATTAAAGCTGACAATCTTCGTTTTAATATATTCTACTTTACAAAGATCAATAAAGTTCATCGTCAATTGACGTTTGTAAAGTATCGTAAATTAATTCCATGAATTTATATCATGGTATAAATTCATCGAACAACATTTACAACATTGCTGTAGCTGCTTCAATTAAACAAAAAGTCCATTGATTATCGCGGCGCGAATCTGTGTGGAAGTTTGCGTACCCGGCTTAGGAGGGTTCTCTCGGTGAGCTTAGCATTCGTCGTATGATAAAGTGGATGACCGAGGAACTTTCTCGGTTATAGAGGAGAGGCCCACAGCCCCGTGTCCGAGTGCGGCCGCATCGCGAGACCTCGGAATAAATTGACCGACGTCGCCAATGGTGGTTGTTTATTTTCGAAATTAAATTGAATTGGCCCATAACTTGCCGGTCTATTAGCCCTGGGGACCGGGCTAGTTTGCTCGTAAATCTCCGGAGTATCGGACCGGTGGCACATACGCATACAGACGCGTATACGTGCGTATTTATCTGTGTATATGTGTGTGTGTCGCCGGCGGGATGGCGAGCGCGGGGGAGGCGCGGGTATTCGATTCGCTCCCGACAATGCGTCCGGAAGCTCCCAGGAAATACATGGGCGTGGTGCCGAGATAAATGTACTCTCGCATTTGCATACTTCTCGCCCGCATGGTTCCCATATCCTCCCGGACGGCGTTCGATCCTCCGTTCAGATCCTATCTACACTTGTCCGCCTTCTCCTGCCTCCTTAGCCTCCTGTCTCTTCTCTTCTCCCCCCCCTCCTTCCCTTTCAGGCGTATCTTGTATCGTTCATACGATATCGAAATGTCGGGCACAGTCGAATGGTAAGAATGGCAATGTCCGCGGACAAATATGACGTCCAGAATATCATATTTACAATATTATTATATATTTCGTCAAAATTATTTATAGGGATTCGATTCAAGTGTCTCTTTGCGAGATTCACATCTTTCGAAGACATCGGAAGTGTTCTCGAGGAATTTGATGTCGACACAAATCGATCGCGAAAGAAGAAGCGCGCGAAAATGAATTGCATAGAAATCATAGCGCAATGTTTCGAATGATTGAAATAGTTCGAGAGACTATTAGATTGCCGTAGATAGAGAGATATCTTTTCGCGAGACAAATGCGCGCGAATCGAACGGTAAACCAGCACGGTATTCCTGTGGGATAAACTCCTTTTGGGATGCTGGCGGTGGCGTGGATTTATTCATCCTGTTCGATTACTCGCTTGATTATCGGAACAAATCGAGTAATTTCCGTCTTTCTCATGTAGATATATTTTGCCGCAAAATACTCGTACGTCAAACAATTTGTCAAAGAGCCCTAAATAATTATCTATCTATTTATAATTATATATCTATTTATCTTATTTGTTGTCTAATTCAAGTGTTACTTGAATGGTGAAAGTGCTTTCGCATGCGTCACGTATTTAATAAGGCTATATAAATGGAATCATTATGAAAATGTGTCTCTGGGATATTTGTGAGTCTGGGATTAAGTGAACACATGCACACACACACAAATTAAATACTTATATCGTTTCGCAATGTATATAAAAGCATATATATTTATTAAATTTTCTTTTATATATATATTTATTTATTTATATTTATATTTATATTTATATTTCCGAATGTTTATCACAAAATGCATCAACGTTTTCAAAATATTTAATTTCTCTCGAAACCATTTTGCATCGATATAAACTAATAAAATATCAATTTATATAAATATTTTAATTTAATTATTGAAATTGATATTCCGGAAAAAGGAAATGATTGGATAAAAAATTCTTTTAATAGAATTTTCTCGTATTGATACAGATACAGATATATTCTATCAAAAAGATAAACTGGGTATTAATTTGTCAGAGGCAAGATTATATAAAAGTCATCAGAATATATACATAAGAAGCATTCTCTTATAAAATAATCTAATCGATTAGAGATAAATAGATAGAGAACTGATTTTTAATTAATATTGATTTTTAATTAATTGATATAATTATCTCTCATTTTATTATTTTTAATCTTTGCAATAAAAATCTTTCACTTAAAAGAGTAAATAAATAATAAATTCAATAAGAAAAATGTATCAACATAAATTTTTATCGAAAATTGAAAGGAGAATATGAAGAGCTCACATGAAGAATACGATTATATAATAATGCATCACTATTGCTATGATACTTTGCCAACTATTTACGATCGAGCCAATCGTTGAAGAATAGTAGTTTCTAATTTATTTCAAGGAGGTACTATAACAAAGGGAAGTGACAAACGACTGTTTACGGAAATCACTTTCTTCGGCATCGTTACAGTGTGGCAACGTTCTCGAGCTACACCGATAGAAGACTATCAAGAAAGTCGGAGGAGGCTCCGCTCGAACTCGTAACTGCAGTTCGATTAAAGTGTTCCTGCACCCATCGTACCTCGTTCCGGCTTGCGCTTGTCACCCCTTACCTCGATTCTCTCTAACCCCTTTGCCGTTTTCTCCTCATGTTTTTCTGCCTTGCTCATCTTCTCTCTTTCGCTTTCTCTGTCTCTCTCTCTCTTTCCACCTCTATCTCTATCTTTCATCGCGGTATACATACATACTTGCCTATGTTCTCCGATATCGCAACTACCCAGTAAGTTCAATACCAATTGTTAAACTCGCTCCAGCCCTCGAAAAGTTTCGCTCTAAGCGATGTATACGGTGTCGCATTCTTTGCTCTTAACGATCAAACTTATCCCAGGCGACGCTTCGACAACTATGCGAAAGAGAAGGAAAGAGGGAGAGAGAGAGAGAGAAGAGCAAGAGAGAGCTTATATTGGCGATTGTCGGGTTCTCGTAACTGTTGTAACGGCGTTGTTCGTTTCAAGCGAACAACGAAAACATTTCCAACAGTTAAAATATCGAGAGATAATTAGTCACGGATATTTATTTTAATTCCGTCATTAATTGTTTCATCGATCGGTACAATTTACTAATATATTTATACACTTAGAATAATATATTTAGGCAACTAACATATTTATGTCTATTGTGAAATAAGATTCCACGATGAAAGAATTTCACTAAAAGTAATATTTCTAAAATATAAAAATTCTCGATAACAGTTTTTTTACTTATTATATTCACTATTTATTTCATATTATATATATAATATGAGATAAATATATAATATAATATGAGATAAATAGTGAATATAATAATAGTGAATATAATAAATAGTGAATATAATATCTCATATTATATATATATAAATTTTCGATAATAGTTTATTATATTCTATTTATACACTATTTATCTCATATTATACAATATATATATATATTGTATAATATGAGATAAATAGTGTATAAATAGAATATAATAAGTAAAAAAACTATTATCAAAAATTTATATATATATAATAGCTGTTTACGATTCTTTGATTACTTTTCAGGTAATAGCTGATTGATATTTCTTTGAAATAAAGTAATATTTCTGTGTTACGCAACTAACATGAGTAATGAGTTAGCAATATCATTCTAAATAATTATGTAACGTAAAATACACGGCGTTGTATATGTACGACAGCTCTTTTAGATAAAATATCGTATCGTTCTTTGTAGCAGCATTCATAAAAGATTAGATCATCGCTTTTAATCTTTATAATCAGCTTGAGCGGTAGCCTTGCTTCATAAATGCTTTTATGGTACGAATACAAAAATAGAATTCTGTCACATTACGTGCCTACGTCAGCAGTCTAATAAATAGTTTTTACAGTTTATAAATGTTAAAAAGTGCAACGTATTAAAGGTATAAATTTGAAATCGAGATAAAACTTTGTCACACATATTAATCTTATATTTAAATTACTTGCTTAGAAAATTATTTAAATTTCGTTTCTAAATGAATTTTAATGAATAAAGGATAAACTATAAAATGATGCTTTATATTGATATGATTGATTAAGAAGATTTTTACGAATTCAACATATAAACTATGTATTTATTATTCACATTTTTCATAGTTTTTCATAGATGTACATTAATTTCCTCGAAACACATCTCTGATATATTGCAGTTTTATTGCGTAATAACAGTATACATGATTCATCAAATCTCGTATCTCCAATCACACTCGTGGAATTTTTTTCTCGTAATAAAAATATTGTACAGCTACAATTATTGTAGAAATATCATGATAAACGTAATAACGTTTATAAAGAGAATTTTTTCTTCAGAAACGAATTTTTCTCTATTACGTGCACTCATATATATCTATATTTTTTAATTCTAGCAACAAATATTTTTTTAATTTAAATAATACAGAAATGGAGGCTAATAATATTATGAATAAATTTACGTTATCAAACTTGCGATATTTTATTTCTCTATCTTGCGTGTGCTTAATACTTTTTATATATTAAGGAAATATTTTTTTCTAGAGGGAACTTCGACTGTATGTGTGAATCTGGGACGCGGCATAAGTGAACTTGGTGATAAACGCCGCTGCTAGCTTGGAAAGATATATGGAAATGACAAAGTTATTCTTTGGAGGCTTCGCGTTTCTTTATTTGAAAAGTAAATCCGGATTTGTGTAAAAACGAAAGAATAATTTCATCAATGTGTGGGCATCTCTGCATACTGTACTTATTTTTATATAATACGCATGTATATCTTTCTTTATCTTACATATATAAGTGGATTTTTGTTTTAATCTCATATCCACATTGTTTTCGTGATATTTGTTTGCATAATTGCACAGTTGTTTTGCACAGTTGTTTTGCAAACCGACAATTTTCAATCGATTCATTTTATCTACTTGATAAAAGTTACGTTCAAGTATATAGGATTTGAAATTTTTCGACTTAATAAAATTAATTGATAATAAAATTTAAATATTTTTTTATAATTGTGACTCGAAAATTATTTCTTCATCTAAATTATTATTTGTCTAAATTATGCCGTAATAACAGTCCATATCTGCTTGTAATTTACAATCCTTTCATCAATGTGTGGGCATCTCTGCATACTGTACTTATTTTTATATAATACGCATGTATATCTTTCTTTATCTTACATATATAAGTGGATTTTTGTTTTAATCTCAAATCCACATTGTTTTCGCGATATTTGTTTGCATAATTGCACAGTTGTTTTGCATAGTTGTTTTGCAAACCGATGCGACAATTTTCAATCGATTCATTTTATCTACTTGATAAAAGTTACGTTTAAGTATGTAGGAGTAATTATTTGAAATTTTTCGATTTAATAAAATTAATTGATAATAAAATCTAAATATTTTTTTATAATTGTGACTCGAAAATTATTTCTTCATCTAAATTATTATTTGTCTAAATTATACCGTATTAACAGTTCATATCTGCTTGTAATTTACAATCCTTTTATATTTACGTTGTGTACACTGAGAAAAAATCTAGTTACATTAATTAGAAATCTGATAGATTTAATCAGTATGTCTGTTGGAAAATGGACGAATCAGAATTCTTTTAGAAATTACTGGGTAATAATATTAAACTGGGTAATAATACTAAACAAAAAAATGGCATCATTTTGTTTAGTTAATATAACAAGAAGTTTTATAGATCCAACTAAAAAATACTAAACCAAATCCTTGTAGTTAATTCTATTAAATGTTCTAGTTATAAAAAATTGAGTCTTATCGTGATAATTAGAAAGAGATTCTGCTTGGTTTAATCAAAATGCCTTCTATCAGATACGTTTTGTTGACAATCAAACGATTTTTCTCAGTGTGTGTTCCTGACACGCAATTCCTTATTTAAAAATCTTTCGCATTTATCACAGTCATTAATTAATATAGATGTATAATTAGAAAACAAACAATCATAGGATATGTTTCAAACAACCCAAATCTTTTAACTGCAGCAACATATCAGCTAATATTTTGGATACTATATCTCCACCGGCTTGCTTGTTATATATTAGATATTCCATTTGAGACATCTCCCCTGTTATCATTTTATCAAATATTTCTTTGCCATCATATCCCATCAATGTTGTTAAAAAGAAGGACGCGATAATGAAACCAAAGAGAGCGCCTCTTTTGAAATCGTCCAAGATAGCATCATACGAATATTTATCCATGTTTTGCACGCCAGCGTCCAGCAAATATTTTTTTAACGTGTCGTGATAGACTCGTATGATGTCGAAAAAATTATCCTTTCTAAGTTCATTCGAGCAAGAGAGATAGAGAAAAGTGGAAAGATCAACGACCGGAGTCGAATATCTCGAAAGCGCGAAGTCGATCAGCATCGGCCGTAGCTGTCCATCATCCTCCGTCTTAAAAAGAATATTGTTTAATGTAAAATCGCCGTGACACAATATGGCTAAAGGTTCCTTTGGCTCCGCCGTTTCGACCATCACTGTGTCGTACGCTTCAGAAAGAAAGGCATCCATTTTATCGCAAAAAACCGTATCGTATCCTTGATTACGGAGATACTCCACTGCCCGGTTCGCGGAAAAGTTTATGTACAACTTTTCCGACTCGTTCCATGACGTATTATATCTAGTTTCTTGAAGCTGCTGCACGATGTCGAAGAACTTGTCGCTCTGCTGCTCCTTCATGATGTAACCTTTGGCGTGAAACTGTCCTATCTCGCGTATCGCCGCTAAAATATATTCCAAAGGAACGTCGTACGTGGACGGAGGAGGACAGTATCCTTGTTTGATAATATTTTCTAACGCGATCACCGAATCGGTGGGCGGTTTCTCATGGGTGTAGAAGCATTTGGGAAAGTTCTCGTCGGGTTTGAAGTAATTTCGATAGAACAAAATCTCGTTGTGGAACTGAGGATCGATGAGAACTATTTCCCTGTGCAATCCTATCTGTACAGGTCTCTTTAGTATCAAGAATAGTTCCTCATTCTGTCCTTCATTCTTGTTTTTAAATTTCACGCATACGTGATACATTGTGGACATGAAAAGATCGCTGGGTTCGGATACTTCGTATCGAGCTTCCTCGACGTTCGATCCAAGATTCTCGATAACTTTCGGCATCACTTCTTTGATCCATCTTTGAAAATCTTCCTCACCAGACATTTTGTCTCTATACTTTCTATTGTTCTCGGTTATAAATACAAATATACGACACTGACTAGCGCGTGCTTATTTTAATTGACTACTGAATGGTACTGTGGTTCTGACAGTAGTGATTCTCCAGGCAGAAGCTAATGCCATGCCACCTTGCGTTATGAAGATGTACGAATACGAAAAGAGTGGGAGATTTAATGCATCGCGATGCTGCTGGGTCATTTGTCGACACGATATGGAATTATGCACGGAAGTACTGCTTGCTATTGAATGATGACCGTGTATCTAGGACACTGGAATTGACCAATTATCAAATATTACAGAACGGGAAAAAATCAATTACAGCATAAAAAACATATCGATATTATAACGTTAAATAAAATCATTCATTATCGAACGCGTTGCTCTATGAACGTTAATCGATTAGGAATATTATGCTTTTATATTTTATACTTTTAGAAAGGAAATACATGATTTCTCGAGAATTCAGAGTAATTTTGTCTTTCTTTTACGATAACAAATTAATGCGCGAGTATTTTTATATGAAATTAACAATTAAATTATGTAATATGCATTGGATGTTTTTCTCATTGACATACAATTTGCGAAGAATGAGACAATTAAAATAATTGTATTATAATGCAATTAAACTTTTTATAAGAGAATGATTTATAATAACTTAATTATATATAATATAAATAATTATTATTATAAATAACGAGAATAATAATTAAGAATATGTTATAAAATAATACTGGGAAAAGTTTAGACACGCAAGACGCGTATGCACATACGTACATATTGATCAACGATTAAATATGAAATAAAGTTGGCATTTATTTTTGTAAAATTCGCTAAATCATTCTGTTAAGAACTAATATTTCATATATCATATATCATATTTCATATATCATATGATATATTTTGTGATAACGTTCTCTAATCTTATCTTGATATGACAGATCGTTATCCTGATATGACATATTATTACCCATTATTACGCGCAGTTACGGAAATAAATTTTATAAATTATAAAAAATATATTTAAGCAATAATGTACGGTTAAATTATTATTTAATTGCAAGAAGCATTATTGTTGCCCTGTTTTAATAAATCAGATTACGTGTGATTATATCAAATTGCTTTTCTTTGTTTTTGAGTGAATCTAGAAAAGTCATAGAGTACTTGAAACTGAAAAATTCTTTTTTTATGTATTCTTTATTCCGAGTTCATCTCTTTAGCCGCTCTCCCGTTTTTGGCGTTCGTATAAGTGTAAAAAGAAATGGGATCATGAAAGATGCTTTCGAGAACAATACCATCAGACACGGTCATCCAAAGAAAACTGGAAGAAAGTGGATGAAATATCGAATCGTGTGAAAACTAACGAACGACTAAGGAAACTGAGTGACTCAATCTAAATGGAGGACTAGATAGGTTTTTTGATTTTTAACTTGAGATTAAATGTAACGAAAACGAAAATTTTAACTATTGTTTTAACGTCTAAAGAATAGTGCCGGAAATTTTTAAAGATTTATTCTTTTACACATCGACCAAGAATTTTGGAAAATTTATTTTTAATTTTTGTCATATATTTTTTAACTTATTAAAAGGCTTAATATTTACTTGTTTATTATTTTCTATTCATATAATTTATTTATTTCGTTATACAATAATACTATTACATTAGCGATAGAACATTGAAAACATATTGATATATTATCAATGTTATCGCAAACAACAGCTATAAGGTGATAAGAAATGCCTAAATGATCAGTAAAATTATTCGTCGATATTTTATAATTATTATTATAAGTTTTAATTGATATTATATATTTTTATATATTTTATATATTTTATTTATATATATCCGGATAAATATTCAAAAATCAAACAGGCTTCCCTATAATCATTCAAAGCAGGCTTTTTTAATATGATAGAAAGTTCCTCGCTTTGTCCCTTCACTTTGCTTGTACACCTTATATATGTAATAAAGCTCGGATATAAAAAGCTTATTGCTCTTGGATAATTCGTACCGTGCTTCGTTCACATTTGATCCGATATTCTCGATAATCTGCGAGATGACCTTTTCCATTCATCGTTGAAAATTCTCTTCGTAGGACACTTTATATGCTTTGTAACGTGTGACTATCTACCGCTTTTTAAATGCTAACGTGAGTCTAGGTAAACCTTGTTGTAGTATTATATAGTTTAAACAATCCTGCAACTTTTTTAATGTAGTCTTTAAACATATAGATATTAACAACTTCCATATAATAATCATAACAATCGTAACAATCTTATCATATAACGCACAAGAAACGCACATAGTAAAAAGATCGTATATATTAAAAATATTTCATGATTAAATATGTTGTTGTCATATGTAAATATGTTGTTTTTGAGTTTATTATTTTTAATATTACCTCACATACATGTTTTTATTGTTTATTATTTTTAGTATTACCTCCTATAATTATGTAAAAAATTGTTTCTTAATTTTATATTCTTAATTTTATCACGCTGTATTGTTTTGATTTATAATATGATTTTTAAGAGATTTCCTCTTTTAATCACATTTATAATTTAAAAATTATTATATACTTTGATTTTTCATTAAAAAAGAAATCATCTTCATCTTGGTTAAAGAATCTGCTCATAAATTTATATCTTTTTTCATTATTTAAAATTGTTACAGATATATATAATCTAAAGATATTAAAAACATGAAAAATATATTTTTAAATCTATTTTATCTTTTTAATCATTGTTTTTGTTTGTTAAATATTTATCTATTAAAAGAATATACATGTTAGTATCATTCACATATTCTGTTTTAAATAATTTACAAATAATATTAAATTACTCACGCGGTGTTTTATATATCCGGAAATTACATTACGCTTAATTGCACAACTAAAATGAAGGTAAACAATCGAAGGGGGGAGCATTTTCGAATGCGAATTGCGTGCACAAAAATTCTTGGGTGCCATTGTTTTGATAATGCATGCAAATAGCAAATCCATTTACGTGCTACGGTACTACTCTAGTAAAATACCCACAATAAGGGAGTCACGTAATCGAATCAAAGTCTATCTAGGTCAAATAAGTGTTACATAAAGTACATATACAAAGATACGCGTATATAAAGGTGTGAAAGACGAACATATGTACATCTAGCATAAGATATTTTTATATCAGAGAAACATGAGTAACTTTCCATTAATCTAGTGTCTAGTACATCAGAAATGTGTGCCTATATAGTATATTAAATATTATTCACATATGCGCGCAATACATACATTATACACACATATACACACAAATGAGCTTTTTACAAAACGTCATTACTATGGAAAATAATAGTAATATTATTGTATTTAAATTTTTTTATATTAAATAACTTTGTAACTTTAAAATAATTTAAAGTTAGACTATCTCTAAAGTAAATGTGTGTAAGGAAAATTATACAATGTAATGTGCCATTTTAATTATCATTTATAACAAGTGTTTACCTTCGATCACAGGAAAAGAAGGTTTTATGCACACAGCGGAACGAATGAAATTTCTAAACTCGGAGAAGTTGACGTTTTTCCGGTCAGGTAAAGTGCGTCTCGAGTGTTGAGGATGCGGCTATCGAATGGAAATGGCATTCGCATTTTCCGCTTGGAAAGGAATATTCCATGTGCTTCTTCCGAAAGAGAAATTTAAAAAGTAATTACTATTGACGTTTTAACTTCTTGAGCAAATATTTAATGCTGGTTATTTGAATACTGATATTTTTCCATAAAAGTTTATAAAATGTGTGCGAGATCGATAAAAAAATTACAAAATAATTTAATTTGCATTTCATATGGAACTCTTTAATTAATCTACAATTAATAGCATAAATAACGCTAGTTATATAGAATGGATATTTTATTTAGCCCTGAGACTATATAAAGGCCACTTTTAAATCAAATTCCAATTAATTTAGTTGATGATTAATTTAATTGAAGTAGAATTGCCTGCAATGTTATTTTTAATTATGTAATTCATACGTTGTAAATCTAATCTTTCTTTCCTTGTATCAAAGATATATGTGATAATTTTATTTGTAAACAAAATACTACAAATATTATTGAATAAATTTGATATGATTTGATAAATTACCAATTAAGGTAATAAAAATTTAAATGTAACATGTTTGCACTATTACGCTTGCTTCATTTGAATTTATAACTGGTATTATAGCGAGTACATATAAAAATTTAAACATTTTAAATTGTTGCGATAATTAACATCATTTTATTAATGAATAAAATTATCAATGTTTGTAATTTGACACGGGAAAATAAAGATAAAATTAGAAACGACGAATTTTATATAATTAGAAATTTAGCTGTGAAGGAGAGTTTTTGGGATTTAAATTAATTGCCGATTGAGTTAATGGAGTTTTGTCGAATCCCTAAATGCTTAACAATGTAAGCGCAAAGCGAAGTAGAAATGCCTCGAGCGTGATCATGCGATGACGATGTGCGGCTTTTGAATCTACGCGGCGAGGCGTATCGAAATTTTCTCTCGATAATGCATTTTTGGCCGGGAATTTATTGCGCCGGGCGTTAAAAGCGCATTAAAGCCTCACGTCCCGAAAACGCTTCGTGCCCTCGAAAGCACGCTGCGAGGTCCATTCCAAACCGACGATCAAGCTCGGTACATTCCCGCACGGCTGACGTGAGTGTTAGGCACGGCTCGGATGACGGGAAAACGTCTCTCGCGATTTTCCCAGGTAAAGGGACTTTGCATAATCGCCGGTGACGTTGCATTTAAGTGGCTTGCACGGTAAACGGCGAGGGAGGCGACTCGAGCCATGGCTATCTAAATAGCGCATTGCGCGATGGTTTTAACGAGAAGGAACTTTGGACCGGTGCTGGTGGAAACTTTCAGCGTTACGTAGCTCTTTTTAAATTTTAATACCAGCGCCGGCTGGTTATCTACCGTCCTCGTATGTGAATTTCGTACAATTCATAAATACTGCTTCCGCGAAAGATTTATAAACGAAAAATTCTACGCTTCCTCCATTCTTGCTTCCGCTGAAGCGCACTCTAGTGTCTCTTGCGATATTAATAATCAGTTTAAAGTTTTTGATTTATGATGAATTAAAGTATACGGTTGTTTTCATTTCTGACTGCTAGACATTTATTTTCGCCTTTTTTTGTAACGTAGAGTATATATGAATGTTAGTCGCGGTTAGTCAGTAACTCGTTACTGATATGTCAACTATTAGTCGACTATTTCTATGAGTCCTATATATCAATTAAACGACTTAAACTGGGTCAAGTTTATCTACCATTCTCGTATGTGAATTTCACAATTCATAAATACTGCTTCTGCGAAAGATTTATAAACGAAAAATTCTACGCTTCCTCCACTCTTGCTTCCGCTGAAGCGCACTAGTGTCTATTGCGATATTAATAATCAGTTTAAAGTTTTTGATTTATGGTGAATTAAAGTCTACGGTTGTTTTCATTTCGACTGGACATTTATTTTCGCACGTTTTTTGTAACGCAGAGTATCTATGATAACGTTAGTTGCGGTTATCAGTAACTCGTTACAGATATGTCGACTATTAGTCGATAATTTCTACGAGTCCTTATATATCAATTAAACGACTTAAATTGGGTCAAGTTTATCTACCATTCTCGTATGTGAATTTCACAATTCATAAATACTGCTTCTGCGAAAGATTTATAAACGAAAAATTCTACGCTTCCTCCATTCTTGCTTCCGCTGAAGCGCACTAGTGTCTATTGCGATATTAATAATCAGTTTAAAGTTTTTGATTTATGATGAATTAAAGTATACGGTTGTTTTCATTTCTGACTGCTAGACATTTATTTTCGCACGTTTTTTGTAACGTAGAGTATCTATGATAACGTTAGTCGCGGTTAGGTTAGGTTAGGTATCTCGTTACTGATATGTCGACTATTAGGCAATTACTATTTCTATGAATTCTTATATATCATTTAAACGACTTAAACTGGGTCAAGTTTATCTACCATTCTCGTATGTGAATTTCACAATTCATAAATACTGCTTCTGCGAAAGATTTATAAACGAAAAATTCTACGCTTCCTCCACTCTTGCTTCCGCTGAAGCGCACTAGTGTCTATTGCGATATTAATAATCAGTTTAAAGTTTTTGATTTATGGTGAATTAAAGTCTACGGTTGTTTTCATTTCTGACTGCTAGACATTTATTTTCGCCTTTTTTTTGTAACGTAGAGTATATATGAATGTTAGTCGCGTTTATCAGTAACTCGTTACTGATATGTCAACTATTAGTCGACAATTTCTACGAGTCCTTATATATCAATTAAACGACTTAAATTGGGTCAAGTTTATCTACCATTCTCGTATGTGAATTTCACAATTCATAAATACTGCTTCTGCGAAAGATTTATAAACGAAAAATTCTACGCTTCCTCCATTCTTGCTTCCGCTGAAGCGCACTAATGTCTATTGCGATATTAATAATCAGTTTAAAGTTTTTAATTTATGGTGAATTAAAGTCTACGGTTGTTTTCATTTTTGACATTTATTTTCGCACGTTTTTTGTAACGTAGAGTATCTATGATAACGTTAGTCTCGGTTATCAATATCTCGTTGATATATCGATTATTAGGTAATTACTATTTCTATGAATCATTATATATCAATTAAACGACTTAAATTAGCTCAAATTTATTTGCATGTATACAAGAAGTCTCGCGATAAATAGACCGTTAAAAATAAAATTATCTTATCTGCGGCTGTACTGAAATAAAAGAAATTTATATAGATGAACACCGTAAAGTGAATTCGTTACGTCATGCGTTTAATATCCTTTGATAAAATTTCAACGTCTTTCGCTAAACGACGACAATTCATCGCGCGAGCTATTCAGAGAGTTGGAACCCGTCATCTCTCGGAATATATAATTACGGGGAGTTGGTTACGAGAGAGAAAGAGAGGCGCGATATTGCCGCGTTCTTTTCCCAGGGCGCACAATTCCCTGTCGAAAATTCCGCAAAACATAACAATGACTGGCGTTAAGGAGAAGACTGCCGGCTACGCGGGACGAATCGAGTCAGATTAAATTTCCATTGCAAATTTCATTCAACCGACTGCCTCGTATCTCATTCGCGCTCTTTCTCCCTCTCTCTCTTTCTCGGCTGCCGTCTTTCTTGAGCGCTTCCTCGCTCTCGACGACGCGACGACGACTCAACGCAGCGTCGTCTCTCGACAAGATGAACGAGGCGGCCTGGTATTTACGCGAGGAACGATGAAACGTTTGCGGGATAAGCGTCGAGTCGCTGACATGTATATCCAAGCGTCGTTATCCGTTTTCTTTGTCGAAGAGATTATCGTCCCGCATGAGACTGTCACAATCTATCCAGAGATGGATAATCGTCCCGAAGCTGCACCGCAATCGAGCGTTTTAGCGTCTACGAGTCAACTGGTAATTGGAGTAACTAAGATGCGTTTTGATGAAGAACGGAGTATCTTAGCATGCGATTGCAGCTTCGAGGGAAGTAGCCTTCGCGAGTATCTGATGCAGTGTCATGCTTCTTGCTCCGATGGTGATGTTCATCGGTGTGACTTGTGACGGCGACGGATAACGATAACGAGAGCTTCTTGCGTCTAATATAGCGCGACTTAAGCGCTCGTTAGACTAATGAGCTCTCAAAAAAATGAGCGCTTTCTTGTGTTATCCCGGGGAGAAACAGGCTATTGAATGAGGACTTAATGACACGTTCACAGGTATCTTTTGTCTTTGTTAAACATGATCTGTCACCTCGACATCATCATCGCCTTCGACAATAGCAAACATTATCATCATTTATGAAAATCCCTTATAAAAGCAAAGATGGATCTCCGCAATTTTGCTTGTACAACTTCAATTTATTTGTCGATTTCAAAAGATTTTTATAAGCATAATCTCTTCAGTAATAAACAACGTTTTTTACTTAAGAATTTGAAAGAGTAAAATATATAGTTTTTGGCAAAATTTTATATATATATATAAATATTATTATATTAAAGTTTGAAAAAAAGAATAATTTAATTGATATTTAAAGTATCAAGATGGAAATTTTAAATCGAGAATAAAAGCAAAATATCGAATAATTGCAATAGTTGAACACTGATAATAAATTGAATAATTAATGAAAATTTAATGAAAATATATAAATAGATAAGTATTTATATATTTTCATTAAATTTTCATTAATTTAATTTCTCATAAATTTTATTTCTTTCAATCTATCACATATACACTTGATATATATTACATCATCTCGTTTACTTCACTGAAAAAATTGTATTCTCAACTTAAGAATATACCACTTATCTTTAGAATACATACTAAAATAGGAAATCCTCTTGGCGCCTATTTTAGTATATATTCTAAAGATAAGTGGCATATTCTTAAGTTGAAAATACCATTTTTTCAGTGTTAGCACGCGACTATTATTATCTCTCATGCTGTCATAATCAAATAAATTAAGAAAAAGCTTTCGGTGAAAATGACGGACAAGCAATCGCGTTTAATGACGACAAATCGATTCTCTCGTGCCAAAGCTTATGTCTGAACTTGGAGAAAACTTGGTCTCGCCGAGTCTCGCGAAAGAGTCGGGGTGAGTTTCGCGCTTTGTTTGGCGCGAAATAAATTCGCGGACAATCGACGGGAGACCCGCGCGCGCCTCGAAAGTGAAAATTAATCCGATCGGCCGTGCGGGAAATCAATTCCGTAATAAATCTCTCCCCCGGGTGGGATCGTAAATAATATCCGCGCCGTGCTCCGCGAGATAGCGCGTTGGCGCGCGACAAAGAAATATGACACCCCACGGTCAAGCTTATTTATCGACGAAACACCGTTGCCGACGGCTTCGACCCCCTGCACCGTGGCCAGGACATTTTCATCCCTGTTCCAGCCTTGCCCCTCGGCCGAAATCCTTGTCCGCCGCGTGCGGGGGAGTTCGCGCTCGGACACGTGGAGCGATCATAAACTTTCCGACTTGATTCTCTCGCGACTCGTAGCTCTCAAACGGTTTTCACACTCTACTGTATAGTCGCCATCGATTATTTTATTTTGCGAAAAAAGAAAATGCGATATAAATGATGGAAGTAAATTCCAAAGTCTTTAAAAAGTCTGGAACTAGATATATTAAACAGCGTAAATATACTGAAGGTATTTTTCACTGATCTAGATTGAGTAGAAATAAAATACGAAAACCCAATATTATCGAGAAAATATAGAACCAAAATCGCGGAGTCTTTTCTCTTATTTATGTCAAATTTATAATTCAACTATTAAGATGAGAATAAGGAATTTTTTTTCGATTTTTTTTAGAAAAATCTCATCGAAATAAAAATATGCGCATAAAGTAATATTTTTAAAATCATTATCATTTTTTGTAGATATCATTTAACGCAAATTGTTTAAAAAACAGTACATTACAATTATTTTAATTGCTGAAAATTAAATCGCTGCGCGATTACGTCGCTTTCAAAACAATTAATTTTATGTAAGACTTGAAGTGTTTATGTTACAAATATATTATGTACGACACGATAAGAATGTAAAACGCAATGTTTCTCGTTATATGTATCTCGTTGAGCGTTATTTGTTACGTCACTCTATTTCTCCGCGTAATTCCCGCAACGTTTGATCTAAAATAACGACCGTTCCGACGACATTTATTTTCCATTAAGTCGCGCAATATAAAATCGTTTGCCATGGCACATACGACTGTAATACATTGACGTTCGAGCTTACACACACCGCTATATCATTCGGAGAATCTTTGCGTCTCCTCCCTCTTCCCTCGACAATTATTTCACTTCTGAGGCCAATCATTAGCGCAGGTCGCACGCGTGCGATTTCTTGCGATCAGCCGCCAACGCCAGGCCTTAGTGTACTCGGTCAATAATGGGCAAACTTTGTCCATGTAATCTCGATCGAAGAGGCAGCCATCGGAATTGCAACGCGAGACTGCTAATGCCGGACCAATTTAGTCACGAAATGGGAGAAATTTACGGTAGACGTAAGCTTTCGCGCAAGCCGTCTGTAGCCGATATCGAACAAAGTTTCTTGCTCGCGTTACATTTTCGCGCTTCGTTAATTTTACTATTCTCGATTAGCGCGCTATTTTTTTTCAAACAAAGAATTATACAAATGTAAATAGTTGCCTCAGGCTTAAAAATGCAGGAAAACGCAGGATTAAGTCGTCAGAAAAATGCAGGATTGGGTCGTCAAAACATTTTTACGCGGAATACTGGAGAAGACGAAGGGGCGGACATGTCGGCCAAGTCTATCTATGACGCATTTAAGCACTGAGAAAAAAATCTGGTTGCATTAATTAGAATTCTGGTAGATTCAACCAGTATATCTGTTGGAAAATGGACGAACCAAAATTCTTGTAGGAATTACCAGATGAATCTGATTAATGTCTTCCTGTTAAATTTACCAAATGTTCTGGTTAATAATATTACCTGCTCGCCAGCACCAAATTGTCTAAAATTTTTTCCATCTAATCTCAAAAGTCTGTTTAATATTCTTAATTCCAACAAGATTATTGGATAAATTCAGTCCAGATTGTTGAATAAATTATTTGTATAAATTCAATTTGTTAGAAATTAAACTAATAAACTAATAAACTAATAAACAGTGCAAGAAGAGGATGCAGCTCAAACACACACAATCAGAGAGCTAGCGTTCTCTTTCTGGCACTACTGCTCGTAAGAGAAAAAAAATATACTTTGGATTTAATGTTAATACTAGTTCTTTATATATATTTTATGGCAAATATTGAATACGAGTTAAGTTAAGAAGCAAGCAAAGAAATTAATGTAACAAGAAATTTTATAGATCCAACCAGAAAATACTAACCAAATCTTTATAGTAAAATCTATTAAACGTTCTAGTTATAAAAAATCGAGTCTTATCATGATAACTAGAAATTCTTGTTTGATTTAATCAAAATGCCTTCAATCATATACGTCTTGTTGATACAATCAAACGACTTTTTTCAGTGAGCAAAAGTTGCGAATCTGAATTTTAAAACAGGAGAAACAGCGCTCTGTCTGCGCTTTCGACCTCGCCCCGGGTAAAGAGTTTCGGTAAAAGTAGATTGAAAGATAACTCTCTACGCGACTCTCTATTTCTCCTCTTCTCGCTCAGTCTCTTCGGTCCCAGCGTCTCCCTTTTATCCTTCCGACCTTCCCATCGTCGCGGATATTTTACGATGTGGCTTCGACGCGCCGGCCGTAAAATTTCGAAATTTAGGAGGAGATCTAACCGCAAGGACGCGACCCACTGAACCCACGACCCCGTGTATGTACATTCGCCAATCTACCTATATATCTGCACTATATACTATCTCCTTTGCGAAACCATTCGCGGAATCACTCGTGGGTGCGTGGAGGAACGCGGCCACCCGGTAGACAATCACCTCGAAAGCTTCGACTCCGTTGCGTATAATTCGAAATCCGCCGGGGAATCGCTGATGCGCGCATTCCGCGGCTCATCAGCCATAACCCGATACTATCCGGGATTTAATGGACCGTCGAGTGAGATAAACGCGTAACAAGTATCGCGATTAAATCCCTTCCTCCCTTGCTCCCCGATTCCCTCGCGTTACCGGCGCGAAAGGAAGCGTCGCGCGGATTCACGCTTGTTCTCCACGATTTGCTCCTGTAGCCGGATCGCCGCGATAAATCCTCATTTCTGCCGACGCGACCGAGTCTCCGCGGACGGAAATCGTAGATTAGGAACAAAGAAGCGAGAGCGAATGGCAAACACACGTCGAACTATCATATTTTTTCGCTGATGATCTCTTTACGGTCCATATCATATTTTTTCGCTCTTTTATTTACACAAAATCCGCAGAATAATCGAATAAGATGATATTTGATGCATCTCTTTTCATCATCCGTTAATTAATTAAGGTTTTTGTACTTATTTTCAAAATATTGAGAATTTAATGAAAATTGTACAGAATATCTTTACATATATTTAGAATCTTCAGTACAATTTTTAAATCGATTCGCTAAAGCGTTCACAAGTTATAAAGATTTTAATTTGCACCGACATGTGTTATTATGGGAAACGTATAATCATATCGATTTAAATGACAAAAACACACGTAAATAATATTCAGAATTTGTTTAAAATTTGCAAAAGTTTAATACTAAAAGTTTAATACTAAAAGTTTAATAATAGAAGAAATATTTGGTCAAATAATATTATACAAGTACTAACTGGTTAAAAAGATATGAAATATAATTCAATGAAATTAGCCTTGTATCTGTCACAAGACGAAATTCTCTTCCAAAAGTTAATCATTTCGATTAACAAAATTCGGAATATTTCAGTAAAAACACAATAAATATTGAAAAATACATCTCTGCACTGTAGCTAAGATCAAATTATAATATATAAATTGAACTAAATAATTAAGCAATATCGAGCCAACGCAGATGTAAGGCATGAAGTAATAAAAAACTACTTCCATAAAATCCACATTTTATTGATGATCATACGTCTCGGACTTCTTTCGAGCCTTCTTCAGTGAAATATTGCAAATATACAAAAAAGGAATAAAAACGGTATAAATACAATGTATAAAAGGAAATTAAGAAGTCACTGCTAATATACATACAAGTCAAACAGTTCGACATTACGCGACCATCTCATTTTTTATTATCGATATTGCTTAATTATTTAGTTAAATTTATATATTTTATATCTGAGCCGTCAAGTTAGTTAATTTATTCAAATTATAATATTCCACACAATTTCTCGAAATACACCAAAAGTGGATATTCGTCAATATTGATTTTCAGCTACTTTTTGCTGGGATTGTACACACAAAACATCCTTAATTCCTTGTACGAAAAATAATTTATTTCCATCAAACAGATGTAAAAGTGCATTAGAATGTATCGGATTTAAATTGCGATTGGAACATGGATTCAAACATGCGGGAAAATTAGATTGATGCGTATTGAAATGATACGAGCTATCGCATCTCGTTAAATTGAATTCGCATTCCTTTTGAATCGAGTTAAAGGCTGAAATGCCGGCCCTCACAGACGTACGAAGGGACAAAAGGAAAGGAAATTGAGGAAATCGGGCAGATTGCGAGGACTTGGAGGGTTGGTCAATGGCGTTAACTCATAATTAAATTAGCTCGAGCTCATTGTACGAGCACGGGTGGACTCTTGTAACTCGTTCGTTCCAAACTTCGGCCATCCCGACGTTCCTCCGCGGGAGCTCGAATTTCTTGTCGTCCGAATAAAACAGACCCGTCGAAATTGTTCGCGGCTTTTCGCCAAATTTAATAAAGAAACTTGCTACGGGACCTTACGGGACGCTGCGCGAACAAACTTTTATCCGTTATACACCTTGCGTATCGCGAGGGAACGCGTTCACTTTACGTAAGACATAACACGTTCGTACATAACGCGATAAGTGGAAGTTTACAATTTTTGAATAAAGCGAAAATGGGAGAAATTTTCCGCGAAAGACGCGTTCATTAATATCGGAGCAAAAATACGGGCGAACAATTCGTAATTTCGTTAACTATTGAAGATTGCATTTCGCAGCTTGCCAAAGACCGGTACAACAAAACCTCTTGGTTGCCGTTTTATCATTATTATGACAGTTACAAGCGAGCATTGGTACGAAGGAAACGCCGCGATTAAACTCCCGGATAACTTCCCGCCCGGGATTTGACATTCCCGCAGTCGTTCACCGACTACAACGTGTATAATTGATTATAGCTCGTGGAAAGTTCCGTTTTCCGTTCATTCTGTCCCTTCGTTCCGGGAATGGAAGCGATGTGAATATTGTCCGACGACCAAGACTGATTGCGAGGCGACCGGGGAGGGAGGAGGGGGGAACGAAGAATTCGCGATATAAGTCGCGGATAAAGTTCTCCGAGAGTCGCGCCTCTAAGGGACGACCATCCCCTGGGAAGCAGTATCGCTGAGAAGAGAAAACGAGGGGCCGGATTATTCGCTTCTCGGCTACGTCGCTCGAGATTCAATATTTGCCACGTCAGCCGCGAGCGCGCGCGCAACCTTCGTCGCGCGTAATCACGGCCTAATCAAGAACGGCGAGATTCGATTATATACTCGCCGAGTTGCCGGCAATGGAGCGTAACTAGCGTATGATAGCAACGAGGCCCGAGCCGAGGAAACGAGCCGCCCCGATTCGACGCGGTGGATGGGCCCGTCGACGACGGCCAATTATACCGGGCGCCCTCGAACGTGTATTCCAGCCGAGACGAATAAACTCCGGATCCACGGACAAAAGCTGATAATGATATAATTCGTTAGCTGCTTTCTAAGCGACTCGGTTTTATCTCGAGACGAGCGAGCACGGGCTGCCTGTCGCGAATTCGGAGCGACGATGAGAGGAGGCGAGACCCGGGCTCATCCTTTTGCGCGCGCATGAGCGAGCAAGGTAATTGCGAATTACGTTTTTAATCTCAAAAATCCTCTCCCTCTTTCTCTCTCATCCGTGCTGAATATTCGCGCGTTGCTGCCTCGAGCCCACCGCGATAATTCGGACACTTTATTGAACGGTGCGGTCGATTCTCGTTGATTGCGCGCGATTCTCGCGCGATAATAAATTAAACGAGGTATCCATGTGCTTTATGGAAAAATTATTTCCCCGTCATCGATTTCAGAAGTCGTCGGATCGATAAACAATTATTAATTCTCGCAACTCCCCGAGATGTGCCCGCGACAATGATACTTTCTTCTCGCTTTTGAAAAGTTTATCGCTAAAGCTTATTCGCGGTTGAACACTTAACTCGATTTATCTCGAGATGAGTATAAATATTTGCGACATTTTTGTCGCGATCGATTTCCTACACCTTTCTTCCTTTTTCTTGAATTAATACGTTTTACAGCATCCGCTTAATTAACGATACCAAAAAAATATAAAAATAAAAGTTTAATATATACAGCTTTCGCTCTGGAATTATTAAATTAGTAGCATAAAAATTTTCTACGTAAAATCTTCTTGCTTATAAAAAACAGCAAATTGTAAAATAATAAGAAAATAATGAAGAATAATAAAAAAATAATTGTATTTTATGTTTTACGACTCTCTAAAAATTATTTTGTTTTTTGTTCTTTTTTTTTCTAAAAAAAGAAGAACTTTGTTATCGAAGAATATCGTTATTCTACTCATTTATCGTCTTAGTGATACAGTTTATTTATCATCTTAGTGCCGCATCGTGACGTATAGTGATGCATTCGGGCAAATTTAATTGGATGAGGCAAATCAGTCCTGTTTGCGAGAAGAAGCGCATTATTGCGATTTGTGCGTCATTCTCCTTTGTGCTGCTACAAGTCGCGCGCCATCATTGCGGCATTACAATGAAAACGTCTTCTCGGTACGAGGAATGACAAAGGAATTTTCTTATTTTCCTAGTTTATGTGTACGAGAGACGTGCAGAGAGAAACGGGGAAAAACGCGGTATTGTTGATGTGAGAGTTACCGTTAAATGTCAAGCGACAAGGAGCAGAGCGGTTAATGAATGACTCGGCTACCTCTGTAAACGGCAACAAGCGCGCTCGTTACGTCTTTTGCTAATTGCGATTTCAACCTTCGTAAGCGCGCTTTCTTTCCGCGATCCGTCGTAGAATAATTTACGGGCATCCAAGCCCGTAAATGGATTTTGCGTCGGCCAAATTTTATTTATCAACGCGCGTTTAATTAAAAATCCGCGGACTTTGCGGATTTTTTTCGTTTGCCAGGTGTATATTCGTGAACTCTTATTATTTAACGGGAAACTATTACGCGTTGCGGACCTCATTTTCGCACACATTAACAGTTTAGTATAATACAATAAATATTCATACGAGCAATGATAATATTATAATATTAGGATTATAGTTATTATTACTGTTATCACTACAATTATAATTATAATAATTATACTGGATTATTCTTGTAGTATTTAAAGTTACATATTGCGTGTTGCACGAACGAATAAATATTATAGGTATATATATCTCTGTTTCTATTGTCGATTTGAACTCACCTACCCTTTGATTATTCTTGCTCGGAAAGAAGTGCTTTTGAATAATAAAATACATGATGCAAAGAGAGTTTGCATTGAGAAAAATCGTTTAATTGTACCAACAAGACATATATGATTGAAGGCATTTTGGTTAAATCAAACAAGTATTTTTAGTTATCATGATAAGACTCGATTTTTTATAATTAGAACATTTAATAAATTTTACTATAAGAATTTGATTACTATTTTCTGGTTGGATCTATAAAATTTCTTGTTACATTAATTTGCTTGCTGTTAGGTGGCGAGTCACTCTTAACTTAACTCGTATTCAATATTTGCCATAAAATGTATATAAAGAACTAGTATTAACATTAAATCCAAAATATATTTTTTTTCTCTTACGAACAGTAATGCCAGAAAGAGGACGCTAGCTCTCTGATTGTGTGTGTTTGAGCTGCATTCTCTTCTTGCATCATTGTTTATCAGTTTAATTTCTAACAAACTGAATTAAATAAAATTAATTAAATAAATTTAATTGAATAAAATAATTTATTTAATAATCTAGATTTATCCAATAATCTTGTTGGAATTTAGAATATTAAACAGACTTTTGAGATTAGATGGAAAAAATTTTAGACGACTTTTTATTAACCAGAAAATTGGTAAATTTAACAGGAAGAAATTAATCAGATTCATCTGGTAATTTCTACAAGAATTCTGATTCGTCCATTTTTCAACAGACTGGTTGAATCTACCAGAATTCTAATTAATGCAACCAGATTTTTTCTCAGTGTGAAATATCTCAATCGCGAAATGTCGTCATTTTTCTAATTCCTGTTTGTTTATGCGAAAAAATAACAGTTTTAAAAAACTTTCGCTTTATTCGCGGGAAAATCTCGGCGTCGTATATCGTGAATTCGTCGATATTCAACGTGCGAGAACGATGGACGAGGGTGCGGAATACCTCTCCCCTTCCCTCCCCAAATACTTAGCATCGAAATTGCCGCATTTGCACAGCGTTTCTTATTCCGGATTGCTCGTGTTTCAGAAGTGCACTGCCACAATATGCCGCAAGGCGGTAGCGGCAAGAGCGGCGACACGTACAACCAGAACGCTCTGGAGGAGAACGCACGGACGACGGGGCCGTACTTCGACAAATCAGCCTCGAAGAACGTGACCGCGCTCCTGGGAAAGACGACGTACCTCAATTGCCGTGTCAAAAATTTGGGGAACAAAACGGTGAGTGACACGAATCCGTCGTATCCGTAAAAGAGAAGCGATGTTACATCTCTCTTTATTGCCAATATGTTGCCAAATGTTCCTTTTATTTACTTACAAGACCGTCATTATGGGATGTTCTCCGAAATTATTTCTGACATGATAAGACGTATAGAATGAGAGAGATATATTATAATAAAAATATTATAATAAAAATATATTATAATAAAAATATAACTATAAGATATTATAACTATAAAAATATAGCGATGAGAAAGATCTTATTTTCTGCGCGTTGAGAGGATACAAAATCTTTTCTAAAAGGAAGAAATTTTATAATTTTTAAGAATCCCAACATTATCGCGATATTATTCTTCTCCTGAAATTTTTACGCTGAAAAAAAAAACGTGGAGAAAGTTTCGAATAGACGCGGCTCCCGCGTCTTTAATTAGGAGGAACGAATTTGGCTTGCGCTTTTTGTCGTCCGACAATTCGAAGGTGGTAAAACGAAGCCAGGTCACGACACGTTACCGAGTCATGGGATTAATTTACGGCAATTTACGGGTGTATACTTAAACGTACCAACGACGCGGTATAGGTCTCTCGGATAAAGTCTCTCGCGCGATAAAGTCTCGCTAATGGCGAGCTACTAAAGGACGAGGGAGGATTACGCAACGAGAAACGCTGGGACGACGCCTACGTCAACACGAAAACGGATACTACAGCCTTTTCTCGGCCCCGCTAAATGAATGAATGGTGGAATATATAGAGTGTCAATATTTTATCGACACACGACGAAGCGTCACGCCTTTCCCCGGGTAAACTGCGGGCGGTATCGCGCCGGAAGTGCACTTGGACACCGGATCTCTCGACGATAGTGTCATTGAAGAAAGTGTGGGTGCCTTCGATCAGCTCCAGACTCCAGTTCCAAATTCTACGCGAAAGAAATAGAATTTTGGAGCGCGATATTAATTTCCGATAAATTTGGATCGATTTTACATTTTGGTTTTCGGTTTTTTCCAGCAGAGGAAATAAAAAATTAATAAAATCATGTGTCTCGGATTTTATACAATTTTTCTCGAGAAGACCTTTGTTTTAAAAATGTTAATATAATATAATATAATATAATATAATAAGAAATATCCAGTGTTTGCTGTAGATAATTTCAAAATTATCTAAATAAAGATAAAGATAAAAATCCGTAAATTTATCTTAGATGAGATAAAGATGATTTTACTTTTACTTAATCTAGATGAAAGATGAAATAATTATTGCGATAATCTAGATAATTATCTAGATATTTTTATTTATTTTAGAAGATTATAAATATTTGTAAAAAATGTGACGCAGAGAAATGGGATATTAAAATCATAAACACATATTCCTTCTCTTCTCCTAAAGAATATTTAAATAATAGCAAAAAGGTATATAAATGATATGATAAATATTTATTTATATTTAATATTAATTTATATTTATAATATATTTCTAATATATTAATAATATATTAATAATAATAATATAAAAAATATATTAATATAAATATATTTTAAATATAAATATATTTTAAATATATTTTAGATATTTTAGATAGATTTTTAGAAGCTTGCCTGGAAAACTTTTTTGCATAATGAAAACGTCATCTTAGATAATTTTTAGATAAGATGACATATATTTTTCATCTAAGATAAAGATAAAGATACTTTGTATTTCTTCATCTAGTTAAAGATAAAAATGATCCATTTCTTTATCTAGATGATTATCTAGATAATTTGATCTAGATACCAGCAAACACTGGAAATATCTTATATCCTGTTTGATGCGGCATACATATCTTGAGCGAATAGTCATATGTATATGTTGGAAAACAGGGTGCGATACGGACGAATACATCGCCAAGGATTAGATATAACTCACGGGTAAAAGCGAGAGAAAAATTGGTCCAGTCATAATTCACGTTAGCCGTATTTTACGTGTCTTTTTGCTCGAGTCTCGCGGGAGCGATTAGATAGCTTGGATTATTCACAATGACTTTTCACCGATTCATAGTTACCGAGACGTATCAAAGAGTTAGTTTACTGTTAAGTCGTATAATCTTCTCGCGCGCCCAATCATTCGTCATTCTGTCTCTTACAGATATCAGAGATCAATTATCCGTAATTGACGTAATCACATTATAAATTTATAATCACGTCTCGATAAATCAGAAACTTTGGAAACATACACCTAAAAAGAATGAGAGATTAATGTCGTATTTTACTGCAAATTTAAAGCACAAAAGAATCTTTTAGTAGTTTCACTCGCATTGTATTTCGTATAGGATCCATTAAGGTTTTATAAAGCTTTGAACGCGCGATCAATCGCATTTTCCATATCTCGTAAAAAATGAAAGATACTTAAGAAACTCTGAGGCATAATACTTTGTAACAATTGAATTGGTAATGCACGTCAGTTTATACAGCGATGCAGCTGCTTAGTCGCTGCAGGGGATGGGGGAGCGTATAATTCGGTATTGGAATCGATCGACTTTCCGAATACGACGTCCGGATTTATCGTTCTTGTGCGAAATTCGCGGAGAATCATAGCAACGCGGACCAGATTTATTGGACGAAGCGTACGTCCGCCACGACGAAGTAGAGATGCATCGCGAAAGCGATGCGGGGGAAGGAGACGTGTTTTACTTAATCTATGAATCGCAAGCAAAACGTGGACTTCGACGTTCAAAAAGAGGCCCGGACTCATTCATATGTATGACGCGTAACCCAGTTTGAATTCAATTCTAGTCGAGAGGCATTTGTGTGGCGTTTGCCTCGAAACTTGCGCAAGCTCTCTTCCGGTGATTATCGAGCACTTGCCTTCAAAAATTTCCAATCAGCATCGAGAGTTGACGTAATTAATCTCAAGACGCGTAGCAAGAATAATATTTATTTATATACTCTTTTCGAGAGAGAACAATATTTATCCATTTCGACGATATATTCTACACTGTAAAAAAAATATGTAAAATTACATATATAATCAGTGTAACAATTACGCTATTTATAACAGAAATATACAAATTTATGTACTTTTACAAAAATTAGTTTTTTTACTCTTTATTGTAATGTGTAAATATTCGTTTATATTTAATGAGAAATGTTACACAAGGTTAAAAGTAATTTTTGGATTTTATGTAAATGTACAATTTTTTGTAACATTTATATAAAATTTAAAAATTACACTTAATAAACGAATATTTACACAATAAAGAGTAAAATAACTAATTTTTGTAAAAGTACGTGAATTTATATATTTTCGTTATAAATAGCGTAATTGTTACACTAATTATGTATGTAATTTTAAATTAAATTTAATATGTGAAATTGTATAAGTACATATACAAAATGTATTATTACATTTCTAGAAATCTACTTCTAACATGTAAATTTATTAGTACAAGATGCTTACTTACCATTTAAGATAATAATTTTATCTATGAAATGTAAATTTACTAATATATGTAAATATACACTTTTAATAGTTGGTCTCAATATTATCCACTATAATAATTGTAAATTTGCACAAAAATTTTTTACAGTGTAATCGAATTCTTTTCATGAATAAGCGAAGTAGCGTATTTTGATAATTCAAAGAAAATTAATAATATTTTAAAGAATAAAGAAAATTGTAATACTTTTCTCAAATTGATTACAATGAATTGTTTTGATGTCAAGAGTTTAAGCGAATAATGTTAGATTTTATTTGTTATAGGATTATATTGAATATAGAAATTCGTTTTAGCGTATTTTGATAATTCAAAGAAAATTAATAATATTTTAAAGAATAAAGAAAATTGTAATACTTTTCTCATATTGATTGCAATGAATTGTTTTGATGTCAAGAGTTTAAGCGAATAATATTAGATTTTATTTGTTATAGGATTATATTGAATATAGAAATTCGTTTTAGCGTATTTTGATAATTCAAAGAAAATTAATAATATTTTAAAGAATAAAGAAAATTGTAATACTTTTCTCAAATTGATTACAATGAATTGTTTTGATTGTCTAGAGTTTAAATGGATAATGTTAGATTTTATTAATTATAGGATTATATTTAATATTCGGAAATTCGTTTCCAAGAGATCTCGTACATCAGGCAATATCGATATTACGCGTGTTTGTTTTATCGATCAACTTGGCCCACTACTAAAGTGTGTGTGGCGACTGGGTATTTGATTTCTAAATCGTGTTTACTGTCATCGGGCGTTCGCCGGAAACTCATCGATGGCTTACGATTGGAGTGTATAGGAAATTTCGAGTCGGATCGAAACCGCGTAGGAAGCTGTACTTGGCTAGACCTTAATTAAATTCAACGCTTAAATGTCTAGTTGGAGGGAGCACAATCGAAGCGATCGCAAGCGGATAGATGGAGAAACTCGCCGGCGCTTCCCGCGCTCCATTCGTCTCCTCGCAAGTTGAATTAAAATAAATAACTCGACCGTTCGATAAAGACGCACTCCGAGGAAACTGTAATATAACTTGCGCGCAAAGAAAGAAAGGGAAGCGGAGAGTTTCGGGTTCATCGCGGTGGATCCTTACAGCGCTCCTTGGAGAACGGAGTAAAATAAATGCCCGAGGAGAATTTCTTTTCTCTTCATTGCTATGAACATCGATTCGATATAGAAGGAATGATTATCGCGCGCGGTTGATTTACATTAATTCAAGATCAAAGCTTTCGAACCGAAGTGCTCTCCGGCCGATGTAAAAGAGAGCTTTCCTTTTAAAATCCGAAGAAACGAGCGCGGGACATTGTTAAGTATAAAGAGGCGAATTCCTTTGTAACACCGCGAGAGCCTCATAAAAGAGAGCGGATAAAAGACGATAATCGTCATTTCATCGATTTCGATACGTGGCCACCGAGTTCCGTTCGATGACCGTCAGCCGGTCCCTTCCGGGGAAATACGACTTAATTCCTTGTGCTCCAATTACTGAAACCGAGTTCGATCCCTCATCATGCATATCGATGAAAGGAGATATCTCTCTTCTTAATTGCTGGCGAAGGCGGGGTTCAAGGCTTCGCTGGATAGATGATACTTGAGGAAAGGCTCCGTTACAGCTAACGTTTAATCAACAAAGAACTTTGCCGATCGATTCCATTATATGATTTCGTCTTTCACTTTCTTGCGCGGTCAGTTCAGTTCTTCTTTCTTTTCTCCTCCTCAAAACTCTTTTCGAATTATAAATTTCTACACTGAGAAAAATCGTTTGATTGTATCAACGAGACGTATATGATTGAAGGCATTTTGATTAAATCAAACAAGAATTTCTTTTATCATGATAAGACTCGATTTTTTATAACTGGAACGTTTAATAGATTTTACTATAAGGATTTGATTAGTATTTTCTGGTTGGATTTATAAAATTTCTTGTTACATTAATTTCTTTGCTTGCTTCTTAACTTAACTTGTATTCAATATTTGCCATAAAATATATATAAAGAACTAGTATCGATATTAAATCCAATATTTTTTTTCTCTTAGCAGTAGTGCAGAAAGAGGACGCTAGCTCTTTGATTGTGTGTTTGAGCTGTGTTTGATCAGTTTCTAACAAACTTAATTTAAAATAATTTATTCAATAATCTGGATTAAATTTATCCAATAATCTTGTTGGAATTCAGAATGTTAAACAGACTTTTGAGATTAGATGGAAAAAATTTTAGACGAATTGATGCTGACAAATTTAGTATTATTAATCAGAAAATTTGGTAAATTTAACTGGAGGAAATTAATCAGATTCATCTAATTAATTCTTACAAGAATTCTGGTTCGTTCATTTTCCAACAGACATACTGATTGAATTTACCAGAATTCTAATTAATTAATAAAGCAACCAGATTTTTTTCTCATTGTACATGTGTATGTATTTGTGCGTATATCTTATAATATATTTTATTTCTTTCAATCGAGAATCCATTGTGATATATAGCGTCCGTCGAGTCGCTCGACTTTTTTTCGACGGGACCATCCATTATCCCATTCACGATACACTTCGCATTGTGGCCCGGCTTTGATGCATCGCGCCGACCCTGATGTCACCGTCTACACGTTGCGTGGTACACGGTCAACTAACCCCGGGACTCCCCTGCCACATCCCCACGGTACATTCTCAGTCAGCGCACGCGGGCTCGATATCAACGTGATGCGAATACGTCGATACGCGTGCGAACAGTCGATCGAACGGAACGATAACGAAAAAAAGCGCTCCGAGATTTCATTGCGTCCCACCCGCAACCAACAATCGGTCTCATTTCTTTTCCGCGGACGTACATCGATCGCAGGAGAGCGTCCTCGGGCTGAAAAGACGACAACCTCTCTCCCCCTCAACGACAATGCTTCCCTATTCTTGACCTTATCGTTTTCGCGACGAGTCGCCGGCAGCATATCCATTTCAATGGAGCCTTATCAATCGAGTATCTTCTGGCTGCGGTGACCGTTTGTCATCTCGATGTAATAATTACGTTGTTGGAATAATATTTTTCATTTAGCGCGCGTTTAATTTGAAAATTGGGGGATGCTGGAATCTCCGACTGAGAAGAAGAATTAATATCATATAATTTCATGTCTTCCTTGAACGCCACGATTCGCGATAATTAATCAGTATCAGTCGGGGAATCGAGGAGAAGGCTTCGTGCGTTATAGTGTTTTATGTGTCTTCGGGCTGAAAAAACTGACAACCTCTCTCTCCTTCAGCGACAATGCTTCCCTATTCTTAACCTTATCGTCTTCGCGACGAGTCGCCGGCACCATATCCATTTCAATGGAACCTTATCAATCGAGTATCTTCTGGCTGCGGTGGCCGTTTGTCATCTCGATGTAATAATTACGTTGTTGGAATAATATTTTTCATTTAGCGCGCGTTTAATTTGAAAATTGAGGGATACTTGAATCTCTGAGAAGAAGAATTAATATCATATAATTTCGTGTCTTCCTTGAACGCCACGATTCGCGATAATTAATCAGTATCAGTCGGGGAATCGAGGAGAAGGCTTCGTGCGTTATAGTGTTTTATGTGTCCTCGGGCTGAAAAAACGACACCCTCTCTCCCCCTCAGCGACAATGCTTCCCTATTCTTAACCTTATCGTCTTCGCGACGAGTCGCCGGCACCATATCCATTTCAATGGAACCTTATCAATCGAGTATCTTCTGGCTGCGGTGGCCGTTTGTCATCTCGATGTAATAATTACGTTGTTGGAATAATATTTTTCATTTAGCGCGTTTAATTTGAAAATTGAGGGATACTTGAATCTCCGACTGAGAAGAAGAATTAATATCATATAATTTCGTGTCTTCCTTGAACGCCACGATTCGCGATAATTAATCAGTATTAGTCGGGGAATCGAGGAGAAGGCTTCGTGCGTTATAATGTTTTATGTATCCTCGGGTTGAAAAAATGACAACCTCTCTCTCCTTCAACGACAATGCTTCCCTATTCTTGACCTTATCGTCTTCGCGACGAGTCGCCGGCACCATATCCATTTCAATGGAACCTTATCAATCGAGTATCTTCTGGCTGCGGTGGCCGTTTGTCATCTCGATGTAATAATTACGTTGTTGGAATAATATTTTTCATTTAGCGCGCGTTTAATTTGAAAATTGGGGGATGCTTGAATCTCCGACTGAGAAGAAGAATTAATATCATATAATTTCGTGTTTTCCTTGAACGCCACGATTCGCGATAATTAATCAGTATTAGTCGGGGAATCGAGGAGAAGGCTTCGTGCGTTATAGTGTTTTATGTGTTCGCTAGCGTTAGAGGAAAACCGCGTGTAAATCATAATTTTCGAGTTACTGCAAATACCGCGGTATATCAGGCCTGTCCGCATAACAAAACTAAAGTATGATGTATCGGGACTTCGAAATTACGCCGGGTCTGATTTATATTATTGTCACAACTTGGCACTTTGTCCGTGTATTAGTGCTGCGTTTCATTTATTCACGCCGATCTGTCGAATCGATCGAATGATATTCGATCGCATTAGTATCTATCGTAGTACCTGTTTATACGCGCGATGATAATGAGCAGCGACGATAATAGAATATTCCTTTTGACCGAAACGCGAAATTTATTTCGATCGATGACGAGTGACGAACATCGCGTAATGCGAAACAAGAATCTACATAATTACTACAATAACGCAAATATGAATAGATAAATAAATTCCTCCTCTCTTTCCTATCACCCAGCTCCTCCGAAATAAATTGGCTGCGTCAATTACAAACTCGTCGGTTCTCATCAATTCGCTAATTGTCGAATTAAGGATGCTTTTTGTATGTACAATCCCAGCAAAAAGTAGCTGAAAATCAATATTGACGAATATCCACTTTTGGTGTATTTTGAGTATGAAAAATTGTGTGGAAAATTACAATTGAGCTTAGCTACAGTGCAGAGATGTATTTTTTAATATTTGCATTTTTACTGAAATATTCCGAATTTTGTTAATCAAAATGATTAACTTTTGACAGAGAATTTCGCCTTGTGACAGATACATGGCTAACTTCATTGAATTATATTTCATATCTTTTTAACCAGTTAGTATTTGTATAATATTATTTGACCAGATATTTCCTCTGTATCTAAACTTTTGCAAATTTTATTATGTTTTTGTCATTTGAATCGACGATTATACGTTTCCCATAAGAACACATATTAATTCGATGCAAATTAAAATCCTCATAACTTGTGAACTCTTTAGTGAATCAATTTAAAAATTGTACTGAAGATTCTAAACATATGTAAAGACATTCTATACAATCTTCATTAAATTCTCAATATTTTGAAAATAGGTACAAAACATCGTTAAATCGCGTGCGACAAATTGATTTATTATCACGACTCTTATAAATCGGAGCAATAGCCGCGAATACGCGGCGGGAAAATGAAAGAGAATGAGCTTCTTGTTGCTTTATTAGGACGACAGATGCACTTTATCTCGATGCAGCAGAGCTCGCTGCTCGCGTTCCCTTATAAGAGTTACTTTGTGCCCCGGATAATATTCCGAAGATGTATTTCAAGGTGTTCTCCGAAGAGTTGCAATCTCTCCGGGGAGTCAAAGTCACGAGATGTATCCTTTTGACGAAGTATTGGAGCGTGAAACATCATTTGCTTATACGTGTTATACGGGGGAGGAAGGGAGGGAGGGAAGAGAGCAGGATGGAGTTGAAGGTACGCGTTTTACCGTCAATTTAAGCTTCAGCGATTACGAATCGTTTCCGCTATACCTCGATCCGTTTCTCTGGGAAAGGTAATATCGCCCTCTTGTTTAACTTTGCAGATACTCGCGTGTATCTCGACACAATTCTGTAATCGAATGTATACGAGTGCGGAATGCGTTTAACCCCGATTTTGCTTCGAGAATCCTTCCCCGCCGCGCGATTTCTTTCTTCCTTCTTCTCGCATGCAGATCACGGAAATAAATATTTGAATGCGCACGTGAAAGGGAAGGAGAGAGGGGGAAATTTTACGCCGCTCCTTCCGAGTGAGGAAATGACACGTTTGTATTATTAAAAATGTGCCTTATTAAAATTTATGAGTACGATCGATAAGTCAATATATACTTTATGAAGGACGTTCCATCAGATCAAGCATCATCGGAGAAAGATGCCAAACAAACGGCGAGGCCAGAGGTTCCCCTGCGCGAAAATCTGTCATCCATATAAAACGATCATTAAAGCGGTAATTTTTTTGATTAAATCGAGAGGTATGATATATTGACTTTTTATTCGATGAGAAACACTTTGGAGCTTCTGTGTGATCCGCCGCAAAGCTATTACGATGTCAGAATCTCAAGTGGTGTACCTGTATTTTGTGCGACAGACAGTTACCTCTTATCGATGCAGCCTTGCTCCGTTTTACGTGCGATGCTTCGCGCCCATAAGCCGCAACTGTCTTTCGTTGCAGCTTGTCTTGCAGGTTCTTGACGTATATCGGGCGAAATAGCGATCTTCTGGGGCTGATTATGGGCCGACTTGGACGGACTTGGACGAGCGGCCTCTTTTCCGCAGAATTTAGCTTAATGGCCGCCTTAAAGAAATTACTGCCATGACGGCCGTAAAGCACGGAAAAGTTTATTACACGCCGGGATAGCGAACAATTTCGCCCGGGAAGATTAGTCCGCCGCTGCGCTGTGAAATAATCCCATAATGTATACCGAGGGAGGTAACCGCGGCCGATGGGAAAACCCCGGGAGCCGACGTGGCGCAACTTCTTAAAATCCGAGCACGCGCCGCTCCCAATATCCACTCGCGCGGATAATCTACCGCCTTAATCTTTGATCTTAAATCCTCGCGTTAGCGCGCTGCTCGACGACAAAAAAAAATGGGGTGCACCGTCCTCACTGATTTTTTTTTCTTCGCCGCTTATTATACGCGACCAATCATTTTTTTCAACCACTGCATATCGTGATAAGCGTCATATAAAGATTTAATTTTTTTAAAAATATTATATATTGCAGCAAAGTTATTTATTTAAATTTTTCAAAACAAAATTGTTTAGATTTTCTCGATATTTATTCCTTTGAACATCTCGTTTCCTTAGATTTTCTAAAACATACTTGTAATATATAAATGAATTTGTCTCGGTTTCTTTTGTGAAAAATCTTTGATTGAAACCAATTGCTTGCCCAAGGCTTTTTATTACAAGTTGAATGGAAATTCAATGGTTATAATAGACGTAATGTATGATGACAAATATCGAGTATAAGTCATTTTTTATATATATTCTGTATTCATCAATATTGCATTACGCATAGCGATTGAAATAGCGAATGAAAAGCGCCGAAGGCGTCCACGCCAGTTGCAGTCGAGAAATGGATATTTAAATTACAAAAAGGATATAATGAATCACGTTTTCTGCGCGAAACATTTAACTAATATCGGAGAAAGTTGTGAGAAAAAATTCCCCTTTTGCCGACATAAAAAATATTACATTTTCAAATATTATTGTATTTTACTTGCTTGCATTTTAATATCGCGATAATTTCTTCTTGTTGAGACGTTGATTTATTTCAGACAGATCCGTTCCAAAGAGATAGTTGTGAAAGTGTAAACAGTGAAAATGTCGTCCGTGATAGTCCCTACGTTTTCATTGTTGACTTCGTCGGTCATTGTCGCGGAAATATTCGCGAGATTCACCGGTTGTCCACTAGTGCTCGAATTAATTAATTCGAGAATGTTTCATTCTCGTTTCAAATTTTCACGCTTGTTGCAACGGCGGAAAGCGATAGCGACGTGCATTGTTTGTTAGTACAGACTACAAGATTGTATCCACTCTGTACATTGATGAAATTTATCTGTACACAGAGAGAATGATTCAAACTAGATCGCGAAGCACGGACGTTATTCGTCAATCAGTTTGAAGTTGATATTTCCATACAATGGTAAAAGAAAATGTCTACGGACATGTGGAAAGCTTTTAAAATATTATAAAATTTTTACGAAAAATACAATACTTTAATTTCATATTAAATTTTTTCATTTAGATAAAATTTAGTTTAAATTAAAATAATAAATAATAAATAAGATCTTTTTCTCTTTGCGTTGTAATTTTTAATTTAATTTGTAATTTTTAATTCTTTCTGAATTTTAGTTTGATTTAAATTATAAATGACAAATTTTAAAAAAATGTTAAATTTTGTAAAAAAATAAATTTAAAAAAATCATTTCCATAAATTGAAAATAACAAATACAAAAATGAAAAACATCTACTTTTTTATTCTAGATAATTGATCAGAGTTGAAGAATGTTGGTCATATTATACGTGAACGAACGCGATTATATAAAAACGCCATCATTGTTTTTTTTTTATTTCAATATCTATTGGAATTTTTTATTTTATTATTAAAAAATATATTTTAATAAAAATATGTTTTAATAAAAAAATATTTGTACATTCGTTTAAATATTTGTACATTCGTTTAAAATTTTTCACAATAATAAAGTATATCTTATCTCTCAGAGTTCACTAAACTCTTATAATCTTTTAAGAGATATTAAGAGAAATATCGCCGAGGCGGCAACAGCAAGAAAAACGACGAGCGTTATGTGGCATGCGGTCAAAACGACACATCCCGACTCCGATTATATGGACCGAACAATGGCGCATTCATTCGAATGCCCGTCGACCATTCGTTGCCGATATTTAATCGACACGAGTTCCATTAGGGAACACATGTCTGGTGAAGGTGTACCTCTTGTGATTTTCCACCGCACCGTCATTTCCGTTGACACCGATCGAACAATGACAGTGCGCGGCTCTGCAGCAAGCGTTTTACCTGGTATCGGAGAATAGAAGGCGGAAACAAATTCGGAGATCGAGTCGCGTTTTGCGTAATTGCGTGCGGGAAATTGTCCTGGGTGATAACGCAATCTTAAAGCCTTGTTACCTCTGGCTTAGAATTTTCAATGCATTTGGATCTTTGTAAATGTGACTATCATATTTATGGACACGCGCTCAAAGTTCCTTTGAAGCGTTTTCTTTCAGAATCATATCTTTTACTTTCCATTCTCCTTCACGAGAAAATAAATATTCAGACAAAGGCATTTATTCTTATATATACTTATTAAGATATTCTTATCTACACTTGTATCTACACTTTATCTTGTGTAGTTGATAGTTATCGGAGAAAGATTGACAAGAGATTGGCAGATTCGTTAAAATTATTGCTCCGATTAATTAAGATCGAGCGAAGGAGGCCAAGAAGATATATGTTCATCGCGAAATGGGTGAATAAACTCGACGACTCGTTACGATAACCGACAATCTATTTATTTTCTCGTACTCTTTTTCTGGATTGAAATCGTTTCAGATTAATGCCACTATGCATGAGCAATCAATGAATACGCGGATGAGCGATTGAACGCATTAATGTCTAAAGTTGCTGAAATTATGTTGGACATTCAAATTAAATGACAATCGATATTTGGATGAATATCTCGATTCGATTCGCGATACACGTTTGTTTGCACGCGCGCCAAAAATGATTCCAGATTGTTACGATTTGCCGCGTTGAAACTTTCGGCTTGTGTTGGCGTAATTTATCAAACTTCCTGCGTAAACTTCGCAACGGCTTTATAATTTATCACAGAAGCTACTTTGAAAGTTGTAAGAGGATAATAATGATTTATTATATAAGCATTCTATGGTTGACTTTATGGGTAACGAAGTGAGCATTAACGACTCGATATTGCCGAGTGTCATGATTTAGTGACGAATTGTTTTAGAATCTATTTCTTTTATTTTTTAATGATTGTAGCTTTGCGACTTTAAAAATCATTTTGAGAAATGACATTGACATGTAGTATTGCGAACACAATCATCGCAATAAATATCAAAATAAATCATGGAACTATAGTTTTATAATTTCGTTACAATTAAAAAATCATCACCTGCTTACCTGTCGTTTCCCGAATAAAAATAAAGCGGCATCCGCTCAGTAATATTTAAATTCCAGATAAAATATGTATTTGCGCTATTGAATTTAGTCATACCACAACAGCGAGGATTTCGCATTGATTTTTTTTATGAGTCTCAAATTCCACGAGTCTCCCTCCGCGTTTTTCCATCGACGAGGAATGCGACGCTGCATCGTCGTTTCGATGCCAGATCGTACAAAGGAGAAACGTGAAAAAGCGATCGGAAGGCGGCAGGTCATATAATTGCCGGGAGATTGAACATTCCGTGGCACCTCGGCGCTCGATAAATCCGCCTCGTCTGCTAAAGCGTCGAACCCCGACGCTGTCGATTGTCGGAAACGATCGACAATTTTTGAATACGTCCTCTCAACGGGACGAATGCCGGTTGTTCCTCTCCTTTCCACGATCTTCGTATCTTGAGACTCATTTCTAGGAAAATATCATTCGTTTCCGACTGTCTCGTTCCTTTATGAAATTTTATCGTGGTTCACAGATTACAGAGCATCGTTGCCTCAGGAATTTCATCTTCGAATAATGCCTTGATGCATTGTTCGAATTGAAGTCCGATTATGTCGTTATTACTTATTTGTCAAATAAATAATTTATTTATTAATTTATCGACTAATTATTAGCCGTAATTTGGATAGTTTGAAATTAATCTCATCCAGTTTTCTTACGCGTTCTTGTAAATATATAGTCATCGTTAATAATATAATAATAATAATAAAATAATAATTTATGAAATAATTAATTAGCGATTTGGATATTTCGAAATTAATCTCATCCCCGATTTTTTCTTACACATTTTTATAAAATCTGCAAATTGCAAATGTTTGCCTGTTATTTGCATGCAATACTTTCCCTCGGAAAATATCGAATTTTCATTCTAAACAATTTGAATTCTTTGAGAAGCAACTTTTGGAGTTAAACTTTGAGTTCGTTTAAAAAGGAAAAATGGAAGATAAACTTCGTTGCTTTGATGCTTTGCAAATGGCGAGGTATTTCTGCTGATCGAAAAGAACGGATGTAATATCTGAATCTCCGTCAAAAGTTTCATCAAATCGCTTCGAGGAAATTGGCACGAGACAAGACGTTTACAGGCATCGTGGATCGATCGAGATCGTTGATCGATATTAACCGTCGCGAAACGAAGGGTCTGGCAGCGGACACGGCGAGGATTTAATAAGACGAAGGGAGGAAGGGAATACGGGCACTTCGAATAAAATTTGCAGAAGCGCGGATAAGGAGGACGAAACGAAGGAAGGACGAAACGGGGTAAAGGGCTAATACCTTTCTGTAATAGCGTAATGGGATAGACGTAAAGTAGATCGTAGGGTGAGAAGGTCGCTTTATCGCGTGTCCTGCATATTCTCGAGCCTAACTCGAAGAAGTGGGATCCGCCGGAAGCAATGAAGCTTCATTACGATTCCGGACGCATCTTTCGTTCATTGAACTCGGGTCCAGAAAATCCGGTTACGCTATAAGCACATGGTTTTACGTGCAATCCGGAATCCCTTTGACTTGAAAATACGCAAACGCGAGGTACATTGAGCGTAAATGTCAACGACACGCCGCAAATGTGTACATCATGAATTTGTCATTCGCCAATCTCGTCACTTAATTCTAAATCTTTCCCGTCGTTTCACGTCGTTTAAAATATTCTTTCTAAACGAGAGAAACGTTTTTTTTAAATTATCAAGCTTTCCACGAGTTACTTTCGTGGTTGTTTTCACTTGTTACAATTATTTTTTGTCTCGAAAAATGGGAAAATACGAGAAAAGTAAGAGCTTTGAATTTGTTGCGCCGGATGAAAGGAGTAAACCTCCGCGAAATCATATGGTGTATCATATTCACCGGTCGAGTAGAATTGCCCGAGCGTCTCAAAGCGAAACGTCGTCCTATACTTATATTAGACGCACCCGGTTGGAAATGGAATCTGTGGAACGACATCTAGGCGAAAGAGATCCAGCGGATAATCCCGCAGTTGGCTTCCGGCAGACGTCTCCATCGTATCGGATCGGAGATCCTTTCGGGAATGAATTCGCGGAAAATACGAGAGGAGCGAAAAAGAGAGAGAGAGAGAGAGAGAGAGAGAGAGAGGAAGTGATGAGGGAGACGAGGAGAAGGATGGGCGCGTGTAAAAGCGCGACTGCGAACGAGTAGGTCATGTCGTCAGGACCGACGAGAGAATCGAGGGTGAACCGAAAAGGAGAGGACGCGAGAATCTCTCTCGGGACAGATGATCCCGGGGGTTGGCGGCGATTCTCCACCGCGAGAATCGGAAGGGGAAACGCGCCAGGAGACAAATGGGGTGGAGTCGGAGGATGAGGAACAAGAAAGGCGGTAGGAAAGAGAAACGGGATACCTTGAAAGGTTTTCCGGCCAGCAATTAGGCAACTGCTTGATCTCACACTTTTTCAGATTCGCCCCGTTCGTCGACTGACCGGCGCTTTTTATCCCCTTCCGTTCGCCATCGCGAAGACGATGTTTTCCGCTAACGTAACTTCCTTGCGGGACGCTTGCGAAGAGCTTTCTTGCAAGTTTTATGAACTTGTTTATAAACGATTATCCCACAAAGATATTTGTTTCATTAGGCCTTTATACGCGCATTTTTAAAACACTCGTACATTTTATCTGTCGTATTTCGTTTACAATCGTCCAATTTAAGAAAAAAATAGTCTGCCAGTCGCTGAATTTTTCTCGGGTGTCGCTTATCTAATAAAGCGTTTTCATATTTTGGTCAAGGAATTTATCGCTACATTTAGCAGCAAATGGACGGCGGAAATGTATAAAACTTGGCTCGATAAAAAGGTTAATGAGTTGCTAAATTATCGAGTCGCCGCACTCGACGAATTAATTAGCGCAAAACACGAACGTCGCGATACTGGTCCAACTTAGTCGGAGCAAATGACAAATTAATTTTTAGCAGTTAACTCTAGATGGCGGTTCCTGAAAAAGCGATCACTATAGCTAGGAAGCTCAGCGGGCAGATCCTCTTTGTCCAGTGAGTTTTCGACCGAAAGAAAAGAGCGAACGTCACAAAGACAGATAGAAGACGAAGGAAAGAACGAAGAATGAGATGTGAAGTAAGAAAAGCGAACGTTGAAGCTTCCTACGTTTTTCTTACCAGCAATTAGACACCTTTCCGATCTCCTATGAGGCGTTCTCGAGTATCTAGAACTAGTTCTTTCTAAAGTTAACGATGTTCCTCTCCTGCTGTCGATGCAACTCTTCACGATTAAATATATATTCCGCACAATACACAGAAATCGCTAAATAATTATATAATCTCTAGATACTTTTTATCGGAGATTTCTACCAGCTATAATCGTCGAAATTCTTACTTAATAATATGCGAGTCATTTGCGATGGAATCCCGGCAAAAGATGCGTAAAACGGAGAAAACATAGGTCACTATCGATTGCGAATATATAGGTCATTTTAATCTACGCACTGAAATATCTCAAAATCCATAAGTTTAAGACAAAAATGTTTCAGACAAAAGTTGTATGGCTTGAAGGGAGACATAAGATGATGCCATTAGTTTGACCTTAAAGAGTTATCTGAAGATCACGTGAAGGTTTCCTCCAACTTTTTAAATGGGATACCCTATATACTTTTGCATATTCTTGTAGCTTGCCTCAAGAGCTTTCCAAAATACTATAATAAAGTATTTTTCCATTGAGTGCTTTCCGAGTTATGAGGTTTGAAATAATATCTTAATTTTACATAAACCATAAAATATCTAGTATTCATTTTTCGATTATCTTACCTTAATACTTTTATGTACAAAATAATGAGAGGAATCAATTGGTGTAAAGAAAACACATAACTATTTCGAAGGAAAAATATGTAATTTGCAATTAAAAATTACATATTTTTTCTTAAAAACTGTGCAACAACTGTGTGTTTTCTTTACACCAATTGATTTCTCTCATTATTTTGTACATAAAAGTATTAAGGTAAGATAATAAAAAAATGAATATTTTACTAGATTTTTTATAGTTTATGTAAAAAAAAAAATTATGAGGCTTGAAAAATTATTTCAAACCTCATAATTCGAAAAGCACTCAATGAAAAAATACTTTATTATAGTGTTTTGGAAAGCTCTTGAAACAAGCTACACGAATATGTAAAAATACGTAGGATGTCCCATTTAAAAAATTGGAGGTGACCTTCACGCGATCTTCAGGTGACTCTTCAAGGTCAAACTAATGGCACCATCTTATGTCCCCCTTCAAGCCATACAACTTTTGTCTAAAACATTTTTGTCTTAAACTTATGGATTTTGAGATATTTTAGTGCGTAGATTAAAATGGCCTACCCTGTATATCCTCCTTTTGTGAGCGATCTCGTTAAAAGCTCGGGAAATGCACTAAAGCGTGCCAGAGCGGTTGCGAGCCGGCCAAAGGTATCGTTTAAAGAGCTTTAAAAAAGAGAGGGAGAGAAAGAGAGGAAGAAGGAAAAAGAAACGCGGCGCACCCACGTGTACTTCTTAATGGCTGCGCAAGAGAATCGCCTGCATCGAGGGGAAGGCAGTGGGGTACGTTAAGAAGAAGTCAGAGAAGTAGTGCGGTATGCAGGCGCAATTCTCCCCGTCGTTCGCGTGGAGAGTGCGCGAGGGTGAACCCCGAGAGAAGGAGAAAGAGAGAGGGAAAGTGACGGGAGGGTGGCCTTAAGTTCGAAATCTTCTTGCGACTGCCGTGAAGGAGACGCCGTGACTGCGGAAAGGCGAGGACGTTAGAACTAATTGGATTTTCGCGTCCGTAACGAGTTTTTTCGCCGATAATTCCGACCTTTTTTCTCCTTGCGGGACGGTCGTTAAAGTCGGAACGCCGCCGTCGCCGCCGCCCCCGCCCCCCGCCTCGAGTAGAGGCGTCTTTATAACTGTTCCGGATCGATCGCCGTACTTTCGTAGAACATTCCAGCTATCGGCGTCTATAACAGAACGCGAATCGGAATTGGAGCGTTTATATACGAATCAACATCAAAAGAATCGGCCAGTCCTCGAGTGATTCGCGATTCGTCCAATTGACATTCTCGTGATTCCGTGCGTTGTACATCAACGAGAGAATTATCCTCGCATTGAAACGCTTCTTTAAATTGGCCGATTTTCACCCTGTTGATTAATTTCGAGTCAATTTTGAAACGTAAAACGCGACAAAGTGTCCCGCTTTTCGGAATCGAAAGGAGAAAACGACTGCACTTAATTGGTTCTTATAATCGATGGCGAATTTTATCAGCTAACAAGTTCATTTTGTTTATCAAAATTATGTTAATTAGAGGAAGATTTTCCGAAACGAGCGTCCATGTCGCTCATCGATCGAATCTATCTCGTGTTATGCGATTCGTAAGCAAAAAATTCAGTGACTTTTCCAGGTCAATCCTTCTAACGAGTCGACAAACGTCCTCGTTGGAATTATTAGTGGCGGCTGACTTAATGATTCTCGCGAAATCCGTACTCGGCGCTTTTCTTCTTTTTAATGTTCTTCACAACCCACGAATTACTTTACAAAATCGTCAAAGCGATGTATATTTCGAATATATTATATAGGTTGACATTTTCATTATAAAAGTTTTATTAACAACATGTATTTACTTTTTTAGATATAAATGAAAAGACAGTTTGAAATATTGAGAGAAGACGATATTCTTTGAAAAACTTTACAATTAATTTTGAAAATAAATTTTGACTTTAATTTAAAAATTAATTTTAATTTTAAGATTATTAATATTTAATAATCTTTAATTTATTTAATATTGAAAATATACAAATAGATTTCGACAACGCGAGGTGATAGTTTCTATGTCACGTTTGTTTGATGACGAGCAAAGTGTCGATGTTTCCCCGAGGAGTTAAATGCCTGATGATGCAGAGACTTCTATAAACGGATTAATTAGAAACACGCACGGAATATTAATGATGCCCGCGTTTGATTGCATGTCGCAGAGAGATTTGCGCGAATCCCCCTTCGTGATCAGGTTCAGCGACATGTGGTGATAGATTTAAATGTATATTGAATTCGAATGTCGTTAAACGCACGTGTTAACACATTTATATTCAGCGCCTTGACAGTAAACCGATACGTGCCAATGTTATATTCGCAGGTTCAAGTACTACTTGTAAATATCTTTTCTTTGGCGTGTGCTGTAACTCGAGAGATTGCATCGGAGAATTCCTAATAAATACTTAAATAAATTTTTAGAAAGAATCTCGCTATCTTTAAGCGTGAAATAAATGCATCAAGAGTGTTACCTCGATCATATCCCGTACGTTCCGTTGCGACGCGATGCACAGATGTTGTAATTCGAGAAAACGACGGGGGTTAAATTACCTGCGGCACGATTTTCGGCTATAAATCAGGCCGAATGCGTTCCATGGCGAGGCAACCAACTGATTCCGCCTTAACGAATAATTTACGACGACTGTTTTCACCCCTATAACCATCCCACCCCAAGATACCACCGCATACGTGTAGCTTTATATTGCCTTTAAGGTGAATAGAGAATTCTGCGGCACAATTTTATTCTATTCTACCGGTTTATTGCGTCAGTGAACGTATAATTAGTGAATGTATAATTAGTGAATTTATGAACCTATTTTCGGGATTGCATGTATAAACTAATATAATTATGTTCCTTACAAACGATTGTGCATTAAAAATATCGATTTTAATTATTATATAATTCGACAGATTGTGAAAATGTAAAAACATAAATAGCATTTAGTTTGGAGCTTTCGTCATTTTGAACGCTCTCTTTTCACTCACTGATTCATCTACTCTAACAAAGAACTCGACGCGGCATTATTCCTTTTTTCATCAGTTTTTTTTCAATTTGAAAGAACTCTTTCTCTTTCTTTCTCGTAACGAAAAGCCGCTTCTTTTTGGCAGTAAATTGTGAACGGAAATCCGAGGGCAATTCTGAATCTAGGTCGTCTGTTTCCAAAAGCCGCTATCTCTAAAGATTGGCATTTTTCAAGATGTGAGAGAAGCATGTAATAAATTGATCGATGCGATAAGTTTCGCCTCGAAAACTTTGTGACGATGACACATCGAACTTTCCAATTTATTTCTTTGTTTCGAAATATCGCGCATTCTTATGCACCGGCGATCTTTTCGATAACTGCCAGAAGAAGAAAGATATCGAGAGATTTTTCAAGTGTCCATTTCTGACTTGGAACTTCTGACGGAATGAATTTTTCGTCCGCAAATATCAAATGGCTCGAATCGGCTTTAGACCGAAGGAGAGAAGGCATTCCCATCTCATTTTCAATAAAAAGATCGAGATTGCCGGATTTTCGAAATAGACGATCAATTTAAGATTCGCAAGTCCTCGGACGATTGCCGAGGAACGTCGCCTGTCGCATGGGCGATGCTGCCTTGCGATCTTTGTGCTCTCTTGGAATCTTGGATCTGACGCGAACGTGAAAACTGTCAAACGATTCTTTGCGTCGGAAGACGCGTCTGGTTGGCGTCGCGGAACAGCTGCTCGCGAGAAAATTGGAAAGCATTTGCCCACGAATTTCTCCTTTATTTTCCATCTTGGATCCTGCACCGAATCTCCCATCGCTATTTGAATCTCCAAATCACGTGACGCGCGACAGAAGGCTCGACATTTCTAAGAAATCCCGGAAAAAAGGCGTATCTCTCGCTCCAATTTTTCTTAAATTAATGAGGAGTATCATTTTGCGAATTTTCGCTTGACACATCACATTGTAATGAGGTTAATCGATCGATGAAAAATCGGGCATAGAATTTTCTTTTAAATGATAATATATAAATAATGTATTAATGCACGCACCAAGAGAAAATTCAACCAAATTATTGATGCGCTTGATGTACGCCAAAATAAATTAAAATTAACGAAATACGTTGAACAACTTATTATTTCAATTAAATTATTTATCGACAAAACATTTAATTTTAGCAAATCAATAGCCGTTTCGGTTAAATATCAAATAAAAATCAAATAGATTTAACACAGAATATTTTATTAATTTCATTCAATATTTATCCGATTCGAACGGCTGGCTGCTAATTTGCTCGAATTAAATCTAACTTTCTCTCGATTTAGAGAGTATCGTTTTAAAACCATTTAAAATGTCGAGTCGTCGTCGCCGAGACATTAAATGTAAGAATATAAATAACCGTATATAAATAATCAGATGAATGAATAGAGAAAGCAGACGATGGTAGAAACACAGAGGAAGAATTTCGCCGCGACTATTTTTCAGCGAATCCGTCGTCGACTAAAGGAAACAGCTGTTTCGCCAGAGAATTCGCGTTGCTACATGAAATCGAGGAAGACGAACGATAGAGAGCGAGAGCGCGAATGCAGATGTTTTCTCGAATGCTCGCGTGGCAAAAACCAATAATGCGAAAGCCAATATTCTCGCAAATTTCGGAGGCGGTGATTTATTGCCGCACCCAGCCGGAATTCTTATTAAACCTCCTGAGATATAGCTTATATATATATGTTTGTTATATATATATTATATATATATATATATATATATGTGTGTGTGTGTGTGTGTGTGTGTGTGTGTGTGCTTTTTTTCGCTCGTGTTTCACGAGAATTCGTTGAAAATCTCGCGAGGAAACGATCGCGACAGATCTCCGCCATTTCTTCTCGGCGCTAATTGAGAACAGGTTCTCGGTAAAGGGAAACGTGAAACTGCCACCCCGCGTGATTTCCGCTCGGGCACTCTGCGGAACGTTTACGGCCGCGTGTTCCGTTTCGAATTTAACGCATGGATCGTTTTACTGGACCACCGCCGCGCTGTCGGATCTACGAGACTCTACGCGGTCTGAAATTTCGCGCCGGTGCTTAAAGGCCATCACCGTCTCGGTGCACGCGAAACCTCGTCTCTCTCTCTCTCTCTCTCTCTCTCTCTCTCTCTTGCAATCGAGAGAGAGAGGAGACTCTTTGCTTTCCCTCTAAGACCATAATTTTCTATTCGCGCCTGGCTGCCTAGTCGCTTTACGAGAACATTCATTCCTTGCTCGTCTTCTTCTTGTTTTACCGCTCCTTTTCCATCTTTTTCTGCCTTCGTTTCGTGCTTAAAAAATCATAAGAGGTCAGAGATCAGCTGACTTTTTCGATTATTATTTGCTAAAGATGAATTTCAAACGAAAATAAAATATCGGAAATATACTTTCGATAAGTTTTGAAACTTTAGCGAGACTATTAACATTCTGTGTTAATATAAAATTAATGGAAACGTTTTAGATTGGCTTTTAATTTCTCGGCGTAATTCGGCGTTATATACAAACGCTATTATCGTCTCTTATAGTTGTATAGATGTCAAATATTCCCAGAAGTACCATCGGTACAAAGTGTAATTTTGGCTAAAAGAGTCTGCAAATTTAGCTGAATATTCATGATAATATCTCCCGCAACGAATAGCAGGATTCTTTGAATAATGTAGTCACTTCATTATCCTATATTGTTGGAAATTCGATCTATTTGTGAACGGGATAATCACGTATACATTATGTGTCGAGTAGTAAACCTAGATAAATCCAATTTGATACAACATCAGTGTCGTTCGAAACGAACGTTGTTTGTTGGAAATGTAGACTGGGAAGAGGTAGAGAACTGAACGCTAAATACATATTCGTACGTGGTTCTATATCTGCATGCGTATAAAATCATCAACGCGTGTGCACAATAACACCGTAACGGCTCTACGAAAATAAACGAATAGTTTCCATGCGCATGACGATGCTGTTGGTGCTTATTTTTATATCATGGAAGGAACCCCGAGCAACGAATAACGCAGTATAATAATAATACAGAGATTATTGATCGACCCCTCTCTTTCTCTCTCTCTCTCTCTCTCTCCCTCTCCCTCGTCTCTCTTTCTCTCTCTCTTTTTCCTTTTATACCCATATTTAAAAATAAAACAAGTCCGAGCTAGCCTATTCTTGGGTGCACGACCGATGTTAAAAATATCAATTTTTCGTTAGAGAGTTTGTTTAAAGCAAAACTGCAGTCTGCTATCTGTTCAATATAACAATCGTGCGGAAACATTTATAAATAACAATCCGATTTCAATTTTACCCGCATTTTCGCGATATTATTTTAATTTATTATTTCTATAATACGCACACGTATATATTTGCCGCGTGATATTTCGCGTCTGGATTTTCCCGGATTTATCGATCACGTAATAATTTATAAAGTAACACAACGGGACGCACATACACCGACGTCGTTGAATTACTAGCAGATGCGCTGAATTATTTCGACGCGTTTGTCGACGAGAGTCGAAGCAGAATCTATATATTATATAAACAGACTGCTAAGGCTGTGTATACGTTTAGTGTCGAGATACACTCCATCTGCTCTCGATCTGGATTACAATGCGGACAACCTGCTCCGGTTCTCCAACTATTAAGGCGCATTACAAGGGCGAGGCATCAAAGCGCTCTTTGCGAAACGACGCGTCGCGACTATGAGTTGACTATGGGATGCGCTCGGAGCTGACATCAGAAATTCGATTTATCTGGCGCACGAGACGCTTTGCCAATTTGACCCTTAAATAGCGCAGCCACGCGCTTTTTCGTTTAATATGCTCCATACAAGGAGATCAACGAGTTTCGAATTCGAATGCGCTTCTGAAATATTCCCCATTAATTTCACATTAATTAAATAATTTTTTTATAGGCAATTCAAATCGTTGAATCTCTTTTAAGTAGCATCATGCATTATATTAGTGCTAAATTTTTTTCTCGTGGCTGTATGTATGATGTGTACGTTGTATATAAAATTTAGATTAACTTAGATAAAAAATTAAAATTATTCAATAATAATTATAACGCACTCATCAAACTTTACTGCCCACCATCGAAAAGGGATAATTAATTACGCGAATTAAATGCACAATGCGACGTTTAAACGTCAAAAGAGAATCAGCGAGCTTTCTATTGTACCTTTTGGCGATGAATGATACGTTTATGCGTGTGATTGTATAGTATAATTACAAAATTACGCAGAATCAAGCTATTATTGTTGTTGTACATTATGTGGATATTTATCGATTTTCGCTTATGTCGGTTATTTAAGAGCACTTTCGACGAGAAAGCAACGTATATATGTATGTAAAAATCGGACAGTGTTTGATGGAGAATTTGACGGCAGTATTCGCGATTTAACAGTTTGATTTTCCATAATTTTATGCAATTTGCCTCGCTAGATTTATGCGTATGAATATACGCATTGTCTTCCTTATTTTGCACCGCATCGTTATTCAACCATCTGTCACGAATGTGTTTCACGAAAGCGTAAATATTGCGGAAGAATGAGATGCAATGCGATTCAGGTTTTCGAAAATTGACCCTTCGTTTGTAGACGATAAATATTATATATTTTGGCGAAAGAAGCTGTTCGAGTTAAAGACCGACATGATGCGATGCAACATTTAATTTTACGTCAATCTATTTTAGAGATTTTACACTTATAAAAGGAAACAGATTTGAATACAAATTTGCGATTATTATCAAAATTATTATAGTTTTATTAAAGTTATTAAACGCGTATAAAGAGGACAGACTGGCTAAGATGAATGATATTTTAGGAACAGATTATTTTCCACCATGAGAGATTTTTTTTCTCAAGCAAAAATAATTGATTTAGCTTCTCGCGAAAAATAATCAAAAGCAAACGTCGCTTGGTAAAATGCTCTGCCGGACTTTAGCGCAGAAGCGGCCGAAACAGGTGGACAACGGCAACAAGAGGAAACAAAGAGACACGTGTCGATCGTACGGGTGGGAACAAGCCGAGCGGAAACAAACGAGAGGCAAATCGGAGGAAGTTTTAGCGGCCATGTAATGGCATTGCTCGCGCCACGTCGCTCTCTTGGAGCCGTTCAAAAGTTCCATTTACGTTGAATCACTACGACGGGCCCCGGACTCGCTTTATTCACCGAGTGACCGCCGAATCCTTTTGCGGCGGTCCACGAGGGACTATCGATCAATCCGCATTTCCATTCTCCGCCTCCGACCGAACGCGACCGAAGCGAAAAACGGAGTACGAAGGGGCGGAAAGACGTTGCGGCTTGAATACTAAGTAGTTTTCGGTTACACAATTTGCAGCTTAAAGTATACTGACCGTCCTTTCCTTTCCCTCTAACCTTGCGCGTTCCGTTTTCTCTCTCTCTCTCTCTTGATCTATCTTGCATCTCTTGGAGGTTCTTTCAACTGCCCCGGAATTTCTTCTACGTGTCCGAGCGACACGATTGCCATCCAGCCATGTGATATGCATAATGCAATAATGCAAAGAGAAAGATAAAAAGATGCGGATGAAGAAATCGGAAAACAAAGAAGGATAGAGGCAGTTTTTCAAACTTCCTTGATTAACGCGCTTTGTACAAAGTTGTCGAGCGAGCATATTCGTCGCGTGTATGCGTATGTTTTACATCGACCGGATGGAAACGTATATAAAATGCGAAATTCAATATTACCGCGAAATACAATATTATTGTGAAATGTAAAATATGATAATTAACTCGTAAGCGAGTGGAACAGAGATGTGTCAAGAACTGCATTTCCGCGGAACTTTGTGAAATTAAACATAATTTTAATTATATTTCAGGTATGTTGCGTTATTTTACGATAGCCCGCGATACGTTCGTGCACGAGAGGATAGCTGCATACGGATATTAGTACACGAGAAGCGTCGTCATGGCTAGTCTCGTTAAAAAAAATGTAATTTGCCTTACTTGTAACGTTGCGCCAAAAACTTTTCCACGGCTTTGTATCCGTTGCTTGTACTTTTGCGCTAAAAGTATCATCTCTCTTCCTTCTTTCCCTTTGCTTCCACTCAAATTGCTCACTTCGTTCCGGCAACGTCTTTACTTTCGAATGTTTGTCGTTGATTCACCATATACATGTATCCCATACGTACGTATATATATAAACGAGTCTAGCGAAGCATGGCGAGTATATATCCGTAAAGGTTAAAGGTTCGCGAAAACGCTCGCGGGTGAAATTTTGCGCTCGCGAAATGCTTCTCGATGTCAGCGAACCCGAACCGAAGAGCGAACTTTTCTACGTTTTCCTAACTGCGGCAACTGTAAAATCTTAAAGATACCTTCCATTCGCGGGCTAGCATCCAATCCCTTGTGGACAATCCAGAAAGTATTCTTGGCTGAAAACGGTTACGCGCAGACCAATTTTCAAAGGTCACTTTTATGTTTTGTTTTTTAAAATTACGATAACACAAGCGAGAAAACGCAATACAATTGAAAATATGTTACTATTGAAAATATGTTATATTATTATTATTATTATTTCATTATCGGTATATTATTATTATTATTTTATTATTTATTACTGACACATTATTATTAACATTACGAATAAAATTCTATTATAATTTCTATAATATTAAAAATAAATATATATATATATGAAAGTAACATTGCATTATGTTCAAATAATGTTCAAATTATTTTCGGAAAACCATTAAAATTGGACCTCAGCTTGTAACCTCAGCTTTTATAATAAACGGCGAACGAAAATTGTAGCGAAATAAAAGCAGGACAAATTTAGAATTGATAAAAAAAATGATACAAAGCCATACACTTGATACTTCTGGCTCGAATCGTTTTCGATGAATTTTCATCGCTTCTTTCATTCGCGCAGTGATGCTCTTCAATTTTCTCAGTGATTCAGTAATTTTTCAGTTGCTCTCTTCTTGTATGTTTGTCCGAGGAAATTCATTAAATTTCGATATTAGAAGAGCTCAGAAAAGAGAATGGTGGCGCAGGTAAACGCGTCGAGAGTGCACTTTTCATTTTCCGCCGTCCGATGCGATAACTGCCTGCAAGATGGATGTACTCGGTTAGTGCAACTATTCCTCTTGCCTTCTCTTCGATGATTAGGACAACGATAATTCTTCTCGTAACACTTAATGAATCAGTTTAATTTTTAATTTAATATTTTTCTTAAAAACTCTATCATTCCAAAACGTCCGATCGGACGTGGCATATTTCCGAACAATGCGGGAAATGCATTGTGGATCTGCGCTAAAAATCGTGAATGCGCACTGGACGAGAAAATCTGAAAGAGTTCTCGCTGAAAGAACACAATACACCACGAGTATCTAGCCCGAAATCTGACCCTTCACTGGTTAGTACGCGGGCCACCACGTACGTAAGCGCAGATAAATCGATGGTGGTGACTGACTCTGAAGATTTCCCGTACACGTCGCGTGGTATGTTTACTCCGAACACTAGAAGGAGAGAAAGAAAAGCGATGAGAGAAAAACCTATAAAATGGCCGATGTTAAAAAAAGGCGATTTTCGCCGTCAAGAGAAGTGAAAAAGAGTCTTTTGAAATTCGTGGTTAAAGTTATACATTATCAATTATAGAAAACTAATAGAAAAATAAATTGCATTAATAATAGAAAAAACATTTTTTTATAATTTATAATAAAGCGTTATCTTCTAAATTAGTATGTATATGTGTGGTTTGGTAAGTTTAAATCTCTCTAATAATTTTTCCTAGCTTTTGCGAGTATTTAATTTTTTCTATTATTATTAATGTACTTTTCAGCAATATTAAAAGATTTTTTCTTTCATTTGCTCTAAAGATGAAAATTTGCCCTTTTTTAACATTGTTGTTTCTATGGTTTCTTTTCTCATCGTTCATTCTTCCTTAAAAATTCTGCTTTTGTACATTTTCTATTGCTTACTCTAATTTTTTCGAGCTTTTACGGGTTTCTAATTATTTTCCCTATCATTATTAATGTCTTTTCTTTGAATTTCAAAGGCTTTCTTTTATATCTCTTGAGAACGAAAAATCGCCCTTTTTTAACATTGTCCTTTGAGTTCATCCCTAGAGAATATATAGCAAGTAGCGAAGAGCTCTTTCTTCGCGAGACGCCATAAAGGACTGTAGTGAGAGCACTGTAACCACCGAAGACAAATGGTTAACCGATAACACACGGTAGACAAACTAGTTCGCGACACGCAACCCGTCTCCCTCGAGTCGCCATCCTTTCTTCTCCTCGCTCCTTTTCTCGCGGGAACGTCGTGCGATTTCCCCAAACAGTGACGCGCATCCACGACTTTAAACTCCTTGACCTAAGAGATTCCAAGACAGGATCAATCAGTCAAGAATCTGGACTTTGAATATTTTAAAATTACTTTAACCGAATAATAAATAAATTTTATATTACAATCAAATAAAATATCTTTTATAATTGTATGTTATTAATATTTTATATTATAATCAAATAAAATATTTTTAAAAATATTTTTTTGAATTTTCGGCTAAAATACATTTTTGAGTTATTTTGAAGAATTTCTCTTTTTCTCTGATGTTCCATTCTTACATTTGGTTATATTAGCACATTTTTGTCAGTTTAACTGTATAAAATACAGACACGTATACGTGCATGCACGATTATTCGCGAGCTCGTTTTGTGCGGGCATATTGTGCGTCGAAAGTCGTTTTTACGCTGGAATAAAAGTAATCTCCGGAGAGTCGACATGAAGGCGCGGCTACGGGCGCTTTTGCTTTGACGACACTTTGGGCAGCGAAACTTGTGGCAATAATACAACTTCCTATGTGCCGCGAGTTAGGGCTTTCTTTTCACAGAGTTCGCGAAAGAGAGGATAAGACATAAATAAAACTATCCGTTATCGACCGTTTTCATGAAAAGGCGGATAATTGAAAGACTTTCGAAAACAACGCGTTCTAATTGCTATTTTTTCTCTGGGTTTTTTCATTGAAATTGATTGGGAAATACTGTCTATTTGACGAAACATATCAAACAAAATGAACAAATAATTAAAATAATTCAAATGTGACAGAAAATAACATTTTAATTCGAGTTAAATTTACTTTATTGTTAACAAGCTTACAGTATAGCAAGTTTCTTGTTTATGCATTGATGAAAAATGCATCGTTAATAGAATCGGGGTCGATTTTTCAATCATGTTGTGATAATTTTTGCACGCGAAGTACGCTAATGACGCATTTAATTATTACACGGTTAATCGCGACTTTGAATTAATCGATCGCAGGGCAGAACATGCCCTTTGACCTTTTGCATCCGCAATGCATGCCGCATTCGCAAATGGGATCAAATTAACCCCGTCTATCCTACTACCGGATGTAAAAGCGCGATGACTTGGGAACTGTCGGCTATCAAGCATTTATACGCTACCGAATGCTCCACTTCAGAACGATAATTGCTAATTGAACTTGTCGCGCATAATTAAGTATTCAAGTATTCGCCCGGAATAGGAACCTTCTCTCGGAATAATTATATATTCCGAATTTCTGCCGATTTTCTCTCTCTCTTTCTCTCTTTCTTTAATTCTCTCTCTCTCTCTCTCTCTACTCGCGTTTATGACGTATATTCGCATAAAGTTTCGTCGACGATGCGTCAACCGTATCTCCTTTTAATTATTTTAATTATTTTTCACATAATATTCACTTTATATTTGATTTTGTTATGAAACTCTCTTGGCGTCTCGAGGAAAAAAGGGTCGATTCAATATTCGTCAAGGACGAGTCGTTGCTAAAATATTCCGCAATCTGGAACAAGTAGTTGTATAATCAATTAGTACTTATCGAATCTATTCGTGGGCGTTGAAAATCGAGGGAAAACGAGCTTCCCTCTCGTCGTACACTCGAATCCGTTGCATCGATTGATCGGTGAAAAATTTTTATGTTCGGAGAGCGATAATTAACAACACCGCTTAATTAAGTATCGACGGCCGGTGCGAAACGGTGCGAGTTCTGTGTCGATATACGCGACACATCGTCGAGAGTCGATATACAATATACCGGAAGCGAACGCAGGGACACGCGAGACATTATCAGTGCCTCTCGCGACTGATAAGCTACGAGCGGTTTCCAGTTGGACGCTTTAGAATTCATCGAATGGAACGTATCGATTCAGCAGCATCGCGTCGACGAAGGGGGCGGGGGAGGCTGCGGGGGAGGATGAAAGACACGGATAGCTGGTCATCGTTTCTTCTCGATGTGCGTGTACCAAGCTTTTATGCTTCGCGTGTCTGTCATATCTTTCGCAAATTACAGGCAAATTCGCCAAGATTCGCGGATGTCGCTTAAACGCGAACACGCGCGCGTTATCGTTTTATATAAAAAGTATCGTGATTTTTCTTGCGTTCCCAGCTGTTCCCATTTTCTCTCTCTCTCTCTCTCTCTTATCTTTGTACGAATACGGTTCTATCGGTGGTTGACGAGAATCGTGCGTGCTTGGCGACCATTTCAATTCCTCGGCTAATTCCCTTTGCCTTGTTTCACGAACGTTGTCTTTTTCGGTGTGCATCGTAGGTTTAATGACGACCGACACCGAGTTCATCGCATTTAGAGAAATATTTGATTAACGTTCGAACGAGGAGAAACATCGAGAATGATTGCAATTTTCCGAGAACGGGGAAAAAGGGAAAGAGAAAGGGGAATAAATAATCGACCTGCTGCCACTTTGATGAAATCCATTAAACTGCATTGAATTCGTTGTCACCCTGTTGTCGATGTATAAACGTTTAATTTTCCTCGTGACGATTTAAGTATCTACAAAAGATGAAATTCCTCTGTAACGTGTTATACTCGCGCACTGCGCTTTTCGTATCTCGTTGTCTCATCGTCTGAATTTTTCACGACAATTTTCGTATATTACATTATTTTACGCGTAGACATTTTATTTTCACAGTAGAGAGAGAGAGGGAGAGAATTGCAATTTTCGCAAATATAAAATCTGCTGAATAGAGTCTCGCTGAACGCGCTGTAATAATTATTATAGATACCGAGTGGAGAGAAATTAAATATCATATAATAATTACATCCGCACGCTTTCGGGTTGCGCTCAAATTAAATATAGCTTATTTATATAGAAAAAAAGAGAAAGATCCCATCACAAATATAATTCCATTTTTCTACGCTTTAATTTTCTTCCATCTCCTCTCGCGTCCCTTCAAATTCACCACAAAGCGCGTTACGTGAAAAAAAAAAAAAAAACAGGAGGAAAAAGGAAGAAGGGAAAAAACAGAGGGATTCGATGAGACTACTTTGACAGTGAGCGGTGATGCCGAATTTGCCTCGTGCGATTAAACGGCGCGTAATCCGCGCGTCCGAAATGCAATTTGGCGGTCAGGCTAATTATCAAAGTGCCGCTAACGAGCAATGAATTATATCTACGTATTTAGTGATTCGTAATCCGACGCGCGGCCGCGGCACTTTTGTCGCGACCCGGGCGGTGGTGAAAAGCCCGCCCGATTTCCAATTTTATTGTGTGCACGCGCCGGGGAATTTCGCTGACAATTCGCCCCCGTAAGCGTTTCTACCCGCGTTTATTCGACTGTGATAGCAACGAAATTAACGTAACCTCGTTCGCCCAGCTGGGTCGGTTTGCAGGCAGCCGACACGCAGTATATATATTTTATATATATATATATATATATATATATATATATATATATTGTGACACGAATCTGTTTTGAAATGTGCGTCGATATGAAAACAGGGTCGATATGATTTACCTGAAATATTTTACTTTATTCACAAATATCTTCCGAGTGCGGAGAAATTTAGGGTGGTTGTTTACGTGCTTCATCCCTAATGACACGTATAAGAATAGATAACACAAATAGATGAGAATAGATTAACATTTAGTTGATTGCAATTAACAATGCAGGGACAACTGACGTCAACTGCAGTTAATCGATCGGCCGTTTAATCCTGAAAACTCAATTAAGAGCGATGCTAAGCGAGTCGGGATATCGCTATGGCGGGCGAGGGCTTCGCAAGAAAATCTATCGATTAGTAGACGAAAGGGAGGAAGGTGAAACCTTACCTCTCCCTTGTCGTCGAGAAGCAAACGAGGAGGAGAAGCGTCTTTACGGAGAAAGCTGATGGCGCCTTGAAAGTGATTCGACACGTGAACTATCGAGATATCGGAAATCCGTTACGTCCTCAGAGATCATTAATTGGCGGTAGTTAGGCACCTTAACTCTATCGAACGAGTCTCTTTTGCGACTTGGAAAGTCTCGGGATATTTCGGGACACTTGAGCGTAAAACAAGGCGAACGATCTTATTTCAGGATAATCCTATTCCTCGAGAAGAGACGTCTCTCCAGATATATAATACTTGGAATGGAAAATCATCGCGATATAGGATTGCTTGAATAATTCTAGCTCCTAATTGCATCAGCATATTAAATTACAAGTTTATCCAAAATTTGATCATTTCAAATATATCTTTATGCTATTAAGAAATATTTCAGAAGGTTGTTTGCTCTAGATAACAAGATTTTATATAATATCTGCATTCTCGCGTATCTTTTTTTTTCTTACAAAGTATTTAAAATTTTCATATGATATTTTGCAGCAATTTTAATCTAAAGTATCGTCAAAGAGAAAATCTTTCGGCGTTTAACTTTTTCATTTATCTTCACTTTTACAATCCTTTATAAAGAAATCTATCTTATTATCATTTTGTTTGCCTTCTTCTCTCGATGAATCTTTCTCGTTGAAAGATCGGAGCGTTAAATTCGCGTCTCGTTAATCGCGCGCGATCGCGAAAATCGCGCGAATGATGAAAAATATGGGAGCACACTGGGGGTACACTGAGAAAAAAATCTGGTTGTATTAATTAGAATTCTGGTAGATTTAACCAGTATGTCTATTGGAAAATGAACGAATCAGAATTCTTGTAGGAATTACCCGATGAATCTGATTAATTTCTTCCTGTTAAATTTACCAAATTTTCTGGTTAATAATACTAAACTTACCAAGTCATCTAAAATTTTTTCCATCTAATCTTAAAAGTCTGTTTAATATTTTGAATTCCAACAAGATTATTGGATAAATTCAATCGAGATTATTGAATAAATTATTTTAAATTCAATTTGTTAGAAATTAAACTGATAAACAGTGAGAAGAGGATGCAGCTCAAACATACACAATCAGAGAGCTAGCATCCTCTTTCTGGCATTACTACTCGTAAGAGAAAAAAATATACTTTGGATTTAATGTTAATACTAGTTCTTTATATACATTTCTTAGCAAATATTGAATACGAGTTAAATTAAGAGTGGCAAGCAAAGAAATTAATGTAATAAGAAATTTGATCGATCCAACCAGAAAATACTAACCAAATCCTTATAGTAAAATCTAAATCTAAATTAAACATTCTAATTAAACATTCTAAAAAATCAAGTTTTATCATGATAACTAGAAATTCTTGTTTGATTTAACCAAAAATTTTGCCTTCAATCATATACGTCTTGTTGGTACAATCAAACAATTTTTCTCAGTGTAGGAGTAACGCGAACCGCGCGCGACATCGTAATCCTCATGAGAGGCTTATCGGACGGGACACAGAGCGTATATATATCGTCGCGTACGTATGGGACATCCGCGATGCAACATCCGGTACGCGCTAAAACAACGCTCTCTTCCTGTTCCCGCCGAGCGCAACAACGGCAATTAGCGCCGGCCTCCTGCCGACGATATGCGCGTAAACCGGCGAAAAAATATATTCGGGGGACGCGCTAATATATGCATGCGTTCTGTCCAGGCTACTCGTTAATGCCCGCATGTTAAAAGCGCATGTTTTTCCCGCGTGATTATCTCGTGTCTCGTCGCGTTTCGGCGAGTATTTTTCCTCTGTAAAATTGATTTGCGCTTCTTTCCGACAAAATAAAAAATGCAACTATCACTGTTGTCCAACTGTCACAACGTTAAGTTACTTGTTCGTGTTAATTTTTTCGAGCATTCTTCTTTATGCGCGCAATTTTACACTGATTGATATTAATCTTAAACATGTCTCTAGGCTGAAGAATATTAGTGATTAGAAATATAGATTGTTAAAAAATAAAAATAAAATAATGTAAGAAGAAAAAAAATAGTGACGAAAATCGTTAAAAGCGAGCAATGAGCAGGCTTCCTGCCGTTCCGTAATCACCTAACGTGATGGGACAATACGATCTTTGGGACACTTCTATCTGACGTACGGTAGAAATGTCTTACAAAGGTACAAAAGGACGTGAAGTCGTCGAGAGGTAAAAACAGCCACGTAGACGGTTCGATTGGATGACGTGAATGTAGATTGTCGGGATAAAATTGCGTGGGTATGGGCACTTAATCCCGTGGGATAGATAGACTATTCGCTCCCGTTGACCCTCGGGATGATTGTCTCAAGATAAACCTGGAAATCAACGATCTACGCGAATCGACAAATGTGTCATCCGCGAATATAAATAACATCATATAATCCAATAAAATATACGAACAGTATTTATCTAACGTGTATAAATAAATTACATTTGATGGAAGAACAATTTTTCTGATTGGTATATTTTAAATGATCATTAATTTATCAGATTATACTTTAAGGTGTAATATTTCAAAAAAAAAGGAGCAAAGGACATTTGATAAATCTTGATTTAGAACTGTTAAAAAAAGTAAAGAAAGAGAGAAGAGAGATAAAAGAAATGTATTGAAACTGTTATAATATATGTCGAAGATAAAAAATGAAGAATGATAACGACTAATATAATTGATCCAGATTATCCTGCTTTATGTTGATTCGTATTTAATCTTACTCTTTTTTTAACTGCTTAATGTAATCGTAATAGTATCTATTGAGTGAGATAATAAACTAACTATAATAATCATATAAAATAAAAGATGTCGAAATTCATCTTTTGTATAATATCATATGATATTATCAGTTTTTAATCATTAAATGTCATTTCCTCATCTTCAAATCAGACAATTGAATAGCGTAGCAATTATATTCATTATATGATTTGTTGAAAGCAATCTCTCTGGCTTCAACAAAATAATGCATAATTTCAAATGTCTCATGTCGACGCACGATTTTTTTTCAATTAATTTTTTAACGATTAATCGTTTTAATAAATGCGTTTTCAATTCAATACTTTAACCGTTTAAATCTCGCAATCTCCCGAAGCAATGAGCTTTTAGCGAAACAAACAATAACAAAAGTAAAGACAAAAAATGCCTATTTTTTATTTTAGATAATTTACTAATAAACTTTTTTTGACTAGACGCGTACGATTATATAAATGCCATTATTGTTCTTCTGTTTTAATATCTTTGCAATTCTTTTATTATTAAATATATATACATTTTTTTAGTTTTCATTATTAAAAATATTTATTTTTTAACAAATTAAAACATTATTTGTCCATTTGTTCAAATAAAATTGTACGCAATGTTAAGAAATATTCTATTTTTCAAGGCTCGCTAGATTCTCATTAAAAATTTCTTTAACCATTTAACAATTAGCCGGTTCTTCCTCGATATATATATATATATTCATCTAAAATCGTGATTTTATTGACAGATATTTAATATTTTAACATAAAACAATGAAGAAATATTATATAACATATACATTATATATTATATAAATATACATCACTCAATGTGGCAGCAATAATTAGAATCGGAAACGTTCGCGTAACCGACGGAATCAATCCGGCATTAATAATCAGATTTGTTGTATCCGGAATTACATTATGCCGGAGGCCTCATGTGAGCAACGATTTGTATTTCCCAACAGAGTATACTATCGTGAGTCGAACGTGTTCTTTGATTTCTCAAATACGCTACCTGCCTCATGATAAAATACAGAAAAAGAGAGGGAAAAAGGGAGAGAGAGTAATTTACTTTCCACCTTTTCGTGCCACGATCTCATCCTCTGGCGCGAAATTGGGTCAGAATCTTCTTACGCGGGATTTGTTTACGTCGGATAATTGATCGGTAATTCGATCAACCTCAGTACGGCGTAAAGCTCATCGAAAATTTTCAGTTGGAAACTCGTATGCGATATTTGATTCGCCGAGGGCGAGGCGTTAACGTGCTAATCTCGTCCGACGTCGATTCCAATAACTCAAACGTCGAGTAACATAACATCACGACGAAACGCGTGTCGGTAGATTGATCGATTCTTCATCACACGTGGCCGTTGATTCCCTCAAATAATGTCGTTTCATTTATTTATGACAAAGCGAACGTAACTTTCGCGAGTTAATCGATCTCGCTACCGTTTTATTACTTGAAACGTTAATATTTATCGTTCATCTATCGCTGTACTACAATGTATCTGCGCGATATTATTTTTTTTTTTCAACACATTACATTTTCTTTAATCATAATTATAATTTCATTTTAATTAAAAAATATATTAAAAAGTCTCGCGCGTAAAAGCAAAAATTTATATTAAATCATACATTATTCCGGTCGATGTATAACGTCCCGTCGTCCTCGGCGGATTTTTATCAGAGGACAGAATATAAATCCATGTCCATCTATCTATCTATCTGCATTCGGCGAGTTTCGGTGAGAAAGGGAATTCACATAAATCGTACAGGCGACAGCAGAATCGGTATGTAAAAGCTAGCTTGCTAGCTAGCTGCGGTTCGGTGTCGGAAACCAGGATGCGCGGCTTCGGAGTCGACGGTGTTTGACCCTCGTCCTGAATCCGTTACGGTCCCAGGCACCCCACCGGGAGCAGAGCCTTTTAGCTCTACCGTAGCGCGATTATGGCACTCCACAAGCTGCCCTCGTATTATAAATGAACGAAAAACAAATATAAGTGCGAAGGCAGAAACGAGTCTCTTGTCCGACCAAACTTAGATCTACCTCCACTTACTTCGGACTTGGAGTCCTTCGTCGTCAAGGGGACTCCTTCCTTCGTTTCTCTCTGTCTTTCCGGAAGACGTCCTTATCTGACTAAAGCCCTGCCTCGACCGCCCCTTATCTGCTCGGGATATCGCCGCAAGTTTCTTGAACAACGAGACATCTTCGGGTCGCCGAAACTTCCGCGGCAACTCGTATTCGTCCGGTAGGGCTCGCCGACCACGTTCGAGTCTGCTTTTGGAAACTACGAAGTGAGTTGGATAAGGATCCAGAGAGGCGAAGCCCGTGGAACGGATGGCGGATAGCGGATAGCGGTGGGATAAGGTACACCGACTCCCCCGGGATTCCCGGCCGGTGGCGTTCTTAATGAAAGACGGGAATTGAAGCGAGCATTAAAATTTAAGGCCGCACGGAAACGGCGCGGAGGATGAGTGCTACTGGCGTAACACGATCTAGCACATAATACTTAACGTCACGGATCTCGAGATTTGTTCAAAGTTGCCGTTAATATCCCAGTATCACGGCAAACTCGATTAATTCTAATTCCCCATTTCCAAGTCTCCGTACGTTTATGTCCCGCGTTTATTCGCTCGTGACTTATTAATTCGTGCTTTAATTAATCCCGACATTTTTTATCCACGCAAACTCTCGATTAAATTGAGATTGTGAATTTAATTTGATCGGCACACTGAGAAAAATCATTTGATTGTACCAACAAGACATATATGATTGAAGACATTTTGGTTAAACAACAAGGTTAAATCAAACAAGAATTTCTAGTTATCATGATAAGACTCGATTTTTTATAACTAGAACGTTTAATATATTTTACTATAAGGTTTTGATTAGTATCTTCTAGTTGGATCTATAAATAAATTGGATCTATAATTTCTTGTTACATTAATTTCTTTGCTTGCCTCTTAACTTAACTCGTATTCAATATTTGAAATGTATATAAAAAACTAATATTAACATTAAATCCAAAGTATATTTTTTTTCTCTTACGAGCAGTAGTGCCAGAAAGAGGACGCTAGCTCTCTGATTGTGTGTGTTTCAGCTGTATCCTCTTCTTGCATCACTGTTTATCAGTTTAACTTCTAACAAACTGAATTTAAAATCATTTATTCAATAATCTGGATTGAATTTATGCAATAATCTTGTTGGAATTCAAAATATTAAACAGACTTTTGAGATTAGATGGAAAAAATTTTAGACGACTTAGTGTTGATTGAATCTACCAGAATTCTAATTAATGCAATCAGATTTATTTCTCAGTGCACTGTTTATCAGTTTAATTTCTAACAAACTGAATTTAAAATAATTTATTCAATAATCTGATTGAATTTATGCAATAATCGTGTTGGATTTCAGAATATTAAACAGACTTTTAAGATTAGATGGAAAAAATTTTAGACGACCTGGTGCTGGGGAGTTTAGTATTATTAATCAGAAAATTTGGTAAATTTAAAAGGCAGAAATTGATCAGATTCATCTGATAATTCCTACAAGAATTCTGGTTCGTCCATTTTCCAACAGACATACTAGTTGTGTTTACCAGAATTTTAATTAATGCAACTAGATTTTTTCTCAGTGCAATATTTCATGATAGGAAAAATATAATATTTCTCTTAGGGAATTGATTTCAAAATCTTCCATCGTGTAGAAATGTAATCCGAACTACGTTGCTGTTGCATGTGAACAGACGTCGTATTTCGACTATCGATTCCGTTCCAAGGATACAAATATTTGCACGTCGCCGCGCTCGGGTGTCCAATTATCACTACTCGAGCTGTTTTATCTCGCACGTTAATTTTGCAACGATATGCAAAGCGACTCTATCAATTCCGTACGAGAAAGAGAAAGAAACGAAATTTGTATCTGATGCGACGTCGTATATCTCGCTCGCTTGTTCCGAAAATAAATTTTGTTTGTAATTTATTCTATTGCCATTGGAGAGAAATATCGCTGGATATCAATCTACACGAATCATTTTCTTTGCGCATGCACTTTTACAAAAGGCGCAGTTGTAATTCAGTATAATTCAGCATAATGAAAATCGTGCTTTCAAATGAACAAATGCAATTCTACGCGATTATTCGGTTCATATTTATTTGGATTTTTGGAGAGAATATTTTTCTATTAATTTAATTTTCATATAAAAGCTGTGCGTTTGTTCGCAATAATCGATTATTTCATCCCGGGGCGGCAGAGTGTAGCGTGTTTTACAGTTGACATTTTATACGAGAAAATTGCTCCAGATATATGAACCGAGAAGAATTATTCGTTTATTCGTATCTCCATCGCACACGTTTGCTTTAAAGAAGGAAACTTGCATCGGATGATAAAATGCCGGCAGCGTAGTCGAGATCTGAACGAGTCGGGAACGTGATTAAAAGTCCTGACCGATATTTTGCTAATTACGGCCACGCCAGACACAAACGTGCCGCTAATTACGTGTCCCGGCATAATAATGGATAACCCTTAACCAGGCACAAAAGATTCCGACTTGAACAAGCTCAACCACCGTAGGAAATGGTTCATTCCCATAGGCCAACGCAGTCCTTTCTCTCTTTTCTCTATCTATCTTTCTTTCTTGTGCCCTAATTCCAAGCTCATTTTTTGCAGATGACGCTGCAAGTATCGTGGGTCCGACACAGAGACGTCCATTTGCTCACAATTGGCCGTTACACGTACACGAACGACCAGCGATTTCGCGCGATCCACGCCGCCCATTCGGACGACTGGACGCTCCAGATAAAATATCCGCAGCATCGGGACAGCGGTATTTACGAGTGCCAGGTTTCCACGACGCCCCACATGAGTCATCTAGTCCATTTAAATGTAATCGGTAAGTCATCGTTGCACGCAATATCCATCGAGCGGAAAATAATATCGAAAATTCCCCGAGCGTTAAATTAAAACGAGGGCGCGCGCAAAATTACACGACTCTCTTTCCCGAATATTATAATAATATCCCCCATCGATTATATAAGACATCGCGATTCCACATCCACGGAAATAGATTTAACTCCCTCTCGTGCGGATATCTCGCGGTTCCGATCAAATATTAGTGTGCGGGGAGCACGCGGGAATTTCACCTAATTAGGATGGTGTACGCAACAATTAGTTAATTCTAATCCGAATCCGCCCCAGTTACCGTAATAGTCGTCGTCGCAGTAGTAGCGGCGATAGCAGCGACTGCGCAAAATTTAAGCCGAGCTTAAATTCTGGCGGAGCGCCAATTGAACACCTGGGATTGGTTGATACCGATGTCGGGCTAAGCTCTAGCCCGCGCAGATAGGGCTTTCCGCGAAATTATACCGAGCAAACTTAAATTCGATAACGGTGCCCTTCAACTTTTTATCATACCCCCGCGATGCGATAGAAAGGAGAGAGATGGCGAGACGGATACGCCAAGATCGACGTGGAGGAGGTCCGCGGAGTTTACGTAAGTAATTACCCGGCGATCGAATCGAGCACACGTACGGTCGGCGCGAACGTACATCATTCGCGATGCGACACCCGATTTAATCACACGCTTCACCCCCTTCGCCGGTGAGCATCCCCGAACGAGCGCGGAAAGAAGTTTGCCGACCTTATCGGATCGTTTAAGGAGCAAACTTTTGTACCACGCCATATCGCACGTACCGCCAAGCGACGACGGCGCCCGGCGCGCTATGAAAAACTTTGGCGATCGCTTAAACGTCAGTCCGAGAATTTATCTTACGCGGCGCAGCGAATTGATTTAAATCGTCCCGCGAGCGTCGCCGCGTCTCCTCTCGTCGCGACGGACGCTTGTCCGAGCTGGACTATCGTCGTGGTAACGAGTTTCCCCTTTAAGGGGTTATACCTAGTCGAAAAAATAGCAAGTCGAAAAAAACGTATTTTTGGGGAATTTAAAAAAAAACTGTTAGGTATTTTTATTTCATCGATTTTTTATCATAATATATATCTATCAAAGAAGTTTTCATAATTTTTTCAATTAAAAATATGGAAAAATGTAGGCACAGGAGCTATTTTCCAGAGACATCTTTTTTCGGAGGCGCTTGGCGGTGAGCAAGATTACTCGGAGCTGGATCATCTGAAATAAAAAATTCAAAAGGATTTAGCTTTCGTATGAATTGATCTAGTTCGTGAACGAAGGGATTTTAATTTTGATGAAACCTTTTTTTTTATTAACAAAAGAACGAAAAGTTTTAACACAAAAAAATTCGTATTTTTGCGTCAAACGTTTATCACATTATCAAAAATCAATTTTTCGTAAAATCCTTCGTTCACGAACTAGATCAATTCATACGAAAGTTAAATTCTTTTGAATTTTTTATTTCAAATGATCCAACTCCGAATGATCTTGCTCGCCGCCATGCGCCTCCGAAAAAAGATGTCTCTGGAAAATAGCTACTGTGCCTATATTTCTCGATATTTTTTACTGAAAAAATTATGAAAACTTCTTTAATAGATATATATTATGATAAAGAATCGATGAAATAAAAATACCTAACAGTTTTTTTATAATTTCCCAAAAATACGTTTTTTTTCGACTTGTTGACTAATCCCTTAACCTCCGCATCGAGGAGAGCTGCCCCTTTAAATTTCGCCTACATTAAAACGAAGGTGAAGGAAGGGATCGAGAGGGTGTCCTATTTCTCTCTTACCTCCTCCTCCTCCGCTGAAGCCCGTTATGCTCCCCTCAAAGATGATCCCGGAGGAGGAATAGGACGCAACCCGGTGGTGAAAAGGAACGAGGCGAGGGGATCGTTTATCATTCTTAGCCCTGACCCTTAACGCAACGGCTGAACAAATGATCCTAAAGAGTAACGACTATACACACCTGCTTGCACGAGGAGGATCGCTCCTCTTCTCGAGGAAAAAGAGAGAGAGAAAGGGAGAGAACATTGTACTTTTCTTCGCACGGCGTAATTACTCATCATCTGGGGAAGAAGTGAGCGCGTTTACACAACATCTGGACTCTCGCGCCGATAAAATCTCGCTTCTCTTCCTTCTTCCTTCCTGCTCCGAGCGTAATCGCCATTCCGTTAACCGAATATCGCTGTCGTTGATAAATAACGCCTCGGATCGAGCTCTCTCGCGGTTACAGTTTACGTCATTCGATTCTTCTTCGCGTTATTTTATACATTACTTCTATATAGAATTAGCAAAGATACACGGAAACGATCGCGGAAATGCTCTCTTACACCGAATCGATAACTCGGAACTTGGCGAACCGATAAATTTCACGATTCGCCTCGTATAATCGGATCAATGAGCTTGTATACGACAATCGTAAAGCAATTTAAAGGATTCTTATACATTTACGACAAACTTACAAAGTCCCATTGCACTTTTTGCTCTTAGAAAAAAAATATATATACGAGAACGCTGTGTTTAATTTAAAATAATTCGCGGTGAGAAGCGCATTATCGTAAATTACACGATTGCATCTATAAATTAATTAGTATATTATTTATTGATATTATCTCCTGATATTATCTCCTAAAATTACAATAGATAAAAGTCTAATCATCTTTCGTTTAAGGAAGAAAATTTTGCATTTTATCGCGCCGTTTACGCGTTAGCGAGAAACTCCTATCTAAAGACTTAGGTACGGATTGTCATTAGCCAGCAATTAAATGCGAGCCTAAGCCTCGAGATTGTCGTCTACGCGAATTTCACGATAAGTACAGGGCGAACTAATATCGAGGCGCGAGGGAATCGCGTTTAAGCTGATTACTAGTCGAGAACTCGCGAATATCGCCATTTAAATGAATACTAAACTTTCGCGTGGCACCAAAACCACATCCGCAAATATTTCCGTTTCCCGGCGACATCCGGCAACGGCTTAAGTCGCGTCTGCCGTATTTACATTCACTTTACCGTCTCACCCGGTGGCTTTCACGCGACGTCTTTCTCGGCGATTGTATTTGCACGCTTGCCTTCCAGAGGCGCGAGCCAACTTCCCGGCTGATGGCCGCCATTAATGTCTCCTCTCGGAGGCACGGCTTACTAATTGGTACTCTTAAAGCCCTTGTATTTGAAAAATATGCTCTTTCATCGTGAATAGGCGGGGAATGCAAAACGTTAAACCTCTTTCATTTTTTTTATCTCGCTTCCCATTCGAGTTATACAGTTGCATCCGATGCGCACGACGGTGATGTAACGGGGTTTATTTTTCTAAGTCGAGGCACAATAGATTCCGCGGTGCGATTTACGAGTCCCGCCGCTTACATTCTTTCAAGATTTCGTTTAACCATTGTAAATAAAATTGCTCGACGACTGCAGGTATTTTTCTTCAAGTATCACGCGACGGGGTGTCGGCCGCTTTTCCTCTCTTCATCTCTTCTTCTCCCACTTTTTCTCTCTCTCTTTTTTCTTTTTTTGTCAATCTTTCGTTGAAAAATTATTTTTCAAGCTCGATCGTAAAACGTCTTCATCATCGCGTTGCCTGTCTTCAAATAGCCTTTTGTTTAAAGCCCTCGAGTTAAAGTTTCGTAATATCGATTTAAAAAGTATCTCTCGTTAACGCTTCCAATCAATATTCAATAATCTCCCAGCCTCTATAATTTTTTTCTTATTATAGACACAGTAACATAGTTTTCTTTCTCGTTTCTAATACACGCATAATTTTCCGGAGTTTTTTAATAATGAGCCTTTCCTCGAGAACATTGTACCTTAAAATAAGTACAATGTATCTGAAGTATTATTACGCACATCTTCCAATTACGAGGACGTTGACGACCCAACATCGCTTATTAATGCGTTAAGCTTGGATTTCACCGAGATAGACGTCGCGCGGTTGGATAGTATCGCCTCATATTTCACTCCAGCGCCTCCTCCGCGCGACTATAAATGCTTTCTCTCCGGTAATACCACTCGCAAATTTGCAATATCCATGCCTTCCTGTTACCCCTATTACACCGAGCCGCGCTCCCTCCCTCCGTCACTCCATTCTGTCTTTACGAGCGCGTAAAAGCTCATAATGATACCCGTTGTGAACCGTCCGTGAACCACTTTCGCGCAGACCGCCGGAATACTTTACGATGGAACATGACTTTTCGCGACAATTAATAATGAATAATCACCGTCGAGAGCATCACCGCAAACGTTTGCGCCATAGAAAAGATTATGCGAAGAGAATTTAAAAATATAAAAATATATATAATAAATATGTAATAATATAATATATATAATATAATAATATAATATATGTAATAATATAATATATATAATATATATAATACATTTAATACATACATTTATACATACATTTTATACATACATAATAATATAATACATTTAAAAATATAAAATTATTTCTCTCATTTTTTAATCTTCAAAAAATAATTATTGGAAAAGATTAAAAAAATAAAAATAAAAAAAAAATAATAAAATTAAAAAAAAAATAATAAAATTACAATACTATATGTGAAAGCAATGTGTAGTTTTCAATCACTTTCTAAGGAAATCTGATTTCCAAATTTGAGTGTTTGCCAAGTTAATCATCGTAACCTTGAAACGCTGAACCATTATGTGGCAAAGAGCGATAAACGGTAATACAACGATCTGGAAGCAATTTTTTCATTAGTTTCAAGTGCTCCTTATCGGGTATAATTTGAGATCTGAGAGAGCCATTCGCGGTGGAAAGTGTCAGATTCTCGCGGTAAAGTGCACTTCGCTTTATCTCAAGTGGGAAGAACCGAATAGTTTCTCTCTCTCTTTCCCTCCCTGCTTCGGTTTTCTACCTCAACTTCGATTAGGCGCATTCAAATCGAACGTCTTTCTTTTCTACCTTCTTTCCGTCGTCTCCTCGAGAAACTTGGTGCGAAATAGTTTGCGATGAAAGACGTAGGAAGATCGCACGCGTGTAACTCTCCCGCTTCTATTCACTTCTCGCTCATGTCGGATCAAAGTTACTCGATCATGGCTCTATCGATGGTCGCGAATAGTACAAGTTGTAAATACTTGTACTCATATGACATAAGACAAAGTGTAACATCTTCGTCACCAGCGGGCATTCGCTCAACTTGTTCCATCGGTTAGTTTCTCAACTATCGACTTATTTCACTTAAGGCGATACGGCAGATCCTATCCACGTTCTGCATTGATTACAATTCGCTATTAGAATACACAGAAATTAGATCTCTCAATGTTACGGGAAACAGTTTGGGAATCGTCTTTGTTCCGTTAACTATTTTCGCCCGACATTTAATTATATTTATATTTTGTTATCGAGAAATTCAGGAAAAAAGCTTCAAAAAAGATTGATAAAAGACAAGTAATAAAATTTTGTAGTTTGTGAAAAGAAATAAAAGTCTCTCATTGTATTTATCAAATTTTAAAAAATAAAATTTTTAATTTTTGATAAACAAAATGCAATTCCTAAATAAATCACATTAATATGCTGTTTTCTTACATATATTTATTTAAATTCGAATCTCTAAGTCTGTATACATATCTAATTTCATTAAACTTTTGATTGCAGTAAATCGTAAATCTGTAAATTGCGATTCTAAATGGATATAATCGAAAGGGAATATCGTTCATATGGCAGAAGACATTTCTATTGACTCGCGAAAACAAAGGTGCCAATAGAGCGCACAAAGCGAATACGAAAAAAGCCGTTTTATTACGATATTTTGAGGTACATATTTTTCCGAATCTTTATTCACGGGAGCATTTCTGTCCGCGAACTTTAATAAATGACATTTGCAGATTTTATCTAACTTATCGACCAACGTTCATTATGGAAATCGCATCGTACGAAATGAGTTTGTAGAAGCAAACGATTATTCCGCGACACTGTATTCGTTATGTATACTGCTTTTATACGACGGTTCGTGTATGCTAATTATGATATAACACAGCCTCGCACTTCAAAGGAGACATCTACAGAGGGAAGATTACTCGAATATATAGAAGAGGAAATGGATGGATAGATAGATAGATAGATAGATAGATAGAGAGAGAGAGAGAGAAAGAGAGAGAGAGAGAGAGAGAGGGAGGCGGGAGCCTTAACTAGACCTGTATACTTATGAACGTAAAAGGTTCCTTTGAGTTTTGACCAGCTTCCTGCTTAGGACATTTCTTAATTGCATTATGAATACACGGTAGAAACGCGAACGAAACCTCAGGATGTGGCAAACGAGATGTAATTAAAAATTAATCTCACAGCTTAAAACAATACGGATAAATGAATGCAATATAATACGGATGACTGTATAACTCAGAGATTGATGGTAAACTAATTTATCAACTCTGCACGCAGACATTGTTTATTTTACAATGGCTTATATAATAAGCTCGTTGCTTATTGTTAGACAAAAATAAATGCAATGATAATGGTCGCGTAAAATGGCAAATAATATTATTATGATAAAATATATAATTAATGTAAATTATAATACATTGCGTGTGTATGTTTTTTTCAATAACATAAATTTTGTATTATTAAAGTATAATATATTAAATAATTTTCAATAAGGATTAAATTATTATTCCATGTTATCGCGAATTAAAATTTATAAACGGGTAAACGATTATAAACATGTATTTACGTTAACGACTATTTATTATATGTGACAATTTCATTAATTTTACATCTCCATTTGTATTTATATTCCATTTATATTTCATTTCAATGAGATATTCAAAATCGATGGAAAAATTTAAATTTTACTGAAAATTAGATTTTATATTATCCATCCCTACACCTACAGTCTACCCTAAAAAGATGATATTATCGAGATTACATTCACCATGTGGGAAGGATGATTGGGCGAAGCGTCGGCACTCTAGAAATTGTAGGAATTCTTCGTAAGACTCTGCCGTAATCAAGTTATCCTCTATCCCCCTCCCCTCGAGATGTTCGTAGGAACGTGGGAATATTTCGTAATAACGCGGATCCCTACCCCCCCGGGTAAAGTCTGGCAGACGTCTACGGAACCGCTTCGAAAGTTTCGTATGAAAACAATCCGACAAGTCTCTATCGCTCTCTCGATGAAGATTAACCAACTTTTCTCCGGTTGATTTATCCCCTCGAATCTCCCATCGACGGCGAGGCCATATTTACCATAGTTATGACGAAATTCTTTTCCGCACCGTGTAATTACCGTCACGTAATCGTTATCGAGTTTACTCTCGCAAGAGTTCTCGGTTTCTTGTAAACTATGTACCTAGCAAAACTTTTATCTTTCCTCGTGTTTTAGGATACAATATGGAAGAATACGTAAGGTGGAACTTGCGGAATTTTAATTCCCAATGTCTGATTAAGAAAATTACGTTCGTGCGAGACAGACTCGATACATCGTTTGCGCTTTAAAAAAAAATATGTACGATTAAATTTCTAATTTTTGAAGACGCGTGCGCGTCGTACGAAATCGAATAAATCGAGGGAACCGATGTTCGATAATTCCTGGCAGGCCTTCGCTTCTGGTTTGCCGTGTCGACGACATTCGTGTGTCATCGCCGGCGGCTGCGGGCGGTTCGATTAATGCATTTTTTTTCCTTTTTTTTTTATTATTTTCCGCTATGGAAAACAAACGCCGTAACAAGAGCCGCGCTACCGAGGACTCAGCATTTCCATTGTTTTTAATTCAGCGATCGTGGCGCGCGGGGGCCACCCACAATGCGCGGCGCTCCCAGGCTCTGTGCACAGTTTGAAAATTTAATCCTCCAGACCCTTTCGCCGCTTTTTGTTCAGACTCTCCGCGCACGTTTTTCCATTCTTTTTTTTCTCTCCCCTTGGAGCCGCTACGTCGTTACCCTCCCCTTCCGGGTTTCGCTCTTCACAGACGGACATCCCGTGCGGTCCGTGCGATTTAATCCTCGCGAAGTAAATCCCGTGCCAGGCGCAGGCAGAAAGACAAAGGCATTCCATTAATGCAGCAGGCAAGCAGCTTATGCTACATGCGTAAATGAACGGCGTAAATGTACAACATAATAAACAAGGCTCGTGCCTTTCGGCAGATGTGCAATCACTGCGTTCAATTTTGCAATATTACGTTGCCTAGATTCTATAATCTCCTGACGTAAGCTCGTAAGACACGATGACTATTATTAACTTGCACATTTCTTTCAATTTCTTCTCAAGTATTATACCGTCATATTGTACACTGAGAAAAAATCTGGTTGCATTAATTAGAATCCTGGTAGATTCAACGAAGAATTCGTAGAAATTACCAGAAGAATCTGATTAATTTTTTCCTGTTAAATTTATCAAATTTTCTGGTTAATAATACTAAAGTCGTCAGCAAGTCGTCTAAAATTTTTTCCATCTAATCTTAAAAGTTGTATTAAACCTGTTTAATATTCTGAATTCTAACAAGATCATTGGATAAATTTAATTGAGATTATTGAATAAATTCTTTTAAATTCAGTTTGTTAGAAATTAAACTGATAAACAGTGATGCAAGAAGAGAGGATGCAGCTTAAACACACACAATCAGAGAGCTAACATTCTCTCTCTGGCACTACTGTTCGTAAGAGAAAAAAATCTGGTTGCATTAATTAGAATCCTGGTAGATTCAACGAAGAATTCGTAGAAATTACCAGAAGAATCTGATTAATTTTTTCCTGTTAAATTTATCAAATTTTCTGGTTAATAATACTAAACTCGTCAGCAAGTCGTCTAAAATTTTTTCCATCTAATCTTAAAAGCCTGTTTTTAATATTCTGAATTCTAACAAAATCATTAGATAAATTCAATCCAGATTATTGAATAAATTCTTTTAAATTCAGTTTGTTAGAAATTAAACTGATAAACAGTAATGCAAGAAGAGGATGCAGCTCAAACACACACAATCAGAGAGCTAACATCCTCTTTTTGGCACTACTGTTTGTAAGAGAAAAGAATCTGGTTGTATTAATTAGAATCCTGGTAGATTCAACCAGTATGTCTGTTGGAAAAAATGGACGAACCAGAATTCTTGTAGGGATTACCAGATGAATCTGATTAATTTCTTCCTATTAAATTTATCAAATTTTCTGGTTAATAATACTAAACTCCCTAGCATCAAGTTGTCTAAAATTTGTTCCATCTAATCTCAAAAGTCTGTTTAATATTCCAACACGATTATTGCATAAATTCAATCCAGATTATTGAATAAATTATTTTAAGTTCAGTTTGTTAGAAATTAAACTGATAAACAGTGATTCAAGAAGAAGATGCTGCTCAAACATACACAATCAGAGAGCTAGCATCCTCTTTCTGGCACTGCTCGTAAAAGAAAAAAAATATACTTTGGATTTAATGTTAATACTAGTTTTTTATATACATTTCATGGCAAATATTGAATACGAGTTAAGTTAAGAAGCAAGCAAAAAAATTAATGTAACAAGAAAGATTTTATAGATCCAACCAGAAAATAACCAAATCCTTATAGTAAAATCTATTAAAAAATCTATTAAACGTTCTAATTATAAAAAATCGAGTCTTATCATGATAACTAAAAATTCTTGTTTGATTTAACCAAAATGCCTTCAATCAAACAATTTTTCTCAGTGTATCTAAAATCCTTCGGGAGATCTGTCATCAGCATGAAGGACTTAGATTCGTGCTCCAAGTGTCGAATATCGTTTACCATTTATTCAATCATCGAGGTCGAGTAGCCCGCATGATTTACCCTTATTTAATCTTGATGATTCAAGCCTCCGCACGATTTCTCATACCTCGATCTATCGAAGGATTCGAGAGGGAAGGGTGAATGAAAGAAGCGCGCGATGAAAGGGAGATCGGCGATTCTTCGGCCGCTATTTCCGTTCGATCGCGGACAACTCGGTCGCTGTCGTTGACATCAGCCTTTCACGAAATAGGTATCGGCGACGATACAATGGCAGGACTCCGCGTGCACCGTCTTTGTGCCACGCACACGAGACGAAGTTCGCGTTTCCCCGATCGATCGGCGCGATTGCCAAAGACGAGGATGTGTGTCGCTTCCTCGACAGGAAACTGATAATTCCTAGCTGTCTGCCTGGTGTTCGAGTATCGACGATGATATACATTTCGCCCTGTTGCGGTATGGTGCGCGTCGAGATTACGTTTCGGCTTTGTGCAACGAATTTCACGCAACGAAATCCTTTAGTGAAACAAACATTTTACTCGTACTTTGCCCAACCGATATGTTTACGAGTATTTTTTCATTTTATGATGCGCATGCTGCGTATCTTGAATCGATCGTTCTTATCGAATAAAACGCAGCACAGACTTATTTACCTTTAGAAAACTTTTTCCCATAAACTTTCTCGAGGACCAGACAATGGGAGCGACTGAGAGAGAATAAGGGAACAATTGTCGGCATCAACGAGCTAGAGCGTTGCCAGATGTCGACCAGATGATCAGGTAAAACTCGAGACTTGCTCGCTCGAAAAATGATGGAGATAGTTCACTGTCATAGAATGAAGAAAAATTCTCTCGAGAAATAAGAAAATACTGTTTTTCTACGCGTAGCCAGTTCACACGTGGAAATGAAGAAATAACGTATCATGTATGTAACAATATCTTAAGATTAAGGATACTATTTAAAATTTTAATGTCGCGAAATTTTTAAAAATTTTAATTATTTTAAATAGTAATTTAATTTTCCCTTGTACAATTTTTAATTTTTTAAATATCTCTGTCTGTAACACTTTAAGAATGTTTTGTGATATTATCTAATGTTTTGTCTCTGTTTCTCTGTTTATATCGAGTGTGATCGTGCTTGTTAAATTAAATTGTCTTTAAATCTTTGAGCAATTGATTTTGAAGAAAGCAATTTTCTAGGCATTACTGCTATCGAAATAATTGCCAATGGTAATGAATAATGTTAATATTATCTCTGTTGAAATAGTATTAATGTTTTTTTGTTCATATATTTGTATATATTTCTTTGGAAATTTATTATCGAAGATACAATTCTTTACTTCAATAAAAATTAGTCACTCAATGTCCAGTATTGCTCAAGAATCTAAGAAAGAGTTAAGAGATCTTAATAAAATACAGTTTTAGAAACTTATTTTCATTAAGATAAATGTTTTTAATTTAATTTAACTTTAATTAATCTTGAAATTCGTGTTTTCTTAACAAGAATATTAAAATAAGTTTTAAATTTATATGTAAAATATATTTTTTTAATTTTTCAAACAATTAATGATAAAATTTTCAATCAAAAAGAAGTCAAGTATAGTTTAATGTTTGAATATATAAATATATTTCGTTCAATATATCTTCGAATTATTATTTATCAATTTATAAAAAATAGAAAGATTATATATTCTTTAAATATCTTTTGAAAATCTCTCGTTTTGCTCATAAGTAGAGAAATCAGACATGCTCACGTTCATTGGGAAGAATACCTTGATATATCATAGTAAATTTATTTATTAAAAACAGGCAATATTTAATTAATAAGAATATGCAGTTTCAAATATTAACTGCAGAACAACATTATTTTTAGAAAATGGAAAAATACTTGACTTTTTAAATTCATTTATCCACTTATTGGTTTGTTTTCGTTTTTCATATTTTAATTTTTCTTCTCCAGCGGAACAAATTGTTGCACTCTTATGTTTGTCCAGCAAAAATATATAACATTACTATCCATAGGAAATTACCAACGAATTTCATAGCGTGAAGATTTTATAGTAGCAAATTAGAAAGCGCATCAATTTTGTTATTAAAATTATACAGCAATCATATAACGTGAATGCATTATTTTTTTAATTTCTGAGAAATGAATGTTGATGTTTATCAATGCTTCACAAAACTCGTAGCGCTAATTTAGTTGATTGTTAGATTATTATAAAATAAAAAGATAAACTTTTAATTGCAATCGTAAAATTGGAATAGCCACATATGGGACAATAAATACAAAACACAAATATAAAATAATTTGTTTATAATATTGCATATAAATAAATAATAAAAAAATAAAAATTATATTATATTAAAAAGTAAAATAAATATTTTTTAAAAATAATAATTATATACATATATAATTTTCTGACATTTTTGAATTTGTTAAAGAAGATTCGAAAATATAAATATAAATATAACTTACAATTAAATGAAAATACAATAATTGCATGTACAAAATTATAGGTAAAGAGATTATTTTATCATGATATATATTTACAATAAATTTTATGATAAGGAGATACAAATATATTGCTTGTATTTTTACGCAACAATTTGAGGAAGAGTTAAACGGCTGTTAGCTAAATCCGCTTGATTAAATCTACATAATATACGCCATAGCAACGACGCTTACATGCAATGTTGAACAGTTTGCGACACACATATCAAACGGACGACATAACACGGGATGATAGACGACGTATCAGTCAGTCCAATAAACAGGCGAGCGGACAATATCTTGCAATGTGCGTTGGCTTTCTCCAATAGATGCATATAACCTTCCTATTTACCCGGATACATGGGAAATCGGTTATTGGTTCATATTCGCAATAGGCAAATCAATACGTGCATATCGGAATATTCGTCTTCGACTGATTGCAACATGATCGAACGGAAACGAAAAATTCCTCAAAAATGTGCATATAAACGTTGCAATAAAATATATGCATTCAATGGCGCTATTTTTAGAAAACATTACGTATTCTCGAGACGAAAATGAAATCTCCCCCTACATATGAAAAATAATGATATTTCTGTCCAAATGACTCTTGTCCAAAAGAAGATTTTCTTAAAGTGCATTACTATTTGTAATCAGTATTTTCGATCCGATAAATACAATTGTGTATTATTAACGGTGATCCAATCGTGAAATTGGATCGGAGTCTCCGAAACCGCAAGTTTTCGGGGATCCCTGCCAGCCGGACCAACTCGTGCGGTTAATTCGCTCTCGTGCACTTTGAAACTCGATAAGCTCACGGATTGCTCGTCATAATTGTAAACCAATGTCGTTACTGGCGATTCTACGCTAGGTTGCCCGCGACCAGCTTAAGCGTAAGGCCATTTTCCGCTTCTGAACGGAAAACAGCGTCCAATATATGTATTTTGGCAGCACGCATTTGACAAATCGTCGCGATCGAATCATGTGTTTGTATAATTTACGATACGCGTACGTTCTCCGATCGTCGATTCATTATTTCTCGAGAGCGAGTTACTTTACGAAAATGTGAATCCATTTCGCGTAAATGATAGAGGACGATATTTCACATGTATTTCACGTATAATAGTCTTCTTCGTACGAAAAGTTACGAAAGATTCATACGCCCAAGTTTCGTATCCCGCTCGTACTCCGGATCATTTCGCAGCACTTTCGTGAAGCGCAAAATGAGAGAAAGTCATAACACCCGGGCTTAACATTTTAAAGTAATTTCCTTCAATTTTCAGGAAACTTTCCCAGTGCAGTCACAATAACGATTCTACGCTGTCAGAGCAGAAACGGCTTTATAATTTTCACGTCCTGTAATAACATCATTTTTTTTCAATCGTGCATTCAGTTATAAGTTTTTTCCTTCGTAGTAGTATATCGTAGAAGGAAATTATGAAGAAAGAAAGTTATAAAGGGAAAAATTGAACATTATTTTAAGCAATTTAAGTGGAATAATTTTTCAAAATAATATTTTAAAAATTATAAAATATATTAAAATCAAGAAAAATATCCAATACACATTTCAAATTTTATTAATAAGAAAAAAACTCGACAAGTGCGAAATCTTTATCCTTATTGTTCTTTTATATATGAGTAATATCATAATTTTTCATTAATAAAAAGATACTTAGCTTCCATTTAGGCATTTAATAATAGATTAGCATTTCTCTCCGGATTCAGGACTGCGATAAAAAAATCAAAAGGAGTGGAATTAGGAGAGAGTCTGCATAATATGACCCGCAAAAGTTAGTTCCTTGTTTAGCAAGATGATTGGCTAGCGACCACGGAACAGTTGGCTGATGACGCTTTCTCGTTTGAATTCGGATCAATATTGCTGGGTGTCACGCCATCTTTATCGAAATTCTGGTCCCCAATGTTGAATATTTCGAGCGCGACTGAAATTACTTTCGATTGCGGCGTGTTTATTTAAATAATGCATCGTTGAGGATTAACAATGCGGAGGATTAACAAACTCGAAATCTTTTAAGACACATAGACTCATATATTTTCTTGGGAAAATCCACGCGGAATAGTTTATTCGCGCTAATTTCTCCGTCTTTTTCTTTAGCGGAAAACTCGACGAGTCAGCGCAATAAAATATCGGCGTAACCGAGTTGTCTTTAAATGCGAGCAACAGCTTAGAACTTTTGCGACAGAACGTAATTCACCGAGAAAAGACCAATTGGCGATGTCGTTGCCGAACATGCGCGCCGTTCGATTTGCAATTCAAGATGTAGTAAATTAGAAAACGATCGAGAAAGATGCGCTCCGGCGAGCGCTCGAGCGACCAAAGCGTTTCACGAACTCGCATTCAGATTGAATTTAATTACGAACATCTCTATCGCGATCCGGTCTTTTCTGATTGGAACTGGCGATCGCATGAATATGCGGTCTATGGAGTGATGAATGGAGGATCCTTGACCCTTTTAAAATTGGCAAGTGTCAGTCGAAAACTATGAATCTTGACTATGAAGACCGGATACCTATACAAGACACATATTTCAATTTTCAAAAAAAGATATTACACTGAGAAAAAAATCTGGTTGCATTAATTAGAATTCTGGTAGATTCAACCAGTCTGTTGGAAAATGGACGAACCAGAATTCTTGTAGGAATTAACAGACGAATCTGATTAATTTCTTCCTGCTAAATTTACTAAATTTTCTGGTTAATAATACTAAACTCACCAAGTCGTTTAAAATTTTTTCCATCTAATCTTAAAAGTCTATTTAATATTTTGAATCCCAATAAGATTATTGAATAAATAATATTAAATTCTTGAATGTCGCCAGTAGATAAAATAAAATAACGTAGTAATTTAGATCGATCACACGGGCAATTTATTGGTTGGTAAAGAATCACATAATTCACATAAATCACGTGATTCTTTACCAACTAATAAATTGCCAGTGTGGTCGATCTAAATTACGTTATTTTATTATTGAATAAATTTAATCCAGATTATTGAATAAATTATTTTAAATTCAGTTTGTTAGAAATTAAACTGATAAACAGTGATGCAAGAAGAGAATGCAGCTCAAACACACATAATCAAAGAGCTAGCGTCCTCTTTCTGGCACTACTGCTCACTACTGTAAGAGAAAAAAAACATACTTTAGCTTTCATATTAATAATTCTTTATATACATTTTATGGTAAATATTGAATACGAATTAAGTTAAGAGTGGCTCGCCGCCTAACGGCAAGCAAAGAAATTAATATAACAAGAAATTTTATAAATCCAACCAATTTTAATAGATACTAACCAAATCCTTATAGTAAAATATAAACTATTAATATAATAGTATAATATAAACTATCTATTAAACGTTCTAGTTATAAAAAATCGAGTTTTATCATGATAACTAGGAATTCTTGTTTGATTTAACCAAAATGCCTTCAATCATGTACGTCTCGTTGGTACATGATTTTTCTCAGTGTAGCTTATCAGATTCAAGACGAACTTGTATATAATAGAAAGATTGGAGTAATCGATTTGACCAGTTGTTGACCCTTGTTAAATAATTGTAAAATAATTGTTTTTCAAATGAATCATATATTTATAATGGACGGTCTTGAATAATCGCTGTAATTTTCTTATCTTAAGAAGGATGTTCTCGAGCTAAGAGAGAATCGTCGTTCCTTTGATGTCGCATTGTGACTATACAGGCCATATAGCATAAACGGCAAATGGAATATCATGAAAGCTGCGAGTGGGAAAAACTTTATATCTCGCCTCCGTCCTTTTTATTTCGCTGAAAGTGTACATGCGCCGCGACACGCGTGCCTCTCACGTTGCGCACACGGGGAGTGAGTGGTCCGTAAATTTCTATTTCTTTACGACTCTATATGTGCTCCGAACATGGACGCGTCGTGGCTGGGAAAGCGCACGAAGAACCGCATTGCGGCGTTCGACAAAGAGATAAAGAGTGAAAAAAAAAAAGACGGAGAGACAGATATTTATCTTCTGTATTCTCTCTCGGGCACTGCTAAGTGCATAAAGAGTTGTAAAGCGGAAAGAGTACGTAATTACCTATGCCGCAAGGTTTGCTAAACCAGTATGATAAAACTTTACGCTTAATTATGTTCTGAAAGTGATTTTAATAAAGATGTAAAAAGTATAAAAGGGAGGAAAGACGGAGAGAAAGAGAGAGAGAGAGAGAGAAGGAAAATACAAGTTCCAGTCCTCGGTCGAGCTATTTGTGTGTTCGATATTTTTGCCTCGCCTTTGATCTCGCGCTGTGTTAGGATAGTTTTAAAGTGCTCGACTTAAAAGTTTTCCAGTTACGCCTACGGGCCGATTCCCCATCACGGTTTTTCTCAGGAACAGCTCAAACGATCCCCTTCCAAGCTGATGGCTCGCTGATGGTTTCACATACCATAACTGCGGAACGAGAAGTATTTTTGACATATGTGCATCATGTGTACCTTTTTAACAACTTTGACCATTCGACTCGAGAGAGAAAGAGTACGATTCGAGTTCGCAAAGCGAATCCGAGTTATTGTTACCACGAATATTGTTATTGTGGTTTTACAACGAGAAATAAAATTTAGACCTCTCTCTCTCTTTACAGAGAAATGTAAAGAGATAGAGAGGGCTGTTTGTAAAGTCTGCGTCAGAGATATTTCTACAATTACGTATTATACATTTTTATATCGAGGGTACGAACGAAAAATATCACAACTGTGTATTTTTGCGAATTACACATAAAAGGTACAATTTCACAAAGATAAAATTTCTCACGCGTAATAATCCCGAACTCTCACAATTTCCATTTTCTGGCGGAAAGCTATTGAACAAGTCTTTTGAATAGTTACAATTTTCCCGTTGCAATATTACTTTTCAGCGCGGTATTATCGATATATATGGAATATCTCGTGGCAAGTAGATAATTTTTGCACACGATTCGCGACGACGCCATTGCAGCCGTACAAAAGAAGGATGGTGAAAAGTACTGAGGTTACACGCACACCTAGGTACCTGGAGATGCCGTTGTAAGGATTCCGTGTGGTTACTCGACACCGGCTTCTTCCCGAGACGAGCGACGTGTGACGACAAGAGAATGCGAAATAGATGTATTCCTACCGACGTTTTCGCAATTATATAGCAATGCGTGAAATCCCTCGATTTCACCTGGCTGGTGACGCAAGCGCCTTAATCCTTTAACGCGCTATTCAATTTGCATCTTCAAAATTTATACGCGCGAGAGAACGTATATAATATAATGTAACGCAATTTTATACGTACATCGTAACGCTAGATAATCCCCGACGAGTGCGTATCCGCGACAAAAACCTCGACAATAGAACAATAACATCGCCAAGTTGCAATAATGTAATTGTATGAAAGCTCGCTACATCTTTGATTTTCTCCGGACAAAGAGGAAAATCTCTGGGTTTTACATAATTTTTATCTCTCTTTTCTCTTGTTTATACAATTTCATATTCCTGACCGCAATATTTATTCCGTAGTCACCCATCGCGCGCGGATTTGATTATGCAATCTGTTTTTTCTAGAAGACGATCAACCTCCGCATCGACCTGATCAAAGCGCGTATCGGGGAATTAAGCAACACGTACGTGCATGCAATTGCATAAACATACGTGTTTCATTATCAATATCGTTACTTGGCAACATTCCATTACGAACGGGCGAACGACATTAATTCCTAGCGACTAGTCCGGCATTTACGAACGATGAATCGTCACCGCAATCGTGTTTAAAATTTGCGGTCGACCGTATCTGCAGCGATAATATATAGATCGCCCTCGTCGCGCATCCGTTCGACGCGAGAATGGGAATGTGACTTAAAAATTGATTCGAAATTAGAACGTTAGAGCGCGAGATCGGGAGATAAAATACGACCAGCGGGCATCCAGAGAGAAACCCGTTCATTCGCGAGAAAGAGATCGACGGATCCCGTCTCCCAATAAGCTCTCCGGCTGTTACGCGTCGCGTTTAACGCAATTAAACAAAACCACGCATCGCAAACGCGGCTCTTTATTGCTCATCAGCAGGCGGGACTCAATTAGGGGCGGCCGCGAATTTGCATAAATAGTGCGGAACGAGCATCGCATCCGCACGCGTTGCACCGGCTGCCGATCGTAATCGCCGATATATACACGGAATGCCCGACGTTAATTTAACGCACTGAGAAAAATCGTTTGATTGTACCAACAAGATGTATATAATTGAAGGCATTTTGGTTAAATCAAACAAGAATTTCTAGTTATCATGATAAGACTCGATTTTTTATAACTAGAACGTTTAATAGATTTTACTATAAGGATTTGGTTCGTATTTTTTGGTTGGATCTATCAAATTTCTTGTTACATTAATTTCTTTGCTTGCCTCTTAATTTAACTCGTATTTAATATTTGAAATGTATATAAAAAACTAATATTAACATTATCCAAAGTATATTTTTTTTCTCTTACGAGCAGTAGTGCCAGAAAGAGGACGCTAGCTCTCTGATTGTGTGTGTTTGAGCTGCATCCTCTTCTTGCATTACTGTTTATTAATTTAATTTTTAACAAACTGAATTAAAAATAATTTATTCAATAATCTCAATTGAATTTATCCAATAATCTTGTTGGAATTCAAAATATTAAACAGACTTTTGAGATTAAATGAAATAAATTTTAGACGACTTGATGTTGAGGAGTTTAGTATTATTAATCAGAAAATTTGATAAATTTAACAGGAAGAAATTAATCTGCTAATTCCTACAAGAATTCTTTCGTCCATTTTCCAACAGACATACTAGTTGAATCTACCAAGATTCTAATTAATATAACCAGATTTTTTTCTCTTACGAGCAGTAATGCCAGAAAGAGGATGCTAGCTCTCTGATTGTGTGTGTTTGAGCTGCATCCTCTTCTTGCATTACTGTTTATTAATTTAATTTCTAACAAACTGAATTTAAAATAATTTATTCAATAATCTGGATTGAATTTATCCAATAATCTTGTTGGAATTCGGAATATTAAACTTTCGAGATTAGATGGAAAAAATTTTAGACGACTTGGTGCTGAGGAGTTTAGTATTATTAATCAGAAAATTTGATAAATTTAACAGGAAGAAATTAATCAGATTTATCTGGTAATTTCTACAAGAATTCTGGCTTGTCCATTTTCCAACAGACATACTGGTTGAATCTATCAGAATTCTAATTAATGTAAACAAATTTTTTTTCAGTGCGAAAACTTTATTTTTTTCTCGATAAATTCGCATCCCCCGCGGAAGCTTTTTTCGGCGAAAATCCATTCAACGCGAAAAAAAATGAAAGTCGCTGCGTGTCGCGCACTTTATTAATTTATTACACAATCGCGATAAAAAAATGAAAGTTTTATGGCGGAGAGGGAAATTCTGCGTTCGAATTTATGGCTTTGTGATTTAATCGGCCGCGCGAGAATCTATCGTTAAAATTAAGGTCAGGGATATATTGTGTGGAACACACTCGGTATACCCTCTGTCCTCGCGTAATCGGGCCTCGCACTATCTCAATTAATTGCCGTCACATTATTTGCGGTCGGCGGAGCTTGCCGAACCTCGGCTTTCAACCGCGCTCATTCATCGAGCGCGGACGGGCTCCAACGAAATCGGTTAATTCCGGATTATCCGAATCGCAAAATGGCACTTGCTTTGGTCCTTTAGCGCCACGATTCAATTTGCGCGCGATTAGATAACGAGAGGTGACGCTGACGACGATTATTATATCATTCGCAGAATTCTTGAGAAGAGGAAAGATTTGTCCGAAAGCGTCACCCTTTTTCCTAAATTTCGTTGCGAGAGTAATAAAGAGAAAAAGAGACAGAGAGAGAAAGGGAGATACAAACAGTATTCTAATTATAAGACTAAAGATTCCCGATGAATCAAACTACAAGAGGGCAGAACGAAACTTTATTTTCAGTTTATTTGAAAGAGAGTTTACCTCGGTAGGAATCTAGTTCGGGAGTTACTCTTATCGAGATATTTAATGTTGAAAATTTGAAAGTTAAGGGAATTAATCTCTCAGGAAGTGAGTTTACGACTGGAGGTTAAACGGATCTCTCGATATACTTTTTCGTTTCGCTTGTTGCACCGATCACATACGTTCCGTCAGTGCAACCCATACATTCGATACCAATTTTGTTTCTAAAAATCTAATTAATATCCGCTCTAAATTATAAAGTTTTCTAATAAAAAGAGAAATCTTCCCGAGTCTTTATTGCAATATAAACACGATCCGGTATTTGTTCGGGTGATCTTCTCGAGGGAGAACAACAAATAACTCGAGTTTCTCCGTTGATTCGTAACGATAACAAATCACTGCATCGAATCTGGGCGAAATGAAATCGAACGACTCGTTAACAGGATATTTTTACTATTATAAATGTGTCCGTAAGCGCCGAAGGGATCGCCGGCGACCTCGTATTTATACGGTGACATTTTGTTCTGGCATCATCAAATATTATTACACATTATTCTGCGGCGAACCGTATTCGCCCACTCGTTCATTTCGTCAGTCATTAAAGCACAATCAAGTGGTGTCACGAGTTGATGCGCACACAGCACGTGTGCATTCATGCACACTCCTCCCCCACCCCACCTATTGAAATCACTTAAATGCTATGTCGCGCGACAAATTTATTTGTTGATTTTTGCCAAGCATTCGACGCACTTTGTCCTTTGATTCTGTCACTATTTTACGAGCAAGCGAGTAATAATCGATCGTAATAATTAATCATTATGAGCGAGACGGGGCTATACAATGATATCGATATCGATTCTCTGGATTTGATCCTACAAAACTGCATCCGATATAACTGACGAGTAACAAGTGATAAATTATCAGGCGCGAATCTCATTTCGCGCAAAGTGCTCGTCGATTAATTGCAGCCACTTTATTTATCAGGAAAGTACATATATCACACCGCGTGGACGCGTTTCCTCTTGCACGTATCCGACATTAATATCGATTAGTGTTACGTATAGATAATATTTGCTTCCCTCTATTTTATATCGTTATTGCATATTCTCTCGGTTATATTTTCCTGTTTCGCGTTTTTTTAGTGTGTTTTTTTTTATTGTACAGTTTATTATTTATTTAGTTTGCTGTTCAAATATTTTCTGTTACATTGTTAAATTTTGCCGCATGACCGTGTTCAATGTTCTTAATTCGGTAAATGGGGTAACGTGCGATAAATTAGTTTAACCTCGATACATCTCTGGAGAGATTGAAATAATATTTTCATTTCTCTCCGCGCAACGTGTATAGACAACTTTCGAGATGCTTATATGGACATTTATTATGTTACTGTATTTTCTCCTCTTAATTTTTTTAATCATCCAGAGAGATTTTTGCTCAGATACAAAATCAAATATATTTAATGACGCAAAATATTTTATATTCTCGTGACAAATTTCATTATATTTAGAAAATCTGTTTTAAAGAATGATATATTAATATTGCTCTTGTCGAAAAAAATAGGATTGTTGAAGCTGAAAATTGTCTCGCTACAATAACTAATCAATTTTTATTCCATCATCAAAGCAGTCTCGTTGCAAAAGCAAAATAAATTTGATAGAAATGAACCGTTTTGCTTTAGTAGCGTCTCTCTATGAAAATTTATTCAATAAAATTTTTCTATCTCTGATACAAAACAGATTTGCTGTAATATGTAATATCGCTGTATAATTGGTTATAGTAGCAAAATTTCGTTTTTATATCGAATATGCAATAACAGCGAAGCCATTTTGTGCTGCGAAAGCAAAATTCTCTTTTTATGCATATTTTAGAGATTTTCAGTGTATTTATATCGCAAAATAAATTTCGCAAAAATATTTACGCGTCTCGATGCGTATAATCATATCCAGCCAAATATGATCGGGGATAATTCGAGGATATTATTGCTATCATAGTCTCTCTAAATAAACGTTTACGGTTCATGTCCATACGTAATACAGTATTTTATAGCCCGCATCATTTCAACGGATTATCATGGGCTGATTTCCAATAGAGAAACAAGCGGAGAGACACCTCGTCCGCTCGTCTCGTACTCGTATTTATCCGCTCGCTCGCGCATTCAACCCAGTTTTACGCCGATCGATACCGTCGTTCGCCTCTGATAAAAATCACACGAGCTCTTTGATATCGCAGGATAATGCGTCGCGTTATATTCGCTTCGCGTGACGTAAGAGAGGAGTGAAAGAAGATCTCGGTGCGAAAACCGAGACCAGTTTTCAAAGGGAAGAAAACGCTTTCTCCTAACGCGCGTGTAAATGGCTCATATCTCCTCTCTCCGCGTTTTTTTCCTCTCAAAAAAATGTTGGAGGCATCATAAAAAAGTTCGTTACATCCAAGTGCCAAAACAGGATGAGGACGAGACTTGATAACCAGGATCAGCCGGCAGGTTGCGCGGAAAAGGATACGCGGCAGCCGGAGATCGCTAGGATTGCATTTCCATTAGTTAATTTACTTTCCTGTGAGGTAAATCCCACCCTTAAAACTGCTCGCAGTAGCACCCGCGGTCCGAGTATCTTGCGTTAAGCCGGCGCGACTCGCGATTAAAATTCTCTTCCTTTTCCCATGGACAAGTTGTCGCGGGTTAATGTTTTCAAAGGAAAAAAAAAAGCGTAATTAGATACTTCGTTTCTCCAAATTTGCATTCTCAGCGAGCACGATATTTCTCGGCGCGTTAACTTTGGACCAGGGTCGATATTTCTACGAGCTTACGTAAGATGAGATATTCATGAAACTGATCCACTGTATTTTCGTATCTCGTATTTAACACACCGCGCGCGGCTTCAATTCTGACTCCGTATTGGAAACCCGAGACCGCATTTAGAAAATTTGAATATCAGGTTTACGAACGGAACATTCTAATTTCCGCCCGATTAGATTGTCTCCATTTTCGACGAACACAGCGCGCGACCCGAGTCGAAATTTTTCTTCCATTTTCTTTCAGTTTTCAACCCAATTTTCTATTTTTTGATATTTTAAGTAGAATCAAATATATTTCAAAACTATCTAATTCATAAATTTTCAATCATTTAATCTCTATAATTTTATCGAAAACTCTTCTTTCAGATCTGAAATAAAAAGATATTTTACTGTTTATTTTAGATACATAGAAGAAGCTCAATTCCTACATAAATTAAGTAAAAGCCTAAATCCTAAAATCCAAACGTGAGAAAATTGAAATTGAAGTGGGAGCAAAATTTCAAAACTATTTAATTCATAAATTTTCAACCATTTAATCTCTATAATTTTATCGAAAACTCTTCTTTCAGATCTGAAATAAAAAGATATTTTACTGTTTATTTTAGGTACAAAGAAGAAGCTCAATTCCTACATAAATTAAGTAAAATTCTAAATCCTAAAATCCAAACGTGAGAAAATTGAAATTGAAGTGGAAGCAAAATTTCAACTTTCGTGGAAAAACAACATGGATCTTTGTCGGATCTCATCGCGCGTTCCTTATTTCTCCATCCCTCTCATGCGAATACGCGTTTCACGAAGACGTATATTGGCTATATCGCACGAATGTTTATGATCATCACGCGGATGGCTGGGAAAATGTTTCGAATACGCTCGCCTGTGCGCGCGCGTTGCTCTCTCAAAGAAGAAACGTATCCGGCCGGAGGGTAAAGCAAGTCGGGGACGCGCGCGCGCGCGCGTGCGACCATCGTGGAAAGTCGTTCGATACGGAAAGAAGGAAAAATAGGAGCCCCTTTGCCAAGAGATAAAAGGAATCTATGGCCGTGTTTACACGGCGCCCCGAGATTGAAGCTCATTCTCGACCATCTCTTCGCTTTTTAAATAAAACTCACTCAGTTTAGCGCCGTCCATGTTGCAGCCGTTCTTTCCCGTTCCCAGCATATTTGTTGATCTTGCGTGACGCGAGATAATACTGCAACTGTCGTCCACGCCAGTGTTTCTCAAACCGAGCGCTTAGCCTGAGATAGATGCGGGTGAGATCGACGCGCTTAAGGATGTTTTGTATCTGTTTTCAAAATATTGAGGATTTAATGAAAATTGTACAGAATGTCTTTACATATGTTTAGAATCTTCAGTACAATTTTTAAATCGATTCACTGAAGCGTTTACAAGTTATAAGGATTTTAATTTGCACCGAATTAACATGTGTTCTTATGGGAAACGTATAACCACGTCGATTCAAATGACAAAAACACATGGAAATAATATTCAGAATTTGTTTAAAATTTGCAAAAATTTAGATACAGAGGAAATATTTGGTCATATAATATTATACAAGTATTAACTGATCAAAAAGATATCAAATAGAATTCAATGAAGTTAGCCATAAAGTTATGTATCTGTCACAAGGCGAAATTCTCTGCCAAAAGTTAATCATTTCGATTAACAAAATTATCAGTAAAATATTTCTGTAAAATATTTCAGTAAAAATGCAATAAATATTAAAAGATATATCTCTGCACTGGAGCTAAAATCAAATTATAATATTCCAATTGTAATTTCTCATACTCAAAATACACCAAAAGTGGATATAATATTCGTCAATATTGATTTTCAGCTATTTTTTGCTGAGATTATATATACAAAACACCCTTAATATTAAAATACACACAAAATTAATTATTAAATTTATTAACATCGAAAATGTATCTCCTGCTTTTTTTTTATTTACCGACTTCATTTTATCTCAATCGATCGATTTAAATGCACACACGTGTTCTCCCTTTGTAAAAATTCCCGAATATAAAGGACGTAAATATTTAAAAGAACCTTCGTCTCTCTTTGCATAAAACAAAGGTGATATCGTCGAATATTTCACAGAGGCGGGTAAAAGCTGAGAAGAACCTTTACCTTTACATAACGGAGGGTGACGTTATTATAGCAGCCGCAGCGAGAGCCATCGAGCGCAGCGGGAAGACGAAACGCGCGATGTAATATCCACGACAGGAACAACGGAATAATGGAAAAAGAGATGAATGGTTTTTGGGCGCGTGTCGCGGTGGTAAAATAGCACGCGACGTCCGTCGTGATAGGTGGTGCCGACATTGCACGGGAGATTAACGCAATTGTCACTTGAACCGGCTTTTAGTAATGGCCGCCGGATTTAGCTCCAACAGTTCGGGAGCGGAGCGCGATAATTACCTGCGTCGTCGAAAGTGACGACGGTTAACGCGGGCGATAAATTCTCCCTCGTCGTCGATATTATTTCGTTACACGTAAAGTCTACTTGCCATGGTAAGACCGGGCGATAATTACTTTCGTATTGATATCAAGCGCGCATCCCATCAATCTCCATAATACTTCTCCAGTGCTTAATCTCTCCACGTGTCGCTCTTGCTCAAACGTCACGCGTCGCAATTATGCACGCGAGTATGCGTGCAATTTACAGCGTACACGTATACCTCTCTGATGCGTCGCGATATCTTTAATTAAGTCTCGCCCGCGCGCTCTCTCTCGCAAGCGTTCTAGAAATAATAATCTCCTCTCGGTGAAAATATTTGAAAGACACGATGCCCCGGGGTCGACGAAGGAACGCGTAGGAATAACGAAATGATGAATTAATTAAATGCTCGCATCATCATCATCATCATCAGCATCGTCATCAGCATCGCCATCGGCGTGAAACTGTGTTTCGACTAGCCCGCACCGTGTAATCCGATGCCGAGCATGCTCATCTATCACCTGGGGCAGAAAACGCGGCTATCGATTTCCCAGCGACGTCAATAATCTCGCGCGACGTCGTCGCGGCGATGCATCATGCGGCCCGGCTTCATAAGCAAGCCGGACGTCGTTTAATTACCGGCCCGAGATGTTATCCCGCGGTCTCGATTATTCACCGACGACGTCATCGGGAAAGTTTGCGCGCAGACGCGCAACACGAGACCGAATGCGCCGAAAGCGTATGGCCGCGTATTAATAATCGAAGGGAGAAAAAAAAAATAAGCGGCTTAACTTCATCGCGAGTCGTAAACCCTCCGCGCGAAACATCGACGGGAAAGATGAGCTCTCTCGCGCGCATCAATCTTGACTGCCGGAAACAAAATTACGAGGGTGGCGAGTCGATATCGAGAGCATCGACAGGGTAAGCTTCGGAGTCCCTGACGGATTCGGATATACATCGGGATGTTTTCGATTCGCATGATGTTGTAACGCGCAGAGTCCGAGTTTGCGACACGCGTTCAACACGCTTTTCACGTATGTCATCCGTGACACGCGGCTAGACTTTATAACGTCCGCTACATCGTGCCGTGTCGCCATTCGTTATGTCATGTCGCGCAATCGGTGACGATGATTACGATGAAAAACGGGGTGGAAACGGACGTCTCTCGAGGCTGGGCTCGCGCGATCAAAGTCGTGCATCACCGCACGCGCGATGTCCGGTCAATTCTCCGACGTTTCGCGGGCTTCCCATCTAATCTAACCGCGACATAACGTCGTTTTAATCCACCATTCCGTGGGAATTAATATCGTACGATATTCGCCATTTTGGCATCGCTCAAAAGTCGATGGCACTGAATCAAAATCAAGATTGCAGAAACTTGAATTCAATCGATTACACAAGATGTTTACTAGAAAATTTATATTAATAAATTCCAAGTAATTAATAGTAATTTTCTTTTCGATTCTTCGTTAAGAGATCTTGATTCCGTGGAAATTAATATCGTATGATACATGTCATTTTGGCACCGCTTGTCAAAAGTTGATGGCTGAATAAAAATCAAGATTTGCAGCAACTTGAATTCGATCGATTACACAAGATATTTACTAGAAAACTTATATTAATAAATTCCAAGTAATTAATAATAATTTTCTTTCCGATTCTTCGTTAAGAGATTTTGATTCCGTGGAAATTAATATCGTACGATACTCGCCATTTTAGCAACGCTTGTCAAAAGTCGATGGCACTGAATCAAAATCAAGATTGCAGAAACTTGAATTCAATCGATTACACAAGATGTTTACTAGAAAATTTATATTAATAAATTCCAAGTAATTAATAGTAATTTTCTTTTCGATTCTTCGTTAAGAGATCTTGATTCCGTGGAAATTAATATCGTACGGTACACGTCATTTTGGCACCGCTTGTCAAAAGTCGATGGCTGAATCAAAATCAAGAATTGCAGAAACTTGAATTCAATCGATTACACAAGATGTTTACTAGAAAACTTATATTAATAAATTCCAAGTAATTAATAGTAATTTTCTTTTCGATTCTTCGTTAAGAGATTTTGATTCCGTGGAAATTAATATCGTACGATACTCGCCATTTTGGCACCGCTTATCAAAAATTAATCAAGAATTACAGAAACTTGAACTCAATCAATTACACAAGATGTTTATAAGAAAATTTATATTAATAAATTCCAAGTAATTAATAATAATTTTCTTTTCGATTCTTCGTTAAGAGATTTTGATTATCGATTCTGTCACGACGATGGGAAATGGATCTGCTTTTTCTGCGAGAAGGGAAACATTTCAGCGTGTCTATTCGATTGCTTTGGTAAAGCCTTCTCGGGATGGCGAGACTAGCTTGATCGTGGAACGTGGCGATAAACGAAGGGAAGGTTTCGTCTCGCTTCGAGATATGATCGATTGCCGCGCGATCATTTTCTATTTATATCGTTCTGAAATAAATTCTTCTTTTATTGAACGTTCATAAACGTGGCTGCATTATTCGGTTCTCGCGCAGTCTGCTTCTTCGCTATCGTGTCATTCAAGACTAGAGGTAAGAAACGGGAATATCGACCTGAATGATGCACGATTCATAAGTGTTTCTATTCTCTTCTATTATCGCGCTGAGAGAAAATGAATCAATTTATTTACGCACTCAATTTTATAAGAGACGAAGACTATTCGTACAAAATTTTATTCTTGCCTAAAACATATATAATATTTATTTTACTATTTGGACACACGAAAACGTATTAAAAGAAACATCTCTCAAAGATATTAGATATATATAAAATATCTTTTTTCCACCGAAAGCCTTAGATACGCAGAAATACGAAAATAGTTGCACGTAGAATGCGATGGTATTTGAGGAAGCGGAGAATTTCTTCTCGATATCGGATTATGTTCAAATAATACCAACCATTGACTGTCACTCGCCCCTACTCCTCTCGCAAGTTTGCCGTTTTCCTCTGAAGATTTTTTTCATTTTACTTTCCTTTACTCAGCTTTCCCCTGTACATGCGCTTTTCAAGAAAATAAAGCATTCCATGAAATCGTTTTGCCCCTAAGCAACATTTCAACATATGTAGTTTGTCCGTCAAAAGAGATCTCGTTTGAATATTTCTATCGTTTGTGGAAATGCCTGTACAATTTTGCCTGTATTCAGTGTTTTCGTTTTTTTTCTCTATTTCGTGTCCTTCTCAAAAATTCCGTAAAATCTTTTATAAATCTATAGATCGTCGTACGATCAATGTAATATGATTTTGATCAATGTAATATGATTATAAATGCATCTCTTTCTCTCGGAAAATGAAAGATTAATATATTAATAACAAGATCGTACATAAAATATGTACATAAAACATTTACGCGAGCTTTTCCAGAAATCTCTTGCATTCGAGATTGTCCAGATCTCTTTTGGAAATTTTATTATCAAGATAACATTGTGAGAAAAGTTGCAACATAAATTGTGATCTCTCGAGAGGGAGAAAGTTTCGCATCCGAGAAAAATTAATTCTGTACTCGTAAAAGTTGACATTCGCATCGCTGAAGTTAACATCGTTAACTTTATTCCAAAGTACAAATTTTAATTTGACAAGTTTATTTGCATCGAATAAATTATTTGATCGTCCGACAAATATGAATATTGTCAAAGGGACGTAGCATTTTCAGCAATATGCGAAACCTCCGGTTTAATATCTCCCTTTTCCACTTTTATACCGGAACGGGACGCGCGGAGAGAAAATATCGGATATCATGAGCGAGGCACTTTTTGTGACAAAATACCCAGTAATATACAACAAAATGTAGCCGCTTTCTATATATCTCTTTTTCGTGTTATTATTCTGACAAGCGTTTATAATGCATTTGAAAGAAGATAATATATAATGCAACATGTTTATATTATAACGCGATGCTTTCCACGATTTCTAGTCGAGTAAATATTTATATATGATAATTAATTAAAATGCAATTGCAAATCGCATTTATTATCAAATTTTCACAAATGTGTTCATCATATTAGTCATATATACACGCGTACGAATGAAGAATAAGTATAAGTTTCACGAGGTATAACAATTACGTTAAATATAGTCGATTCGAGATAATTGCTCGCCGTTATCCAAAGTCGGCTAAACTTTATTAACGTTTCTTCGAGATAAAATTTCGCTGCTGACGAAGCCGCGCAGTTATTCCGCGGTTCAACTTTTAACACGACTCAAGTATTGCCGGTTTTGCTATTTCGTAGCCGTTTAAACGTAAGCGGCGTGGAAAGAAGCCGCGCTTCCCTATCTCTAATCTCGGAATATTCTTCGATATAAAATTACCAAGTGGAATTCCCTTAAATGAGTTTGTATACCGGGCATAATTAAAAGCACGCGAGCAATTAAAAAGTCCTCGGGAGAAGCGATCGAATGCGTTTTGCGAGCGCGAAAGAAGAAAAAACAATCGCGCGCAATTTAAGAAACTCGCGCAGAGTAATTATCGTAATTATTTTAATCGCGCTTCGCTTAAGCGGAATGAAAACGTCCGTGCAATCTTTTGGATAATCCCGTTTTTTTTTTTCTCTTTTCACTTTTATTTTTCGAAAAACCAAGCCGGAGACCGGTCAATTTGTTTCGCCGACAGTTGCTCCGAAAGTCAAGACTCCGGAGAGAAAGAGAGCGCGCGTTTCCGCGCTTTTAACGAGTCCGGGCGTCTCTTACGCGGAAAATACTTTATCGTCGTCCTCCCGCGTGCAGGACACTAGCCGCTCGCAGGACGAAACTCGCTCGTTACGATTCCGGGCGCGTGCCCCCGGAACGAAGTGAACGCTATTTCTCGTAAATTTAATTTCCAAAGTATTACGCGGAGAGAACAAGCGAAAGCGAGAGCTATTGGCTACCGGCTACCGGAAAAAGAAGCGCTCTGGGAGAGCGTGACTCCCGTCGCCGTTTGTCGGGATGTACGCTCGTTGCGATCGATGGACCGTCGTCTTAAAAAAAAGAGAGAAGCGAGACCAAAAGTTCGGTCCATTTCCTCGCCAAAGAGAGGATGCGCGAGTGCTTCAACGGAATGATGGAGATGCAATTTTTTAGTAGCGTTATTTTAATCCCCGAGATTGTAGAAACATTTTGACATGCGTCTATCTTTTCGCGCGCGGCTCTGTCAGTCTGACGTGATTAAAAATTTAAAATATTCTCCCTTTACAGAGAGTGAAAGGTACAAGAATTCCGCATCCGCTCTGTCTAAGAAGAATGCAGAGAAATAATAAAAAACTCGAAACTGGAAAAACGTAACAGAAAAATAATATTCTTCAAACTAGCTCTTTCCTTCCTGCAAATACTTTCGCGAAGAGAGAATCAATTATCGATTGAAAATATTAGCTCGCTCCCCAAAGATGTAAGTATCTCTCAAAATAAATCGTAAAAGGATGATGCCAAATTGCAAGAATCTCGTCATCCGTGTGTCAAAGTCGCAATTCATCTTTAAATTCATTGTGTTTCGCAAATTGATTCATGTTACAATGTGACGTACGTTTCGGATATTCTCCTGATACCTCTTCTATTCGATAATAGCATCTCTCTGGCGAGACTGCTTTTTTTTATCACGTCGAATCGAGACTGGGAAGACGATGAATTCTCCGGGATGCCGATTTCAGCCAGAGAGTTACCGGATACTCCAATCTGCTAAGTGAAAGTCCCCCCTCTGTTATCAGGTTTGGTGGCAGGCTACTCGTTCTCTTCGTAGCTTTACCGGCGCATCGACAATAGAATTATGTCGATTTTGAAGGCGATGAAGTATAGAGGAAATCTGTGCGCGTTTCGCAAAGAACCGCGAAACTCGCCGATGGGAATCGCATTTAGAATCGATCGTGATCGAGCGTTCCGTGTCCCATGCTTCATGTTCTTCTCGTTCTTCTCGTGAATATAAATCGGCCAACACCAGACGACATTTATCGCGATGTCGCTCGATACCTATCTACCTATCTACTTTGGCGAAATAGGTTATTCGGTGTCCTCGTTGCGTTTCCCCAAACTCGTCGCGTAATAAAACGCATCCGCGACATCAAGACGACTTTGGCTGCGCAAACATACCGCGAGGCGTCGGTAAACACGTCCTACGCTTGCCGGAAATTACAGTTTGACGTTTAAACTTTTTGCGCCAGTTACTTGCATGCTCGTCGTATCGATTGAAAATTAACGGAGAGTGAATAAATTCTTCGAATATCACTTGCATTTACATAGCTGTTAATTGTACGTCGAAGATACAAATAATTTTCCTCGAAAAATTCAATCCCCTTTATATTAAAATCCCGTATACCTTTTCCGATCGTAACGTTCGTATATAATATTTTTTTGCCGAAACGATGAGGGAAGAAATACGAGACGAGGTAACGATACGAGAAGAACAATACACGTTTAAGTCTCGGGAAAAAGCGAGACGCAAACTCCCCGCACATTGTTCGACGATATTTCAGCGACGCTCGTTTCCATTTCGCAATAGCGTCAAATTACTAGAAACGACTCGTGAAAAGAACCCCCGGCCGTGCTGTAGCGATTCATAAAAGCTCGGGGCGCTGCAAAGGTCGATGAAAAGCGGCGACTTCGAAAGCCGTATCAACGGCTGACCGCGACACAAAGAAGCCCATATCCTGCCGCAGGAACAAAAAGCACTTTGGAGCTAAAAGCGCGTCGTCGTATGGTGGTGGCAAGTTATTTTTATGAAGTCGCTGGACATATAAACGCGTCGCGAGCGACACAACGATCGTGTACGCGTGAACGCTCAATTATCGAGTCTTCCGGCAGCACTTCAGGGACGAGGGGGAATTGTATACTAAATATACGCGAAATACATGAGATTAAAAAAAAAATCCATTAATTTACAGCGAGGTACGATCGTAGATAAATACGGGAGAATTTGAGCGACAAAAGCTTCAAAAAGATTAAATTGGATTGAATACTCAAAATATTATTTTTTCATCTATTGAATATTTTAATTTAATAGTCTTTATTTTTTTTACACTCGATTGTCAAAATGTTTAACGTTAAAATTTCACTCGAGCCCGCGCGCGCATTGCGCAAAAATCATCTCTGAATTCTTCGGAAACGCGGAAAGCGTCGCTTTATATAACGCATTCGCGTTTTCATTTTTGCCACGATGATAATTTAACGCGACTTTTGCATGTACCGGCAAAATCAAACTGACAAAAGTACGAAACATTATATTTGCATGCGGGAAAGGAGCGCATCCGTGCATACACGGTGTGCCACAAGTGCAGAAAATTCGAACTCGAGCTTCCGTCTCTTCGCCGCGATGTTTCGTCGCGTCTCATCGCGCGGTGAAAAAGCGCAGCGAATATTTCAGACATCCTATATACACAGGGGAGAGGAGAGGAGGTCGAAGAAATCGCGCAGAGGAGAGGGTCGCGTTTTCATCCACGGTAGAGATAGCGCCGCTTCCTATCGGACAGGCCGGTTTTATCGTCTCTCGCTCGCCTGGCGTCGTCCGCCGAGAGGACAAAGAATCCTCGGGATAGAGGATTCACCGGAATAATCGCGGGGAAATTTATGAGAGCGGACGCGTTGGAAATTTCGGTCACGTAACGCGCTATCCGCCGTAACGATACCGCACGAGACAACGTAAAATCTCTACCCCGCTATCCGGCTAACGAAACTAATTCACCGTCCACCGCACACAAGCTTGTTCCCGCGCATTCGGTCGCACGGCGAAGGTAATGGAACGTAATCTATTTATGTAACTACCTCGCTACCCTGCCGAGCAACTCGCCTCGCGAAAAGTAGTTACGACAATGCTCCCTTGTGCCCCGCGACACGTCTTACTTTCAATCCTGGCTCGCGTAACTCTCGCGCAAAACAATCGATCGTCCGAGATCCAAACTTTATTAATTCCAAGTATACAAAGTTTAGCGTGTAATCTCCCCCGATGTAATTTCTCCAACTGCAAAACTTTGCAACGCAATCGTAAGAGGTATTCTCAATTATTTTTTGTCATAAGAATTAAGACTCTTGCCTTGCAAAAAGACGTGAGACACACAGTGACTTTATCATTCTTCTGTAATAATTGATATTTTTTTTCAAATACGCGACAGCAAACATCTCCCTTCGACATTTCTCGAAGTTGTGGTGGACGTGAATTAGCAAAGGCACTTTCGCATAATTACGTATAACGATGGTCGCGTGTTCCCGTCGTTTGGTTTTGTCGAGTCCGAGGGACCAATAAGCGACAAAATGTGACGCGATTGTTCCATGAAAGCGAGGAAAAAATGCCCTTTTCAATAAGCGCAAACTACTCTTCGCACGCAGTGTTTTCATCATTTATTCACGCAATAATTGGCGTATCTCCGCAAACGAAGCCGCGCGCATAGAATAGAATTACCAATCAGCTGAATCAATTTTACACACAGTGCGAGAGATATGATTCGTTAATTGCTTTCATTCGAAATCTTGGTTAAACGCTAATATCGGGGCCGTAGAAAAAGAGAATATTTCACCGAAATTGTATTTAAATCTTCCGCAATCACTCAAGACGATGTCTGCAAATATCATTCTACTGCCAAGAAAAACTCAGTTTATTTTTTTCTTTTTTTAAATAATAGTTTTCTTCAACAAAGAAAATATATTCTCGATATTAGTCTTAAAATATACTCATCACAAGTGTTGGAAAATCTCATTATCATGTACTCAAAAGAAGAATTTATTTTCTCTTCAAGAATATTGTAAAATTGTATCAAAGAAAAATCAAATTTACTTTACGCCAACTTTATGTAATAAGCAAACCAAATTTTTGTTTCGATTTAATATTCTTGATTAAAATACTGCACTTACTAAAATTCAGAATATATTCAATTAAATTTAAGGGTGTTTTGTATGTATTGTACAATCCCAACAAAAAGTAGCTAAAAATCAATATTGACAAATATATCCACTTTTAGTGTATTTTGAATAAGAAATTATGTGGAATATTATAATTTGATTTTAGCTACAGTGCAGAGATGTATTTTTTAATATTTATTGCGTTTTTACTGAAATATTCCGAATTTTATTAATCGAAATGATTAACTTTGGCAGAAAATTTCGCCTTGTGACAGATACATGGCTAACTTCGTTGAATTATATTTCATATCTTTTTAACCAGTTAGTATTTGTATAATATTATTTGACCAAATATTTCCTCTGTATCTAAACTTTTGCAAATTTTAAACAAATTCTGAACATTATTTCCATGTATTTTTGTCATTTGAATTGACGTGGTTATACGTTTCCCATAAGAACACATGTTAATTCGGTGCAAATTAAAATCCTTAAACTTATGAACGCTTTAGTGAATCGATTTAAAAATTGTACTAAAGATTCTAAACACATGTAAGGACATTCTGTACAATTTTCATTAAATTCTCAATATTTTAAAAATAGATACAAAACATCCTTATGCCATCCTTAATGCTTGTGCCAATTTATGATATATTTGCGGATATACAAACTTATGATATACTTAAAATAAATAATATTTACTTGAATACAGTATAAATTTTTCCCTGTACGCGACATTTAAAAATCCGATATGCGATTTCGCTGACAAATGTTCCCTTCATCTCTCCTTAATTAATCATCGCTCGATGATATTGACGTGTCGCATAAAGAAAACATTCTCCTTTGTCTGACAACTAATTTCGAAGGCTCGAGACACCTCGTTCTCGCTCACCCTCCGTCTATAAATATGTTCTCGCGTCTCGCAGAAAGTACGCTGGGTTTCCGTACACACGTGCAACCCTTTACAGGGAGGAGCGCTCGCGCGCTTCAGAGATAGGAGCAAAGATATGAGCGCCTTATCGACCGCTTTATCGGGGCACCTGAGCCCTTAACTGTGACCCCCTGTAACGTGGCGCGGTCGTAGATAAAGGACTCTCTTTCCTCGGCTATAACGCGTTCCGGAGCAGGTGTACGGTAAAGGGAAAATTGCGAGTACTATACACGGCTACACGATGGCAGACTTGGCGCTCCGATGGCGGTCATGAATCTACCCTCGACATCGTGCCCCGTTGTATATACGCGCCGATCGAAGGTCACGCGCCGTCACTGAAGCACGTAGGCGCTTTGAGGATGAAAGCTTAAGCGTGTGTGTGTATACTCAGACTTACGAGAGCGATTACAAAGCGTAGCTCTCCGAAATTCGGGAACACGCGAGCTGAAACAAAGCGAAATGAAATGTTGTTGGAATAAAGTTTAACGAGGAGAATAAGGATGGCTGTCGAGAAAGATAAATATAAATGATGCGAAAATATATAAGAAATATTGTATATTTTTTCAACTAATTTACTTCACCCCCTCGCATTCTTCCAACACTTTCCTGATATTGTAACGTCATCTCGACAGTATTATGCGCGCGTGAGTCTAACTTTCCAATTCGAACGTGGATCCCAAAGTTTCTCGTCCTGCAGAGAAGTGAAACACTACGCGATGCAATCGAAGAATCTATCCGGAGGGTGCGGGATGTGAAAACTTCTTTAGAGAGAACGACGTGGAAATCGTCGTTACGACCCGCTCGTGTAGAACCCGTTGCAACTTTTACGATCGCGCGAGAATGTAACGCGTAGCGAAATGGAAAGGAAAGCGGGAGGATATCCTTCTCTCTCTTTCTCGTCTCTCCCATGTACATAGGATGTTCGCGTGTCACTCGGAGTTTGGAAGAAAACGTAGACTTTGAAGAAGAGGGAGCGTGACCGGCCTGCGAAACAGACTCACAGACTCAACGGACTCGTAGTTTATTTCGCAACGCGACCATCGTCCCGCTCGCAAATCATCCGACACGATAAATACCGTCCACCGCGACGAGTATGCGATGCGACAGCCTTTACTCCAACTCCGCTGCGGTATAAAGCTACGTGATAATGTAAATGAGCAAAATTTGCACGATTTTTCAGCAATTGTGCAATTAAACCTCGACATATGCCTTCTTCATCTGAAACATGTTTCCGAATTTATCGTTATCGAATCGATTTTCAGACTTTCTCGGTTTTCATGTCAGTCACATATGTTGTCAAAGAGCTAATAATTTTGTTTATAATATATATCTTATAAAATCGCATACATAAAAATCGTTATTATCAAGAAAAAAATGTACTGTTCGAAATATTCTAGAACAAGGTAAAAATTAAGGATATTTTGTATGTACAATTCTAAAAGTAGCTGAAAATCAATATTGACGAATATCCATTTTTGGTGTATTTTGAGTATGAGAAATTGTATGGAATATTACAATTTAATCTACAGTGCAGAAATGTATTTTTTAATATTTATTGCGTTTTTATTGAAATATTCCGAATTTTGTTAATCGAAATAATTAACTTTTGGCAGAGAATTTCGCCTTGTGACAGATACATGGCTAACTTCATTGAATTATACTTAATATTTTTTTAACCAGTTAGTACTTGTAATATTATTTGAGCAAATATTTCCTCTGTATCTAACCTACACTTTTGCAAATTTTAAACAAATTCCGAATATTATTTCCATGTGTTTTTGTCATTTGAACCGACGTAATTATACGATTCCCATAAGAACACATATTAATTTGGTGCAAATTAAAATCCTTAAAACTTGTGAACGCTTTAGTGAATCGATTTAAAAATTGTACTGAAGATTCTAAACATAAGGATATTTTTATACAATTTTCATTAAATTCTCAATATTTTGAAAATATTACAAAACATCCTTAAATAAAAGAATGAAAAATTGAACGAGATCAGAAATAAAATCCTCGATCTTGATATCGAGAATATTATATACAGCAAAAATGTTAAAAATTTCAAAACATTTAGTACACTCTACTCTACACTCTTTCATGACAAAAGTCTAAAAGGGGCAGAGAGAGAAAGACAGAAAGCACATTTATTTTCTCACAATCTTTCAATCACGTAGCGATGTCGATTGACGATTCGATTGGCCCTCGGAAAAACAACGCCGACTAACTCACGTCGCCGACTCAATTCGATTTTGCGGCAAAACGTTAGTGTTTTTCGGGGCCGAGTGGCGCTGATACGCTTCGTTTCCACTAATAAAATAATCGTGGCCGAGCGACAAGAGCACGACGCGAGTGTGACAGCGGTCAGTGAGGTAGGTGGATACCCTCCCCCGTAGACGTCATCGGTGTTACGCGTGACCAGGTTACGGGATCAGGCTACGAAGGGGTAGGTAGGGGAATGGGGTTTATTTGTAGCGAGGGCGATTCGGTCACGAACTGGAAGCGGCCAACTGCAGTCTCTCCTCGGTAATCCCGTTGCGGCCGTTGTTCCCGTCGCGTGGATACTCGACCAGTCGTATGGTCAAGTCGCGTTACTGGTAGAAAAAAAAACATGGCTTGAAAAAAGGAAGACGAAAGAAAGAAATGAGTAAATAGAATGAGAGCGAGGTTTGGGGCGCTCTCTTTTAAACTCGACGACTTTTTCGGGGTTAAGTGAGAAGTCGTGTAAAGACCGCCACGGTAAGAATCGCGTTAGAAATTATCCACGAGAGCACTGTTCGGAGATAGAAGTAGATATGGGAGGTGACTCTGTAACTTTTTCGATATCTCATCGGTGTTTCCTTTCGGTAGCGAGTTTTGACGGATGAAAAGCCGCGCGAGCTGCAATTTAGATATGAAATTAATTAATGAATGTGTACATGTATATTGTAAGATTGTGTATTTATAATTATTTCTATTATTATTTTATATTATTATACGTTGTTATAAATTATAAATTATAATAATAATTAATAATTAATGTATTAAATTATACATTATATAATATTATACATTAATTATACATTTAATATTATACATTACATATTATACAATATTACACATTATTCTCCGTGTATTGCAGTGCCTGTTATATTTATAATAGTATTATTTTTATAAAACAGTTATTATCTTGAAAGGAGAAACTTGAAAAGCTTAAATTTATGTCATTTATCTTTATTACAACTTTGATTATAAATATCAAAAGTTTCGAGTGCAGTCAAAAGTGATTTTGTATTAAAAGCTTCCTGGCAGAGATGTAAATAGGTTGCATGAATATTAAATCATATTCTTAGCGCTAGAAAAATGGCTCGCCATTGATGATGCTATCGTGTCGAATATAATCATATTATTTGTCAGGTTAGGCAAATATATTTGGATCACAGCTTGTCATAGCGGTGCCAATCTATTTCGAGTAATCGGATATTCTTGATCCTTTAATCCGAATAGATGTGTCATCGAGAGAGAGAGAGAGAGAGGGGGGGGAGGAGATAAAGAGAGAGATTGTTCAGATATTCTAAAAGTTTTTCGTATCGATCGCTTTTAATCTTCAAATCCTCGTAAAATTAAACGATAGCTAGGATTCGCGAAATAAAACGAGATGTATCAAATCGATTGTATTATTTCCCAATATTTTCCCTCTTGACAGTATTATATAAGTCAGTCGTTTTTTTTTTTGAGTAATCATCAAGAAGGAATCCTTGATTCGCTTTATTTGATTTTGCACTTTTAGCACGATGAAGTGCTCAAGGAAAAAGGAGAACGATCGATACTTTGCAGCGCTTATCAACGTTTATCTTTTCCACTAAATTTTCTCCGCGCAACTAATATTGAAGGAGAAACGACGACCGTAATAGTAAATGATAACATTTTCTTTACTCGTCGTAAACAATTTATCAACCATTTTGCCGCGCGCTTTATCGATCTTTCTCGCGTTTATAAAGCGCAGCGCGGGAAACTTATGGGAAATAATAGCAAGTTTTCCGGAAAGGAGGAAAGTCAGCGGATAAACCTGCTTAAGAAAACCGAAGAAGAGTGAACGGTGGGTCGCAAAGTCGAGGAGTTTACGACCGATAGAGGATCGGCGATTCAAATTGTTTCCCGGCGCGCCATCGTCGAGCGGCAGTGAACCGTTTCATCGTGTAACGTGATAGTTAAGATGATTTAATGCCGCGAAATTCCTCGTTACGCCAGCTCCTTTCGTCGAGAGCGGAGTTTAAAGTTTCCCCAAAGTTAGCTTTTTGACACAGCGTCAATATTTTCCTGTTTATCGGCGAAGCTCCTCGCCTTCTTCCTGGCATACAATATATAAAATATATCTCTCAGGACCTTAAGAAACTGCTATCGGAGCGCGATTTCCAGCTCGCGAGACTGCGAGAGCGGAAGAAGGTCAATAGAGAGATAAGCTACGGAGGAAGAAGCGCAGGAAACAGATGGTCAAGGAATAAGGGGTCGCGAGATAGAGGAAACTGTTGGACGGATGGTAAAGGATAGAAAGACGAGAGGGTGGGAGAGAGCGGATGGAGGACACCGGCGGAGAAACAGAGGCAAACGGAAACGAAAACTGCTCCTTGACGAAACTTTAGCGGTATCGCGGAACAGGAGATAGACTAGAAATAAGAGAGAGAGAGAGAGAGAGAGAGAAAGAGACCGCGAGGACGAGGAAGAAGCGAATGAGACAGAGACGGTAAATAAATTTATGGGGAAAGTTAAAAGCATTGCAAGCTCAGCGGTGCAGCGTGTTGCCCCGAGCGCATTTATTTTTCATTTTTCTTTTACCACACCCCCATCTAACCACCACCAACTGCTTTCTCTTCCCCTCTATCCGCTTCTCGCCAGTCGGTTCGTCGCGCTACAGTTCCTGGGTGCAACGGCCCACTTTCTTTCTGCCTCTTTCTTCCCATCTCTCTCTTTCTCTCTCTTTTTCCTTCGAGCTCATTCAATGCGCGAACGTTTTTGCAACGTTCGGACGGCAAATTGGGTTATGTAGAAACACGTCCTGGCATCAGAAAGTCACCGCGAGGGGGTTAATTAACCGTGCTTTGCGAGACGAGACGCGTTTCAATAACGAGATTCGCAGTGAAATGCAGATTTCACAGTCGCGAAATCCTTACTTGTTCACTCTCTCTCCCCTCACATTTATCCACAATCTGTCTTTGATTCGATAGAACACGCGCGGATGTGTGCATTAATGTTTCGGAAGAAAAAAACGGTCGACCGTGTTTCTGTAAATTACATAAATTTCCATACAAGTAATTTATCATCCGATCTTCCTGACCAGGACTAGGTGCTTATGTTAATCGGTGCGCATGACGTACAGCTTGGTCGTGCCAATAATTCATGAGACGAGAGTCCGCAAAAATACTCGACGTATGTGGGTGCTATTTCACACACTCGGCACAAAAATGTCCCGTTGATCCCGGAAATAACTCGCCGTGTCCTTCGTCCCGTTATGTCTGCGAAGCGAATTCCGGCTACGTTGATGAATTGCTCGCCGTGTTCGCGATACCAGCGTGGAATCATGGGACCGATACGTTTCCGACGCTCGTAAACGCGATCGAGAGATACTCCCTGCACGACTATACGTTTTGCCGGCATAGTTTTGCCTCGTGAAAACGCGCGTTGAATTTTGGAGATGCCGAAGACCCGATCGAACTACGAAACAATCTGACAGGGCAAAACAAATAAGATAATAGATCAGTTAATTATCGAGTTCGCTAGGGAGAAGCAAAGATCCGTTTCTTGTTCGCGTCAAGTTTAGGTTGTCCGACGTGGACTTCAATCTTGAGTTTAACCACTGACCTTCTTGTTAAAAAAAAATAGATTCTGCGCGCGAGAGAGATTGTCGATTATAAACCAGCACTTGAAATTTAATTAATTATCGCGTTTCGATAATCGATAATTCTTTTTGAGATCCTACGCTTGTGGAAAATTTCAAATTGACAATAATTGACAATTCGATAGCAAATTTTCAGAAATTCTAGATGTGTATTTCGAGTATTGAAAATCTAAAAATAAAAATTTCACAATTATATCAACGTGATATATTCGATGTTGAATTTAACGAGTGCTACTTGAGGTGAAAAAAAAATATTTCCCGAGTATTTTCAGAATACTTTCACAGAGAGGTTCTTTTGGGAAAATGTATTTTTTTTTTGCGATGCCAAACATCGTTGATAATTAACGCGGATAATTATCAAAGCTATGAGTGACGTCAGTTTCATTAAGAACGCCCGAATGCCGATCGCTGACAGTTTCACCAATTAAATACAGCGCCCCGAGATATCGCAGGAGCGTAGGTACACGTAGGAGTATTTGTAGTCTGATTATGGTGCTGCAAGCAATTATCAAACCAACCGCGCTAATCGGCATCCTGTTGTCATCGCGCTGTCTGCGGAACACTTCGGGATTGGCGTTTCCCCTCCGCGCGTACAAGATGTTGATGTCAAACACCTGGATTAATATCGATCGAACCGCATCAGCATCCATCTCGGCCGATCCTCGAGGCTTCGAGAAATTGCGCAGATTACCTGCGGCCTGAATATTTTAACTCGATGTGTGTTTACATGTGTGTATGTATGTGCATGTGTGTGAAATATTCAACGTACTTGCACTTAGCGCTGTTCGCCAACATTCCACTAACCAAACGAATTACGACGAGAACCCACTTCCATGATAAACATTTGTTAAAGCGAACCTCTTCTGTGCACAGTAGTAGTTACGGACCGCATTGAATAGACCGGAAAGAGAATCGTCGAGTCCAAAGAGACTCTAATGGAGGCTTTTCCTCTTTAAGTGTAAAAAAAATACAGAGATTAGAATAAAATTAAAAATAAATTACACATACATATATACAAGGTGTTCCACTTATAAAAGAAGTGGACTGATATTATCGTTATTTAATAATATAATATTTAATATTTTTTTTATCAAAAAACATTTTTTTTTTAATAAAATTTATTATCTAGTGTTATTTGCTGTTTCTAGATTTTTCGTATGAAAAATTTTACTGTATAATTTTGTTACAACTAAGTCTAATATTTATATAATATATAGATATTAACATTTCCTTGTTTTCATGAGAAAAATACATTTTGTTACTTTATAAAAAAATTTGTTTTATTTCAGCTCAAATGAATTTTTTTCACACACAAGTGCTTTATTATAAAAATTTAAATATTAGACTTAATTAATATACTATATTATAACAAATGAAATAAAATTTTTCACGAAGAATTAAAAAACAGCAAATGCATTATTGATGATATATACATGTATGAAACATTTTGTGTATATATGTATTTTACAACAATATATTTGTAAAATAAAGAACATGAATTGCGGGGACAAAATTGTTTGGAAAATCGAGCAAGTCGAGGAAAAGTTGATCCAATATCAAGAAAATCACCGAAATGGTTGTAATCAAAAAGAATGTGAAAAAATAGAGAAACAGAAGGATAAAAGGAGAGATAAAGCTATGAGAAACGTGGATCAAGTGTACATCCAAATGGTGATGCCAACATTCTCTCTTGTCAGACAGTTTTCTGCTCAAACTATTTATACTTTTACGTGTTCCGCGGATTATCTCGAAGGTTAATACCATTATATTGACTGCTTCCTCCGAATTTATAGCAATTTATAATTTCCTTCACAAGATAATGAGTACAAAAATGCTATAGAAACGAGCGATTCGCTTTCATGTATGGCAATCCCGAAATACTTTTATAGGATTATCCGATAGGATTTTCCGTCTGCGTAAACATGTTCGACGGCGTCGTTCGTACGTAAATTTTCGTACAAACTGACGCAGCTTACGAAAGAGGAAGGGAAAGAGCGAAGAGAGCTATCGGTCTCGTGCAATTTTCTCAAATCTTTAATCTTAATGTATCTATTTCTTCCTCATTTATTGCCTCACTTTCTTGACAAATATTTGTCGAAAACAATAACAAAATAAACTAATTACAGTAAATTATGTCCTCTATTCTATCATGATTTTTGCCTTACAAAGATCTGCAAGACATAAGCTTTCCAAGGCAGATCGTTCCATCTATAACAATCTAATAAATATACGACGGCCATACGAGAATGTTGGCACGTATTACGGTTAAGGCTCGTAAAGTATACCGCAAGGACGTGTCGAACGCTTAAACTTACGGGACGGAACTGCGGCGGATTCATGAATTCTGTTTACGATCCCGCTCTCGATAGATGTAACGCTCGAGATATCGGAGCGTGCCATCGATGCGGCAGGGGTTACTTTTACCGCAGTGCTTGTCGTCGTTGGAGAAAGTATATACGAGATTTTTACGCGCGTAAACCCTTATAAAGCCGCGGCGAAATTTACACGAGGGAGGCTTTTGCGAACGATTAAACGGCTGAACAATTACACGAGATACTTTACGACCGTATTTATCACGACAAGCGCACTGTAACTTTTATTTGTATACCGGCGCAGACAAGTTATATTTACATCGCGACAAATGTTGTGTTAGACGTCCAGGATTCTTTATTTAAATATGTATTATATATTCAAAAGGATTCAGAATTAGCTCTGTTTTGTTATGTATTTTAAATATCGTTAAGGTATCTTTATTTATCTACTCGAGATATTTTTGTTAATAAAATTGCACTTTTCTCCAACATTCTTTTGGAGCAGCTCCAAAATTCACAGCACCACGGAATTTATTCGTTACGGATGCTGTTGTCTCATCCAATAGCCACGGTTGTTTGTGCAACCGAGTCGCATCGCAATGCTCGTTCTACGACTTGCACGCTACGAAAGGGAAGCCAACGCGAGATATCGCGACGAAATTGCACTTTCCTACAGTTTGACGTGTCCGTGACGTATTTGTTCTCGAGAAGAGCGAGGGAGAGTTTCATTCGGCTTTGTATCTGTCCATATCGTAAAATAATTCGCACGATTCTCAGGTGAATCGAGGAACAAAAACGCGCGAGTAACGTTACATGCACTGAGAAAAATCGTTTGATTGCACCAACAAGACATATATGATTGAAAGCATTTTGGTTAAATCAAACAAGAATTTCTAGTTATCATGATAAGATTCGATTTTTTATAACTAGAACGTTTAATAGATTTTACTATAAGGATTTGATTAATATTTTCTGGTTTGATCTATAAATTTCTTGTTACATTAATTTCTTTGCTTGCTACTCTTAACTTAACTCTTATTCGCCATGAAATGTATAATAAAGAACTAGTATTAACATTAAATCCAAAGTATATTTTTTTTTTTTTACGAGCAGTAGTGCCAGAAAGAGGACGCTAGCTCTCTGATTGTGTGTGTTTGAGCTGCATCCTCTTCTTGCATCACTGTTTACCAGTTTAATTTCTAACAAATTGAATTTAAAATAATTTATTCAATAATCTCAATTGAATTTATCCAATAATCTTGTTGGAATTCAAAATATTAAACAGACTTTTGAGATTAAATGAAATAAATTTTAGACGACTTGGTGTTGAGGAGTTTAGTATTATTAACCAGAAAATTTGATAAATTTAACAGGAAGAAATTAATCTGCTAATTCCTACAAGAATTCTTTCGTCCATTTTCCAACAGACATACTAGTTGAATCTACCAAGATTCTAATTAATATAACCAGATTTTTTTCTCTTACGAGCAGTAATGCCAGAAAGAGGACGCTAGCTCTCTGATTGTGTTTGAGCTGCATCCTCTTCTTGCATCACTGTTTATCAGTTTAATTTCTAACAAATTGAATTTAAAATAATTTATTCAATAATCTCAATTGAATTTATCCAATAATCGTGTTGGAATATTAAACAGACTTTTGAGATTAAATGAAATAAATTTTAGACGACTTGGTGTTGAGGAGTTTAGTATTATTAACCAGAAAATTTGATAAATTTAACAGGAAGAAATTAATCTGCTAATTCCTACAAGAATTCTTTCGTCCATTTTCCAACATACATACTAGTTGAATCTATTAGAATTCTAATTAATGCAACCAGATTTTTTTCTCAGTGCGAATAAAGGATTGTCCGAGGCGCGTATCGCGCGAAAAAAAGAGGAGAGAGCTTTATACACAAATACACGTCGTGTAGGCGCGACGAATTTGCATCCGCACGATAGCACGTGGGGAGAAAATATTACTGACGTGCACGTCATCCCCTGGGCGAGCGCGAGCGTTTCTCGAGGGCGCGTCAGTGCCTTGAAAGCTCGCGCAACACTTGTAATCGCGCGCGGCCAAATTGGCACGTTGCCGTTGAAAATAATTGTACCGTCGCGACTAGAATGTATTGGCGAATCGATGGCCTCGCGCGATAACCGATTATATTTCGCGCGCATGGCTTCCTCGCGTTTCTCGATAATAACTCCGACCGATCGACCGATCGGCGATGAAACGAACCACGCCTGCATCCATTCCGTATCCATTAGCTGTATCATCGTTAAGTTGCTTAATTTATGGGAGAATTCGTTATCGAGGACGGCGAGAATTTAGTTTAGTCGCGATCGACATTAATAGAGAGAAATTTTACGTGTTCAAACTTAAATACGCTTATGTTATTTATATAAGATATAAGAATAAAATTTGTTAACGATATCTCTCTCCGTACATATCATTTTACACATTATATAAAATCAATACATTTATATAAAATTAATAAAATAACAAATTAATAAAATAATAAATTTATATTAAAAGAAGAAGACCATTTGACGTTTTATGTATTACAGCTTCGAAGCGTTAATTCTAAAAAATAATCGGGATTTTCAAGAAGAAAGAAACGATATTACGGTCGCTGCGAAGAATTTTTAAATTTTCTAAAAGTAATAAGGCAGCACACACGAAAGAGAGAGAGGGGAGGGGGGGGGAAGGGGAGAGCGGACGGAGACGTAAAGCTCCATCGTTATCCGAAGAATGCGCAAAGCCGAAACGAACGTGGTGCGGTTACACGGCCGTGATATAAGCTAGTTACGACAAGAGGAAAGCAAAAATAATTACGGCGCCAGTGGTACAAGTTATCGCGGTAGCGTGACCCGCCGCAAAAGGCGTATTCGGATCATTACTGACACGAACGTGTACCACATCGTTCTACATCCACGAGAGCAAGCTCTCGTGCAACACACACATACACAGAGTAACGTATAAATATATATATATATATATATATATATATATATGTGTGTATATGTATTTTCGTATATATGTGTAATGATCATGTTTAAAAGGAAATTGCAAGAGCGCGGAACCAAACAATTGTATGGCTGTTCCGTGAGACGGTCGGCGTCTCGAAATGTATTATGTAACCGAGGGTGGGTTGTAATGGCACGCGTAGTTACAATGGATCGTCCTGCGAAATTCAGCGAGATTAAATCTTTGTGTGTACGTCGCTAGATTATCGCGTAAACTTTAGTCGCGGACTCGAGAAAATGCGGCGTATAAGGAAAGAGAGAGAGGAAGAAAAAAGGAGAAAGATGACGATGAACATGTCAGAATCCATGCGGTATTTTACAACGCTATTTTTATCCGGGAAGACTAGAAACTCGGAGAGTAACAAGTATCGTAACACGATGCATCATGCATGCATGTAATATTGCACACCATTTTTCTATTCCTACTAAAATTCCATCGGTAACTTTCTACACTTTCTAGATTTTCGCGAGCAAAAAGTCTTTTCGATTCACGAGGAAAAAATACCTCGTAACAGTTTCATAATTATGACTTTGTTTCGCGTTCTTGTATCTGGAGCAATGACGGTAAAAATAAATCAGTTAATTCAAATGAGGACAAATTGCGAAGCCGAGATGAGACCGACCTGTTTCTCTGTGATGTCATAAAATGTGATTGCGTTAAAGAATTTAAATTATCTACGTAATTTTTATAACGAGAAAAATCGTATCCATTGTGCGCAGTAGTAGGTACAGGTATCTCTTTATATTACTGGCGAAAAGAGAAATATTAAATCTACCAGGTATTGTTAAGCCACCTTGGATAAGAGCTAAAAGTAACGTCAGCGTATCTTATCCGAGGAATGAAAATTTTATTCGGGAAGCGTCGGCGCGCCTATCGCCGACTTTCCACGTGATTTACTAGACAAAGTTCTGTGTGCACGTAACGCATTTTTAAAATGACATTCGTCCTTTTATCCCGCAAGGAAGAGACACCCTGCCAAGATTACATAAAGATACGATGTTCGGTGTAAGTCAAGTATCGTAAAAAAGAAGTCGGATTTGAAGGACTTACAATTAGATAAACGTGGCATCCCTATTCGTGCGATTGATACCTGAAGGAAGACTCGCATTGGAAAACATTTTTCTCCGGAAAAATTCCTAGCTTAGGCGCTTAATGACGTGAAAATCTTGGAAAATGTAATACGGTCACACAAATGTCTCCTCGCGCAGGCAAAAGATGAAACGGAATGATCTTCGTACGTTCTTTTCCAAAGGAGTTCACTAGATACAGCTTTCGGAAAGTCGTGATTCTCCCAGATCCAATTTCGGTTCTTAGCCAGTCTACTTCGAAGATCAGCTTTGCCGGGAGTTTTTAAGGATCATCTCTCGAAAAGTAAAGGTAGATACGTGCGTGAGATGTAGTCGCGCAGAGCGACGACGTCTATTCGTGTACCCGGCGACGAGAAAATCCTCGCGGAGTCCTCGCCCTCGCGGACAGAATAGATCGCAACAAGACGGTGAAGCTTCGTCGTAACTCGGCTTCTCTATGATTTCCCTGCTTCCGCGTACTTGGATTTAATAACTGTGCTTTCGGTCTCGCCGTTCCTCGAGTGCGCGAGATCAAAATTGAGCCGCAACTTTTATAATCTCTGCATTGAATCTTTAATCAAAATTGCCGGAACTTGACTGCCATCGTCGTGTCGGTTAGAAATTAAACGTAAAAGTTACATGCGCGAGTTATTCGCGTACTATCCAATGTTTCCATCGTTTTTCCCGTCTTTTTCGGGATGTCGAAAAATTTTTAAATGTAAATTGCAAAAATTCTCGATTTCGGATGCGGGATTTCATCTCTCCCTCTCTCTCTCTCTTTCGAGGACTCGCGGGTTTATTAATGCACTTTACGCACCATGCGCAGTTCTGCGCAAGAGAATCACCTCCGGTGGTCAGATTTAATTACTTGGATCACGCGTTTGTAGCTTACGAAAACCCTCGCATTCGCATACAAAGCACCAAAGGGTCATGCTGAGCTTCTCCGTATATAAAGAGCGATGTAATTACACGGCAGCGACCATCCGGCGCAGAAACGCATTTCTCTGTAAATCCTTTTCGCGCTGTTCCAAGTGTTCCAAATGGTAGTTACAACATTCAACAACACTGTCCGACCTGTCTCTACTTACTTACCAAACACTGCGGGAATTCTAGCTGGAAGCGTCCAAGGCTCTATCCGACGCAATCTGTTTATCCAAGCGTCTTTTCGAGAGGAGAACAGTTCGAGAAAACGCTGGCGCGTTTATCGCGCTGGGGGAAAAAAAATTCGACCGATACGTTTTTCGAGATCGCTTGATGAAACGATTCGAAATGTAGGTCGTATGAGTGATTCACGCTCGAATCGGTCTATCTCAGTCTATCGGCTATCATCGTATAATTCACGACAGACTTCAATGGCTTTTGAGATGGCCGACGATTGTAATAATAAGGTAGTTTGAATCTAGAGCTTTGATCGCGCGACCATATCTATTTCTCGATGCTTTCAATCGCCAATTTCGGGGGCATATCGAGTCCGTTATTACTCGTCGTTTTTACCGGGTGATGATTCCCGACGGGAGATCGGGGATATATTTTTTCACCTCTTTTCTTTCTCTCGCTCGTATTTGTCGATAGACGAACTTTTCGGAGAAAAACTTGAAAATTCGATAAACGCGACGTACATCATGTTCGAGGATATACTATAGTCATCTTATTTATATAGGAGGGTATCTCTCTTATTTCGCGTATGCAATATAAATCTTTCTATGTGTGCATATTTGTATGCATTTCGGCGCTTATTTTGCCAACATCGACATAAATCTTTCGATTACTTCGAAATTGTTACCCGAAAATAAAAGCTTGATAGCTGCTTCTAACAGCAGTTTCATCTTCCCCTCTTTATCTCGAAGGTCCTTTATCTTCAGGCTTCATCCGCCCACTATTTGACATAATGGGGATATTATGGGGAGAGAAGCCATATTAAAAAAAATTAATATTATACAAAATCAGATTAAATTGTAAGTAAAGAAACCAGTTCGATGTGATCATCAATCGTGAAGTTTACTTACTAATATTACTGCTAAAATGATTGAATATTCTTCACGCGAATTAAAATTGATTGCTCTTTTATTTACAGTTTAATTTAATTTTGTATAATAAAATTAATTTTTCCCCATGTATTACAAATTTCGGCATCCAATTTATTTTATGCATTCCTGTCCAACGGCAAGATTTGCATACGTCTCTCTTAATTACGGATTTCCGATAATAGTGGTTGTAATCATCTCGCGTATAAATCAATTGTCAAATCGCAAAAATATATAAAGTAATCGATGTGTCGTGTAACACGGCAATAATATTCGATGATACTTATGTATCATCTTACATAAATAAACACGGGGAAGCTTTTACGAGATACCGCAAACTCACCGCAGCGTACGCTTTAAACGATTTTGCTTTTAAAAAGCGATAGCTTTTCCTTTTATTTCATCGGCATAGTATTGAGAACTTTGGTATATCCGCCAGAAAATATATTCGGTTGATATATTCGGGCCGCGGTATGTGCGTCTTTCTCTCCCTATATATGTATATATGATATGTGTGCGGCTGAAATCAAATCTCTCTATAAAATATCGCTTCTGGTGATACAAAATGGCAACAATCGACGATATTCGCTTTTTTTCCTTCATTGTTTTAAATAATTATCCATCGTTGCTATCCATATTAAAGCGCATGTGAAATATCGCGCGTACTCTAATTATTGACGGCGCGATAATTGCATCGATGTCGAGCAGTATTATAAATGAAACATCGGTCATTTGACGACGGAAGTAGCATCAAGTCGAGCGGAAGTGGCCCCGAGATGGCTGACGGAAATGAGGGGAGAAACGCAACTCGTCTCTCTCGCTCCTCTCTCTCTCTCTCTCTTTCTCTTCCATCAATTTCGTCATCATCAATTTCGTATGCTATATTATCAAAATTTTGTATTTTGTGTTATTTTAAATGGACTTTTTTATTTTTATTTTTTTATTTTTAATGGTTTTAAGACAGATTTAAATTAAGCAGATTTAAATTAAGGTAGTTAATAAGTTAGTCTTTCTCCCTTTGCAAAAACAAGATCGATACACTCGAAGTTTTTCACGCGCATAATGAACGAAAAGGTCAAACTCCCCTTAAAATGTATCTCTTCCCCACGGGTCTAAAAATATTTTTTTTTGCCTGGGACGACAAACGTGGCTAAAAATATGGATTTTTCACCGACGAATGAAACATTATATCATTATTATCACGTCGGATAGACAGCTGAATTGGATTAAAGTTGATGCCCTCGCAAACGAGTGACTCTTTATTGCCCATTACTTTCAACGAATACAATGTGAGAAGACACAATAAAACTAACAAACCGTTGTGTTTGTCATGAGAATCTCGTTATCATGCCGGATTATAGAATAACGATGGAATAAGCTTGTCACAGTCCGATAACCAATCGAGAAGAATTAATCATTACATTTTCATTTTCATTTAATAAATTATTCATTCTAATAATACGCATTTTTGTTAAAGTCTAGGAATCTAATTAAGACATGTCAAGTTTGACATTTTTTAAAAATACATATTATTGTTACAAATAAATAAGAGTCGATGTAGCAAATCTTTCCTTTATTTTTTTGAAGAAAAATTGAAAAAATAATTTTGAAAACGAAAGTTTAAACTCCGTTCAACCGCTTGACAACATCAAATAATTCAAAACTAATGCAGCATCATGGGAGTATGTTTTAGATATAATTTAAATGGACTTTAAATATATGTAAAGTTGAATCTATTGGTTTGGTAATGTGATTTTTCTCTTTTAGCCTGCTTTCTTATTATTTATAATAATTAGAAACATTCAATTTTATCAAAAAATAATTTAATATTATTCGATACTAATAAAATGAAAAAAATACGAGAAAAAGAAAGGCTCTTTTTAAAAAGTTCAAGTACATTGTAAGACGCTCCACGTCCTTCGTAGCCGTCTTCAAGCTTGGCTTCCTTCCATTCAATTAATCATTACATTTTCATTTTTATTTAATTCGAATAATACGCTTTTTGGTTAAAGTCTAGGAATCTAATTAAGACATGTCAAGTTGGACATTTTTTAAAAATCTTTTCTTTATTTTTTTAGAGAAAAATTTGAAAAAATAATTTTGAAAACGAAATTTTAAACTCCGTTCAACCGCTTGACAACATCAAATAATTCAAAACTAGTGCAGCATTATGGGAGTATGTTTTGGATATAATTTAAATGGATTTTAAATACATGTAAAGTTGAATCTATTGATATGTAAAGTTGAATCTATTGGTAATGTGATTTTCCTCTTATTTAGCCTTCTTTCTTATTATTTATAATAATTGGAAACGTTCAATTTTATCAAAAGATAATTTAATATTATTCGATACTAATAAAATGAAAAAAATACAAGAGAAAGAGAGGCTCTTTTTAAACAGTTTCAAGTACATTGCAAGACGCTCCACGTCCTTCGTAGCCGTCTTCAAGCTTGGCTTCCTTCCATCCAATTAATCATTACATTTTCATTTTTATTTAATTCGAATAATACGTTTTTTGGTTAAAGTCTAGGAATCTAATTAAGACATGTCAAGTTGGACATTTTTTAAAAATCTTTTCTTTATTTTTTTAGAGAAAAATTTGAAAAAATAATTTTGAAAACGAAATTTTAAACTCCGTTCAACCGCTTGACAACATCAAATAATTCAAAACTAGTGCAGCATCATGGGAGTATATTTTAGATATAATTTAAATGGATTTTAAATATATGTAAAGTTGAATCTATTGGTTTGATAATGTGATTTTTCTCTTTTAGCCTGCTTTCTTATTATTTATAATAATTAGAAACATTCAATTTTATCAAAAGATAATTTAATATTATTCGATACTAATAAAATAAAATAAATACAAGAGAAAGAGAGGCTTGTTTTAAGAAGTTTCAAGTACATTGCAAGACGCTCCACGTCCTTCGTAGCCGTCTTCAAGCTTGGCTTCCTTCCATCCAATTAATCATTACATTTTCATTTTTATTTAATTCGAATAATACGTTTTTTGGTTAAGTCTAGGAATCTAATTAAGACATGTCAAGTTGGACATTTTTTAAAAATCTTTCATTTTTTTAGAGAAAAATTTGAAAAAATAATTTTGAAAACGAAATTTTAAATTCCGTTCAACCGCTTGACAATATCAAATAATTCAAAACTAGGCAGCATCTTGAGTATGTTTTAGATATAATTTAAATGGATTTTAAATGAAAGTGAACTATGATAAAAAAATAAAAAAAAAAAAATCCATTTTTAGAGAAAAATTTGAAAAATAATTTTGAAAACGAAATTTTAAATTCCGTTCAACCGCTTGACAACATCAAATAATTCAAAACTAGTGCAGCATCATTGGAGTATGTTTTAGATATAATTAAAATGGATTTTAAATATATGTAAAGTTGAATCTATTGATTAATGTGGTTTTTTTCTTATTTAGCCTTCTTTCTTATTATTTATACTAATTAGAAACGTTCAATTTTATCAAAAGATAATTTAATATTATTCGATACTAATAAAATGAAAAAAATACAAGAGAAAGAGAGGCTTGTTTTAAGAAGTTTCAAGTACATTGCAAAACGCTCCACGTCCTTCGTAGCCATCTTCAAGCTCGGCTTCCTTCCATCATTCTCCTCGCGCCATTTCACGTGACTCGTTTCGCCGTTGATTGTATATCGCGCTGGACGAACCTGGTGGAAAATATAAGCACGACGCGGATGACACCGGAAGCTTTACGGCCGCGTTGCCCCCGACGAATTTTGCACGGACGTAATCGCGCGGGACACTCTCGTGATTGCGTCGAGTATAGTTTCCCCTCGTCCTTTTTCCTCTTTGCCCGCGGCCTCAGGAGAGAACATCTGCTGTTTTACCATTTGATACACGCGCTAGCTTCTCGTTTTCCTTGCGTTAACTCGGCGCGAGAACGTCACTAAAACAACGGACGCAGGACGGTGATGGCATGTATGAACCTGGGCAAATGGAATTCTACGCGTCCCGCATAAACATCGAAATATTACATTTGCCTGCTTGTCCTTGTGGGACAAAGTTTATTTTGGCGAAAAGAAATTGGAGGCGAAGGGAAAAATAAAGTTGGAATTCTGGAAAATTCGTTTCAACTTTGGTCGATTGAGTTTCATATACCGACATATGTAGGAATTATTAGATCGATGCTCGTGATTTCGAATCTTTTTAGGTCACTGATAGATTTAGCTTCTTGCGCGATAGATTTTTTTTTTTTTTTTTTTTTTACGGCATGATATAACTCGGCGAAAATGAAATTTAAATATATTCACGCGTGAGAGAAATTATTTTTGTATTATATCAAATTAAAAATTTTCCTCTCTTCGCATGAAATAATTTTTTATCTCGTTATTACTAAAAAATTAATTTAATTTTGATACACGTGCATATGTATAGTCCCTTGTGATTTTCCGCTCTACAATTTCATTTGTCGCTCATAAAGTTAAATAATATGCACGCGCGGCGAAGCGCCATAGGATTAACACTAGATGCATCTCGCGGTACGTCAAAAGCGTACCGCAGGAAATGTATATTTCCGAAAAGAGGAAAATGCAGAACATTCGCACATATGCATATCAAGGATATCGTGTATGGGCATGTTTGTTCGTACATTTACTCCTGAAAATTTCTCGCGTATTATGTTCATTACCGGTGTTATAATCACAACACATATTGCATCTTTGAATCGCGGCTTTCATATAAATTACTTTTTTTTTTTGCGTGCATAATTAATACAAGTTAAACAAAGTCGCGTATAATTTTCTATGTTTAATTCAAACACAGTTTTCATATTCGCGTAATTATAATTTACGAAAATATATCTGCGTTAAAAAATCCTTTTATCTAAAGTATCATCCTTCAAGTAAAATATAAAAATCATTGATATATAAAAAATGACACAAGGATCTACTTTATTATTCGTGAAACGATAGGCAAAGCCGATCCTAACGGGGTATTAAATTCCAGATTTCCGAGCACCTTATAATATATTATTCATGGCTAATAAATAAAATCGCAGGCGCTCTTGGAAGCTTTGTAAGTTATGGAGGAAATCTGTTCTGCCGCTATTATTCGACACAAGATTCCGAGGCAAACGTTAGTCGATATAGTTTACGAATCGGATGACGGAGGGAATCATATTATTATGATAACGAAAGGGATCTGATTCTACCGATCCACTTTCTTTGATGCTGGCTTATGTTAAAGAGAGATGCGGTATCGCTATCGTTGATCTCGAAAGCAGTGTACAATGCAGCTGGAATCGATTCTCGATTTGTACCTCGAAAGAAGGTGAGAAGAATTCCATGCTGACTCGTGAAAAGTTCGGTTCGGACTAAATTGGATTGAGCCGCGAAATTTGATTTGCCGAAATTTCAACTCGACCTTTCTCTCTGACACACAAGCGGTTGTTTTATTAAAATCAATCCGAATCGTCCGAAATAATTTCGTCATTTTAAACGAACAGCGGAAAGCTAAGAGACGAAGCTTTCTTTTTTCGAAGCGAGTATTTAAAATTCTATCAGATTATGCGTTAGTCGCGAAAGAGATGAGAATGAACGAGAGAGAGTTTAAGATAACGGACAGTTTAAACGAGGGTCTGTTCGGAATCGCTATCGGCGGGTACCGCGATTGGTTTTCCAATCAGCGAATAAACTTTTCAGCAGTTCGATCGGGAACCGTTCAAAGTACAGAAGTTTGTTTGTTACATTAGATATGCGTCTGCCTTATGCACGTCTTTCTAGCGTCCCACTCTCGTAATTCTGCCGTTGACGACAATCCATCGAACTTTCCGCGAACAAAGTTCAAACTACGCTACTTATAATAACTTGTCGCTACTAAGATGGTGAGGTATTAACATAAAGTTTACGCGAGCGTCATAAAACTTTCGTGAAAATGCGTCCGCAAAAAATGCTACATCCTAACGTTAAATTGCTTATATTTCTCGCGCGCAAAACTCGCTCTCGGTTCTCAATTAAATCGAGTCGAATAACCAAAGCGGATAAAAAATTACGCTTTATTTTTTACAACAATGCATGTTTGACTGAAAAAAAACGTGAGATTATTCAATCATTATTGTCGATTTGCTTCCTCGATTGGATCGTGGGAGGGAGCTTTAAGGATGTTTTGTACCTATTTTCAAAATATTGAGAATTTAATGAAAATTGTAGAATGTCCTTATATATGTTTAAAATCTTCAGTACAATTTTTAAATCGATTCACTAAAGCGTTCACAAGTTATACACTGAAAAAAAAAAATTTTATTGAATATTGCCAAAAAAATATTCTGTTATGGTAACATCGTTATACTGAACTCTTTGTTTTGATGATTTGAATAAGCTTTTTTTACATCAACAAATTATTTCGGAATATTTTAGTTATATTTATTTGAACGTCGGACAATATATTTATTTGGGCAAAACAAATTTTGCCTTTTTCAACCAAGTTTCTTTTTCAGTGTAAGAATTTTGATTTGCTTCAAATTAACACATATTCTTATGAGAATGGTGTTCTTATAACCACGTCGATTCAAATGACAAAAACACATGGAAATAATATTCAGAATTTGTTTAAAATTTTTTTTTAAAGTTTAAATACAGAAGAAATATTTGGTCAAATAATATTATACAAGTACTAACTGGTTAAAAAGATATTAAATATAATTCAATGAAATTAGCCATGTATCTGTCACAAGGAAATTCTCTGCCAAAAGAATATTCCGAATTTTGTTAATCATTTCGATTAACAAAATTCGGAATATTTCAGTAAAAACGCAATAAATATTAAAAGATATATCTCTGCACTGTAGTTAAAATCAAATTGTAATATTCCACACAATTTCTTACTCAAAATATACCAAAAGTATATTCGTCAATATTAATTTTTAATTACTTTTTGCAAGGATTGACATACAAAACATCCTTAAATTTAATTGAATATATTCTGAATTTTAGTAAGTACAGTATTTTAGTCAAGAATATTAAATCGAAACAAAAATTTGGTTTGCTTATTACATAAAGTTGGCGTATTACATAAAGTAAGTTTGATTTTTCTTTGATACAATTTTACAATATTCTTGAAGAGAAAATAAATTCTTCTTTTGAGTACACATGATAATGAGATTTCCTACCTTTTGCTAGGATTGTACATACAAAACATTCTTAAGCTCGTGAAAGATCGCGTCATCAATCAGACAACGCGATCGAGGAACAGAAGAGCGCGATTGCGCGTTCGCGGTTTCGCGGACGACACGCGAAACGTCCGATCTGATGGAAAAGCGAAGGGACTTCTCTCCGAAGGACGAAGGACGCGTGAGGGATGGCGATAGTTGCCGGGCAGCAGATGCGTGACACCACCGCGATCCTCGCTGCACCTAATGCACCCAATTATACGAGGTGCGCGCGATGCATCCGGCTCGGTGAGCACGGCAATTCCGGCGAAGTTCATCGCACGTGAGGGAAAGCCCAGATCGTGGGCGCAGGGAGGCAGAAAAAGGTCACGGCGGAGAGTTAGGCGGTAATAGTAGAGGTGGTAACCGGCAGCAGGTCGCGCTCGAGGTGAGATGGGGAGGGAAGGATGATTAACAACAGGTTTATTAATCATGAAGACTGGGGTTACAAGTTCAATTGCAACTCCGCTTGGTCCTCTTCTTGCTCGTGCTCTCTTTCTCCTCTTCTCCCTCTCTCTCTCTCTCTCTTTCTTTCCCTTTTATTTGCGTTTCTTCGTGTCGTTACAGGCGCGGCGCGTTATTGTTCGCTCATAAAGCCGCGGAACGAATCCGCATAAAATATGACTCCCGACGTTACTCCAGAGTCGTCTCGCCAGAAAGTTTCGCGTTTCGAGAAGGAAAGGGAGACGACGGGGATAAGAAACCGGATAGCGATGTCTTTCAGAGTCGAAACTTTCGGGAGGCCAATTATCGCGCTTTACAGGTACGCGGCAAAAGCAATACCCTTCTAATTGCAGCCGAGTGAGAAATTTCTGAAAAGTACGTTTAATTTGAAGCAAGAGACGAGAGATGTCCTAGCTTTGATAATTACTTATCGCGATTCGCGCGGTGCGAATCAAAATCTCATGAAAATTTATAAATTTGCAATCGAAATGTCTGAAACTCTGGCTTCAATATAAGTATATTTCACTTGTATAACTAAATATTCATTAGAAATTGTCATTATTATTCTGGCTCATCCAATCGTGTATTCAAACCGCAAACAAACGTGGAATAATCGTACTTGAGATTACGCGAATCATTTATCTTTCTGCTTCAATTATTTTACGTTCATTGTCTCTCATAATATTCAAAAATCTTGCGGTTAATCTATCCTTGAGAAATATCAGAGAAATATTATTACCTCGATCTCGTCGAGATCATTATCGAACTGTCGTAATAATCAAAGTTCTTTCATTTTTCCTTCGTACTCGAATCTGTCTTTTACACCATACACGCGAGTATCCGCGGAAAATGAGCGAGTCGTAAACGAGGAGACTACGAGTCGTGGAAGGAAAGCACAGTTTCAGAGAGAGCGGGAGAAGAATGTCTAACGACTAGAAGATGAGTCGCTTCGCTTGATAACGGGAAAAGCTTTCACAAACTCACCGGATAACGGGACGACATCCTGAAGATGAGGAGAGGCGAAGAAAAGCCGCCCGAGCTTTATCAGTCATTTGTGATTTCCACTTGCCGCCTCCCACGAGGAAAGCGCGACAACCCGGCTTTTCTTCCTTCGAAGAGATATTTTCCGTCGTTTTACCTCCTCAAATGAGGATCGTTCTCAATAGATTCGAGAGTGTTACTATCCTCGTACAATTGTGGAGTTTGTAAACATATTCCTGCGGATAAAAAATCGAGATGAAGGAATATAATGTAAAGATTTTTCTCCTTATCACATTTCTGCGTAAAATACGCTATAAATTTTCTCTCTAGCACAACTCTATCTAATTTGTAATTATTCCTTCTCCCAAATAACAGAAACGTGAAAGTCGAAAATTTATTTACGTTATGTGTTTTTTTTTTCTTTAAGGATGTTTTGTATGTAGAATCTCCGCAAAAAGTAGTTAAAAATCAATATTGACGAATATATCCACTTTTGATGTATTTTGAATATGAAAAATTGTGTGGAATATTACAATTTGATTTTAACTACAGTGCAGAGATGTATCTTTTAATATTTATTGTTTTTACTGAAATATTCTGAATTTTGTTAATCGAAATGATTAACTTTTGGTAGAGAATTTCGCCTTGTGACAGATACATAGCTAACTTCATTAAATTATATTTAATATCTTTTTAACCAGTTAGTATTTGTACAATATTATTTGACCAAATATTTTTTCTGTATCTAAATGTTTGCAAATTTTAAACAAATTATGAATATTATTTCCATGTGTTTTTGTCATTTGAATCGACATGGTTATACGTTTCCTAAGAACACATGTTAATTCGGTGGGAATTAAAATCCTTATAACTTGTGAACGCTTTAGTGAATCGATTTAAAAATTGTACTGAAGATTCTAAACATATGTAAAGATATTCTGTACAATTTTCATTAAATTCTCAATATTTTGAAAATAGGTACAAAACATCCTTAAACGCGAATGTAAAAATTTGCTCGTGACGAGACTTTTTCATAGCACGAAGTAGAGGAAAATATCGGACTTAATCGCACAATTAATTTCGATTTATCATCATTAGTTATCGTCGTTATTTTAGCGACACGTTGAAATAAAATTCAACGAGCACTTTTCCAAAGGGTCAAGTTTATTGATTGACATTAACTTCCCCTCGAAGGGCTTCCGTTCCCACTTCGCGATTTAGCTTTGATCCACAATTCCAATCCACTCACTCGTCAATTATACGTGATAACCATTCACTCGGTACGATAGGCTGTTCCATTCGTTGTCGTTAGCTAAACAAGTAGATTGACAAAGTGTCCTATACCCATCCTCTAGATATGAAGGGGAAAGCACGACGAATATATATATATATATGCAAGTCTATATCGCTTATAAAGAGCGGACGTCCATATCATATAACTCGAGTATCTTTATGTAGCATCATCTCGACTCATTCGTTTAAACGCGAATAATACGCGAAAATCGACATGATACTCGCGTATTAAACGTGGAATTTACGAGATGCAAATATTAATAAATAAAGTAAACAGAAATATTTTCGCAAATTTGTCAAGTATTCTTCAAATATATCAAATTTTTCATATTCAAAACAAGTAGTAATCTTACTTTATATATTGCTCTTCGGATTAATTTTCATAATAGTACTTGCTTCAGTCTTCGTTCAGACTTTCAGTTAAGAGTTGACGAATAAGTTTAAGACTCGGCGTATCTATAAAGTATCTAATATTTCATTTACTCGTTTATTATTTAAATCATTAGTCGAGACATCTGCACTTTATTATAAAAAATTCATATCTTTGAATAGCACGTCAAGAAAAGAGGTCATTGTCTAAGAAAATGAATCGAGATTTATCATTTTTATTTTCACGAGAAGACGCTTTATGACCTGCAAAATGAATCGGCAATTTTATTAAAAAGCGATTACAATCTTTTCATCGATGTCTCTACTTTATAAACTTCGTAAACTTTTTTTCAACAGCGTTCGATAACGATGCGATGACCCTATTTTCTTCTTGAAACTAGAGAATCAGCAAAAGCCATATAATTGCGACAAATATCGCATAACGCTTTGGCATATTTGTACGCTGCGGTAGGATTTCTCAATTTACGCAAATGAAACGTTTACCGAACAAAAGCCATTGGAAGAGCCCTCTTTTTATCGTAGCCTCGTTTGCACAGTACGTACGATATTGCCACTTAATCGGCGGGGATATTGTCAATAAAAATCCGAAATGTTTCTCCGCCAAAAAACAAATTGGGATTATTCGATTATAAGAAACAGTTGCGGTCGACCAGCTACTTGACGTAAGAGAAAATCGATATTCATCGTATATAAATGAAAATATGAAATAACTTTCGCGCTTCGGACGAGTGGATGCGCGAGTTTGCGCGATGTGTTGCGGTATTGCCGGCTATAAAAGTAAAACTTTAAGAGCTTCCGGGGTGATTCATGCCGCAACTTAAAAGATACGCCTGGCAACACGTTCCCAAAATTACTTAAACCATTTGTTACACGCGGTGATTCGTTCTCTCGTGAATTGAAAGAAGCGGGGAATAAATTACCGAGGAATTTCGAAGGTGATCGCGGTGCGATGTAATTACATATTTTCTCAACGCGACGTTAATCCGAAAATGACGTTGTTCATTTTCACAAAGAGCTACGGAAGGCTACCCTAACTTTCTATGTATCGTCTTACACATTAGGTATGCAGTCGTGTAACCGTCCTTCGGAGAATCCAGGAACGTCTCCATACACGCTGTCGCGGCTGAAAGGTTGGCACTTTAAGTGACACACGAGTACCGTCAGTTGTTAGCTCTAGGGGAAGAAGGTAGGAAGCTCTTCCCTTAAGTGAAGCTCGCGAGATCAAAGTTTGCGTCGCGCGCTCCTTCACAAGAAACGTGGGATGACAAAAATCCCGGAATTTCCTGCGCGTCGTAACGGCTTCCGGCCTGCATTCCAACTTCCTGTATCGTGTATCTTCGATAATCCTCGCGAGCGAAAGACGCCCTTCAGATTTTCCGCTACTCTTGTGTCGGAATTTTATTAGAAATAATAGCGAGTAATAATTATGTATCTTCTTGAAAAATCTTTCAGAAAATTAAAAAATTATTTTTCTCTTCAGAAAATTAAAAAATTATTTTTCTCTTCAAAAAATTAAAAAAATATATATTTCTTTGCAAAATATTTTTCTCTTAAATTTGCCATATTTCTTCCAAAGTTTTAAGAGCGACATTATCTTTTATGGTGAAATTTGTAAAATATTTTATCCCTCCACTGATTAATTATATTGTACTTTAATTTTCCACGTCCATACCAGCATTTAATAAAGCCGCAGCTTTCTAGAATGTTTCTGCACAATTACATATGCCCCGCGGGTCGGTGCACTGGAAAGTCCTTTGAGAATTTCATAACAGGATCGTTATCATACGCAAAGAATTCCATCTTGACCCTAGACGGTGTCGAGAACGTGGCGGGCTACTTTTATCTTTGACACAGTTTTTCCTCAAGCGGTCACCGGCACTTGAGTTCTAGACTGATGTAACATCCTCTACAGTGTCATACATTATATTACTACAAGAAGAATCGCGAGGAAGTTTATTAAGTTTGTAAAAAAGATTTTATAGCGAAAAGAAAAAGAGGGGATATAAACGCTGAGAAGATTTGAATTTCTTACAGTCGACGAAATTTTATGTTTTTCTTTTGAGATCAGGTTTATGATAAGTAACACGAGACAAATCATCAATTACAATGCACCAAATTCCCTATCGTGGTTTTTGAAGCAAATATAGTCTCGTTTGGAAGAAGTTTCCAACGAGTCACGCCATAAATTATATTTTTACTCGAATGCGCTTTATCAGTCCGTAATTAGGGTGAAACTTGCTAAAAAGCCGTCGCTGGACGCGGAACTCTGATCTGTCATAGCCGGTTCTCGGGGGAAGATTAACGAAAAACCAACCCTCTCCCTCGTACGTTCGTAATTCTACGATTACGTATGCGCCAAGGATAAATGTCCGTCAGGAAATATTCCCGCGCGTTACTCGTCGTCGCGCGTGTCGCAAAAATTCGTCCTTTTTTCCCTGCTTTTTCGCCAGGAAGACGAAGCGTCGTGGGACCGTGTCGCGACTTTTATTTCACCGAGCTTCGACCATAAGAAGCATTTTCCATCGCTCTTTCCTCTCGCGTGGCGCACCATAAATTATACTCCCGGCCATCGAGTGTCATCCATCCTGACCAAAGTGACAAGCTAGCATCTCGTCGCGTGCTTGTATACATCGGGTATCGTTAGCGAACGGATACGACGCGAAGAAAACCGTGTTTGCAAGAAAATCGCTGAGCATCGTGAAAATCGTCGCATTATGGCTCATTGATCTTCTCGATCGAATTTTCCAATATTTTTCAACAACTACAATTTTTTAATATATGCTAATAATCTTAATAAATAAATAATTTTAATTAAATAAATAATAAATAAATGTTTTAAATAAAAAATAAATAAATAAAAAATAAAGTTTTAAATAAATAATAAATAAATGCAAATCTTGCCAAGATGGCGGATGTACGCAATCATATATTTTGAATTATTTATTGATCATTAATATTTTTAATTTATAATTCTAAAACTATCTATTTATATAGAAATTTGTCGAGAATTTAAATATGCTTTTTTCAATATTTTCTTTTAAAAACTAATGCTTCTTTTTGATCGTTCGCAAAGATTTTCCAAAACATAAATTTCGGATTGATCGAGATAAAAGCCTCTTTAATATGTTTTGCGCCACATTTATAGATTTCATCGAGAATCTATTTTTTTTTTTTAATAGCTGTCGCGTTGAAAATTTTCTATATTCGACTCGAGGACGCGGGTCATGCTTATCCATGCGACAAAAATCATATCTCCGATATAGCAGATGGGGGAGCAGAACCCTTAAGAGGCTTCTCGCCACAAACATCTCCTTCCCATCACGTATGCATTCGCGCGGCTGTTCCCTCCGGGATTTCGACTAAGGAGAGCAACTTTGCACGTACATGTCTCCACGGCTAAGAAGGTCTTCTCCTCTAAGACCTTCGCACTGTTTTACACAGTACGGAGAAGAGAGATAACATAATCTGGGATTTTTATTTCTCATACCCTTTGTCGTATCCTTACGAAAATTTCTGCAAAATATTACAATGTTTCGATAAAGAACATAGCTCCCGGTTACGTTGCTTCTCCTCTCACATATGTTTACTTACTACGATGTATCTCTTAACGTTATTCCTCGAGAAATGGAAAATATCCCCGAGTCAGCGACTTTTTTTCGCGAATTGCAAAAAGACAAAGCTGCACGTCGCACTGTAGTGTTTCGATTACGCGATATAGACGAGCAATTTCTTGCGAGAATGCAAGCACGCTTACACACGCGATAGCGTTCAATCTCCTTACTCGATAAAAGCAGCTTGACCAGATTCCAATTTCCCACAATATAACCATTGCATTCCGCATGCACCAACGTATACACGTATCAAGCATAAACAGTCTTTATGACAAGGCCAGGCGAGTGGGAAATGCATTTGCTCGAAGCATTGAGAGATAGTGGACATAAAAGCGTAATATAATATAGCATAATATAATTGCATATTATGATATTAGATGGCATGTCACGATAATAATATTACATAATAAATATTACAGAAATGTTTATGACTTTATAATGCGTCTCGCGGAACGGAATATAATAAATTATTCGCGCTTTTATCTTTGTATCATTACATTTTTAATATGTAGGTCAATTATGTAAGTAAAATGTGTACATATATAAGATATTATTATATAAAAATATGCACTTTTTGTCTAGAAAATTAATAGAAAATTAAAGCATGTACCTTCGTCGGGCATTTTTCGACACGTAAAAAAAGGAAAACAGCGAGACGTTATTATTAACGCTGGATCCGAGGAACGAAAAATTGAGATTGCAAAGGTTTAATTCGCAAGTCCTGTCTACCAAGCATTTCTCCAAGAAACCGTTTTATACGATAAACAGTAATATGACTATAATCTCGTCGTGAGGCGAAATAAATATTATCCCGCCCACGATTTCGCAATCATCGCCATTCCAGTATGCGAGTCGGGCGTTTTTGCCCGGAGGAAACATTTCCACATGTGTCTCGGTGGCTTAAAGAGCTTTGCATTAAGTGGCCCACGAAGCACCTTTCGTCGTCGCTTTTCTAAGAAAAGCTTCCGAGCTTGCGCGGGAAAGTTTAGGTCTGCCTTTCTGAAAGGAGGACGCACTAAAACCGCGCTGCCACTTACGAAACAGGGCCAGGTGAAAGAGGGATAGCCAGCCGAGCTTTTAGCCGAGAATGACAAACGTTAAGTTTTGTTACTCGCGCTATATACGAGCCCATTGAGTTTCGGTTATGGTCTCCCGTTATAGTTCTGGATTTAACGCAACCAGCAGATTCCGACTCCGATCACCTTAGATTCCCTACCCCTTCGCCGTTTGCGAAAATGCACGCGTGCGTGTCGTAAAGAAGGAAACGACTCGTACACGATGATACCGACGAGACTATGTAATTTCATTTCATCGTCGCCGTTTGCGCTCCCCGATACTGAAAATGGCGCTTGGCCAAGCGAGAAACCGTCACCCGCGGGAACGAAGAAAATAGCGACATGTTCAGAAACGTGGTTCCCTTCATTGGCAAACAACGAAAATAAACTCCGTCGCTGAACACAAAGTGCGTAATTAACATTAAACATGCGAAATATCTTCTAGTTCCGCCAAAATAATTTTCCGGAAAAATAATTTCGATAGATTTAAAAGTAAATCCTAACTTTAATTTTTTTTTGTATCTATACTGAACTATATTTCTTAAGTTTTCTTGCGTAAATATAATAAGAATTAATCATTTTTTCATTGAAATGCGTTTGTTTTAATCAGTCTCTATGAAAATCAATTTTGATTAATTTTTTTTAACTTGTAGAAAAGGAAAGAGGAGAGAAAGAGTTTATTTACATGTATAATCTTCTTACTTTTATTTTTGTTTCCTTTAAAATGCTATGTTGCAATTTTTTTATTGATCTCTGCTATAGCGTTCTCTTTCGCAGATTTCAGAAAAGCCGGTCAGCATCGTGAAAAGTCAATTTGCTCCCGAGTTCTTCATTAATCTGATAGTAATTGGCTACCTCAATTTCAAGCACGAAATTGAAACTTCTACCAGCACACGAAGGAACAATTGCGAGCAGAATAAATAATTACATAAATCAGCGCTTAGTAACTATGAAAGATTTCTCTTTACGTAGAGTTGAAGCTCCTTATTTCGAGTTCTTTCCATTTTACTTGTATAGAAAATTCAAAGTATTTTATTACTCGGGATATATTTTGTTCCGTTTTATTAATGGTAATTGCATAAAATAACAATACATTGGATAAAATCGTTTGCCTCGAGCTCAACAATATATATTTTCACGTAAAATCTCTGCTAAATTACATAGTCTCTATTTATATATGATTCAAGTCAACGCGGAGAAATGATCTCTCTCGAGATCGCTATAAATAAATCCGTCCATTGAAACTGCTTCACGAATCAATAGTATTATATTAGGAGCATGTAGCAAACATAATAAATCGCTTCATCGGCGAAAGTAATAAAAACTTAGATGGGATAGAAACATGCTCTCGCTGATAAAGAGCGCTCTTAAAGTCGAAGAAGAAAAAGAGAAAAAGAAAGAGAGAGAGAGTGAAAGAGAGAGAGAAGGAAGACAATCGCGAACTTTGGAAAATGATTCTATTTACCATGTTACTGTCGACATATATTCGGTGTCTCTCGTGTAGTTCGCAGTCGCGACTCTTAACGACGTTGCACCTTTGAGTGACGGTAAAGACGATTAAAGCGCCGTTAAACTTCTCCGCGATTCAGGTGTTAAACAATGCTTCGCTGTCTGCGAAAGCGCAAATATGCCAACTCGGTTCTTGCTAAAAGTTCGGCCGTCAAAACAACAATCATTCCAACGCGAGAAAAGAAATCAAACAATTATCTGTCAAAAAACGTGCCACGTGTCGAATCGATCCGAATAAAAAAGCGCCATCATATGATTCTAAAATGAATTCCAACGCATCTATTAATACACAAGAAAAATATTCTACTGTCAAGAAAAGCGATTACTCAGTTTATTTTTCTTTTTTTAAGTAATAGTTTTCTTCAACAAAGAATATATTCTTGATAATAAAATATACTTATCACAAGTGTTAGAAAATCTCATTATCATGTACTTGAAAGAAGAATTTATTTTCTCTTCAAGAATATGGTAAAGTTATATCAAAGAAAAATCAAACTTACTTTACGTCAACTCTTATAAGCGAACCAAATTTTTGTTTTAATTTAATATTCTTAATTAAAATAATGCCCTTATTAAAAATCAGAATATATTCAATTAAATTTAATGCTTGTGGCAATCTTATGATATATTTGCGGATATACAAACTTATGATATACTTAAAATAAATAATAAATTAAAATAAAGTAAAATAAAAAATAAATAATATTTACTTGAATACAGTATACATTTTTCTCTGTGTACAGAGTGTCTTGTATAAAATAGAAAAAATATTACTGTTTATTATTAATTATTATTTGACAAAGAATACCCTACTTATATAAAACATTCTGTAACGACCATAGATTATTACTTATCGAATTTTTGCCGTCTAACAGTTAGTGATGGACGATAAACGACATATCATCTCGTTACGTGTTACTGCTTTCGAGACATATGGTGGCTTTTTTGGCCATCGAACGTATTCCATCTGACGTTTGGCGGTCGAAACGTTTTTCGTCCCCTCAATCGACTTCGCCGCCGACTATATCGAACCTGGTAATAGAAACGATGGCATTCGGGGGCGATTTATGTCGCGCAGACCGACTACTACGACCACGGTGTACACGATAATAAAATCGCAGTCGCGCTCGTTCAGACCGTCCCGAATCGATGTTTGCGCGTAATCAAATTCCCCGATACGGCGACGGCAATTGCGACGGTAAAACTAATTTCGTGCTCTCCGTGACGGGATGGAACGATGGTGCGCATATGTAACATAGGTAGATATCGCGTAAAATGTGCGCGCGATTATTCGGGGAGATTGTCGTAACTTGGAAAGAGCAGAGAGAAAGAAAGAGAGAGAAAGAAAGAGAGAGAGAGAGAGAGAGAGAGAGAGAGAGAGAGATTGATGGAAACACCGCTGATAATATAGCAATCATCTCGGCTTTTGATTACGAATGTGCAGAGCATATTACGCGAGTATATTAATTAACCTATCGAAATCCATCAGCGGAGAACTCTATTATTATTCGATATGATACACTATGGGAATCGTATCTCCCAAATCTGACGCTTCATATACCATCGAAACAGGCTAATAAACATGCCCCATGATAAATTACAGGATACAATTAATTCTATGAAGCGAACAACAATCCGATAATTCCTTACGGAACGAGAAAAAAGAAGAAGAGTCGCGTTTTTCTTAAATTTTCATGAAAAGTCATACATCATCGATTACGATCTCTCTGGTAACGCGAGTCTTTCGTGACAAACTACGTTATTCTCCCTACTCTCTTGCCGAAGAAAGAGAAGGAAATGAAAAAGCGTGGCTCGCTGCTCTTGATGGTTAATAATAAAGTAACCAGTCCCGATCGGGAAAAATTGCTTGGCGGTCATCGCGAAGAAGAATTTGCGGAAGTTACTCCTCGATCATGTCGCGTAAACGCAAATACAGGAATATAAAGGGAAGGAAAACTGTCCTGCGTTTATATTCCATTCCCAAGGGAAGAGCGAAAACCTTTTATCGATCATAACTTTCCTTCTAGGAGGTCCTGACCTCGACTTCGAATGGCCGAAAAAAGTGTAAAATTCATTCCAACTTGGAGTCGTTCAAATCCAGCGAGCGTTTTTTATCGCAAGCTCCGAAAATTCCTCCTTCCGCGTGAACCGAAGGCCGATCGCAATCGCAAATATGGAAATTCCGATCGTTCTTGGCTTAAAGATACGCGATAGCAACTTTACGAGATGTATATGTAAGATATACGCAGGATGCAAGTGAAACTTTTAAACGTCGCATATACGTTTCGCGGCTTATTTTTCGCGATTATCTTTTGCAGCGGTACTTAAATTTGATATCGTGCAAAATGTGCTTTTTTGATGTTGAATAATATTTTACATATAAATTTAAACTGCAAAATTCTGCGAAATAAAACAATTACGTCGAAATTAAAATGACACTCAGTTATGCAAAAATTCCTTTTTCGATATATGTTTTGTTTGACTTCTTTCTATATCGGAGGGAGAAAAGAAGACCGGTGAAATCTGTATTCATGAGAGTTTCTACATTTCGCTTATTCCCGCTTTATAAGGTTTCTGTCTCTATGGCCATGTCCCTATCCATCGATTCGAACGAGAAATAAGCAGTTTGCATTCCGTCAGTCGCAGCGACGCGCTATTCGAAGAACGAAAGAGGTAAAGCCGATCCCCGGGGTGGGTGGTCATTTCTTCTCCACGATGATGTTGGAGAAGTGAAACGCGATTTCCACGCGAACATAACGGAGAAGAGTGACATTCGAGTCCAGTTATCGAAAGCGCGGATCCGAGCTGGTTGCTGGGTTACGGAGGTGAAAGAAGAGCGCGACGATTTGCATTCAACGTATTCCTCTGCCGAGCGCGGAATCAATTTACTCCCTGTGGGATACACTACGTGACCCACTTTGCGACAAACAAATGATCGACACGAATGTCATAATTCGTGATACAACTAACTGTCTTCATAAATATTGCTTAATAAGTTACTTAATAAATAGCTTAATAAATAAGTAATAAAGTAAACTGTTTAATAAATAAGTTTGATATATCCGCAACACACTATTTTTTGATATTCGATCCGATCGCAAGATTAACCCATTCAGATCCTATGTACACAATTATGCACAAAACTTTAAAATCATGTAAAATAGTTATTTTTTAGAATTAGTTTCTCTGCGATCTCTCGATGGACTTGGAAATTCCTAACAATTATAAATCATAAAAAAACCCTTAGCATCAATAAAAATTAATTCAATAATTTTTTACATTACCTAACCAGAAAAAATTCAGCTCTGAATGGGTTAATAATTAATGTATATTGGTTTAAACTTAAATCGTTGGAAAATAATACTGATATTTTTGAAAATTTGTAAAAAATACGGTCGTTCTCATAAATTAAACTATGTAATCATTTCGATAATAATAATAAATGTTTTCTCAACTGTGCGATTTGCTTTAATTTTAATGTTGATCGATTTATTGTTCCATCTCTTGGATACAGCCGCAATCATGCAATTACACTTCTCGGGACGTACTTTTTCAGAGATTGAAAAGCTTTGAATCGCCAACGAAGAACCAAGAACACTCTCTATTTGAGAGGTGCGCGTAAATAGTCGAACGTAAAGATTCATTTCGCAATCAGATCAACCATAGCTCGTAACGTTGGCAACAGATTCTGATTTCCTTCCCTTCTGTGGATCGTTTCGACTGCCGTGCTACAGTCACCCTTATACTAGGTCGCTCATTTCCTATCTCGCCCACGGAATCGTCTTATTTGCATCAAAACCCTGTATTTGGCGGACACGTACACCATCGCGGAATCGCCTAAATGCAATTTAGCATCTCGTCCAAGTACATCTTTAAGTTCGATGCAATTCAATCGCCTTTCACGAAATATCTTTAATCTACCGAATTTCAACATTTGAAATAATCACTCGCCGGTTAGGCTTAGTAAACTTCAATTCAACGAAAAATTCGCTGTGATTTGCATTTATATATATACAGGGTAGCCCACGTAAAGTGTTACAAATTTATATCTCGGAAACGAAGCAATTTAGAGAAAAATGTTTGAGACGAAAGTCGTATGGTTTCAAGGGGGACATAAGATGGTGCCATTAGTTTGACATTGAAGAGTTACCTGAAGGTCACGTGAAAGTTATCTCCAATTTTTCAAATGGGACATTTTATATGCTTTTGCATATTCTTGCAGGTCATCTCGAGAATTTTCCAAAAATATATATATATATATATAATTAAGTTTTCATTAAGTACTTTCTTAATTAATGTAAAGAAAACACATAATTATTTCGAAAAAAAAAATGTAATTTGCAATTAACAATTACATTTTTTCTTTCGAAACAATTATGTGTTTTTTTTACACCAATTGATTCCTCTTATTATTTTGCACATAAAAGTATTAAGGTAAGATAATCGAAAAATGAATATTTTACAAGATACTTTACGGTTTATGTAAAATTAAGAAATGATTTCAAGCCTCATAACTCGGAAAGTACTTAATGAAAACTAACTTAAAAGGAAAGCTCTCGAGAGCTATAAGAATATGCAAAAGCATATAGGTTGTTCCATTTAAAAAGTTGAAGGTGTGACCTTCAGATGAACTCTTTAAAGTCAAACTAATGGCACCATCTTATGTTCCCCTTGAAACCATACAATTTTTGTTCGAAACATTTTTCTCTAAATTGCTTTTTTCCGAGATATAAATTTGTAACACTTTACATGAGCCACCCTGTATAATGTGGAATGTGAAAAATTGATACGAAGATTTCTACAATCATGAAACCGAGCTCACGAAGTTTGTTCGATAATTAATGGAGAACAAATCGGGATAAATATGCATGATGCTCGAAACTACATTCACAATTACATTTATCTTAAATTTGGAGCGCGTTTTCCAAAATAGTTGAATCTGACTGGTTGAGCTGACCAGCGGATGCGGCTTGCACTTTGCTGAAACCGCAGCAGGTAGGAACGAGTACCCGCAATTGTCCAGCTGCTTTATTTAGGTCAAGCATCGAGAGCGCATCGTGCGCAAGTGTATTTTGCGCGCTTGACAAATACCGATTGCAAGCGAATTATCGTGTACCGGCGGCGATGTTCTCGATTGATCGATCGATGGATGGATGGATCGATCGATTTGTGATAGGTAAATTAACAGACAGAGCAAAACGGACGAAGCTCTCAGCTCCGAGAATAGTTGACATGACTTTCGATATATCTCTAAATGCAAGACAATCAATTTCAAGAAAGATAAAAAATGCACTAAAACAAGAAATATGAAGAAATGTCCGTTTTTAAAAGAGAACTTCGATTTATAAACTGCTATTTTTACAAAAAGAAGTCTCTTGAATTTGTATGAGTTTCTGTTAAATTCATACTCGATATAAGAAGCATCTTTGAAACTTTGCAGAATATTTATCTTATTACGATATATCTTCGATCTTCGAAAATTTATCTATTTTTCTAAGTAATTTTTCAAAAAGAATCTTAAAATTATCTTTCGATGATACTAAATTTAAATCGAAATTATTTTTCTATCATTTCTTTTAATTTTTACAAATTTTTATTAGAAAAAGCGATATAATCGAGAATTAATTATTTCTATTTTTTATATTTTCCTTTAATTTAAAATTTTGTAAGCAGACACACACAAGAAAGAATGGTCTTTTTGAATATACATAATATAATATTTTCTATAATTTTAGAACTCTACTTTATTCATTAGCGTCACAAAGTACGCGAATTACATTAACCCGAATCCAAAACGCATCGATTCCAAGATATATCGCGCGAGGAGCAAAGACAAAATCGATTTCTTTAGACGACGCTCTTCTCTTCGTTGAAGACATCTAACTTATTCTAGTTTACATTTTACTCCCGTCGTCTATCGACATCTTTTATTCATTCGGCCGCACCCGAGTCGCAAAATCGCGTGACAAACTTCTTTAATAAAGTTTCAAATGAGCGTAACGCGGGCTATTGTCTCGTACCACTCTTTTTCGCAAAGTTACATATTGAATTATCATCGAAGACATCCTCGTATACGCTACGAGCTAAGGAAATATTCTTTTTACTTGCGATAAGCATATAAACTCATAAAATTGACTGATAAAAATTCACTAGATCCTATCTCGTAGAATCGTATATCACATTCATCTATTTAAGTTTACATTATATATCGTTTTACCAGGAGATATGACTATGTCCCGATAATTAATCGCAGATAATAAATGATTGAGATATACTTTGTGTAAAAATTTAAAACTTTACTAAGCAAATTTTCATTTATCATAGTAATAAAAGTTTCAGCAACATTATATGCGATATTAAATATTATATAAGATTAAGTTGCATTGTGGATTGCAAGATGTATATAGAATAAACAATATATGAAATTCATAGTATATAAAAAAAACATTATTAAAAATATATTCCAAGTACATAAAATAATATTTATATTTATATTCAACAAATAGAAGTTAAAAAAATAAAAATTTATAGTGCTATATATGATATATTGAAATCCACTATTTATATATGCTTAATGATCTTACTATAAAATAAAAATTTATCACTCACCAATCGATGGCTCGATGCATAACAACGAATTGATTACGTAGATTAGGTTAATCTGTAACATAAAAATATAAGATCTAAATTAATAAGAAGATTCGAAATAAAAAATATTAAAAAAATTATTATAAACGAGCCACGATCGTGACTGATTGAAGAAATGGCGGTGTGCTCGCCCTCTGGCATCATTAATTCTTCCGTTCTTATTTAAAAGTCAGCCGAGATCATAATGACTATCCGAGCGAATCGAGAGTTTCGGGAATTCTTCGTCGAGGAACACTGATTTCGTCTTCCAAAAGTTCGCCAGCTCTGACGAGGCTTTCATCCAGCGGTTAACCGACGTTAAAGCACTTTGCGTATGCTCGTGCTATCGATCGACCCATAAGCGTCGCTTTCTCTACGCCTCAATAAGCTAGTCATTGACAAGGAAGTAAAATAAGAAAGAAAAGATATATATATATATATATATATATATATATATCTTCTCTTTTTATATATATGAATATCCCAAAAGCATCAGATGTCTTTTTAGTAGCAGATTCTTCAATTTGAAATAGATTTTTCTTTTGCGAAGATGTCGGAAAAGATCATAATTTTTTGCAGGTTTTCAATATTTTCCATCATGTATTTTATATTAGGGGAATACTGAAATTAAAATTCTATTAAATTTCACTTAAAATTAATTGAAGAATGTAGTTTCATTAATCTCTTAATTCCATAAAGTTTAGTTTGCAGAAAGCCTTTTTGCAATCATTTATAATTCTTGCAAACTATTGACGACTCAATATTTTCGCTAAGGAAAAATTGTTTCCAAATTGGTCAGAAAATGTGCTATTAAAAATAATTTTTAAACATTCTATGGACAAACGAGTTTCTAGGTGGAGAAAGAGGGAGAACAAGGAATTATAAAGAAAAGAGAGAAAACGTACACCGAAAAAATTGTATTCTTAATTTAAGAATATACCACTTATCTTTAGAATATATACCACTAAAATAGGCGCCAAGAGGATCCTCTTAAGTTAAGAGGCAAATCTTCTAAAAAGATATTCTTAATACACAGAGAAAAATATTTCTTTGGGTTTAATAAATTTTGTTGAAGTCAAATAAGTTTAATTGGTCTAAAAGTTTTTTCCGTCTAATTTCAAATAGTCTTTTAATATTCTGAATCCCAACAAGGAATCCAGATTAAATAAATTATTTTAAATTCAGTTTGAAATTAAATTGATAAACAGTGATGTCAAAGAGGACTCACATGCATGCAGAGAACCTATGTGTGAGAGCAGTCCTCTCTTTCATCACTGCTAAAGGAAAAAAATATACTTTAGATCTTACGTTAATACAAGTCCTTTATATACATTTCATGATAAATATTGAATACGAGAAAAATTAAGAGTGATGTCGTCGCGTAGCGACAAATGAAGAAACATGTCGCGCACACGAAAATCGAGTTGTGATGTAGAAGTTGCAAATTAAGAATATATTCTTATTCATTAAGAATATATACTTATTTATTAAGAATATTTATTAAGAGGACTTATAAAGTATACATTTCAAGAATACAATTTTTTCGGTGTACAAACGATAAGAACGATGAATATATAATAAAGTGTGTCCAGAATAAAACATTAAAAACGTCGTTAAAAGATTCTAAATCCAGATCTAAATCCGGATTCGGCGAGAAATCCGGAAAAGAAAAAGAGCTCCGTAACAAAACTAGAGAAAAGAGAAAGCATGTTTAGAAGGGATGGAGGAAATGCCTCAGCGCTGTTAACCACCCCAGGGATAAAGACGGGTTAACCAGAGAGGGAGGTCGCCCCGAGGGTTATCATTCGCTGCACAAAAGCCGTAAGGCACGCTGTCCGGTTATTTCGGTCAATTCTCGAAGAGGAAGCCGCCCGGAAAATATTCCCATCGATCTATTCCGCGTTGACCTTTCTCTCCTCTCTCTCTCCCTCTCTCTCTCTCTTCCCATCTCATTCACATGCACATAGATTCTCACACGCACGCACTTATACGCGCAACGGAAACAGATACACCGACTGTATGAAGCGCCTCAAAGTACGCGCCTTTCGTAAGCCAGGTCAACCTCATCGCTCTTCCACGCCACAAAAGGACGCAAAATGAACCGTCTGTCCAATCGGCTGGATGCGAATACGAGCTATAAATACCGAGATGAAAATCGACGCGCCAGCTCGGCATTTTTCGGCATTATAAATAAATTTCTGACGGTCGGTCCGATTCACGCTCTACGCTGACTACTTGTCGGAGCGACGTGTGAAAGGATTTCCGGAAAGGCTTCCTGCCTGTCCGTGTAATTCTGCATAATTCTATGCTATATTCTAATCGCGACAAAAGCGAGCTCTCCGACCCAGCTTTCAATAACGAATCTCCTCGCCAAAGAATTCTTTCCAAAGCGAATCTTGCTCCAAATCTGTAAACTTTTGAAAAGACTGCGACAAGTGTGGCAAATTTAATTAGTGCCAGAAAGGTGAAATTTATATCTCGCGATAATTCAAACGTCTTGTACATAATACGTATCTTCACGTTCAGATCGCTGAAGGAATTAAATGTGTATCTTTCATCTTTTTAATTTTAATGTAAATGATTAAAAGAAATTATGAATAAAATTCTTCGTAACGGGAAAAATGTTTACTTTAATGAGATGTACGGGCTATCTCGAAACGATAGAAAAAAATCTTTGCTATCCAAACACGCGATGTTCATGGCAGGCAAGACAAGTTTTCTACTCGCGCAATATTCGAGATAAAAAGATACGGGAGAGGATTAGCTTTGTTGTTTCCATAATGCGCTGACGGTAATGAATGTTGCCGTTTTACAACACGTACCTAGATCCTTCGCGGCGATACAAATAATAAGATTTAGTATTACGACGTTTTGCGTTAAAAGGCAGAGACCGACTCTCCTCCTCCTCCTCTTTCTTTCTCTCCTCCCTTATTCCACCAGCGCCATTGTGCTTTTTATAACCGGGATGCGCGTAGCTGAAGATTCGTAAAAATAAGACGCGTCGAGGCAAGAGACATTTACATGAAAGAAACGTAAAATTCTGGGTCGCGACAGAATCTCATCTTTAAATCTTTAGATTTAATCCGCCAAGAGACTAACAATAAGCTCTCTTACGTCGACGTGGCAAACTGTGCCGCCCCGAAGCGCAATGTGACAAATATATGCTTTTATTTACATAAAACGCGCATAAAATCATGTGACGCGCGATATGATCCCGTATATTCAGATTCTCAAGTTTAATGCGGAAGAAAATCTGAAGCGCGCAATAAATTCTCGCTAAAATCATAACAAATCGCGGAAAGGAAAGCATCGTCCAGGACACGACTTGATCGATATTTGTACCGAAATGAGGATTTTAAACGGACAAATAATCTCTCTCGTGAATTTAATTCGGACAAGAGTTACGCGCTTCTCGTTTGCCGTCTACAAAAAGAGCGAAAATGAGATACGAGAGAGAAAGAAAAAGGAATAATACAAAATATTTCCACCCTTTATTCTCTCTATCTCGCATAATATAATATTTAATTATACGACTGCGAATTATCACGGCGCCCAACTGTTCTCTTCCGTCGACAAAATAGGTCCGACGATACATCATCTCGTAGCCTCGCGCATCTTTTCCCTTCCTTTCCTCCTCTCGAATAACACTCGCAATTTCGAAAATTTACTCGTGCGTAAAATAGCGGCTTTTTTACTTTTCAGAGCCAAAAACCGAGATTCTGGGTGCGCCGGATCTGTTCATCAATCGAGGTAGCACCATCAATCTCACGTGCGTCGTCTTGCAGAGTCCAGAGCCGCCCGCCTACATTTTCTGGAATCACAACGATGCGGTGAGTCCGATGCATCTCATAGATATTATCAGCCCCTATTTTCAGACGCACCCTCCGGACTTGAGCGCCAAGCCAAGTTTACGCGCGACGAATAATGCACATAGAAACGCGGCTGCAATATCGCGCGATTAGCGTGACCTAAATTTATTACTGACACGCGCGCGACTCTAGCCAACGTTGACTTTGCGCACGGATAATTAATGATGATCCTACTTCTCCCCGGGATATATATGTTTCCTAATATCGCGGAAGGCAACGCGTCGAATAAGTTTCTGCTTCTCGCTTCACCGCGAGAAGCCAAGTTTCCGCGAGATGAAATTTTCAGCGCCGCGCCGGCTGAAACTTCCATCTCCCTTCGTCATGTTTATTACGCGTGCACAGTTGCTCGAGATTATTATTGTTGTTGTTTTGCTCTCCTGCCGTTATATATTATATTTTACAATTTTTTTCGTTATTAATCCCGACAAACAAACGAAGTACCTGTACGCAAATGTAGTTTTACCCCTTTGATAAAAAAAAATCTCACTTTCTATCTTGATTGAATTTACTATCGAAATTACATGTGATATTTCAAAAAGAAATCTTTTTTTATAAAGATAATTAATTATAAAAATAAATAATTAATAATTAATAAAATAATTAAAATAAATAATTAATTTATTAATAGTGCTCAAAAAGGTTGGCGCAGGGATTCTCTTCAGATTATTAATTTTGTCTGAAAAAATATCTAGCGTGTTTATTAAGAATTAATCATTTCGCTTTCTCTCGATTCCCTCAATCCCGAGAGGATTTATGACAATATGAATAGCGGATATTCGAGTGGCTATCTGAGATCCAATCTGCCTTCGTAAATTTCGCTACGGGGATAATAGCGGTAAAGAGGTGCGTGATAAATGGCCGTACAGAGGCGTCGGTGAAGGTCGTTCCTAATTAGGTACCTCGTCTGGAACTCCCGGAAGTCGAACAGTTCCGATTAGGGCGCTGATAGCGGACGAGTAAGCGCACTTAACCACCTGCTGTCATACAAGAATGTTGAGCGGCTTGAAACGTCGCTAAGAATTAATCGGACGACATTTGCATCTTACGAGACGAGCCAACGTATATAATTTCGACTGTAAAATATATTTTCGCCACTTAATCCTGGCCGTGTATGTTTGAAGTCACAGGACAATATTTGCGCATTTATAATGAGCGGCTTGTGTTATACGCGTTTGCCCACGTATTTATTATAATTAAAATATCGCGCGAGAGTCGCATGCGCGTGTTTATGGCAACTATTAAGCCCGACCAAAAATATGCTCTAAAAATTTTTGAGTTTAAGCTCGTAAAACACGCGGTACACGCAGGAATGCAAATATTCCTGTAAAGAATTACTTTTCCCGCAAGAATTTTCCCACAAATAATTCACGAGTCATTTAAAATGATAAAGTGCGAATGAAAAAAATAACGCGAACAAAAAATGTGGAAGGGAAGATATTTCCCTCCTTCCTTTTGTCATATTTATTCGCGCAACGGAATCTATTATTTTATTCTTTCCTAGACCCAAACTCGAAATTCCCACGATGGGGACTAGCTTTTTAGCCGGCGATAACAGAGTTTTTCTAGGACGAATTAAGTATGCGCGCGCACAAAGGAAGATCATAAAACATTCCGACGACGGCGACGGCGGCGGCTGTTTGCGAACGGTTGACCGGCCAATAAATTTTGATAATGTCCCGACTGGCTGGCCCGCCGCTAAATCGTGAGAGTCGTGGCAAAATTGGTAACGGCACTCGGGAGGTTCCATTAGGCGCATTAAGCCTCACTGAGAGCTTTGGGACTCGGCTGGACGCGCAACGTAGAAACAACTGCTCGCTCACCTTAAAGAGGGCTCCGTCGTGCGTGACTAACGCGCGTGTAGTTTCGAAGGGTCAGGTTCTGGACCATAAATGAGTCGAGAGGGAATCCCAAATCCCAAATCCACGCGATATTATTCCATCCTGCAGTCGCGTCTCTCGCGCGCGAAGCTGGAAAATACGTTGTACGATTAGCTTGAGTCCAGATTTATCAGAGTCGAATGTTGCCTCCGCTGTGTTATAATTAATTCAACGATCGTGCCATCCTGGAACGGAATATCTCCCGTTACGTGATTGCGGAGGAAGTACTTTGTAGTGACTGTTTCGTCTTATCGAGAGAGGCGAATCGAATGTTAAACTCGAGAGCTTTTTCACGTTAGCGAATCGGGACAAATGTTTGTGCTCGAAGCAGCTCGAATCCTCTTAAATATTATCGCGTGTATTCACGAAGGATTACGCGTGTGGATTTCAGTGGAAGCTCGCTCAGCTCAAGTAGCAGCTTCGGATCGTCCTCTTTAAATATTTCGTCAGCGCTGCCGATAAAGTGCCTCGGTAAAGAGATCGCATAGGTTCCCATAGGATCGATTAGAAGGCCCGAGCAAAATAACCGTGTTACGATCCGATAATCGTGATCTTGCGCGATCCATAATAATGATTCATGCGCGTTTGCGAAAGACGGCGCGATGGCCTCTGGACGTGATAAACCCCCTGGTCGCTACGAGCGATAAGGGAGCGCGAGGAACAATCATCCCCCGCCCTCCCTCCTCTCCAGAAATCATCCCGGGGGAACCGACCGAAATTCCCCTTCCGATAATAAGGTCGCCCTCTCCTCCCTCCCTTTCTCCTTCCGGATCGATCCATCGCGCGCGAAACATTTTCCGGCCGCAAGGAATCCACCGGAACCACCCGGGCGCGTTTGCTTTCACGCTCCGATACATCTTATCCCTTTGATTTTGATTGAATTTCGTGCCGGCGTCTGTTGCGGCGACCGCATCCCAGACGCCGCGTCGCTTATCGATGCGCGACGAACGATACGACACCTCTAAAAAGATAGCGTCTTTACTTCTCTTTTTTTTAGAAATTTGTGTCTTAAAAACGCAAGGATGATTTTTCGATATACAGAGTATTTCTTAATAAATATGAAAAATTTTCTGCAGATGATTCTTTGTCGAAAATTAAGAGAGGTTTTTCATATAAATATATACTTCTGCATTCCTCCCTGTGGAGTTATACTCCTCTAAAAATAGGGGTAAAAATTAGATTTTTATTTTTTTTCTCAAATTTAGAACAAGTTGAAGAAATAAAATTAGGTGGCTATTTTCTACTAGTAAGGTTATTTATTGATACTTTTTTCAGTTTCCCGTATTGTTATAATATAAGAGGATGAAACTAGCAATTAATCCCTATTTAATTTTTTATTAAAACTTTTTAATGTTTATATGAAAAACCTCTCTTAATTTTCGAAAGAATCATCTTCTATTTTTCGCATTTATTAAAAAACATCCTGTATATTGACATTACGCTCCAAAAATCACCGGAAAAAATTCTGCTCCGAAAATTCTCAAGGAAAATAAAAAAGAATAAATGTGTGATTTCAAATTTAATTTTCGGGACATATATGATTCCTGATCAGTATTAAAAGAAACAATTGGATATTAATTATTTATCATATCAGACCAATTAATCAAATCAAATTTCGATCTAATCTCATTTCTCTCCGTTTCGCTTTTCGAATCAATCCAATTCATTTCAAAGAAATCTCCCTTATTGAAAGATGATTAAATATATTCCATCTTATTTATATGTCAATCATGGGGAGATTGCTAAAAGGAGAAAGAATTTGGCACGAATTGCGTGACAGAAGGAAAAGCACATTTCGCACAAATTCGAACGATCGTGTCGAAAGTGACAGATGTATCGGAGAAAATCCGCACGCGAACAAATCGCAATTATAATCTTGGACCGATTACGGATCGTTATATATCTTCGATTTTATTCGTAATTGTCCAAATAAAACGCGATTTTTGAAACGTTGCATTAATTTCGCATATCCCTCTCGTTATTTTCCTTTGGCCCGCAAAACTGCCATTGCTGCCGTGGACGGAAAGATCTGGGATTTCTCGATCCTGCTTAAATAGAGCGATATAAGATGTCAGAGACAAACAGTACCGAATTTATGTACCGTTTTATAAGTCCCAAGCTCATTTTCTGCGATGAACGCACGTTTCATCCTCATGTATAAACACATTTCCAAACTGAGTGTGATCTTTATTTCGTTGATTCTCGTATACGAAATGAGAGAGCGTCCCTCGGCGTGGGTGTGTCGACCGGACACGTGCGACGCGGCCGCTTTTATTTACGGCTGTTTGCATGTGTCGGCTACAATTCCGTGTCGAGTGTCGACAAAAAAAAGCTAGTAACAGATCGTCGAGAGTGCCGCTCATGTTACGCTTACATGCGTGACACGCGCGAACGCAAAATTTTTCTCTCGCAAAATGGACTATGATTCGAGCGAAAAACGAGCGACGATGAATCGTAGGCGAGTACTTAAAGAGAGCAGTATGATATAGATGCAACAAAAATGCATCAATCATCATTAACAAGCAGTGAATTAATTAGCGAAAAAACGAATAGATCAAACAGATCATCTTATTATCAGAATAAGATCATCTTATTATCGATGAATTGGCGATTATTCAGATAAACATTTTCCCGTCTCATGTCTATACGAGAGAAAATAAAAATTTCTCCTATCACAATGAAAAATTTGATATTTTCTCCCATATATTTTTTTCCTCGTTAAGAATAATATCGGTCGACAGGCATTAATTATGCGAGAACGCGATTACACGGCTTCTAAATATTCTCTGCGGAAAATCAATTGACTACTCTATCCAGCTGGGAGATAACCAACTTATTATTTCAATAGCGAGCGTGCAACGTATTAAGCATAAAATTTGAATAAATGGAAGAATAATACGGTAAAAAAGTGATCCATTTGCGATGGTTTTCCATCATGTTGTTTCCCTAAATCTTTGTTCAACTCGTATGCGATGTGTATGTTATTCGACATCATTACATAATATCGTTGCTCGTGCAATATGAGGAAACATAAAAACGAGAAATCACGATGAGACAATTAATAATTAACGGACCTCTATTTTTCTGAGCACAAAACCAATATTTAAACAGAAGATCTCGTCTCGAGAGTGCTTCGTAGAAGTAACGCGATGCAATTTTCCAGCGTCGTAAGGAAACCTAAAGTGAAATTAGGAAAGGTGGGATGAGCTCCGAGTGTGTTGCGACACAAATACCGATTCATTATAATTTTCCGAGGTACAACAAACATAGTTGCGCGCACAAAAGCATACCTTGAGGCGACAAAAATTATCGTTACGCGATATAGAGACTCGTTGTTATTTTAACGAGTATCAAACGATACGATACACGACAATCCAAATTGCATTTAGATTATTCGGGGGTCGATCATAATGCAATCCGCGGTATTTTGCGGTGATATTGAATATTCTACGTGTCAGATGACAATATAATGATATTATATCGCAGAATATGTATTTTTGAAAAATGCGTCGATTGCGTCACATTTTTCGAAAGCACTTCACAATTTGCCGCACTCATTTGGTCTGCAGCGCAAAACAACAAAATCCCAAAATAACAACCGATTTCAACGTAATAACCGGCAACCGGCTTTATTCTATTCTCGACGAAGAGGAAACGCGAAGTGCAGCGAGCGAAAGCACGTGTGAAAAATTCACCCGAGAAAACCACGGATTGAAGGTCGGATTTATCAAAGCAAACGAAATGGCAAACGGGGAGACGCAAAAGGCGAGAATATAAGTAGAATGTCGCAAACAGAAATGTCAGTGCGAGAAATAAATGTTCGGTTATTAAAGTTAATTTCATCTCTTTTATTATCAGGAGTTTAAAATGTTCGAGGAGGCAAAATTGTAATATGCATATCGCATATCTACGTGGGATGAATGCAGAATTATAGAATAACTAAGAATTATGCAAAACGCGTTACATCTAGTTAGATAAATTCGTGGAGAATTGGTGGAGAACTATACTTTTTTTTAGACCAATTAAAAAAGGACCAATTAGAAAAGGATAATACGCGATATATGTAGTTTCATTTCATATACTCAACTGCAAATGACACAATGCCGTACTGTAAATTCGTTTAATCCATTCGTACTTTATATTCCCTCGAAAGGATATACAGGGTGTTCGTAAATTCGCGATAAATATTTTAATGACAAATTCTTTTTAAGACAAAAATTCTAATACGAAAATGTCGAGGCTTTTAACAGTTTTCAAATGGGAAAAGTTTAAAGATCACGATTTTAGTGAAATTCTTGAATATTTTCACAATAATTTCACCAACATCAAAAGTACTCGATTCATGGGAGCATTTTTATTATTAGCCATTTTCCCACCGCTGAGCGCGCGAAATTCTAGGTCATTCGTGATTTTTAAACTTTTCCCATTTGAAAACTACTATAGCTTCGACATTTTCGTATTAGAATTTTTGTCTTAAAATGTTGCAAAGAATTCTAACATTAAAATATTTATCGCGAATTTAGGAACACTCTGTATATATATATATATATATATATATATATATATATATATATACACACACACATATATAAGTGTGTGTATATAAAGTTAAATTAATATAATTCGCATATACATATACACACAATGTATCAATTATTGATGAAATTAATAAATTAATATTTCGCGCAAATTTATTAAAAACTCATGTTACGCAATATGCGGCAGCGATTATAACATGACTAGTGCATTCAACCGCTTTGTTAATAATTTCAATACGTTTTCAGTAATGCGCAGCGGATAATCTACGTTACTCTCGACACAAAGCAATTGACTTTGTCTGCATTTTCAAATTTTCAACTATATAATATGAATGGCAATGGTGGGATGCGAGGGAATCATTTTACAATCACCGCCGAATTAATACGACAAATTTGATAAACGATAAGAGAGGAGAGAGGGAGAGGGACGAGTAAGAAGGGTAAAACTATAGATGGTACAATGGCAGAGATGCAGAACCGAGGGGAGCCGTTATCTTGCGCGAACGAAGGCTGATAAGACAAAAGTACTAACCCGTAAAGGAAAGGAAGGGCGGGGAAGCCATTTCGACGTACCACCATTGAGTCTGAGGCGCTCCATCTCGACCGACAATCCCGCGGGATACCGATTTCCGGTAAGAGCGTGTAATGAGATTGACGAGGCCGTCCTCTGCCTCTCTTCTCGCCTCGTCGTCCAAACTTTTGCACGCGTCAAAACTTGAGGAAATTACTTCTATTAAACGCACTGCAAAATTATTCGAGTCGTTGAGTTGCGCTTTTTAATCAAATAAAGATATATTTTTGCATATAAAATTCCTTGAATAATTAAATAAGAAAATTCGCGGCTCAATTTATTATTGATGAGAATTGACCAGCAGTAATTTTGCCATCTCTGTCATTTCCATCTATTCTTTTCGATAGTTAAAAGCGTATTATTAATTCCATATGTATTATTAATGATTTAAAATGTGTAAATTATGAGTCTCTCTCTCTCTCTCATCAGAGAGAATTATAATAAACGTTTTGTAATCGACAGAACGAAGACTGCAAATATGTTTAAATGTAACATCCATTTATTTCAGATCGATTTAGTCGCCAAAGTTAATCGGTGAGTAATTGGTCGCTGTTTTAATTCAATCGTCAATGCAGAGTCAGCATTTTATACGATTAATGAACTGAAAATTGGATATTATTTATCTATCTTGATGATCGAGTAGAATTGAATAAAAATCGATTCGATTCAAAACACATCGCTCGTTCGAGTAATTATAGAAATGTCATTTATCGTATAAATCCGCGCATATATCGCGTAAAAAGCGATACTATATTAAACATTTCGATATAAGATTATATTATATATATTGCAAAATATTCAAGAGAGCGATCACTCGCTCGATCAATATTGAAGATGCGATTGTTTATCGTTCACGTACGCGTTAAAGAGAACGCGCGAAGAAACTTACCACGGATCGTAAAAGTTTAAGGAATTCTCAAGACGTAAGTTTACGTTACGTAGTTTCAGAGGTACAACTCGAGTCGGTGTTGCTTAATTTTATGCTCGTGTATATGAACTGCCGAAAGAACGACCACACCCTTCGAAAACTCGTTAATTTGCGAGTTGTAGCGAGTTGTAAAAAGTCGACGAGACTCCAGCTTCACATACAACTATCGGCGTAAGAAAGTTCAGTTTTCATAGGCGGCAGAAATGTACACAGAAAAAAAATAAGTGCAAAATCAAAACTTATATACTTAAACTAACGCGTTCATTGTTTCGTACATACGCAACAGTTTATAATCTTCTTAGAAGAATTTAATAATTTTAAATTTCATATTATAGTCTTATTTTAATATTGTAATTGTTACCTCAAAAATATACATATAATTATTTAATTCTATTTTAAGAAAATTATAATCTTTGATTTAAAAATGTTATTTTCTATCCAACACCGTTTTTTTCCATTCAAGAAAATTAAATCTTAAATCATAAGAATATATTTTTCTTGATTGAACTATATAAAATGGCTTCATTCAAGTAAGCAATTATTCAAGCAATTATATTTTTCTTTAATTGACGCAATATAATCTCATTTAAAGATTTCCATGTTAAAACTAAATATATTTTCAAAACAAGAATGTCCTTTTTTGTGCACAGAAAAATAATAAGTGTCAAATCAAAACTTATATACTTAAACTAACGCGTTCATTGTTTCGTACATACGCAACAGTTTATAATCTTCTTAGAAGAATTTAATAATTGTAAATTTCAACAATATTATAGTCTTATTTTAATATTGTAATTGTCACCTCAATAATATATAATTATTTAATTCTACTTTAAGAAAATTATAATCTTTGATTTAAAAATGTTATTTTCTATCCAACACCGTTTTTTTCCATTCAAGAAAATTAAATCTTAAATCATAAAAATATATTTTTCTCGATTGAACTATATAAAATGGCTTCATTCAAGTAAGCAATTATTCAAGCAATTATATTTTTTTCCAATTGACGCAATATAATCTCACTTCAAGATTTTCATGTTAAAACTAAATATATTTTCAAAATAAGAATGTCCTTTTTTTGTGCACAGAAAATAAATAAATGTCAAATCAAAATTTATATACTTAAACGCGTTCATTGTTTCGTATATACGCAATAATTTATAATCTTTTTAGAAGAATTTAATAATTTTAAATGTCAACAATATTATAGTCTTATTTTAATATTGTAATTAATATTGTCACCTCAAGAATATATAATTATTTAATTCTATTTTAAGAAAATTATAATCTTTGATTTAAAAATGTTATTTTCTATCCAACATCGTTTTTTTCCATTCAAAAAAATTAAATCTTAATTCATAAGAATATATTTTTCTCGATTGAACTAAATATAAAATGGCGATATAAAATGGCTTCATTCAAGTAAGCAATTATTTAAACAATTATATTTTTCTTTAATTAACGCAATATAATCTCACTTCAAGATTTCCATGTTAAAACTAAATATATTTTTAAAACAAGAATATCCTTTTTTTCTGTGTATGTGCAGCTGCCACTAAGGGAGCATAGACGTATGCATGTGTCTGTGCATCCGGCGCATTATTACATGGTCCGACCCGATTAATAATGGATTTTGGAAACGAAAGTTCGCGTATTATCTAGTGTTAGGCGTGCTTTAGATAACGGAACGGAAGGAAGGTAGCCGCGGCGCTTATCAAACTCGGCGACAGCGCTAACTTTCCTTCCTCGGTTCGATTAATCGCATGCTTTGAGAACACGATGGGAATAAACAACTCGGCGACCGATATTCTATTCTTATTCCCGGGGATTCGATGCGAGCGACAGTCCGGAAAGATTAAATTCCCTCCCGAGCATAGCTTATACTTAATCGAAAGAAACTTCAAAGAAATCTCTTGTCCCGTTCCGTCTTTCTTTTCTCAGCGCGGGACAATTACACTTTGCATACAATTACTTCGAATTGCCCTTTTGCGAGAAGGAACTTGAGCATGCAATATAATATAATACTTTAATAGCGTATTGTGGAGATAAAATAAAGCGAGAAAAATCTGAAAATATCTTAAAAAGCCCTTAATGTGAATATCAATAATACATGACAGATGGTAAATATAATTGCAAGTCTAAGTGCGCGAATTTGACGCATTTTAGGCTTTTTGGGTAAAAGTTCCTAAAATTAGATAGATTCGCGAGAAAAACATACTTTAGCAAAACTCTTGAATTTTACATTAACTATGGAGGCGAGTTCGGCTTGTACGAAAATATAGCATGCAAAAGAAATTGAATTAATAATAAAGCATTTATCCTTGCCGAGATGATCGTGGAAGAGCACGACGCTCGAATTTCTTAACGTCGAAACACAGAAGTGAATATCCAACAACGTGTTGTTGGGGATGCTCTACAATTCTCGCTCCCTTAAGAAGGCTTACGTGCCTCTCTCAGACGGAAGCGAGCGTAAAGTTCCGGCTCCGTGGATTATTTATTTAAAAATCCTTCTCGGCTCTTGCCGAGACTTTCTTCGCCCTTTTCCTCTCTTTCCTCCCTTTCCCTTTTCTATCTATCTCTCTCTCTCTCTCTCCCTTTATTCCTTTCAACTCGCGTGTTCCAAATGTTAGACTCTACCAACCTCGCGTTAAAGCGACACTCGTGACGAGCGTCGTTGAGTGGAACAGACGTAGGATAAACACGACGTTCGTCGGAGTCTTGCAACGAGTACGCTACTAGCGTTTAGATGTCGCGCCCAATTTTCCATTGCAAATTCGCAGGTTTAAATAACACGTAAAATATTGTGAAACTGTTGGATTATTTTCGCCCGCGAGAAAGATTTATTTTTTCCTATTATATATATATAAACAATACAATATTTGATTTATAACAATGAAATATGTTCAGGTTTAATTTTTCTATAGAGAGATATTGCTTCAAAATATTTTCCTCAATTTTTCAATATTTCCTATGGAAGAATCCGAGAGATATTGCTGCGCAGTATACACTCCAATAACTCAAATTAAAAACTATACAACGACACGCAATATTGCGTAGAGAACACACACACACACACACACACATACGCACACATACATTTACAAAATTCTTACGCACTTGTCGCGGAAAGATCGACCGCTGTAACATTTTCTTGGAGAATATCATCGAGGCATAAGATCGCTGGCGAAGTAATTTGCATCGAACATCGGAACGCAAACCCTTCCTTCCCCCTCGCATCATCGGGAAAAGAGAGCCATTCCAGTATCGTTTACAATCTTCGATCCGATCGTGGATCGTGTAAAACGCGTCAGGAGAAAATTCCTGCTAAGAAGAAGAGAGGAAACGTCGTATTTTTTTTTCTAACCCTCGTACTTTACCCTCCGCGAGCGAAAAGGGAATCCTTCGACGGCTTATCTCCGTCCGCGTCCTCATCGTCTCCAGAATACCCATCGGGACCAGTCCAATAAAAAAGTGTATCCGCCGCTGGTTAGCCGATTTCTCACTCGTCCCCTTCCTTTTGCAGCTTCAACGTTCGACCCGAGAGATATCCGCGTCTTAAAGCGATCGCTCGATCTCTGTTCCAGATAATCAGCTATGACTCGAACAGAGGTGGAGTCTCCGTGGTCACAGAGAAGGGTGACAGCACGACGAGTTTCCTCCTGGTGCAAGAGGCAAAGCCGTCGGACTCGGGACGGTACACTTGTAACCCCAGTAATGCTCAACCGAAATCGATCACCGTACACGTACTCAACGGTGAGTGATCGAAGATGCGAGGATGATTTCTTGCGAGGAAAACGATCAGGAGAGACATTAAGAACGTATATCTTAAAAACGTGTCAAAAATGTCTGGGCAAGAAATTTGAATAAACTTTTGCGGGATCCCACATAAATCTATTTTTTCACTTAGAAATTGTAATTAATTTATTGCTCCGTCAATTTCTCTTTCGCTGATCTATAATCTAAAAATTTTTAATTTCCATTGTTAAATAATTATAATCGTTGTGATTTAAGGATGTTTTGTATGTTAAATCCAGGCAAAAAGTAACTGAAAATCAATATTGATAAATATCCACTTTTGATGTATTTTGAATATGAGAAATTGTGTGGAATATTACAATTTGATTTTAGCTACAGTGCAGAGATGTATTTTTTAATATTTATTGCGTTTTTACTGAAATATTCCGAATTTTGTTAATCGAAATGATTAACTTTTGGCAGAGAATTTCGCCTTGTGATAGATACATGGCTAACTTCATTAAATTATATTTAATATCTTTTTAACCAGTTAGTATTTGTACAGTATTATTTGACCAAATATTTTCTCTGTATCTAAATTTTCGCAAATTTTAAACAAATTCTGAATATTATTTCCATGTGTTTTTGTCATTTGAATCGACGTTATACGTTTCCCATAAGAACACATGTTAATTCGGTGCAAATTAAAATCCTTATAACTTGTGAAACGCTTTAGTGAATCGATTTAAAAATTGTACTGAAGATTCTAAACATATGTAAGGACATTCTGTACAATTTTCATGAAATTCTCAATATTTTGAAAATAGGTACAAAACGTCCTTAAACTATAATCATTCATCCAGAGTTGGCAAATTCTCTTTTTCGGAAGAGATCGCGCAAAACCGCGTTAATTATGCGGACGGGAAAATAATTAGCCAAATTGCAGTCGACGCGTTTCATTCCATTATCAGTCGGAAAGGTGGGGAAAGGAGGGAAGAAGGGAAACCGTGCGGATGGGAAAACGCCAGGCGTCGCGGGTCTTCAGAAAATTTAAGTGTTGCCCTCTGTTTCAGGAGAGTATCCCGCGGCAATGCAGCACGGCGGTCAGGCCAAACAACCGAGGCTGTACTCTCTTCTGCTCTGCCTGTGTCTGCTACTTTACTAATTGCTCCATTTCATCGCGCATTTTCGAAGGAAGAAGTCGGAGAGCACTTTAGAGCGAATGAGAATGAGTGCGTGTGCGTACGTGTGTGTAGTTAGAAAGGTGTATGTGTGTCTGTGTAAGAGAAGAAGAAAGAGAGAGAGAGAGAGGAGGAGAGAGAGAGGTATTTTCGTCACACGGGTCGCGCGAAAATTGCCCAAGTGTCATGGATGCTGGCGAGATGGGACGGTGCGACGAGGCGCATCCGACGAGGATGCTTTTGACTGTGCACCGGAACGATGACTCTTTCGCAACGACGCGCCATTTCTCGATGCGACGACGACAACGCGCCCGGAAGGAAGGGTGCAGCCAAGCAGTGCGATGACGCTTTTAACGGTGGCTTCGCACAGGCCACGAGGCCATCCGGGATCGCGAATAAACGTGCTACGATAATAATACGTGTAAGAGAGCGCGCGCACAAATGCATCACGATTATGAAAACGTATCACAGGCGTAGTCGGTACCGGGTTGGGCCACTTATTCGCGCGAGCGAGCTCGTATAGTTTGACGTTGTGCAAGAGAAAAGAGCGAGTACGTTTATTCGACGGATAAGTCGTAGCTCAACGTCGATGAAATTGCACAAAGGGCAGTTAAGATTCGCAAACGAGAGTATACGATATCCCCGGGGTGTCGCGCAGAAGTCACGGACGTTTTCAGTTTTCATTTAAATATTCTGAATAATCGCGCCTTAAATGAGAATCTTCTCCAAGTCTTCGGAACATGACTTCCCCGATTCATTTGCATTTCATCGAACATCTTTGAATTCCGAATCGTTCGCGATTCAGAAGGAAAGAACTCTCGAAACAATCGGCTCTCCTCTCTCCAAGTGCGATGGCAAATATCTCCGACTCGAGGTAAAAAAAGTGAGTCTTCCGGGAGCGAGAACGCATGGCAGAGGTGACAGAAGCTCGACCGCGGGTTCAAAGGTTCAGGATTGCGTCGCGAGTGGCTGGCTTCCTTCGCGATTAATTCGAACAGGCTCGAAGATTGCGAGTCTACCGATTCACTTTCCGGCGACGAGCGCATCGAGAGGAGAAGAACAAATGTATTGCCACGCAACCGCGGTTTTGACGCGGTACACGCTTCGGAATCCGCGCAACTGGGCGACCATCAATGATCGACAACGACTGTACCGATGTATACCGCTATTTATTCTTTCCCGACCGCATGCACACAAGAGCCTTTTGTCCGATCCTCGCAATTCTCATGTTTCAATATTGACGCCGCCGCACTTCCGGCGATCAACGGGCGGCAAAATCTCGAGTCTCTATCGTCGTGTGATCGGCGGCTATTGCGGAAGCGATTATCGCGCAATCGAATCGTACGTCTCTCGATTTTCTCCTTTTGTTTCTTTTACGTTTCGCTCAACATGTTCTCCTTTCCTCCGTATCAATTGGGTAAAATCAACACGATTCTAGGTCGAAATCGCTAAATAGCATGATCTTTATTTCATCTGTAGATTTGTATATCGATTATAAGTAATCGTGCTTCTTCACACTCAGAACAGTTGGCGTTTATGTAAAACGGTGAAATTAGCTTATGCGAAACAATAGTCGGATATTGTGAAATTCAACAGCAATTAACGCTTCTGTACCAACAATTGTCGTCAAAAGATGCAGAGACAAAGACTCGCGCGGTGTATATGATGGATATTTGCATTAAATCCAATCTCGCGTTATCTCTGATACGTTGTAAAAATTCGAGGAGGAATGGAATTTTTTACATTGCAAAACAAGCGAATATTTATGCGCGGGAATTGCCTAAAGGAATCTTCTTCGACAAATTTTTTAATATTAATAGAATTACACAATCCAGAACAATATTTCTAAAGCAATGTAAAATTCATTGTTCGCGCGAGATTTTAAGAGACACATTTGACTGATACCTCTCTTACAAAGCAAATTAAATTTCGTAAACGCACAAGAGCGACTTCTTTCTATAACGGAATTAATAAAAATATCCTATAAAAGTAGCACAAAAAGTAAAGTGTCGAGGGGGATGAAAATAACATTACGCGGAATTTAAATAAAACCCTATTAATTCAAATATGCCCACCTTTCTCTGTATAATATTCCATAGTTTACGCCAGTTCCCGTGACAAGTACGTAGTTGGACGATGTCGGAGAAAAAATGCGGGATATATCGCAGAAAAAAGGAGAAAAAGGATGGAATTTATTCTCCTCTTCCGAGGAGATTTCCATGGAGAAGGGGAGCGTAATTAAGAAGGATCGGCCATGCGTGCAATTTGTGCAATTAGCAGACGCAGGCGCAAGCGCAAGTGTGGTAAAGACGGCGCAACGAAATCGATCAAGCTCGTGCGAGGAAGGCGCGAGACGCATCCGGTTCAATTAGCCCTCGCAATTTGCTCTTTTCAAGCAACCGCCCATTCGTCTTGGCCGGGCAGTCGTATCGGCAACTTCAAATATAATATCGAATTTTGCGCAAACACCCACCCTCGGCGCGATTCATAATTCTTGTTCGCACCGTTCCTGTCCTATTCGTTTCTTATATTGCAACGTACTTTGTCATTTTTTAGCGAAACACGCTGTACGGAAGTTTTTTGCTTATTTTATTATATTTTCTTCGGAGAGGAGATTCTCTTCTCTCGTTTCGAAATTATTCTTAAATATTGAGGAAAGAAATTTGCATGATTTTTCACTCGCATTTACATATATCTTTATTTATGTTTGAGATTGATAAAAGTATAGTTTGATAAATCGTGCTAAAATCGACATATTCTATGAATTTATCCCCGCGTCTCATTGAAATGCATAATGTTTTAAAGATGATCCTGTCGAAAAGAAAAAGGTTTGATTTTTCAAAAATGTATGCAACTCTCCTTCGATTCTATCAATCTTTACGTTGGAAATGAAGGGAGAATTTAAATATCTCGTCTCTCGTGATTGAGTTAAACGCGTTCGTAAAAAGGTAGCTATTATAGTCGATTCGGTAACCGGTTTAAAACACATTTAGGAACTTCTTGCCATGGACGGCGCATAATTCAGTATGACCGCGTTCCCGTCACCCCGTCGACGATGTTGCGCTCTCGTAACGATTAATAAAACTCGGGACTGTCGCAAACGCGAACAGCGGAATAAAAGCAGACGGAAAATATGAATAATGAATGAGAAAGGGGGGAAACACGTGCCGGCCGAAAGCGCGTGCGCGAGCGCGAGCGCGAGGGACGACATCCATGGCGGAAGAAGGGTGGAAGAATTAAAAAAAAAAGTTCCCAGCTACCCCAGTAATACAGTGGCTCGACTACGCGTAAGAACATGCCTCTTGTCATCATCATCGTCGTTGACCGGATAATCAAGTCCCCTGTCTTTCTGGCCCGCTCCTTCCTTATTTCCCGGACAAAAAGAGCGACCTCCGGCCGGAGGTAGACGTTTAGTGGACCTTTCCTCCCGTTCGCGGATGGTCGCTTCTCCATTCTTTCCCCCGACCGAGGAAAATCGGATGGTTCCGGAAAAAAGTGCGGTCATGGAACGAGAGATACGGAGGAAGACAAGGAGAGAAAAGGGGGGAGAAAGAGAGAGAGGAGGGTCGACGCTCACCGATCTGCCTTCATTTATCAGGTTAAACGCGAGGTACACCACATAATGTCGTCGACGAGGTTCTCCAAGCGGATGTACGCCCTCGCTTCTTCTCTCATTCATGCTATCACGCGTACACGCACGCACGTACTAATCCGCTCTACATCTCGTGCGAGCATTGAATTAACGCGTGGTTGATCGCATCAGTCGATCGACCGATTAATTTGATGTTTCATACGACGGAAATTATATCGCAGATAGTATCCAGAAAGAGAGAGAACTGACGTGTATTACGCTTATTCAAGATGCGAAACTGCAAGGGAAGATGAAGCTGTGTAGTGAGGTCTTTTTTTTCAATCTTTTGCAACAGCAGAACTAAACAAAAAGTGTTACAGAGTGTCTCGTTTTGACTAATAGTACATTTTTTAATCTAAAACAACTTTATTTTATCGCCCAAGTTTTAACATATCTATAGAAATTATTAAAATAAATTAGCTCTCAGAATGAAAAGAATTAAAGACTTATCAGAATTTTCCTCCCGAAAGAATCTTGATTTATATACAATGTGATCAATGTGTTTGCTGGTATCTAGATAAAATTATCTAGATAATCATCTAGATAAAGAAATGGATCATCTTTATCTTTAACTAGATGAAGAAATACAAAGTATCTTAATCTTTATCTTAGATGAAAAATATATGTCATCTTATCTAAAAATTGTTTAAGTTCGTTATGCAAAAAAGTTTTTCAGGCAATCTTCTAAAAATCTGTCTAAAACATCTAAAATATATTTTTTATATTATTATTATTAATATATTATAAATATATTATTATTATATTAATATATTATAAATATATTATAAATATAAATTAATAAATAAATATTTATCATATCATTTATATATCTTTTTGCTATTATTTAAATATTCTTTAAGAAAAGAGAAAGAATGTGTTTATGATTTTATCTCATTTATAATCTGTGTCACATTTTTTACAAATATTTATAGTCTTCTAAAATAAACAAAAATATCTAGATAATTATCTAGATTATCGCAATAATTATCTCATCTTTCATCTAGATTAAGTAAAAGCAAAATCATCTTTATCTCATCTAAGATAAATTTACGAATTTTTATCTTTATCTTTATCTAGATAATTTTGAAATTATCTACAGCAAACACTGAATGTGATTATGAGACATTGTAATAATTCAAGATTGCACTTCCATTGCAGGACGTCATATTTTTCGATACATTTTCAATCATGAAGAGAGTAATACCCCGCATCTGTGTTCAAAAGACATTCACAGGACATCCTGAAGATGTCCAATCGCCCAAGGATGTCTTCTGGATACCTTCTGGACGTCTTTTGGATATGCATGTGAGACTGTCAGGAGAGGAAAGGAGAAGGGAAAAGAAGAAGAAAGGTGAGGGAGGGAAGGAGAAGGACTCGAAAGTGAACAGGGCGCTGCGCAATATTCGAGGAGTCGCGTGCAACGCGCGCCTATCGTCCTTCCTTGGTATTTCCATCCACTTTTATTCTTTACTATAATAGCATCCGACATGGAGAATGCCGGATTCGTGACCGGCAAACGAGACTGTCTATGTACCTCGCGCTCGGTCAGACGGACGTGCTCGTTTTTCCCTCCCCGTTTCGCTTTTCCCGCAGCGCAGCTCTCTCTCCGCGTACGTGCAGCTGGCTTTAATTAAAAATGAGCGGCATTTTTTCTCATATTACGTCAACGAGCTTATCCCGTACCCGGGCTAAACGTTATTGTTTCTCATTTCTGATTGTTATTTCGCCCGTCTTCACGGATTATTGAGCCGCAATTTCTGATAGTCGAACGACGTGAACGAAATAATTGTAAACGGCATCGGAAAATGCGAGCAGCTGTACACGATTATAATCAAACTTGAATGAACAGTGAACAATTTTTTTCATTTTAATATTCTGTTTTAATTAGAATCTTTTTCACGCAGTTGAGTAATAGAAGAATTAGAAATATTCTCTTTATTTTTTTTGGCACAAGCAGAGGATAAAGCGCGAATTAGTGTCCTGCAGTCTACATTGCGAGCATAATAATAAAACACATCTCGTCGAATGAATACGATAAGTACAAAGTACATCGAATCGCTAATTTAATTTGCCGCTCGAGTCGGTTTACGTTACATTTCTGTTAAATACTCGTGGAGCATCTCGGCCGACAACTGTCTCTTCGAAAAGCGCGCCGCTCATTAAGCGCGGAAAACTAAACGTCGGTAAAATTTCTGGTTCCGGTTACAAGATCGCTTACCGCCGCGAATTAGAGTCTCGTTGCAAAGCCGAAAGCTCATTCATTTTCTCAGGAACATTGTCCGAGAACGATAGCCGAAGCCGAGGAAACCTGAAGAGACGTCGTCCATCCAGAAAGACATGGGGAAGATACAGCCTCCTTTCTTTTTCATATCAGCTTTCGAGTCAATTAGGAAAGGCAGCTGCCCCTCCATCGATCAGAATAATTCAATGCAATAGCATTTTCCTTTCGGGAGGAAAAATATCAAAGGACACGCGCGCGTGTTTCGGCTCGGAAAAATGTATGCGTTAGCTTTTCCAACAGATCCAGAGATAAAAGCTGATATATTTGCTACCGTCGAGTTCTCCTGCGGCGCGAAATATCCGCAGGTGGACCCCGCGAGTTATTTTTCTCCTCCTCTTTATTTTTTTTAATTCGTTTTTTTAAACGTTTCGCTTTTACCCGCTCTTGCGCGGCCGGATGAATCTCTGTCCGCTTAGAAGTTTATAGGGTTTGTAAGGTAAAACTTTATACGGTTTTTATAGCAGCGCCAGGACGAAACGGGAATGCCAAAGCGGATCCGCGGGCACGTACACGAGAGAGCGTGCATGTCCTACCTATCCTCTCTGCCTGCCTATCTATCGGTCAAAATGCAATTTCGCGCGTCGAAAAAGTCGCGAGCAGCCCCGGTGAATTTTTACATAGCCGGTCGCGCACGGTCGACGTGCTCGTGCGCTTGGTTTTAATTTACAAGCTAAATAGTTGAATCAAAAAGCGGATTGAATCGCACGCGGGGTGCATTAGTATTCAGCGACAAGCGCGCGCTGTGGATTCCGCGCTGCTGCGAGGCCTGCATTAATACCGAGAGAGGGTGTTGAGCGCCGAAGCGGACTCGGAGCGCACGCGAGACGGACGAACGGGAGGAAAGAGAGCGCGAGGACGCTGCGAAAAAAAGGGAAATCGAGTAATCGTGTAACAGCTAACATGGAGAGGCGCGATAGACGCGCTCGGAGAACGGGCGGTTGCCGTTTTTCATTCGGATAGCGGGGGATACGCAAATAAAAGAAGCGCGCGCGTGCCGCGATTTCGTTATTTCGCCTCCTCGCCCTCCCTCAACATCGATGATGCATGCTCGACTATGCACGAAGACGAAGGAGACTCTCCCAGTCACGAGTCGATAGCTTAGTTATGTGTTTCCTGAAACTGATTGTCGAGTAAAAACTAGTGAAACAGGATAAAATAGACGAGACCATCATGATAGATCCTATTGCTCCTATATTAATGAGATTATTTGTATTTTATTATTTTGGTATCTTTTCGATTGTTTTTTTTTGATTCAAGAATAGCAACATTAAAATTAGAGAATTGATTAATACGAGGGAAAAAGTCCGATAATGTCAGACAATATGTCTTTTTCGTCCAATAATTCGCAAATGCAACTGCTTTATTTCTATACTTTTTATCTCTTTATTTTTTATCAAACTCTCGATTCAGCGTAATATATATGTAGCATACATTCGTTTACGATTAGCACCGATTTGATTTTGTCGATATCCTGATAGCTAAAGATATCAAAAGTAATATTTGACGCGTAACGATTGTTGCACCGAATATCACAATACATCATTTAATCATATCCATCAGAGTACTCTTGTTTCCGGTCATTGTCGTCACAATAGAATCGATTGACTGACCTCTTTTCATTCGGTTGAGCTTTGTCAATTTTTCACGTACGCAAGTTTCCAATAACTATGCTCGGACGTGCATATTTTTTGATTCGAAAATCTGACCGGTAAAATAAAAAAGGAAGAGAAATAAACAGAAAAACGAAAAAAAAAGGGCGCGATAAGCCACTTTCGTTTGGCGCGGTGCGAATTAGTATGCGGCGCGATACGCGCACACGGGAGGTTCTATACGTGACAATTTATAAAAAGTCGATGCATTGTGTGGGCGAGATGTGACATATGACGACGGCGACGACGATTCGTGTCACTTCGAAAGTGCGCGAAAAATTAAGGATATGTTTTCTTCGTTTTCTTTTTTTCTTTTAATCCGTATCCTCCTTCCCCGTCAGTTCTCGAAAACGAGAACACTTTCTTAAGATCATTTCGTTAAGACTGAATTTTAATTATTAATCACGATCAAATATAGCGAGAGGCATTTATCTTTTACATAATCGATTTTACGCAATATAAGATCGTTAAATCTTGTAATTGATGAGAATAACCAAAGATAATGATTCCACGTGAAAAATAAATTTTAAAATAAAATTTTTTTTATAAAGAAATTCGTTTCGAGAAAAATTGGCTTTAAAATTTGGAGAATTAATAACAGATTTACGCTTTTTTAAACTTAAAAACTCTAATAACTTTGCATCATATATATTTGAATCCGTTCCAACAGTAATTATTAATAAAATAAAATACACTTTATTTATTAAAAAAAATGTAAAATAATTTATGTTATTGAAAAAAAGTGCATAAAAACATTCAAATAAATTTTATTTTTTTATAGAAGAGCGTATATTTTTATACATATTTTAATGCCTTTTAATAGCTTTAGATATATTTAGTATCTTTTTGCAATTTAATATCTAAAAAAATTAAAATACATATGTACAATTTTCGAGAGATAAATTCGATGATATACAAGATCATCAAAATCAAAGATTATTATTTAAATTATTTATTATTTAAATTATTAATTATTAAATTTAAAAAAGGCATAATATTAATTCTGCAAAGTGTCTATTTGCTTGAATAATTTTTTACGAATATTATTCTATATCTTCTTTCTTTTTTTTCATGTAGAATCATTACCTTCTCAATTGTATCATTATTTAAAAAAGGATCACATATCGATCATAAAGTTTGAAATCTCTCGATTTCACTGAAAATATCCGACTTTGATCGAATGAAACACGCACGAAGAGAACGCGGATATTCTGCGTAGCAAAACTTGCCGCATATTCCTAATGGACGGTTCGTAATAACAGAATTGATAGCGAATAATCGAACGGTTATCGTTTAATGATATTCAGTTCTCTACAATATTCGCATAATAATTATGCACACGTGAAGCAGTGAAAACCGAACGCAACGCAGTCTCTCAGCCTAATTTCGATAATTGAATCGACGACGTCGAGCATTGATATACAGACAATCTACACTTCAGCGCATTATATCTCGTATGAATGGAATTTGTTGGAGTATGAGCGAGGGCACGATTTCGATAACTTTGGCGACACGATTAATAAATATTTTTAGCTGTTGATTATCTGTAAAACACAATATGAAAAATCCTAGAGTGCGATTTAGCTTTTCCAATCAAAAATAAATGATAGACTGAAGGGAGAGAATTCTCACCCCAAAAAGTTTATAAAAAAATCTAATTTAATCTTTAAATAATTCTTCCAATTATATATAATATAAATAAAATAAAAATAATATTATAAATTTAGTTAATTTTGACTTTGAATTCTTACAATATTGTCTCATTTTTATTAATAATTTAAAGAGAAACAGTCGCAGGAAACGACTTTTTCGTAATGTTTAACTTTCAGAAAACATTCTCATATTGTTTTACCAAAGTTATAAAAATGTCTCTGCGTGAGATAAATATTAAACGTGGCATTATATCAGGTGTAAGCGCGAAACAGATCATCTTCGTCGGGATCGCTCTCATTGGCAAACGTTTACGATCGATTGACGATGCAAACTACTTCTCTCGTATGTAAATATGTACTTAAAAAGAAGGCTCAGTTAAAAGAAGGTTTAGTTGTTTAGTTGGTCTCGACAATACACGATGATCACGACATTATCGTTATCACGATTCATTTTATACGATACGCCTGTACATGTTTGCCTGCGCGTGTGTGTACGACCTTGACTAACTGCACCGTGACGGTGAACGCGATGTTAGAATCAAGGTAAGTAGCGTCGAAATTTAGCGTGTCGCATTTAGACATCATAAACGAGCTCGAGCGAAAACGTCGCTAAATAAATAACGTAAAAACACCCGCCGGTAGATTAAATCGAGCGATAATGCTTCAACGTATTGCCGCCGACACACTCCATCATGTCACGGTAAATACATGCAACTTATTATCATTGTAATTACTGCCTAGTTCAGTGTGAAGAAGAATTCCTTGTTCTCCAAGTCGACGACTGAGCGTACGCCTCGAATTTATATTATTACGTGTGCGTGAAAGACATCCTTCGTATAAACAGCGGATCTAGAAAACCTATCGAGGACGCTGAGATCGTCAAGATAAAAGAAAAAAAAAGATTTTCAGACCTTTATTATAATTATCGTTTACACATTTTGTACTTTATGATCTTTGTCAGATGTGGTGTGTGGAATTATGAAAATGTGAGAAAAGAAATGAATCTTGGAGAGAGAGAGAGAAGAGAGAGAGAGAGAGAGAGAGAGAGAGAGAGAGAGAGAGAGAGACTCTGGTTCTGGCAGTGTAAATGACAGTGTGCCTGCGCTAATTACGTTCGTAAATCTCACGCGAGACCGCCGCGAAGATGGCCACGCGCCAAATCGGATAGTTTTAACGTAATCTTAAAATATTCCGTGTCCCTCCCCCCCTCCCCCCTTCCGCGGGGGTGCACCAGCGTACATACGTCATGTACGAGCAGTGATGACTTTTCCGATATTCGATTTGCCGCGAACACTTCTCATTAACCTTTCACCGTCGAACGTGAACGTGTGTGGGAGTGAAGTTGTCCTTTTTTTTAACGATCGCGGCGTTGTCGCGCGATAATTACGACACTTCCGCTTTCCGCTTTTTTTTCTCTCTTTCTGTCTTCTTCCTACATCCCCGTGCGTATCTGTCCGCGGAAATCGCATATCCCGCGGACGAATCCGCATATCCCGCCCCCGGGATACGTCCAAGGATCCCCCTACGAACGCGTGCAACGCACCTGCAATACTCGAGGATTCGCTTCCTCCAAGCGACCACTTCCGATACAATCGTTACCGTTTCGAATATCGAGTCGACAAACTTTTTCTGTTGACTGTTCGTGTCTGCGTGAAATGTCTTCGAGGCATCATCCTCGCGATCGAAGAGCGAAAGTTGTATATCAGCTGCATACTAGCCGAAATCGATGTAATCCGAGTTACGACGAGGAGAGATTTCAAATTCCTCACAGATTTTTCAAAGATATTAAATATAGTATTAAGCTGCTAAATTAAGTAACTTAAAAACATTAATAAACGGTTAATTTCTCTGGCACAATAAAATTTGTAATACTTTTCGTCGTAACTCAAGGATCACTTCTTAGAGTCGAGACACTCTTGACTTCCGCGTTTCGATTCCGCGAATACAAACAAAAGATGTATGTGGATCGCTTTATAGAGGAAGGAATCAATCGACAATCCTGAATTGTCGAATAAATTAACAGTGAAAAATACCGTAAATATCGCGCGACAGACTGATTCCTTCCTGAATAATGCACGCCACATCATCGCGTAACAATATTCCGAATATGCTAACGTTGAAGATATCAACAATCACGTGCGACTAGAATAATTCATTCAACTTCATACTCATACACATACATATACATATACACCCCCACACGTATACACATACACATACACACATGCATTGTAAATATGTCAATATCAGAGACAAGATCTTCCGGCCAGGATGCCGCGTCCAAGCGTGATCGATTCGATTCGACCGAGAGAAGCTTCGTCTGTACTTATCGATCTCTCTCGCGAGAAGGAGACAGAATCTCGAAGTTATAGCTGTGAATATGTAAGTAAGCGGAAAAAACGTGGTGTACGTGAAAGCGCGGTTTGTCTCGCATCGGGGGAAACCGATCGGAAGTGTCGGAGTGGCGAGGAAACTTTAAGGCTCTCTCTTTCCCAAATCGGCTTTCGGTAAAAGACAGAGGCGAGAGGGAGACGGAAGGAGAAGAGAAAATCACAGAAGCTCGTAGTAGAGAAGAGAAAGTATGAAAAGGGGGATAAAAGGAAGTCGAATCAAAGCGAGGCCACTCGCTGATGTGAGGAGAGGCGCGCACGAATGGAACTATTCGTGCGAAAGTTTGAAAATATAAAAAAAGGAACTTTCGCAGATTTGACGTTCGCAATCTCAACCGCACGAAGATTCCCTCCCGTCAAGGTCGTCCTCCCACGTCTTTCGGTGAACCCCGAGTGCGAGGGGATAATATCGAGAAGATCGGGCCATCGGCCGATATGGCGCGATCAGTAGCGCGAAGAAATGCGGTACGATTCGATTTGCGATCCGATCTGATAGAACGGTAGAGAGAGAATCTCTCGACTTACTTGCTTGGTTACGCGGATTTGAATTTTAGATGCGATCGTTCGCGTCCGTTAATTATAGAAAAGCGTCATCGGATTTATAAAATTAGTAATTGACTCTCGAGTGATGAAACGGATCTGATAAAGTGACACAGAAAAAAAAATAAGTGTTAAATCACTTATACTTAAACTAACGCGTTCATTGTTTCGTATATATGCAACAATTTATAATCTTCTTTGAAGAATTTAATAATTTTAAATTTCAACAATATTATAGTCTTATTTTAATATTGTAATTGTCACCTCAAGAATATATAATTATTTAATTCTACTTTAAGAAAATTATAATCTTTGATTTAAGAATATTATTTTCTATCTAACATTGTTTCTTTTCCATTTAAGAAAATTAAATCTTAAATCATAAGAATATATTTTTCTCGATTGAAATATATAAAATGGCTTCACTCAAATAAGCAATTATTCAAAGCATAAGCAATTATATTTTTCTTTAATTAACGCAATATAATCTCATTTCAAGATTTTCAAGTTAAAACTAAATATATTTTCAAAACAAGAATGTTCTTTTTTTCTGCGGATAATTATAGCCTCAGTAAGGAATATTGTCACACATACAATACAAAGAACGAGGTTTCGCAAGTTTAAAAGAAATAAATTTATGAAAATATTTTCCGTAACAATTTTTTTATTTTCTTTAAATGAATATTTAATGATTAATCTAATAAATGTACACATGCTAATGTCGTGCGAAATTATCTCGGCATTAGATTGATAGGCACAAGGAGAAACTATTCGATTGTCAACTGCAAGAGATAATTTCACTTATTTTTTATTACAAAGTATATAGTCGAGATGGAGAGTAAATTCGAAAGCGAGAAGCTCCGAAACATAAGATGTTTCTTCAACAATTTCTTATGCTCTCTCGAGCTCCTCCTATGTACGAGCTATGGTGAGCGACTGTTCATGACGTTATGTGCTCCAAACCTTGTCGCGCCAAATCATCGGATCGCGCATCGACGTACCGTCAGTTCCGTTCGTTGGACGCGTTACTTAATAAATGGCCGTGTAAATATTATATCGGATTATACTTCGATCATCTCTTTCATTCGTGCGAGAGTAAGTAGCTAAAATTTATGCCGAATAAGGAGACAGAGTGATAAGATAAGATGTCGCGACAATGATGTTAAATAAAAAAAAAACAGGTGCCGTTTATACACCTGCATACGTATACACTCACGCGTACATAAATAAGGGATAAAACATACGGGCAAATTGCGAAAAGTAGGCGAAATTGCGCGTATGAGGTATTCGCTTCGCGCGCGAGTCCCTTCCTTAACTAATGCGCGGGTGAGTGAGACACACAACTAAAAAAGAATGAGATCACCCCTCGCATCGGTCGACTTTACGTTTCCTCGCGAGACGTCGCGTTGCACGCGACGGTGTGTAATGAGTTTCTATCCGTTTTACATTCCTAACTCGTTGTGTGTTACGTTCACACCACGTACCATTTATAGATAGGCTAATATACCTAATAAGTGTTTCGTCTAGCCTACGATGTATATTGTACCTATAATCAGAAATAAATTATCGACAGTATAAATCGTGCTGGTAATTTTTCCAATGACATTGCAGTTACGCCATCTCCCCTGCCAAACAACGCAAGTGCCATTTTCCTCGCAATGTAAGTATTCTTTAATATTCTAAAGAATTAACCGCGAATCGACGACATATAAATTAATTTTCTATCTTATTATTAGCGATAGAAAATGAATATAAAATTGACATCAACGAAAAATTTGATATATTTTTTGCAATTTATATTATTATATTATTGACGGAGAAAGTTTGTTAAAATAAGCTTCATGACGGATGTTGAAAAGTCAAATTTCATAAGAGATGCATAAAGTAGCGAATTCACGATCGTTTAATTTTCAACTGAAATGTCAAGTACGTATACATTTAAAATCGCTCACCATAAAATGAAGATCCAGTCGTTAACGAAAAGGTAATAATTATACAATAATCGCTGAAATCTTCATGAAAATACAGCAAACATGATACGATAAGAGACACAAAATCCTGTTAAAATTTACCCGATAATTATAAGCTTAATTAAAAATCAATGATACGAGGTCCCCCTTATATAATCGCCGTCTCGTGCACGTATTCGAGGCGTGATGTAGAGAAGGACACCAATGAAGGATAAACGTTGGGCACGCAAGACGCGAATTTGCATGGACGATGCATTATCTCTACACGTGTAATGTGACATCCCCATCGCGCCGATTACCGAAGGGAGAGCCCGCTCGCAATTAGACCGCCTGCGGTTTAACCCCGGCCTGATCTCTGGACGATTACCCTGCTCCTACTCGCTGTCGAGCCTCGCTAAACCTTTCAATTTGTCTAGGGGCTCGCTGATTTGTTGCGGCTGCGTGTAAGAAAATTCGCGTGCTCGTGACGCAAAAACATCCCGCGAAAATTGCTCTCTAAAAGTAAGTGACGCGAAAGATCCCCGCCGGGGGGTTGGTTTCGCTTTACATACTCACGACCTCGTACCAAAATATTTTTGTGTTCTCGTTATTTTGAACGAATTGTCAAAACTCTCTCTCCCTCGATATTTCCGTTATTTTTCGAATAAATTTCTATTCACCCCCTCGATGTGCAAATAAAGATACCGACAAAGTTCAGATATGCTGCTCTCTCTTTTTTGTTATGTCTGAAACAATATATATTATTTCTCGCGAGAAAGAATTGAATGATGTATCGAGGCTACGAAAATTTCTACGCGAATTTGATTTGAAGAAAAGAGAGGCTGGCTACTATTAAAATAGTATACTTGGCCGGATGCCGCGACATGTATCGAAATACATTTCTTCGGAACAATCACGATTTCAAACAACATCTCGCATCTTGAAAAATAGTAGCGAAGATGCTTTGTGACAAACATGCAGGAATGTGGTTGCAATCAATGTTTGACTCGATAATTCTCTCTGGACAATTATCTTCTAATAGCAAAATCCGCGACGTTGAGCAATAGGTTCTGCAAGTTGCCGATTAAGAAATGCGAAATATTTCGCGTAATCTTTATCGATTTCTTTTTATGCGAGTCTTACGCAAGAAAAACAAACGAAAGAAATGAGAGCAAACGTTCGTTATGTTTTCGGCGTAGTGAAAACTTTTGACTTAATCTGAATTTGTTTTTTATAAACATCTATCATCATAAAATTATGAGCGAATAAAATTGAAGAGCATTTCGCGAAGCGAGTTTCGAACTTGTTAATGAATAACAAAACCGTCTTCGGTTATTTTTAAGTGAACTTTAATTAAAGAGAATTTTAATTTACGGCTTAGTTAGCGGAATGTTTAATATTGGATACTGAAAAATTGAGAAAAAGGAGAGATACCGTGCAATCAAAATTTTCCTTAAGAAAAAATCGCCAAGCTAAAGAATTTTACTGTGTGAAATAATTATAGCATTTATAATCATGAATTACAAATTTATCAACAAGCTATGTAATGAATGTTTCAGCAACGAGCTTATAATAATATAAAAGATAAAATATGAAAATAAACGGGAAAGTCAACAGGCGAATTTAAAAATAGATATAGATATAAAAATCATTTTGTACAAGACACAAGAGAAAGCAATTAGATACTGTAATTACGCATGAATGATCTATAATGACACCAAGTTCGTCATCGATAAATTAAACTTTCATCATTTTTCCGCTTTATGTATTTTATGTATACATAAGAATTTTATCTCTTGGAAGTTTTTAGACAATATTATATATTATTCTCCACTTTTAAATTCATTCCTTCCTTTTTCTGCGAGAATTATCATTAGTTTTTCGAATTAAAACAATATTAAAATGGAATGAATATAATAGGAAGAAAATGACATAGAGCCGCTGCTGTCGCTTGACCTGTCATTGCCCCGAGGAGAGAGGGGAGAAAAGTCGACGATATATAACGGTGACATCAGATAATCTCGTGTCATATATAGCAGCATCGAAAACGGAACTCGAATACGGATCGAACAGGTATTTGCCGCGTATCGAGCGAAAGAGTGAAAGAAGGTAGGCGGACGGGCCTCTGCATGGCCGTTTATTCAGGTATCGGTAGGCGGATGGATAAGGGGTGAGCCTGGCGCAGCGCGCGCTTTCTGTGGTATTGATTACAGCCTCCTATCCAGGTGCACAAGCAGGGTCAAATCTGCCCCTCTCTCCACCACCGTCACCTCCTCCTCCTCCATTGCCTCCTCTTTCTCCTCCTCCTCCTCCTCCTCCTCATCCACCCCTTCTACCGCCATCTCTTCATCCCTTTTCCTGGTCTCCCTCTCGTGTTCGACTCTCTCTTTCTCTCCCTCTTTCGCACACACATATACAAGTGTTTCATCTTTTCTTTCCTCTTCTCCCCAGTAACTCGACCTCACCTTCTCCACCAACCGCTATCTCATTCCTACTCCCTTTCTTTCCCTTTCTACCCTCCCTCGGCCACTCTCTCTTTTCCTCCGTTTCGACCCTCTTCGCTTCGGTCTCCTCGCTCTGGCACGCTGCCCCATCTGCGCGCGTATCGAGTGCAAAGGGAAAGAGAAAAATATGTATGTACATCGATACACCGCTCTATAGTCTCGCGCTGGTTGGATTTAGACGCGTTCATTCATACGTAATTGCAGATCGGTCCCAAGGCGTGCCCCACGCGCAATTTGTCATCGGGATAGAAAATGTCGTAGAGAATCGGAAGAATATTCTCGAGTTTTCGCGTATTTATCAGGCGGAGGCATTAAAAAGAGACCCCGCGATATTCACTCGGACGTCGAAAATAACGCCATCGTCTCGAATAATATTTAATCTCGATATAATCCAGCAGTCTAGACGACGATGACTCGCAATAAAATACGAATCGTTAAATATCGACTTTAACATCGGGCAAATTATTCTGAGCGATTCCCTCCATCGTTTCTTTTTTCTACTCCACGGTAAGGACGTAAGAGAAACGTAGCGATACACGTCGAGGAGCCGCAATTCCCAGCGCGACCCCGATATTTATCTCCGGGTCGGCACATACGTTCACCTTCATTTGTACGTACATACGTCGCATCGTACCTACGTCCCCTTTCGATATAAGGTCGCAGAATCGGCCGATTTATCCTCATTACGTCATCGAGACGGAATGAATCTTAGCGGCATCGATCGTCACCAGCCGAGCCAAGTCTAGCTAAGCCAAGCCAGCCGGGAGATGAAGAGAGAGAGAAGAGGAGGAAAAAAAGCAGAGAAAGAGGAAGAATGTGTGTGCATCGAGCCATCTCCGCTGCCGACTATCGCACCAGCAACAACAATCTCTCGCCTGCCGAAGAAAGGTCCGTAGCTTTCTCCGGGAATTTCCGCGACTCGCCCGCTCGCTGCTACTCTTGCCGTAATTAGATCGCGTTGCCTCTTTCACGAGGGCAAAAAGAGGAACGAGTCCTCCCCGGCCTCGTTACGAACCCACCAGCGAGGTCGTGCCACGTTCGCGATGTCCGATACATTCGTATCGGCTCCGTCGATTTTTCACTCGTTTAGAGCACTCGGGGACTTGTCGCCGGTGCTCTGCGGCCCGGTAATGCGTTTATGTTAATGCGGAAGTCCGTTCTCTCGCGGTGCGGGACGACGAATGGAAATCGGAAGGGCGGACCTCAGGGTGTAGCGCCGGGTATATTTACCGGGTAAATATGCAATGCGCATTTCACGATGAATTATCGACGTGAACCGTAGTCGATAACATGTCTCGATTAAATTTCAGCGACGTACCGTAGCCTCCTTTCTCCCCCGCTCGAGCTTTCACGCCTGCCCCTTTTCCTCGAATGACGTGAATTTTTTATTTTTGTCGTATTAAAGACTCGATCATTTATAACTCGATTTTTCCTCTGACTCGAATGTATCAAATATCTTCCATTTATCAATCGAGGAATAATCGAGAAGGGGAAGGACTCGGGAGGGAACGTCGCGATATAATTCGACGCGGAATTACGCGTCGGGGAGGGAATCGTCCACCCTTGCGCAACGAGGGGATGCATGTCGGCTTAATTAACGCATGGGTCGACACTGTAGTACGGCGGGTGTAAACAGATGTACTCGATCGCGGCGCGCGCGGTCTAGGCTTGAAAAATACGCCCGCCGCGTTATATGGATCGATATTAGCAGCTGGCGGACCATTATTAAGAACTGACATTACTGGTAGCAATTTACCGCGGCCAACCTCGAATGACTCCCAATCCAGCGCTCGTATAATGCCAGGTCACTCGCCGTAACGAATATATTTCCGCAGCTCGCAACGTGACGAATTATATTTGGCAAATAGAAATTGTTAACGATTCTCCGGGGATTTACGCCGACGAATGCATGGCCGCGCGTTTCATGTTAAATGCGGTTGCTCGATTCGCGTTCCGCACTTTACTTCAACGAGAGATCTTAACACGCAGACAAATAAATAAAGATAAAATCGAGCGCAGTTTATCTCTAAATATGACAGGGTTGTAAATAAAAACGATATATAGATGTACATAAAATATGAAATAATAAGATCCGGATATTGACTTGCGATACCGATCTTTGCTGTTAAGTTTCGCGTAGCATCTCTTTGCTGAAACATTAAAGATACTTGGATCCTGCGAGAATCTTCCATGACTTTTCAATTTTAATAAGCTTGATTAATTAGCTTGTTATTGCTCGGGTCAAAGTTATCAATAAGTATAAAAGGCGATTGTATTAATGACAAAGTTTCGAGCAAACTTTTCTTCGTTGGCGATACGGAAATTGGGGAGAAATGTTTGATAATATTATCTTTTTAATCCGTTAAGATCCCCTCGACGTTTGTAAAATTATACGAATCGTTTCGTTGCCAAAAACATTCTGTATATATATTTATTTGTTATACACATATAAAATACTGTAAAAATCAATATCGTTGATATTAATCGAGAGAGGGAAAAATGAAATTTATAAAATGTATGATATTTTAACGTCAGTTGAAATAATTTTCTTCAGGATAATTAACATAAGTGACATGCAAGTGTAGTTAAATAAAATTAAAATTTTAGACGTCATTTGAATTTAAACAAGTGACAGAGTAGGTCACTATTTAATTAATTAAAATAATTAATTAATTAATTAATTAATTAAGAAGCGAAGAAGTAGAATCGCCTCATCGATCGCATTTTTCTCATCGTAACCTGGCACAAAAGGAACAATGTGTGAGACTGGAGCGAATTAAACAGCGACAAATAAAGCAGCGATGCAGCTATTTTTTTTTTTTGCGCTACTGGAACAAACGGAGGTAGACGCGAACTATTTTTATTGAACTTCGCAGAGAGCTTTTCAAATGGGCTTTTAATCGCTCGACGGAGAGTGTGTGTGAGGAACGTATAATTAATTTTCACAAGTTCCATCTCACAAAGTTTCGGTGCACGTTTCTAATTAAATCGAAGCCGCGAACGCGCGCGAGAAGTATTCGCGAATTAGTTTTCCAAAAAGGCATCCTTTAACAGCAACGTTCGAAAGTCGCCGCCGCCTCTCACGTGAAAATATCAGTACGTACGTTACAGTAATGAGATAAACACTACATCGCGTGGGCTTCGCCCGGATAATGGGATAACGATGAATGATATCGCGAGCCTTAATAATGCGATGTTCGAAAGCGCGCGTAACGCAGTGTATCTTGTAATGTAATCGCGACGCGATACCGCATTTACCGCAAATGTTTGCTGCTGATGTATAATCAACGTATAAATTCTGCGATGATGCGCGCATATTGATACGCGCGTCACGCGCTTAAAAAGTTCTCTGGGAACGAGAAGAGCCCATTTCCGCAAAATTCTCTTGAAATCCAATTATCAATGTTTTATTCACCGCCTTACCTATATATAGATAAAGGATTAGTAGCACGTTTTAATGAAATAGATATTGTTAGCGAAAAAAGAGCTTCCTCTTTAAATTATGCATTTGGCTCAAGATGGAAGTATTTTAAATCGCCCTCTTCGAATGGAAATATCGATATTCATGTATGTCGCTTATCGCGCAATAAAATATGTACAATAGTTCTATATCCAGTAGCTTCTTTTCTATTTTCATTCCAAGTAAACAATTAGCGTTATCTTATATCGTTTCAGATTTGAAAGTAATGTGTAAGGTGCCAACAAAAACGATTTATCGAGATTAAAATCCCACGTTAAAATATTCATTTTTAAGAAATGATAATAAAATTATATAGCTTGTGCTTTTAAATTGAATTAGTGAAAATGTCATTGATTAATAGTAGTGACACAAGGTTTCACTACTGAAGATGAGTGAGTATTTCATTGATTTTCAGTGAAAGCATTTACAGTTTGCTTCTCCATCTTATGCACCATTTATTATGACCAGTAAAATTTCATTGAAGAATCAATAATAGCATATATTTGCAAGACGTAACTTCAAACTTTACCTATTTATCTTAAAAAATTACTATCTTTTGAGAAAAAGGAGAGATTGTCCCTTTCTTCTTCACATATATCTGGTATATTCAAAAATTTAGAATTACATATGCATATTATATTTTTCTATGATAAACTTTTTTATTTTATTACGATATTCCACTTTTGAGATGTGATAAATCCTCAAAAAATGAACAAAACTCTTAATCAAACTCAGATATTCTTTCAACAAAATATATTGTTATAAATTTATCTTATATTTTCAAAATATTATTAATCGAATTAGTACTGATTCCTTCAGTGAAATTCCACCGATTCGCTATCTTTATAACTGAGACCACCAGTGATTATTCACTGTTCTTCGGTGATAATACACTGATTTTATTTAAGAGAGTGATAGAGATTAATACCTTTCCTTTATCCACCACGATCCAGCTGTGGATTTACTAGGGTTAAATTCAGACACACACATTGGGAGAATCAATAAGGCACCGCGTTCAAATAACGACCGACTTGTCTGAAAGGTCCGGTGAGATTTATACGTGCGGCCAGGAGAGAGAAGATTTTACGTGAGGGTTCGGCCTATATTCACGATGCCGCGATTCGCCGCGGATTTTAAACGCGCGGGAGGAAAAAGCCGAGCGTGCCGCGAAAACAATCGATATAAAAACGTTTATACTTCGCGAAACGCGGTTACAAGTCCCAGGAGTCGTGTTTCTCGCATTACGGAAATCCCCGTCGGGGATATATAATAAGACGCTGGTCATAAAGGAAAACGTGAGGTGTGCTCGAATGCCGTTAACGACGCATAGCATTCCCGAAAATCGCGAGGCCGAAAAGATTTAATAGCCGTCCATTAATCTTACTTTAAGCGGCTGCGGGGGTAAACGGCTGCTATGCCGGATGACAAATTTTTACCGATTATAAAAGCCTCTTACTAAGCCTCAATTCAGATTATAAGCATCACAGGGTGCTCCTTAGATATTAAAACGACTTACGATGGGTTAAGGCAATTTTTCTTTTGTAAACAGAAATTTAGACTCGTAACAGAGAGTTAAAAACATTAATACGAATTGGATAAAGATTAAAATATTTTTAAAAATCTGTCCAAAAACTACTATATATCTTCAACATATTTATGTATATCGCGTTGTCTGATTAACAAGTATGGAAACGAAATTGATTAAGATGAATCCAAATATTTAGATGCGACACTCCCATAATCGATCATGGCATCCTCAAAAATATAGATAATTAATAAATAAAATAATAATTAATAAAATAAAATTTTTCTGATATAGATAATTAATAAAATAAAATTTTTCTGGATTTAATAAGGCGAGCGTAAATCGAGATCCGAAATATTTAATGCTTTTTGGGCCGAGGGAGCGATCGAAATCGTCAATATTAATTGTCCCAAGATGATGACAAGATTTATCACTGCCGATGTGACGCGTGCGACGCTTGCGCTCGGATTCCGTCTTGCACTTTAATGCACATCTACAAAGGCTGTCGCGTTATGTACGTGTTTGCGCGTCTTCCTCTTTCTTCGTCTTTTTACACCCGAGTCGTAGCCCCGGGGCGACCCACTTTCGAAACGGACCGTATCGCGTGAGAATAGGACGTCGTCTCTTGAGGGAAAGATATATTTCGTTATTATGAAAATAGAGCCGATCTTCTCAAAGGAGAGGACGGGGGAAGTAAGATCGACGCTGCAACCGTTTCTGGGGCGGACAGACGGACGGTGAAAACACGAGCTGGCGAATTTCTGCGAGACGCGTATCTCTCTTCGGAGACCACTCGAAAACTAAGTTCATGATTTATGCGATGCTTGAGGTTAAAAAAAAGGAAACGGACGATATCATCGGAGCGTGGATGAAAATATTCCGTGTGCAGTTGTATAAACATGGATAAAAGAATGATGCGAGTACAGATCGTGCAGCAAAAGAATAATGCGTCAATCAAATGTGTAATGCCCTCCATGTTTTTCAATTATTTCAATCGTATCGAAAAATGTTTTGCAGAATTCTTTGCCGCGAACACAAGACACGTTTTTTCTTATTGTTAGTAAAAGGAAAAAATAAAATATATTTTCACAATAAAATAAATACATTTTGATAATTATATTTCTCTAAAGGAAATCTATACAAATTTATCAAAACTATGATTTGTTTCAAAAAGGAAAAAATAAAATATATTTTCAACAATAAATACATTTTGATAATTATATTCCTCTAAAGGAAATCTATACAAATTTGCCAAAACTATGATTTGTTTCGATCGGTGGTTTTTAGGCTTTTGCCAAACATGGAATGCTATATATCAGTATTCGGGAAGGAAAATATATTAAGAATGAGACATTTACTATTTTACTACTAAAATTGCGTTAAGGATTCTCGTTTTATGACATTGATATAAGGAAGTGTATTTTTCTTCCAAGAGAAAGTATTGCCGAGCTTTTCTCAAGTACTTGCATACTCTTTTGAAATATGTCATTTGTAACAATGCAAGTACGCCATAAAATTGTCATCAAAACTAGCTTTAGAAAAGATATGTTACATCATTTTTGTGATATCAGGGAGAATTAAATTTTTATTTACATATCTAAATATTAATTAGCGGGAGAAGACCACGTATAAATAAAAAAAAAGTATGCAAAATGGTATCCTATAATATATTAGCTGCGCGAACAGAATTATGTAAAGCAAAAGCAAATATTTTCCTACGCTTTCCTACTCTGGCTATGTGAAAATATATTTTACTTTGCGCGCGCAATACATGCCTCAAAATTTGCAGAGAACCGTGCAAATGTATTATCAGTATTTTTCCGCGTCATTTCCGCAACGTACGTTATGTATGTTGTATTAAAATGCCATTAGCATGTGTATTTTATGTGTTTCCGGTGCAACTTTAATCCATACTTATGCACGCAGACCTTTATTCCAATTTGGAATCATATGTATATTATATGTATATTATAAAGAATTAGTCATGCAAAAAAATAGTAGACTGAAAAGGAAAGTTTGGAACGTAAAATTTTATCTACACACACACGCACGCACGCAATTACTCGGAAAATGTACTTTCGTAAAAAAAAATAAAAATAAAAATAAAAAGAACCAGTCAGTCGGTTTTCGCGAGCCAGTTAACTTCAAACGACCATGTTTGCCGACGCGGGTTACACAGAAGGAAACTTCTCCGCCATCCGGAACTACTAATTAAACTGCGGGGCGCACTTTAACGTTTAGCGGTGATTTGGTTTTTGTTCTTAGACCGCACAAGCCGCTGTCGCGATGCCACACGTTAAATACCGGTCAGGGATTTTCTTAAATTCTGGCTTTAATTTCTAGGAGAATGCATCTCATTAAAAAGCAATATGCGTACGTTGTTGCAATACACTGCAAAAATGATGCGATGTTTCTTTTTATTCATTATCTTTTCTAGAGTCTAATGAAAAAATATATTTAATATAGACAAGAAAAAGTTGAGAAAGAAAAAAAAAATAAAATGCACTCTCTTGTAATTTATAATGTTGTTTTAAAATATGATATATCTTAATAATATTTATATAGTATCGAATATTTATATAGTATCGAATATACTTTAATAGGAAATACGTGTTAAACAATTAATGATTTTTAAAATAAGAAATTTAGTGAAATTTACTATATATTATTTTTACAACTTTTTCGCAAATTAATTTAGAAAAAAAGACTCGAAAGAGAATTTAGGATATATACGATATGATAAAGTCTAAAAATCTAACTATTATATAAAAAATAATTTAAATAAACATGAATCTTACAAAGATTATAAATAAAAAATTTAATTGTATATATTTCAAATATATATTTCAAAATAAGATATATCATTTTTTAATATGCGTTATATTGCACAATAATGTAAAATTGATATAATTTATAAACAACGAGTAATTAAATTCACGAGTAATAAATAATAAAATAATTATAATTAATAATAAATAAATTGACTCACCCATCGAATTGCTTTGTCGTCGCTCGATGTATGTTTATCCTCGAGCCTTTCTCTCTTTTTCCCTTGTTCATCCTTTGTTTCTTCCTCGTGGCATGCACTCGCAAAATCACGTTGATCACAGAACACGACGCACAAAATTTCTGAAACGTTAATCGCACGCGTACTTTATTTATTATATCGCGACAGAAGAGAACGAGTGAAAACCACAATCTCTGTGATTGAAAACCACACGACTAAATTAACGCGCTATTCGCAATGCATAACCGCAGTATTTCTAACAAACGTCCTCGTTTCAAAACGGCTGCTATCTTGTATTAAAAATATTATATACACTAAGAAAAAAATAATGTTGAACCAACAACATCAGTGTAATTGGAATTTATTTTATTAATTCAATAACATTTTTAATCAAATTAATACACCTGTATTGATATGATTATACACATGTATTGATTTGATTAAGAATGTCATTGAATTAATAAAATAAATTCCAATTACACTGATGTTAACTCAACATTACTTTTTTTTCAATGTATTTATATAAGTTTGGTGTTAGTTCATTTATATGTGATCGATCCATAAATTAAGGATAAATATCCATAGAAAATGCAACATCCGAAAATAAGTTCTCGATAATTTACTCTTGAATTTTAATCGAATAAAAGATATGTTTTAACAAATTCTCAATGTGTATATAAACCTCGAGATTTACTATGCGATTAAAAGATATGAAAATTCATGATTAATTACGATTTTATTTCCTGATTATGCTTCATCTATTAATTAAACGTCGTTAAAACGCCACTTGACTCGACCCATATCCACGAGGTAATGCGTAAAGAATTCTAAGTCGACATCGGTAGAAAGTGTAAAAAAACAGTGACGCGCCACTTTTTACATCTTACGTACCGTGGAATGTCAACACGGCGTAGTGGAATGTGCCCCCACTCTTACAACGCCCCACCTCAAAGGAATCGAGAAGGGGAAGGGGCTAAGGACTAAGGACGCGCAAACGAAAATATTTCTATCAATTTTGATAGAATCGATTGTGCGTAAAAGAAAGTGTCCGCGTAATATCGATTAGTATACTAATAATAATTTTACAAGATGATTGTATAAAATTACTATCGAAGATTGCAAAAAATTTTATCCATAATATGTATCTCTTTAATATACATAAATTATAAATTGAATTAAAACATGATTGCGCGCGCGACGGAAAATATATTGTTGCAAACATAGAACATTTTTTTATAGTATTATTACGAAAAAAAATTAAAAAGTTAGGAAAAATTAAATATTACGAGATATATATACTATTAATTAACAATTGATGTGCAAATGATGTGATTAATGAACAACTGAATACGGCTTATCTTTAATCATTTAATTCTCGCATACTATTCTGCGCTCTTAATCAGAAAAATAATGAATAAATTATAACTATTTAAATGTAATTTTAAATGATTGCGAAAAATTCAGAGCCGGATATACTCTCGAATTTAAACCTTGAAGAAGCAATTATCTGAAAAGATCACATTGAAACAATAATTCTAATCCGCTTGAGAAACGTATAAACCATGCGAAATATCCGAAATAGTCGTCGTCGCGTTTACGTTTACAGCTATCGATCTCGCTCAAGTTAATTATTCGCGCAATCCGATATTCGGTAATTGTAATAATTTATAGGAAACGATCGCGTATTTGATATCTCCTAATGTAATCGCGATTGTAATTGGCGAGATCACGCGCGACATACATATATGGAGCATCGTCGAGTCTCTCATGCGAACAACAAGGTTACGGCGTGTAAACAATAGTATGCCGGAGATTAACGCCGAATTTTAGCTGTTGTCTATATACACTGTCATTCGCCTTGTAACCTTGTGCGAACAGACAGTAGTTATTCCACGTGTCGTCGAGTTATACATCGCACCTCGCTCATTGCGACTACGCGAACGATCTATTTAAACGCGTATTTTACGTGATTTATTCGATCGAAATTTATTGCGATTATGTAACCAGCAAAGCGACGATTTATTTTCAGATATACGCATATTTATTTTTGATTTTAATTTGATACGTATATTTATTCTCTCTTATGTTGTAACATAATAAATAAAATTGAATTATCAGTTAAAAAAATATTCGAATGAAATGCGCGTTAGAAACAGAGATAATTGCTACGCGATTTTTGAATATCAAACGAATAGGAACATTTTGAATGATTACATTTTTACGTTATTTTTCTGTCGCGATATAAAAAAAATGACCATCACATACACACTCATAAGCATACATTCTACCGATTAGTGCAATCATAATTAGTGATCTCGCGAGAATAGTGCCATAAAAAGAAGCAACAAAGGGTGAGCAAGAAAGAAGATAAGGGCCCGAGAATACATCGAGCTACGACGGAGCAACATAGGGTGAGTTATTTATAATTTATCTAATTTAATTGTTACTCGTTTTCTCTCTCTTTCTCTCTCTCTCTCTTTCTCTTTTTTCTTGAAATTAATTGCTCGATTATTTCCATAATGGTGAGACATTTTGCATCTTATCGTACACAATATAATGCATATATATAATATATTGGAGATTTTTTATTTTAAAAGACTTTTAAATTTATATTATAAATATTTTATTTTTATAATAAATTTATATATATTTTAAAAATCTATATTTTATTTTTATAACAAAATTCAAATATTTATATTTTATATTTTATAGTGAGAATTATAAAAAATTTTATATATATATATATAATATAAAATATAAATTTATGATAAAATATTTTATTTATAATAAAATATCTATTTTAATAAAATTTATATTTTTGAAAGCCTTTTTTCTCTCTACTCACAATCTAGACACGTCTCTCGCTATTTATTTACTTTTCTCGAGCCAAGGAAAAGTCCCTTATACAACAGTGACAGCGTAACAGGTCGAGTGATTTCACGCTCCTTCAGGTATAAACGGGGACACGAGGATAAATTAACATGTGACATAAAAAGACATTGCAAAAAATATGATGAAAAAACGCGTCCAGCAAAAATGACGATGGCTGAAAATTTTTCCTACGCTAGATGTAGGTGCGGAAACGTAAAATATTACGTATATTTGGCAAGATAATACAAGAACGAAGTCTGAAGTCGTCAGGGGAAATTTTCTCATACATCTGCGGATTGCACATCATTCGTATGTTTCACGATCCTTGCATGCGAGATTGCCGTTTCTCTTCCTCTTTCTTCTTCTCCCCTTTCTCTCTTTCTCTCTGTCTTTCTATACGCGAATCAAATTCTTGACGTGGCAAAAATAAGAAAATTTCACGGCTCGATTGAATACGTGCATTGTACTTTTACTACGTACAAGATATATTAAAATATAGATACTATACTTGAAATTATGATTACGTCCGTTTTTATTCGCCTGTATTCAATTTTATTCGTGAAAAATCGAAAAAATACGTCCAATAAAAGTGCGATGGCAACTGAAAATTTCTCTTACCTTATGTAGATGCAGAAACGTAAAATATTACATACATTTGGCGAGATACAAGAGCGGTTGATAATTTTGATTTACTGTATTCGAATTTCTACTTAATATAGTGCAGATATTTGTGGCGCAAATTCAACGGAGAAAGAAATGCAATAAATAAAATAATGCACAGATCGTAAATTTTTCATCTATAATCAAAGATTTAATGAAAATGAAATTTGACGATATAATTGCGTATTCATGAAACACATGTAATATTGGATCGATTATATTATTAACTTGTAGAGGAATTAAAGCTTGTAGGGGAATTAAGCTCAAATAAGCATAATAATTATTAATTCCACTTATTCCATAATTGAATCGAATCGAAAGGTGAATCCAAAGTATCGTCGATATTGACACGACGTTTCGGTTACTTCCGCTAATTGCTACCTATATTTAGATATAGTGAAGGACCTCGTTAAAGCCACAAAGTCGACCGACACGGAATGGACGACCGGTTGGCAAAGCGGGGGAGGAAGAGGCGAAAGAGAGAGAGGGAAAGAGGAAGAGAGAGAATGCATGTGTGCGTGTCAAACGTTTTCCTCGTAATTATAAAAGCAAAGTGTAGTCGACACGGTCGCGCGACAGTTTTTATCTTCCAGCCTCTTCATCGTTCATATATCAATTTGTGATTCAAAGCTTACAACGATCGCGCGCACACAAAGAGGAACAATTTTTTTTCTATCTCCCCCATCCACCTACCCATCCTCCCTCTTTCTGGCAACTCGCCGAACTTGATCGAGCGCTACTATACAACAAGGTATAAGCGGAATAAAAAATCGACGATAGACGATTTAAATTTCAATGTAAACCGCTCGCGGTTTCTTTCTTATTGGCCGCCGTGATACGAATGCCAGCGTATTGTGCGATTGATCGATCGATACTCTCGTAACCTCTCCGACGCGCCGGAAAACGTTACATTTTTACAAATCTCCACGATCGACGGCAAGACTATTAAAAGATTCATTGGAATCGTTGTGCTTTGGGATCTTGCGAGGATTTCATCGCGATACGCTCACTATTAAGCGAAAAATACCAGCCATCTTTTTCAATTTCGCGAAACTAAAATATCTTTGAACGACTATGTTTGCATAAATAAATTTTATACTCGCAAAATCATTGAAGATTGTTTTGAACCTTTTTAAATTGTTTTAATTATCCGTTTGATTTTTCATTGCTTTAAGAAATATATAAGGAGAACTTTCGAAGAAAACATCGCGTAAATTCATAAAAAGAGTGCATATAACGAGTATGGTTCTGTAAAGTTAATACTTCATTTAAAAAATTTCGATATAATTGAGAGCGTTTTTTGTCAAAGAATTTCTAATAAGCTTCTAATAAATGAAAAATATTGAAATAAATTTTCTAAAAATATTTCTGGAAAAATTTAATGTAAAAAATGATAAAGATATGTGTAAAAATATTGATAAAATATTTCTTTTTCAATGAAAAATCGACTGGAATCATAATACTTTTCAATAAAACTTTTGAGGCTATCCATAATTCTCAAGAAATTGCAAGAAAAGCTAGAACTCGATTACATTTCAAATCTTAAAAAATAAGATGCTGACTTTGCAAAGGTCAGCGAGATGCGATCAAACGGCAGGCTTTAAATACGTTTAAAGATTAATCGTGGCCATTTAAATCGGAAGGAAGCGACTTTACGGTGAAAATACTAAATACTCGGCGAGCTCTCAACCGAAAGCAATGTTGAAGAACCACGGCGGTGGAAGAGAGCGACGCCTCCTTCTCCTCCTTTCGTCAGGCGGGGGTGTTTCTGATGCTGTATATTTTACGCGGTTAGAGTTTCGCGTTGAAGCCAGGTTAAGAGCTGAACCCTGACCTATACTCCGACTAAAGCCAGAGTTCGTTTCGACGCGAGTCTGCTTGCCGACTGAAATATTCAGTCCATTCGTCCGTTTCAACTCCCTCTTTCTATCTCTCTTTCCCATAGCCACCCTCATCCTCTTCGTTTATTCCCTGCTCTTCTCTCGAGTCTTCTCTTTACACGTGCACATGCATCCGTACTCAAAGTGCCGCCCACGCGGACGTACACACGCACACATATTCACGTTGCACGTCCATGTATCGATGTCACTAATCCTTCGGACAACAAAGAAAAAGAGAACAGAGGAGAGAGATAACATACGATCGTTAATAGAAGCAAAAAGGTCGGTCAATTGATCGCAAATTGAGAAAAATTCTGTTGCCATCGAGGCGATTCGACAATTAACGATAAAGATCCATAGTTCGTTTTAAACGATATCGTATATATTTCTTATGTAAAATCAGGATTAAAGCGTCCAATGAAATTTTCATCTAATCTCTTCTCTAAGGGTTTAAAAAATTAATTTTTAAAACGATATGTATTATTCCATTTTAGACGATATCGCATGAATAATTGTTACATAAAATCAGGATTGAAATGTCCAATGTAATTTTCATTCTATTTCTTAAGAGCTTGAAGAAATTCATTTGAAATGAAGAAAATTAAATTTGTACGCAGACCAGTTTAATCGTGAATTAATTATTCTGACTTCTGGTAAAATAATAATTTAATTTTCACATGCATTGTATATTAGATGAGATATAACTTCAAGTGCTCAATCCAACAGTACGAAAAAATCGAAGAAGGGCACGCATAAGAGGCATGCATTATTACCAAAATCGCAGTTTTCCTATAAATGTCTAAGACTCTCTCTCTCGCTCTCTCTTTTGCGACTCAAATAGCGTCATGCGATTTCGTGAAAGTTACGGTTTGGACGTGACGGCTGAAATATTTGATTTTTATTGTAGAGATTTACGTGTGTAACGGGGTGAAATGTTACTATCGCGCGTTCTGGCAATTCTCGTGAGTTTGTAAACCGCTCGTTGACGGGACGCACCATAAACATATCAATTGCAGTTAACGCTCTGTTTGCAGCAACGAGATTGTTGGCGTCCACTTGAAGGTCGAAACGTTTATGATAAAATCGAAAACGCGAGCATAACGTACGTATAATATAACTTAACAGTCGTACAAGGCACCGCAAAAAGTATACGCGTATCATGAAATCGGCGATTTCGTTTTAAACAAGATTGCTCCTAAGAGCTTGTCGTTTTGACGTGTTTTCTCACAATATGTACGGATCTGCAAAACGCACATAACTGTATCTTTCCGCGTTAAACGTATTAACCGACGTGTTTTTTCTCTTCTGTCAATATGTACGACAAATATTCAAAGCAAATAGACGCGTGAGTTTGTGACGCGCATCTTGCCGCCATCATGCGCGACGAACGATTTTACGAAAACATTTCGCGCGAAATAGCCAGCGGAGAGGATTTCATTTTTTTTCTGTCGAAAATATTTAATTTTTCCGTCGCGGCGAAATTTATTTAAAACGAAATATCGTGAAGCCGTATATGCGACGCGAGGGTATATGTATATGTTGCGTTCGCGAATAACTAATCCTACGGTTGATGCAATAGCATAGTCGTAAAAAAGGGACCATATGGAACACATGGAGAAAGAGAGAGAGAGAGAGAGAGAGAGAAGGCAGAACGAGACGAGCGAAGCGTATAGATAAAATTGAAGGAAAACGAAGGACTGGGATTATGCAGAACACTCGAGAGAGAAAAAGAAAGAGAGAGAGAGAGAAAAAAGAGAGAGAAATGCTAATCTTTCGACTCGTCATCCATTGCATTCAGTGACGAATTCTAGCAAATACTCTACAATGCTTTAAACGCGCATGCGAAGCTTCTTCTAGATTCCATCATAAAAAGTGTAAGGGATGTAACAAACGAGCAAAAAATAGGGATTAGCGGATACCAATGTATTTGTAACAAACGATAAAGATGCACGTAAAACGGCGAAACTGAATGTTTTAGCGTTGGAATAAATTATTTTTATTCCGGAAAAAACGTATGATTTAATCGGCAATAAGTTAATAGTAATAAAAATTAATACGTATTCTTTTTCGCGTGTGTTATCCTTTTTTTTTTTTTTTTCAAAACAAATCACGGATTTATTTGTATTTTTCTCTCTTGACGCGATTTACGGCGAATTTTTCAGAATTTCGAGACACTGGAGAGCAACTTGAGAAAGAGAAGAATGGTTTCCAAGATATATGAATTTATGTTCCTCTTAAAGAATGCACTTCTCCGTAAAGCAGTTGCAATTGCAGGTGCATAAATCTACCTCGATTAAATATGCTCGTGTGTACACGTATGTGTGAGGAAGTGTGTGTGTAAGTGGATGTGCGGATGTATGTGTATGTTGAGTGCCTCGTTACAATATTAGAACGCGCGCGGCTAACATCGATTTGCCTGTGTGTTACCGCTCGTGCCGATCGATTTTACGTCCAGTTAGCTGATTTCGACTACCGTCGAATCCGATAATGCTACCTATTGACGGGCGATTACGCGAAACGTGTCTTTGCCACGAGTGCAATTATTCAAATGAGATTATAGAAATACACGATTGCGAATGGAAGTGAAATAATTGGATTAGATTTAATCTTTCATATTGCATTTATTTGACCGGAGGGAAAAATATCATTATTATGCTATATAAAAAAATCTTAACTTAAAACTTCGCGAGAGATAATAAATGTAGGAATTAATAGAATGAATAAATTATCTTCGAAGGAGGAGATTCTCTCTCTCTCTCTCTTTCTCTCTCTCTCTCTCTCTCTCTCTCTCTCTCTCTCTCTCAGAGGACTTTCTCTCTGATTCAGATTATCCAAACAATTTATGCATCCTATTTATGGGTTAGAACTTTTGACAGATCAAATTATTAGCAGCTCAAACAACTCGTCGCGTACAGTTTGTGTCTTTGCGGTCCGGTTCCGATATGTCGTATATATACCCGTCGCGATTGACGAACGACCACAACAGCGTCGCCGCAATCGCTAAATGCAAAACCGAAGGGTGCCCCGATCCTGTTCCGCGAAATTCGAGTTCCCTTCGGTTAATCAGTTTTGACATGCAAATTGCAGTCGACAGTGTCATGATTCTTCGCAGGAATTCCGATGTACGTAAATGAGACGCTCGAGCTTCGTAAAGTGACGGCAGGACATGAAAATGAGATAACAGGTTCGATTCAGATAGATACAGATATTGTACGATGAATGCTGGGAATATTCGAAAAGCCCACATTAAGTTTATCGTTCGATGATAATAGATAATGGTATAGAATGATTAAAATTGTGAAACTTTTCCCTCTACGAGAATTTTCGGATCGTATCCGAATAAAAGAAATTATGCTGATATATATTATACTCTAAGTTTGGGACATTTCAATTTAATCCATAAATATTATGATATTAAAGTGTATCTGTTCAATATTTTTGATACAATATTTGATTTAAAATTTATTTTTAAATTTTTAAAAATATTTGTTATATTTTTATGGTATCTTAGTATATTTACATATTAAATATTGCTGAATTCATTTAATCGTAAAATGCCATTTTTAATCCTTCAATGTAACGATTAATACGTGACATTAATATATGACATAACAACAATATAAATCAAATTTCAATAAATTATAAGATATATAAAAATTAAGATATTAAACTTAATACACAGAAAAAAAGAACATTCTTGTTTTGAAAATATATTCAGTTTTAACATGGAAATCTTGAAATGAAATTATATTGCGTTAATTAAAAAAATATAATTGCTTCAATATTATAATTGTTTACTTGAATAAAGTCGTTTTATATAGTTCAATCGAGAAAAATATTATATATTCTTACGATTTAAGATTTTCTTGAATAGAAAAGAAACAATGTTAAATAGAAAATAACATTTTTAAATCAAAGATTATAATTATCTTAAAATAGAATTAAATAATTAATCTTGAGGTGACAATTACAATATTAAAATAAGACTATAATATTGTTAAAATTTAAAAGTATTAAATTCTTTTAAGAAGATTAGAAATTGTTGCGTATATACGAAACAATGAACACGTTAGTTTAAGTAGTATAAGTTTTGATTTGACATTTATTTTCTGTGTTTTCTGTGTATGTAAATATATATTTACTTAAATATATATTTGTTTAAATATATATTTATTAGGTTTTAAGTCCATTTCAGATAATCTATAATTTGCAAAAATTCTCTTATATTTTGAAACAGAATTTTATTTATAAATTTACGTCTTGTGTATAAAACAGAAAATATTTAAACATGCATATAAAATGCATATAAATTTAAAAATACATCAAAATATTTATACATGTATATATTAAACATGTATGTGTGTATTAAAACAGGTATATAACAAGTATAAAACATGTGATAAAATATGTGTAAACATGTGATAAAATGTGTATAAAATAAAATTACATTCTTTTGTCGCGAATTATAGATCATCTAAAGTGGGCTTAATGTTTTAAATTTAATATGTTGATTAAGTTTCAAATCTCTTAATCTGTATATATGTGTATATTTTTTATATAACATGTTCTATATAGATAAAATGCCGATACTATCATATCATTTCTTATTAAAAAATAAGTATCTTTTCCCTTTAACAAAATTTCTAGAGAAAGAGAGCGAGAGAGAAATACATTTTCGAGATATTTCAATTTTTAATATGTCATCAATACAATATATTTATAGTATATTTGCTGTACTTATATATTTTTATATAAAAAATTTTATAATTTAATTATAATTAAGTCTAATATACATTTACATTTTTATATTATATATATATATATATATATAAATATCGTTTACTTTAGAACGAGCAAACACACTTCGCTGCCATAATAGAATTTGTTTTATGTTAACTCAAAATTTATTTTATGTTAACTCAAAACTTGTTTTATGTTAACTCAAAATTTCTTCAAGTATCTTATTGTAAAAATGTAAATATATATTAAATTTAATTATATATTAAAAAATTGAAATATTTCAGAAATATACAATATATTTTCCGGAAGTTTTGTCAAAGAAAATATACACATTTTCTGACAAATAATTCTCTGTCTGTATCAGTCTGTATCAGTCTGTATCTTATGGCATCCGTTTCATAACCACGTGTCCAGTAGTCAAATTCGCGTTATTACCCACTCTTTCATCTCTTCGAATAGGCCGATATCCTAACCGAGGATACAACCAATCGGAAAACGTATAGAAGAAAGAATTTCAAGTATGGACAATTGAACCGTTCGTCCTCCTAAGGGTCAAGAGATCTGTCGTCGTCGTCATTCAAGTTGCTATCGGGGCGGTGACCATCGCGAAAGTTCTTCAGGGACGGAAGGAAACGAGCGGTCGAGAGACGAATCCAAAGTCACTCCTGAAGAGGAACGAGTCTCAAGGGATACGCTGGAATATTTGACAACATGTTTCCCTAGACGGTCGTCTGAGAGGAATCTTGCCAAGATACATACGTACGTACGTGCATACGTCTTAAGATTCGCCGTTATCCTGCTTTAGCTCGTTTCGCAGCATAAATATAAATATAAATATATAAATATATAAATATATAAATTTCACACACATGTGGAATTAAACCGCACGTTCTTATTTTATTTGAAATTTTTAGGGATGAATTTATTCGTTCATTTATTCGATGATGATGATGATAAGAAGCTCGTCTACGAGAAATATAAAAGAAGAAACATCAGTGCATCTCTATTAATTGGATCTAACTTTTATATTACATCGTTCAATAAATTAATTCGAAAAACATTCGAAATTAACGTTTGTTTGACATAGAAACAAAAGGCTAGAAACAAAAGGATCTCAGGATCATCTAATGAAATCCCGATTCTCAGAGAGCTTGATGAGAGCTCACCAACGAGTTAAAAGTTTACGAACATTTCGCGCGCAAAAAAAATTCGAGCGATCCCTGCGTCATTCTAAATCGTCCGACGCATTTTTCACGAAATGCACCTTTCGTGCGTCAGCACGAATTTTCTCACGTTTCGCGAAACATACCAACGGAGAGTACTAATATCTCCGTCAACTAGCTCTAACGCTGGATTTTTTCACGAAAAGGTTTTGTTCGACCGGTCAAAAGTTTGAGAAAAAACGAAAAAGTACAATAGTGACTCGACTACGCCATCGATCTTATCGCGACGTACATCATTAAGCATGGTATCAATGGATTATAAACTAAACAATAGATTTTTTTTAGAGACCTTATAGTTTCAGTTCCATAAATCTATTAATATACTTGGAAATGTGCGCATAATCATGTTTATAGACGCGTTATATGTTCCTTAGCGGCACTTCAATGTAACGTATAATGACGACAGCCACATAATAACGACGAAGTTGTGAATTAACGGGATGGTAGACACTAGTCTCCTATCCTCACCGAAAGCGAGACGCATTCACCGTGCCAATCCAACGTTCTTGAAGCACGATAAGCACGTTGCTTAGAACCGCGAAATAGCTTAAGCTGCGCGAGCAAAGATATAAATACCGGAAGACCGCCGTCTAAAGCACAATTAGCGAAGTTGGGATGGGAGCGCATCCCCCAAGTTAAGCCGGCTGTTCTTGGGGAGGACTTGGTCGTTTTGCTGTCCAAAATAATAATGATGACATATATAATCGAGGCGAGCGAGAGGCGCGCACGCCAAAATGTGTGAAAATTCCCTCGTTGCGATGATAAAATGTGAGAAATGCGTGAGACTGCGATATGGAGGAAAACGAAAGAGGCTTTCTTTCTGTAAAAAGACAACGCGACTTCAACGTAATACAATATGTTTCAGGACGGCATTAAATTCAGTTAGCGTTGCTCTCGTCGCGACGAAACTTTTCTTCTACCTTACGTTGCCATTTCGAATAATAAGTATATCGTTTTTAATTTTGCCTCGACGAGACGATCATCTCATTCCATAATTCAACGCGTAAACGAAATTATGCGAGACGAAATAATGTAGAAAAAAATTGTTTCCATGTTTTTATTGTCTTTGGAATCTACGATGACATGTGCCAAAAAGATCCTTTTTAAACACAGCTATATCGAATGCGATGTTTTGAGCAAATTGTTGCCTCGATAGAAAATTAAATTAAATCGCTAACGTCTTGAACAGCAAAATAATTGATAACATATACATAAAATAGAAATGCTTAATATTCGCACGCAATGCGAACAATATTTTGAATGATCAAAGTCGCGGATTTAGATTTTGATACTCCAAATATTCGAGAATCTCTCTATATGATCTCTATATTTATTCGCGATGATGGATTGCCGCAAGAAACATCCTTTCCATATCCACATCGTCGTTGCATTTCCTTATGCGTACCTTGCGATTTGTTCAGCTCAGGTAAAAAAGAAAAATATATTTATCTCGATGTAAATAGTCTGCTTAAACATTCAAATACATTTGCGCAAATATTTGTGCCATCTTAACTAATCGTTCTTCACATACGTCAATTGGCGGAGTTTTAACATGTGTATAAGAGAAAAAGAGAGAGAGACGGAGAGAGATCCTATACATAAGGAATAAATATTGCACTCGACATTTCACGTAATCTCGGTATTTTCATATTTGTTTCGTATCGCGTTTGCCACGCGCGTTTTGCGCGAAAAATTTAGTCCTTATCGGGAGTTATGTACATCATGCGCGTTGAATCTTACATGCGACAGTAGCTGGAACTGTTTCCGTGTATTATCCAGCGGGAAGAGGCACTTTCGTACGGTGTTACATTCGGAAAACTGTCAAGATTTCAAATAAAATGCGCATTTTTAATAAATGCATGCGTTATGTGTGTATATATATATATATATATATATATCTAAAACGAACATTTCCAAGCAACATTTCGCGATATGTAGATTTTATACCGCGCGTTGCAAAAAAATACAAGATACGAGATATATACAAGATGGTCGAACAGCGCATGAATTGATACGATTGCACAAAATGAGGAATGAATTAAATTAAGAGAAACGATCGGAGCGATGCGAGCCGAGCTATAGAAGAGATATCAAGATAGATATCAAGAGAATTAATTCGTTTTGCTTGAGGTCGTTAATGCGGGATGGCTTAATGCCAGTCGTGTGTCCTATACACGTTTCACGAATCCCGAGTTATCAACTCTCAAAGTCGCTTGCTCGAATTCCAGTCCAACGTGCGTTAAAGCCGGAAGATCTCATCGTGTCCTTATCTTATAACCGAACTTGTCGGCAAATGGAATGCAACACATCTAGATGGTATCTGTTGCGAACCGCGCTCGCATCCGCTCGTCGTCCATAAACTTGCAACGATATTTGCCGAGAAAGCATTCGCTCCCTTTAAAACTATCGGATAATCAAGTACTGCTGTTATGCTTGCTGCGTTTACGCTCGATACGTTTCTCTACGATATTTTTAACGTGCATCGTTAATATTTTAATTTACGAGGCGGCTTTATTTTTTTCACTTTATATCTATTATTAAAATGCTGTTAAATTTATCAGTCCGACCTATCAGCGTACCTATTGATCGAATCCTCTGCATTATTTATGTTGACAGAAGAAACTATTTAAAACTAATGATTATATGTCTATTTCAAACACAAACATCGTCATTAAAGTGCATCGAGTAAACTATACATTGATGATAAAAATAAATTTTGTCGATGCAGTTGTTTTGATAACGAAATAATAGTTACATGCGCAGTCTGTTTACTCGATTTGCGATTAAAACAAATTTTATTTATCGGAGCAACTTTTTGTTTTTGTCAATTAAATATCTCCTAGAGATATAATATATATGACAATCTCAATCTCTGAGGTATCATCGATGTGTTGTCATAAACCAATCTTTATTCGAACCGCAGTCGAGTCTGAAGTGAAACCGTATTTCTTTTACGCAACCATACCGATTCTCGCTCTGAATTCAAATCATAAAGTTGGTGAGAAACGACCACCTCTCTTGTAAGCGTCGAGCAGAACGATTGCTCGTGAACCGCGCGCGCACCAACGGCGCTCAATTTGGAAATTGGTGTCCATTGGAATTGGAAATGAAATTTCGTAAACGTACAAATGTGGAGTGGCAAATAGGGTTGCAACACTGGTTACATCCGTAAAGCGCGGGCAATGTACCGTGTGCACGGCGCGCGCCATCGATCTCGTGGGAACCGATTTATGTTTACGAGTCCACACGGTGAAGCAAACGACGCTATGTAAGGAGAAAGAAACTCCCATGTATTTCTTTTCATTGTTATTGTAACCGTATAAAAATTCATCTGAAATAGAAGACGTTTTAAAACAACAAAATAAATATAAGCCGTATGAATATAATCGTAAAGAAATGTTATCTTTAAAAAGATAAAAATATGATATATCACTTACATTATTATCTCCATAAAAGGAAATAAATATTTTTAATTTAAATAAAATAAAATAAAATAATATTAAATTAAATTAAATTAAATAATATTATTTTTGCAAAATATAAGTATCAAATATTGTACTAATACAATAAGAGTATCAGAATTCCTTTTTAAAAAGAATATATTTAATGACTTTACATTACTTTTTTTTAAAATAAGTATCTACTTTGGGATGAATTTCTCTTTCTCTCTCTCTCTCTTTCTTTCTCTTTCCTTTTTTCTCGTTCATATCGCGAGGTTACAGATGTTGATGTTGTGCCTCTGGAGCATGCAACATAGACAAAAGTGAGAAACTCTCTCGAGGCAATCTTACAGTTAAACATCTCTGTTCGCGCGCGCGAATGTAGCGAGGTTTAATCAGAGTAAAGTGTGCGGCGAGAAAAGTCGTCAGCTTCTAATATTTCGTCGTGATTTACCTACCTTGCGAGCGATAAAAAGCCTCGGCCTTGGTAGTCGGTATATGATGCATAGTGTTAATAATGTTCTCTCCTTCTTGCTTATCCTCTTACTTTCTCCGTCCTCGCCAAGCTCCTCCACTTTTACCAGTCGCGGCGCATCTCTCCTCACGTCCTCCACGTTTTCTCGTTTCTCTCCCGACGGAGTCCCTTCTCTCAATCCAGACTGAAGTATATGTGTTACGCTAGAAAAATATGTATATACATAAATATATATGCTCCAAAAGCTGCTGGGAATTTGTACTTAATCGTACATATCTTAAAATACATTCTTAATGCATATGCACGGTTTCGAAAGCTATTCAGTGTTTTATATACATATTTTTTTTATAGAACTCCAGCTCTTTGGATGAATTTATCTCTTTTAAGTAATAAAATCTTGGGATTAATCTAGAAAGCTATTTCTTTCTATAATATCTGAATAATTTCTTAAAATCATTTTTCCGTTATTCCACTCTTCGCATCTTTCTTTTCATTGATTTTACGTAATTTAATATTTAAAAATTAATATTTATATTAATTATCTTACTTTCTCCATCTCTTATCTCCGCCGAGCTCCTCCATTTTTTTCGCGGCGCGTCTCTATTCACATTTTCTACATCCTTCACGTCTTCTCGTTTCTCTCTAGATGAAGCCTCTTCTTTCAATCCAGACTGAATTATATGTGTTATGCTAGAAAAATATGTATATGCATAAATATATGCTCTAAAAACTATTGGGAATCTGTACTTAATCATACATATCTTAAGATACATTTTTAATGCATATGCACGGTTTTGAAGGCTATTCAAATATTTTATGTATTCTTTTTGTGCGGCACTCCAACGCTTTGGATGAATTTATCTTTTCTAAGTAATCTTTGGACTAATCTAAAAAGCTATTTCTTAAAATCATTAAAAATCAATAAATTTCTTAAAATCATTTTTCTATTATTTTAATCTTCACATCTTTCTTTTCCATCCATTTACGTAATTTAATATTTAAATTAAAGATTAATATTTAAATATTAATATTTATATTAATATCTAAATATTAAATTACGTAAATGGATGAAAATATATATTTAAAAAATGCTAATGCCATCTACATTGATCATGATCGAATTTATTGTCGACGATATCTCGCGATAGGAGAAATGTCAATATACTCGAGATTTATTTTTCGATACCTATTTGGAGGGAAAAGAATTGCGATGAAGATTAATCGACGGAATGAAATGCAGAACTGTAAAGTTTTTTTACCGATTAAAGAATTAAACAGAAAAATCTATCGTCACGTATATGAGAACGTGTCGATTCCGGAGAATCATGGGATTAATACCAAGTTCTCATTGGTCAATTCCAACTTTTCCCATTTTACCCGAAATAGAATCGCGTAAAAGGGTGACCGATAAATTAACGACGTATAATATCGCGCACATTATGCCGCTATAAAGATAATTGCGGTCAACAATGCGAATGCAAGTATAATGAAATTTACACACAATCCGGGACAAACGGTATTAATGGTACAAATGATGTTGTTACATTATCCGATACATGTTTAACCAAAGTTCGTTGATGGGGAAATATCAGTGACGTTGTACGCGTGCAGAACTATTCAAGAACCACGTTACGCGTTTCTAAAGATTGCTATTGCCAATGGTTTAATCCTTCAAAACGTATCGAACAGCATTACATATTTAAAACATTACATAATAAACCACTGTATTCTCTCGCTCTCTTTACCTCTCTCTCTCTCTTTCTCATTTATTTATAATATAATTAATTTTATCATCTCTAATAATTAATTTGAAGTATAATTTATAACGTATTGCATTTCTAACACACAAGCAATGTTCACCAATGTCTCCTGCTATCTTTTTATTATTATTAAATCCAGTATTTATAAATCAGAAGACTTGCAGATTCAAGAGAACCAAGTTGACAATCCTGCGTCGAAAAATAATTAATAATAATTTTCATAAACATCCGCGACTCAGATTCGCATTTCGCATACGTCAGATCCTACATATTCTGGACGTCAACGACGATCGGTCTCGCCGATAACGCATCTCGCGCAGATGCGCACATCCTGCCTTCCGGGGTGCAGGTGCGAACGTACGTGTATGCACGCGGACGACTCATAATGGAATATGCACCGTTGATACGAGACGATATCACCCCTTCCCTTTCCCTTCTCGTCGTCCGGAGACGGCGACACAAGACAACGCGCTCGCTAACAAACCTAACCTAAACACAACGGCAGTCCTTATCGTATTCCTGTCACCTATCGCCAGGCTGCACCCGTTGCACATTAGAAACGTTGTCGTCTTCGTCGCGTTGCATTCCAATGCGCGCCAGGACGGACCGCCTGCTGTCATTCGTGTCGCGGGATAAAGTTATCGAGCATTTATACATCGATATTTCGAATATCGCTGAATGCACTGAAAACCATTCAAGACACATTTTATTTTGCAATAATTATGATATATTTTTATGTACTAATCGAATAAGTTATATTGAACAAAATACATAGACATATTATTTTATTATAAAAAAAATGAGAAAAAGCTTCGAGATTTTTTTACAATTGAGTGATTACAGTTTCTAAAATATCAGAATTATAAAATATTTTATCGCGAAGCAATAAAATAATGATGATAATAAATTATCAAGCATTAATTTCAATAAACCTTTTATCAGGTACTCTAGAAAATCATTCGTATATCGAATTGAAAATTTGAAGCGGTTTATCCTTTAAAGAGGATTTTCCATGCATTTTAAAATGAGCTTACCTTTGCAAAATAGAAGTAACGGTCGCATAATGAATTATGTGTTCATTTGCTTGAAAATTGATGCCTTCCTTCCATTTCCTCCTTCGTGAACTCATGGCGAAGTTTTGTCGATAATTTGTCGATGATTTGCGTTTTTTTGATTTACTATAACACGAAAATAACACGCACAATTAACGCAATACAAAGACGTGACGACATTTTGATGATGAATTCAAGAAATAGCACCGATGTATTGGCGCTAAATTCAAAGTGATACCAGCGCGCCAATTTTTGTATAATAGCGCCATCTCTATTGAAAAAAACGTTTTCACATATCAAGAAATTGTCCGAGGGTACAGAAAGAAAGACAGGTAGTAAATTGTTGATAATTGGGCGAAACATTACCGATAATGAATAAAAGTGTAAATAAAATTTAAATTTATGAGTATACTACCGACAAGACTGTTAAAAATTGACTGTCCTGGGTAAATTTTCGTGATCATCAAATGGGTAGGCCTGGAGATAATAGAAGATTGATGATATTACCGGCCGTTTTGATTATATTGAAGACAATACAAGAATTATTTCAATCATACGAGTATTTTAAGTCATTCAGCTATTGTTTTATTATCGAAAATGTATAAATCTTTTATGTACCTGTTCCAAAAGTGACAAATATATTATATATCAAATCATTATTTTATTATTGACAATGTAAAGATTTTGTTTAGCAGCAGCTTTGCACTTTTTTTTGGTCACGTTAAATCCCATCATCGGTCTTTAATAATATCCTGTCGATGGTCAGACTAATAAGAGAGATACTAAAATTATATATATATATAATTTATTGTATGTTCTCTCCTTTCTCTCTCACGCTATTATTTATTTATTTATTTGTCTTCTTTTTCTTCTCAACATTTATTTATTTATTTATTTAGCTCGCTATAAGTCAATCTTTTAAAATGCAAAATTAAATATTATAGAATTTGACTTCGGAAAAGCGCGGTAAAATAATCCAATAAATACAAATAATTAGCCCCGTGATAAATTGTTTAAGAAATAATTAATTTTAATCAATAAATTAAAATTTATTACTATAATATAATATTCCCCTAGCGAAAATGAATATTCGGAGCATAAGCCGAATGTAAGGAAGTGTAATAAAAGCGTAAGCGAAGCTTTAAAGAAGTATAAATTGAAACGTCGAAGCGTAAACGAAGCGTTAAACGCTTCTATTACACTTCCTTACATTCGGCTTACGCTCCGAATATTCATTTTCGTTAGGGTCCATGCTAATGTATATTTTATAATGTATAAAATATTTCAACAACGAATTATCGATAACATGGTGTTCGATTTTGGCAATGTAAAATATAAACAGTAGCGCGCTATGTTATTACTTTATCATCATTCGCACGGTGGCTCTTGAGTAATAGAGTAATATATGCATACAACCTATTTATTAATAGTAATATTATTTTGTAATTATATTAAATTTTATATAATTTTATTTAATTTTATATAATTTTATTTTAATTTTTTATAATTATATTAAATTTTATATAATTGAGTACATTGTATTATATAAAGTACTAAGCATAAAAATATTATGCTGGTATAAAATTTATAATAAAAATATATAAATAATATTGACTATATTAAAATGGAATATATGAATTCTTTATATTTTATTTAAAGAAAGAGAAATTTAAAATATTTTACAACATCTATATTTTTCGAATCTTAATTATAAAACTTTAGAAAAATCAGTGATTAATTTGACAAATTCTATACATGTATTAATTAATAATTAAATTTTTAAATAATTAAAAAAATGATTAATAAATATCAAAGATTAATTTATTGTAATTAAGATTTACAGAAATACAGTTAAAAATATTTTCATTTCACAGCAGGCATTTTGTGTTTTGTAAGTAAAAATATATAAATATGGCAATGAATATAGAAAAATATTTATTGCATCTTTGAACATTACATTGGAAGATTACATTCGCGATTGAATAATTTATTTACTATAATTTATAACATATTATATAATTTATATTAGTATTTACATAAGTATCTTTGTTAAGGTCATTCTACAATAGAATCGTAAAGTCGTAAGTCGTAAGAAATTGATCCCAGTTGAAGTTCAGGAGAATAATCAACTGTGATTGGTCAATTTCTTACGACTTACGACTTTACGACTCTATTGTAGAATGACCTTTATACTCTGGTGCTACCAGCATTTTATGCACATAGCACAAAATGAAACCAGAAATTGTGCACATTATATATTACCCTCTGGAAACATTCATGGACATTGACTTTGTAGTTCATGTCCATATTTTCAATGTCTATAGAGGGAGTATGCTTTCAGGAATCACCTAAAAAGTAGGCCATGACATCTCTCAGTTTTTTCTCTGCAAAAGACTATGGCGTCTCTCATTTTTCTCTCTGGTTGTATGGCTTATTGTTAGTTTACATTCATTTTCGTGTGATACGCGTATCAAATAGTAATTAACTAGTAAATCGGTTTAATCATTGGCTGATCAGATCATATGTACTATTTCAAATGATTATCAAACAGATATAGAACAGATTAGATATACATTGATATGAATCTACCTTTAAACCGCTCCGATTTCGGCGTCATTTACTTTATCTCGGCGCAATCTTGGTGTGGCGTGAATATTGAATGGAATATGTATGACTGAAAACATGAAAGGTTAGATTCATGAATGAATGTGTATTTTCTCGAAAAATCATGTCATTTCATTTGAAAAGTGAGAAACCGATAGCTAAGGTGAGTCGTGATAAAAGTGAGTGCTCTAATTAACGAATAGACGAAAAAGACAGATTTTATAATTTGTAACAAACTTTTAGATGATTTCTTTTGTTAATTTTGCTATTTTTAATATTTTAAATTCATTTGCTTTAATTAAAATTTTCGTTAAAGTAAATTTGATTTATATAAATTAATAAAAATGTATGGAATCTGTTACATATAGCGTGCTTATATTTACTTCCTTCATATTTAATTTATATTTATTAAAAATTATAGTTAACAATGTAAATTGGTTTTATAATTTTTATTTTGATCTCTGAAAGTTTTTATATTTTAATGTACAATAATAAATACTGTTTTAAAGGCGCACGATATGGATATAACATCAGACTTCGAGAGTCTCAAAGTATCCACTTTGGAGAAAGCATCGCGTATATCAGCGATGATGGATCGTATTTCAATTAGTCCCCAAGCAGTGCCAAGTAGAAATGACTCTGATAAACTGGAAAATATTGAGAATGAACAAAATTCTTGTAACATTAAAACTCCACAGAAAACTAATAATAATTCCAAGCAGAACACAATATCTACTTCAAATGGCATTCACTTTTCAATCAAGAAAATTCTTTTGGAAAGTGAAAAGCAAAGGAAAGAAGAAGTCAGGGTAATTTATCCTATAGTTGATTATATTCAAGAAGATTTAACAAAATTTAATATTACATAAAAATATTTTTATTAATAAATATATATTAGATTATATATAAGAGATATTGATCAATGTTTTATATTTTGATATCTTCAATTATATTACAGAAAAAAATCCAATGTCGTATTCTTCACATGAAGGAAAATGGTCGTGTCATTCAGGAGCAAATGGCGAATTCGCGTTCGCTAATGGCACGTGAGCGTGAACGACGGACAGAGGAGAAATTGGCAAATATTCTGGCCGAAGTTGAGCGAATTGCAGAGCAAGAGGAGATTAAGAGGCGACATGAGCAACAACTACAAGCACAACGTGCTCAGGAACAAAAGGAAAAGCTGGAACGAGAAGTAGAAGAGTACCGGAAACGAATGAAAGAAAAGGAGGAGTTGACAAAGCTCGTGATGGTCCATCGAGGCCAGTTTACAGCTAAATACTGTGATATCGTAACGTTATCTAAGAACTGTAAAGATAAGCACGCGTTTGATGTGATTCTCACAGCAAATTCCGCGAGAATAAAAGAATTGATTCAACAGATTGAAGCCTTAGATGAAAAAATCAAGGTAATTATAAAAAAAGAAAAAAAAGAAAAAATTAATTATTCCAAAAAGTTTGTTTACAAATTAAAAGTTTGTAGACATTTTTATTGAATGTCAAGTTGAGATAATTTACTACAAGAGATGATTATAAATTTTGGAAACGTAACATTTTTTATTCTGTACACGTTGTTATATTTGTAATAATAATAATGGATTTGTATAGAGTGGAGAATTGATTCCTTCAGATGTGAATGTTATCGAGAGCCTTGTTCATCATATTGACGATATATTGACTATATTTCGAACAGAGATAGGTTCGTGAATTTCTTGCAGATAGTCAAATATACATATATATGTATATTTTCTTTTCTTATAAAATACTATTAAATATATTTTGTTCTAAACTTTAGAAAAAATAGATGCCCAATATGAAGCAGAATTGGTTCGTAAAGCACAAGCTGTGAATGAGGTCCAATCAGTTGTGGAATCTGAAAATATTGCAGCTGGCGATACAGTACCTTCTCAGCATTTAGATAAAAACAAGGCTGAGGAGAATAATGAGAATAAAGATCAAAACTCCAGTGTAATAACCAATCAGGAAGTAGCAGTTACAACAATTAATGAACCAGTTACATCTGTATCTGTACCTAAATCGGAAGAAATTACTGCAGATTCTAAATGCAAAGAAGGCATGTTAAAATCTATATAATTAAATAATATATTTTAAATTTTATTTTAAATATTATATGCATATACAATATTTTATATTCTATTTTATAAATTCATATATTACATATCTTTATAAAAAGTATGTTCATTAAATTTAATCTAATTTAATTTCCTATCTAAATTAAAATTTTGGCCAAATAGATTAGAAGAAAGATTATAGAAAGAAAATAATTAATGTGTTTTTTATGTCAAAAATTTTGCAGGAAATCTTTGTGAATACGTTGATAAGGAGTCATTGCAGATTTACATTCAGAGTCAACAATTTTTAAATCTTTATAAAAAAACTTGCAAGGATTTCTTACAATCGATTGCTACGAAGAAATTTCGCTTCGAGTGTCAGAAAGCAATCAATATTCCAGTAAATGCGATCTCTGGCGTTAGCGAACAACATTTGAGAGATAAATATGACAGATTGCATAATCTTTTGATTGGAAAATCATCTCCGAACGTGATGCAACATCCGCAAGGAGTGATTTTCTGCAAGGATCATTTGGCAAAAAAGATAGTTGTATGTATCTGTGGAAATCTCTTTCTTAATTAAGTCATAATTAAAAGAAAAAATAAACAAGTCACATTACTTGTCACATTAATAAAATTTTGTTTAAATAGAAAAATTAATTTTAACTATAAACAAATTATTTTATTAGCTTGAAATTCTGTTATCTTTCTGTTATATAAGGAATGAATTCTTATTTGATATGAATTTCTAGAGTCAGGGCGAGACACTAGTGTCCAGCAAGCCAGAAATGGCATTTCCCGTGGCGATGATTGTTGTTGCTCTCTGGAATGAGCATCCGGATTTTGGTGAGCTTTTCCTAGCACATCTTCATGAAGCATGTCCATTCACTATTCCAATCTTCCTGTCGCAACAAGAGGGCCAATCAAATGAGGATTATTATAAATCCCTCGGCTGCAAATACTCTGAGGATGGTACTGTCGAAAAGCAAGACAAGTTTCTAAAGAGAATGTCAGGGTTGATGAGATTATATGCGTCGATTACTGTCACAGCACAGCGAAGGGGTATCGCCAAGGCTCATCCCTATGGTCTTCAGCATGCTTGGAGATGGTTGGCGGCCGTTTTAAATATTGGTAAAAGCATTAAATTTTATGATGAAATTGTTTAAATTGAAGTATTAATTTTCTAAATTTGAGACGCACATTTATTGGAAATATAAAAAGATTTATAAGAAATAAAATCTATAAGTACCATCTGTATATAAGGATAAAAATATAAAAATATAAAAAATATTTTTATGCGAAACAAGAATCTTGACAATATGTAAAGAAAATTAATTTGTTGTCAATATACTGCGAAAAATAATCCAACAAAAATGATGCTGTGAAAGTAAAAATTTGTTTCTTTAATTTTCAGAACCAAGAACTGACATGTGCGACTTGTGCGCGACTTTAATATTGGATATGCTCGAGGTTGCTGGTAATGTGTTATGGACTGCCTATCCAACACAATTTCACAAATTGTTGATGCTATTGTCGGAGCAATATTATCCGCGTATGCGAAACATTACAGACGGCGGTGGTGGGCCTTTGATGCGTCTAGAAGGGTTTCTGAATAATGCTTTAACGAACGGCACTATACGTCCAGCTGACGGAATGCTTCCGCCTAACTTTTTGTGATCTTCTGTGAGGTCCTTCCGACGACGTAGTGATTTAAATGTCGGCTGAAGCTATCACGAGCTTAATAAATTAGACTAAGAAATATTTTTTAATTGTTTTGAAACGTAAAAATTTCAGATTGTATCGATCATTATTTAAAGCAAAATCTCAAATATCTTGAAGAAATTAAAGATTTTTAAGACTTTTGTTTCTTCATTGCAGCCATACGAAATTATGATATCACAAGCGAGAAATTATATTTAATTTTTTTTTCTGTAAAATATGTTGAAATTAGTTTTGTCATATATGTTACCATACATTCTATAACATAAATTAATAAAACGCATTATTATTTTGACGGTTCGTGAATTAATAAATATAGCTGTAAATCTTAATCTTTCACTTTACAATGATTTATAATTCAATTATAATAACTGCAATGGGTCATAAAAAGCCTTAAAAATTTTTTTTATTAAAAAAAGTTTTTGGAGAATCTAAAAATGAAACGTAAATTTTTCTGAAAAATTTTAAAATAGTTGTGAAGAATTAAACTTTTGAGACATCAAAAATAAAAAGCAAAAAAAAAATTAAATACACCAACCAGGATACAAGTCTTATCGTGTTGTTATTATTACTTATGTTATAATATGATTTATAGAAATAATGTACAATTTAAAAAGTGAATTTTGATAATACTTTATTCTGTATGCATCGATCGCGAATCAACTTAGAATCGATTAGAGCGTGTACTATTACGGAGAGGAGGCGAAATTAAACGAGAGAAAAAGAGTGAGAGAAAATGAATGAGGACAAAAGAGACAGAGATAGAAAAGAGAGAGAATCTTTTTTTAACGAATCATGTATATAGTTGAGGATAAATTTATTATATATTTAATTATTATATTTACTTAGATTTAATAAAAGATTATATTATTAAGAAAAATTCAAATAAAAGAAGGTATACATAAAAATTAAAAGAGATAAATAACAAGTATATCATAAAACAATCTTAACGTTACTAATAATAACGTACACTAGTGATTACAGACTTTATCTCATCCAAATTATAAAAGTCCGTTGAATTTTCAGCAAAACCGACGATGCCGAAGGGTGACAACCTGTCCATCCATTCTTTGCGCTGATTGATATTCAGCAAATAAGTTGTGAGCTCTTTGGCAAGTGTATTCACTAATAAACAGTAGAAAAATTAATTATAGAAATTAATTACGGAATGTCAACTTATTACAGAACGAAATGGAATGAAATTAAAAGTAAAATTAAAATCAAAAATAAATTCGTAAGTTTTTCCTTTTTGCTGCGATTTTAACGTTAGAAGGAGATCTGTTATATTTTTCATATTGTGTATAATACTTTTTATATTTATAGATTTTTTAAATTTTAATTTTACTTCTTGAAATGTTTTTTCTTCATGAATTAGCTGCGTTACATTAATTTTATTTATTATTTACATTAATCATTATCAGCCGTAAAAACGATAGAACGATTTCATGGAATCTTTCTAACGTTATATTGATATTACGTAATATTGATATTTTGAGAATTTCTAACGCAGTTAGAGAAATGTTATACCTAGTGCTTTATTGATCATGATGCGATAAGGCGGTAAAGGTCCCAAACTGAGGAGAATTTGAAGAAATTCTGCGCCGATTATGGTCATCTTATGACATCCGATTACCGGTGCTTCCAGGATACCCACTTCCGCTTGCTTACTGGCAACCATTCGCAATACTTCGAGTTGCGAATTAGCATCTGCAAAATTGAATTTTCGATAAAATATACGATCTATAATTCGTTTTTCCATCGAAAATACAACAGATGATATATTATTATATTATTATTTAATACTGTCTCACCCCAAATAATTTTTTAGTATCTAAATAGATACTATATATAATTTCTATATTTTGCATATTTTTTCATAATTATTTATGCTAAGATTCTCACTACATAAAACATACACTAGAAATATATCTTTTTAATTCGACTTTACATTTTTGATATGTGTAATCTTTCAAGAAGAATTTTAGCAAAAATAAATGTAGGTAGTAAATAATTATAGATAATAAATAAATATGCAAATCTATATGATAAATAAAAAATATTATATTATATATATAAATGAGATGTTGTAAACCGACCGAGTATATTTCCGAAAAACGCTGGGTTTTCGCCTTTTGATTGCAAGTAGTTGAAGAGCAATGAAGTAACGCAGATTTTATCGCATCTATTTGGAATGGCACATCTGTGTCCTCGCAGATCCATAATAGTCTACAATTTTAACAAATATTTGCCTCAAAGATGAGTGACTCAAAATTAAATCCTAGTGAAAGAATGTTTTACATTTTACTTTTTATTTTTAATTTTAAACTGATATAAAATTTAATTTATACTTGATATTAATTTAATCTTAAATAAATAGATTAATTTTTTAAAAGTTAAAAAAACAAAATGATTAAAAATTTTATATTTTATATAGTCGAAATATTTATGAGAATTGCAAAGAAAGTAATATAATACAATGTAAATTAAAATTGTGAAAATTGATAGTAGACTCAATGAAACAAAACTATAAATAATAATGATTCTCTACTTCAAATAAAAAGTTTTTAATGAAACGTTTGAAAACATAATTCTATTTTTAATCCGAAAATGAATAATAGCAATCATAAACTTATCCAAAGTTTTAGGTTTATATTTCTAATCTAATAAATTAGTTAAATTTATCAAATTTTTTCATAATTCAATGATTTTTCTTATAATTTTAATTACGTCAACGTGAGGAGCGCGATCATCCGCGACGATTACGTCGGCATAAACATGAGGCGAATTGTTCTTGTTCAAATGATGCTCAAAAACGAAGCTGGCGGGTAGGAGCACACCATCGTCCCAATTGTTAGCCGCTGGCAGAATAGCTAGAAAATAGATAAAAAAATAAATGATATTAATAATAAATTTCTATTTTCTAACGTGATAATACATATACATTTCATGTTGTTCCCGGATAAGTATCAAACAATCTCTACACTTTTATTCGTCTTGAGGTGAGAGAAGCGCGATGACGTCATGATGAATCATCGCAATCAAACATCACGAAGAACACGGAGACATTTAATAATATTTAAGGAAAGGATCTCGAACAAAAATAATGTTTAAGCGAACAAATTTTAGATGTCTTCAAAAATCTCCTAAAAATTTTTGTACGAAACTTTGTTTTCTATTTTTTATAGAATCGTAGGATTCTTCTCTGTTACCTATATCGGTGATATCCTTGGCGACCGGTCGTCCAAATCTAGTTTCATACAACAGAATGACCGGTTTCTTCGTGACGACTTCGATAATTTCCGCAAACACCTCGAAGATATCGATTGGCAATGAAGGTGACAGATGTATCGCTAGGACCAAAGGACGCTCGTCCATATTTGGTGCTGATAAGGGCCTCCAAATTTTACGCGCGCCAATATCCCAAGGGTTGAGCAAATCCTACGTTAGTTATTTAATTTTAAGCAATTTTCACGTACTTGAATTATATTTTAAAACTCTCTTAAATAACGAATCTTAAATTTAAGTAATTTTAAATAACATACACACACGTATGTATATATATATACGTGCTTGCGTGTACTTTAGTTATTTATCATTTTTTATCAAATTTAACTGAAAATTTGTCCTGCGAGGAAAATTGAATTCTTGCTAAATGAAAATAAAAATAAACATATGAAATATATATCAAAATATATAAAATTAGATAGATAAAATATTTTTTAGCTAATAATTTAACTTTACAGTGATAATATAGAGTTTTTACACTAGTTAATTACTGAAAACAACTTTGAACAAATCGAAATTTTAAATTTTTAAACATTTTTAATTTTTAAATTATTTTATATATATTTTATATTTATATTTAAAAAATACTAAAAAATACTAATGCATTTAAGTCAATATATTTTAGAAAAAATATTTTACAAATATAAATTAAAACATTTCTTCAAAAATTTTTATTTAAATTTTTATTTCATCTAGTAAGTATTTATTTATTTTATAAGTTTTATATTGTAAGCTATTTCCATTAATATAATTTTAAACAAAGCTTGTACCTTTCTAAGGACAGGAATCTTCTTAGTTTCCTCTACATCTTCACCTTGATAGAGTTTTATATCTTCGTCATTACTTTCTTCGGGATCCTGAAAAAAAATTTCTGAACTATCATCTTTGATAGCCTCCGTAGACTCTGCCTTCAGCGCTTCTACCGTATCTGTAATTTCGAAAGCATCAATGAAGGATTTTAATTTATCATCTTTGATAACCTCTGGAGATTCTTCCTTCGTCTCATGTACTTTTATAACTGCCTCAACTGGTTCTGTATTTTTAACAGAACTTTCTTCAGAATCTTTCGTTGGAATTTTCGATTTGTCATCTTTAACATCTTTTGCAGATTCTGTCTTCAGAGTTTCAATTTTTATCTCATAAATCTCAGCGGGAGTTTCTAATTTAATATCTTTGATATCTTTAGGAGATTCTTTCTTCAGCGTTTCGTGCACTTTTGTAACTTCAGGAGCATCAGCCAGTTTTATATCTTTAACAGGACTCTCTTCAGGAGCTTTTGCAGAAATCGCTTTCTCATCTTCCTCATCTTGATCATCCTTCGTAGATTCTGTCTTCAGAATTTCGCTAATTTTTGTAATCCCACCAATTTCAGCAGGAATTTCTAATTTAAAATCTTTGACATCTTTAGGAAATTCTTTTTTTAGTGTTTCATGTACTTTTGTAACTTCAGGAGCCTCAGCCAGTTTTATATCTTTAACAGGACTCTCTTCAGGAACTCTTGCAGGAATCGCTTTTTCATCTTTCTCATCTTGATTATCCTTTGTAAACTCTGTCTTCAGAAATTCGCTCGCTTTTGTAATCGCAGCAGAAGTTGCTAATTTAATATCTTTGACATCTTTAAAAAATTCTTTCTTCAATGTTTCGTACACTTTTGTAACTTCAGGAGCCTCAGCCGGTTTTATATCTTTAATAGGACTCTCTTCAAGAGCTCTTGCAGGAATCGCTTTCTCATCTTGATCATCCTTCGTAGATTCTGTCTTCAGAGTTTCGCTAATTTTTGTAATCTCACCAAACTCAGCGGGAACTTCTAACTTAAAATCTTTGACATCTTTAAAAAATTCTTTCTTCAATGTTTCGTGCACTTTTGTAACTTCAGGAGTCTCAGCCAATTTTATATCTTTAACAGGACTCTCTTCAAGAGCTCTGGCAGGGATCGCTTTCTCATCTTGATCATCCTTCGTAGATTCTGTCTTCAGAATTTCGCTCACTTTTGTAATCGCAGTAGAAGTTTCTAATTTAAAATCTTTGACATCTTTAGGAGTTTCTTTCTTCAGCGTTTCCTGTACTTTTGTAACTTCTGGAACCTCAGTCAGTTTTACATCTTTAACAGGACTTTCTTCAGGAGCTCTTGTAAAAATCGCTTTCTCAGCTTTATCATCCTTTGTAAATTTTGTCTTCAGAGTTTCGCTCATTTTTGTTTCACGAATCTCAGTGAGAGTTTCTGATTTAATATCTTTGATATCTTTAAGAGATTCTTTAGGAGATTCTTTCTTCAGCGTTTCGTGCACTTTTGTAACTTCAGGAGCCTGTTTTATATCTTTAATAAGACTTTCTTTAGAAGCTCTTGTAGGAATCGCTTTCTCAGCTTTATCATCCTTCGTAGACTTTGTCTTCTGCGCTTCTTGTATTTTCGTTGCTTTAATTGCAATCTCTTTAGGTTTCTCAATCGGTATTTCACTTGGTGCTATCTTTTTCTTCGAGCAACATTCTTTTATTTCGCCCGCGACGTTCTTCGATCTGTCGAAAGATTCGGCGACTGTGAGTTTCGCTGCAGCCAGCTTTTTGCTCATTTTCGCGTTACTGAGAAACTCCGGAAAAACTCTGTACTGATGCTTGAACCGCCAAAAGAGACGTGCACCGAGAGACTCCTCGAAGAGACAAGTTTCGAATCGATCGGAATGACTGCGAAACGTCGATCCACTGCGACAGGCAGGGGCTTCGATCGCCAATCTTCGTGTTTGCGTGTGTACGTTTATCGTCAGTCGTCGGCCGCGTGACAATCGCGTGTATTATAAGAACGACGGTTGCTATTCCATCATGACAGTGATACCGGTCCCAAGAAAGGTCGCGATAAGTTGCTACAATTTATTTTTCTTTCTCTCCCTTAATCTTTCTCTTCCCCTTCTTTCTGACAAAGACGCTTATTAAACACAACGTGACAGACGTTGATTTTTTGTACGGATATCAAAGGTCGAAAGAGACGAGAATCTAATTTCAGCATTTTAATTTGAAAAATATTTGCGATATGTGTAATTTGTGTATTGTTTCAATAGTTAATGCGTATTTATGCGTAATTAATAAATTACGTATATCTAGGTATGCATAATTTATAAATTATGCGTATATACATATTAATGTACAATTAAAAATTAAATAGATAAGAAAAATTCAAAATTTTCGATAAACGATGATCGGAATTTGCCGTTCAAATTTCAAATTTGTTGTTTACTGGTGAATATTTATCATGTTATGTTGATCATTTATCGTTGTTTGGCGAGTCTTGCAAACGGACGAAAGTCCCACCGACCCAATATAACGCAATTTACGGCCGATGAAGACTTCATCCGGATGCATCATTCGCTCTGAGAAACTCCAAGTAACAAAAAGAACTCCGTGGTTGTTCTGATTAATGAAGTCAAATGTCACAGTTTGTCTTTGAATATATATTCATGAAATGGTATTGAACTGCGAATTCAATGCAGTTTAAATTGAAAGCGCCGAGAATGCAAATGTAAATTACAAAGCATCGATTTTCTGACTGAAAGAAAATCAAAGGTAAAAAGTACATCTCTGAAAAATGGCTACAAATGCGAAAAAATAACAAACGCTAATTTGCTTATTAATAAAAAAAATATTGAGAAAAAGTCACATTGAGATTAAATTAAGATTGAAATAAATTTCAATCAAATTAATCTTTTAAAACTGAAATAAAAATTCGATGAATAAAATTAATTCATATGAAAATATAATTTAGATCAAGATAAATATGTATTATTTGAGGGACTTAAATTTTATGAAATTAGAGGCTCTTTTTCCACAAATTGCCTTACTTATTCTTCGCAGTGTTTCTGATAAATTCAAGCTCTTTACAAAAATTACGCGGCAATAATATTCAGTATTATATAAGAAAAATGCATACAAAGCAAAACATTATTGTGCATTTTGTATAAAGATGTAAAGACTTCTCACCGATCGACTTCTCTCTTCCTCGTTAGAAGTTACATTCTTGGAGGCCTTTCAATTGGAAATGTGCAGACTATCGCGCATTCCACGATCCCGTGGAATGCACAGTGGCCGCTCCACACAGGTGTAACCCATTCAGGTGATGTCACTACGCACACTCGAACATTTCGCGATCGAGCAGTCACTTACGATCCAATGTGATCGAGCGCATCGCCAGTCTTTCATTCCGTCTGTAGGAAAAAGATCAATACAATGTTTAATCTGTCCTCCTTAGTCCTCGTATCTTTTGCACTCAATAGTATGCAGTTACAAAATATTTTTATTGGACGAAAAATGAAAAGAAATACAGGGAAAATATAATGATAAAATTATTGTAAAGGTAAAATAAATTAATTTATATAAATTTTATATTAATATAAAAATTAATCCCCTGTGGGGATTAAAAATTATGAAAGGATTTTGATGCTAAAAGTTAAAATTACAAAAAATCTGTTATTATTTAGTTTCTATTAATTTATTTATGCTTTGCGCAGAGAAATCGTATACTCAGCAAATCGATATTCTTAATAAGATCTCGATCTGAATGAATTATGTCGAGTTCTGCGCCAGTGCGCAATAAAGATGCTTATCAGCAAGCATACGCTGCAAAGAGAGGAAAGTCTGAAGATTCACCGAGATTCGCGAAAAAAGTATACTATTTGACGCCTTGGTTTCTTCTCGCATATAGTGCGCGAAAAAGCGGAAATTAATAGAGTAATAAGAGAGCACATTAATGTCTCGAACTTAAAAATTTGTAGCGCGAGAGATCGAGAGATCTCTTATTCTTCAAATTTAAGACTTTCACAAATGGAAAAGTCCTTGATGATCATGCAGCGCTAATGTGATTTTAATTATAAAATTAATCAGGAGCGAACAAATGTAAATAAAAGTAGATTAAAAGAATAATATTCGTGCCACTTAATATTTATATAAATTTAAATTATATAAATTTTTATATAAATTTAAAAGAAAAAAATCTTGTCAAAAATAATTATAAAAATTATTAAAATTCTCAACATGGATGAAAAATGAAGAAACTTATTGTAAAAAACTTGAATATATTCAAGTAATATATATATTATTCAATATATATTACTTGAATATATATTATCAGAATTGCAAACGATAGTTTTTCCAATTGAATTTTCATTAAGCAAAAGATCTTCAAAGAATGTCTCCTTAGGATCCGCAAAGTTTCTTGTCAAAACGTAATCTTCGAGCTATCCTGTACTAGCGATAATGTTGACGATAAAAGCGATTCGAACGAACATACTTGGAGGAAAATGATTTAATGTGACGTCGTTTTTTTTTTCAATGAGAGAGAGGGAGAATTTTAGCGCGCTTTTGACGTTCGACGAATGAATTGCGAAGATCAGCTGATGACGATCAGAGTCGACGCGTCGCATATTCGCGTTATCGCATACCGCTAGAGTCTCTCTCGCAAATTCACGTATTACGTAAATCTATGCACGGTCCCGCGTGTACACGCGGACCAATTAACGGCCGACATTTTTATCGCACCGTCATGGTTCAAGGCAACAGGCAACCGGCTGTCGCGACAACCTCGCGCGTGTCTCGATAATACTCCGAAAATCACGAGGCTGGACCGGCGGTTTGCGAGAGGATCCGTCAACTTTTATAGACGCCCAATGATATATCGCAAAAATCGTTAACGTAGAGAAAAATTCAAGAATGCGTCAAAATTTTAAATCCGAGTTAAATCGAGATAGGAATGATTTTTTAATCGGCTTTAAAAAAGCCTATAAATAAAAAGCCCATAAAGCTTATAAAATTATAAGAGATTAAAGTCGAGTTTTAATTTTATCAAAATAAATTTAGCATTAGATTCACGCTTATGTTCTAGAATGTAGAAAGATGAATTGATTAACTATACAATCTCTTATTGTCAAAGATAGACAGATGGGTATATAGACAAAGTATGTTACTTAGGCGAACGTAGGAAAGGCATTCTGACTCGTGCGATGTATTTCCGTCGATGAACTCGAGTGCGCGAGTCATTCTCCAGAGAGAAAAAGAGAGAAAATGGAAAAGAGAGAAAGAAAGAGAAATACAGGTGGACTTTGTCCTGATCCTTCATTAGTTAGGATATAACAACGTTACTACTTCATAATTTAAGGAACTCAAAAAATATGTCTAAAATATGTCAAGAGAGACAATATAAGAGAAAACGTACTTTTCTCTACAAGTGCTAATCAGTCAAAGTAGTAAGACATCACTGGATTAAAGAGACATAATAAAGATCTTTTTTGAATTCGGAAGGAAAACAGACTTGATTTAGATTAATGTAAGAATTTTTAATTGTTAAGATATCTGTCGCACCGTTTGAATCGTCTTGAATATTAATATAATTAATTGATAGAATTTGTCGGCAATAAATTCTATTAAACCGTAATAAGTGTGACAACACTCTGCAACGTGAGGAATTGCCTTTCTAATAGGCGATATCGAAAAACAAACAGACCCGAAAAAGCTAACGCCTACTATTTACGTGATCGTTCGTCAGAAATTTGCATAGTTGCCTCGACTGGACGAGGAAAAAGAATAAAACAAAATAAAAGCGATGTGATAAGAGCTGTGTAGGATTTTGCGTGTTAGAACAAGTGTTCCTTACCAAATCTGGCACGAGGCGATATAATGCTCACGTAGAGACTAAATTATCTCCTTCCTGAATTCTATAAAGTTCCTTCGCCTGCGGCGAATCTTTATGCCAGCGAATCTTTCTCATTATTGGACATGATTTTCACGATATATATATATATATATATATATATATGTCTTTAAATATAATATGTATATATAATAAAAAATATATATGAATAGTGTAGTGTAATAATTATAATAAAATTATAATGAAATTATTATAATAGAAAATAAAAATGTAAATATAAAACGTAATAAAAATATAATAAAAATATAATAAAAATATAATGAAAAATATATAATAAAATATATATAATATATATAATAAAATATATAAAATAAAATATATATGACATATATAATAAATATGACATATATAACATATATAATATATTATATATGACATATATAATAAAATAAAATATATATAATAAAAATATATATATATATATATATATATAATGAAATAAAAAATGAAATGATTGATATAATGAAATGATAATGATATAATGATATAATAAAATGAAAAAAAAAAATATATATAATGAAATAAAAAATATATATAATGTATATATATATATATATATATATATATATATGTAAAAATAGTGTAATGTAATAATTATAATACATAAATATGATAGAAATAATAAAATAATAAACAAGCTTCTACTATGCTTGTGTTGTGTATCTTATTATTATAGATTATATTTTTTAATCTTTATTGTCTTTTTGCAAAAATATCTGTATATGATTATCACTGCATGTCATATCACATATTTTTAGTATTTGTTTTTCACGGAAACTCGTACTTGCCATACTCGATCCAAGTTTAGAAAAACTTGAGATCCATGATCGAGTAGTGAATTATCAGATCGAGATCTAGCTGCTTTTGATGCAAATTCCTCCATTACCACTGATCGAGACGTTAATCATTTTCGCGAATGTCTCGGTAAGAAGTATTTTACATCGTATTGGAATATGTATTTGCGTCAATATGCCACATTTAGCACTCTATTTAACACACTCTAGTATTTCCATTTATTCGATATTGCAACTTTTGAATTGATTTCGATTTGATCGAATATTTGACTCCGTCCGACTCCGATTATAAAATATGTCGGTAATATATTAAATTAATTATCATCCGGAATTGAATCATCTGATTGAATCATCGTCTGAGAGTCGCACGATTGCATTTAGTGTTAAACACGATCGTTTAATTCTCGGCGCCGGCGATAACATCGTGATAACAGCGTCATGTGCTATGATTTACATTAAACGGAGCATCAAAGTAGGCACTTTTAATGAATAATCATACTAAATACGATCAATTTTTTACAATAATTAAATGTTGAACGTAATCTTACAATTAATTATCAAATGGATAAATCATACTAACGTTCTAGATGCACAATTTGTTCAACATTAAAATCGCAAGTTTGACTAACAAGTACAAATTGTGCCTCGACCGCATTTGACAGTTAAACACAACATCTATAATTTATTATCCAACAAATTAAAACGATGATTTAATAATCAGTCACACTTTTAGGCGTTAAACATGGCCGTCCATTCCGACTGTGTTTTCTTCAATTTAGAGTCGCGCTCGTGACTAAGGCAAGTATGCCTTGGGAATTAGTCACATTTCCACCAGATCCCATCAATATATCGAGTTGGATTTATTCTAGGTTGCTTCATTTACTCACTTTACTCGATTCATTCCGTTTATTCAACAATTCCACTTTGTTGATTGCACTCGATCGTTCGGGGAACCACCGTTAAACGAGCAGTATCACGAGTGTACGGTATCGAGTACGGTATCAAGTATAAAAAATCGATCGCGCGCTCAGCCGTCATTCGATTACGATTGATTGATACACGGTGTCATTATTTCGTTGAATCATTTTACTCGATCGCCCGATCGCGAGCCGTATAATCGCGCGATACAAACCGGAACCGCTAAGTGGGTCACTGTCATGTGTCCGGCCGGTGTCGCGGATCGACGACCTGCGTTCCCCGATTCGTAAACGTTCGGGATCGCGAATTCGAGAATGCGAAAGAAGTCGACGATACGGCGAACTAGAAGAAACTGGCCCGGCAACGAAACAGCGCGACGTCGATTCCTGGCCTGCTCGGGCTCCTTCCTCCTCCTCCACCTCCTCCTTCTTTTGCCGATCCGCGATCATTGTCGACGTCATCGTACGCGATCATCGCCGTATGACGTCATCCGCGAACGCCGGATGCTGTCATCGTGCGCGCGGTCGCTCCGAGATCTCCTAGATATACGTTCACGAGGAGAGCCTCGGTCCGGTTTCTGTCATAAACATGTGTGAAGAATGATCCTCTTCTTTTCTTTCGCAACATCTCTATAATTTATATGTATATTTTTTTCTATTTACAGTTTTACTTAAATCTTGACTTATTAAGCACATGCAAAACAGGAATTTTTCTTTTAAAAATCTTCAAATAATATTCAAACGATGAGCAGTAAAAAATTATTAATATTGTAAATAATTGCTCGATTTACATATCGTGTCGAGGACGACTGCGACATGGACACAATTATTTGGAGGAGGATTTTTTCTGGTACTGGATCATCGCATCCTTCAAATATAAGAAAAAAAAAGGAGGAAGAGAATAAGGTTGACACACCGTGACCTCCTCAAGGTAAACCCGTGCCATCTTCGGATATGAGTTCGTGCATGCCGTTTTAATTCATGTCGCGTCTTATGCAGTCAATTAAGTAGTTGTTGCTGTTGCTCATCGAACGCGATTAACTACCTCTATCGCGAAAATCTAGCTCAATTAACAATTAATTCTCGATAATTCTCAGTTTACATAATTATAAAATTAGCGAGAGAGAGAGAGAAGTTTCTCTCGTTAAAAAAATTTATAAAAAAGTTGTTTAATTAAATATCAAAGAAACTTATTCAGTTTTTTATTATACGTTAGAAGAGGTAGATTAAATTTCTCCTTATTTATTAAGCGTAAAGTAAAATTGATATCTGTGTATGAAAGTGTTTTAGTTACGCGTGACGTTCCAAATCAGATTTTAGATTTTTCCAGGTTGTATAGGGTTAAAATTGCGGTGCGGAACACGTGCCGCCGCGTCAATGCCCCGCTACTAAGCGGGGATTTAGACGTGAATGAACGACCAGCTCGCATTCTGCGCGGCGGAATATCCGCGAGTGGGGCTCCGATAGTGTCAGCAGGGCTGTAATTTACACGTTAGCCGAACAAACTGTAAGAATCGGAGCCTCGTATCGAAAGAGGCCTCATTAAAGTATGACGTAGACAATTCGTTCTCGGTATCAATGTCTTAAGCTCAATTAACAATTCAATAATTAATTTAATATTTTATTCAATTACTCGATTATTTCTCAATCTTTTATCAAAACTCTTCATTTAAACGGAGATTTATATGCGAATTGTATCATTAAACACCTATCTTATAAAATTAATTATTTATCTGCGATAATTAATTATTTATCGCGAAAATAAACTATTTAATTAAATTTAATTATTTTCTAATATATTAATTAACGAAGAAAATTTTGTGTTCTGATTATGACCGCTGGTTCAAATAGCTTTACGTCCATCGCTGGATGGCGGCTCGTTACCGGCTTGCCGTATCAGGCCGAGCCGACGTCACGGTGAGCGAAGGTATTCCGGACGTCGCCGTCGCGGACACGTCGGTTAACCTGGCCCAGAAACCAAGCCGGAACTGCCGGTGGAATCAATGACCTTGGCGCGCGAGCTCCGCTCATGGCCACCGACCTCGGGAAGAAAGTTTCAGCATCGAGAGCTTTTAACGGCGACGAGGACGACGACAACGACGATGGCGATGATCATGATTGGACCCTAAAATTTAACGCAAATTTTATAAATTTTATTTTATTTTAATATTTTTAAATATTATTATTTTTAGTATATAAAAAGAAAATTTTATTTTATTTTAATATTTTTAAATATCATTTTATTTTAATATTTTTAAATATGTGGATTCCATATATTCAATATCTTAAAGACAAACTTAATGTTTTTTTTTACTTATTACTAGTATGTTTTTTATTTCCTATCTTGTGATATATAATTTATATAATATATAATTTATGATATATAATTAAATTTATATAATATCTATATAATTTATATCTATATAATTTAATATCTCTATAATTTAATTTCATATTTGTATTAAAATTAAGATACTGGGTGTGTGGTTATAAAAATCATCATACAGTCATAGTTTATTTGACAAGCTGAAACAAAAATTTAAAACTTGGTTAGGTTACCGTGAAGTGAAAAATTCGATTTGAAATTAAACAAACAAATCCGATTGTAAATAAAAATAAAATTTGCAGTAGAAAAAATAAAATAAAATTTGCCGAGGCGACGTGCGCAGAGTTGCTTTTTAATCTGACAGTAAAACAAAATTTGATTTGCGTCGAGCGGTTTAGAGGAAAAAAATCGATTCGCTTAGCGTTGAAAAAAAAATTTTTTTTTCGCGAACGACGTAAAATTAGTCAAATCGAAATTCGGTTCTCGCGTGACGTGAAATAAAATCACGTTGAAATTGCGCACTTGGGTTGACGCACCGTGTCCGGCACGCGTGACGTATGTACTCTCTTGCCGCAGGAATGCGAATTTCCATTCGACGGCGCTATCACGCGCCGTGAGATCGCATTTAGAGATCCAGGCCAGTTCCGCCTCCTCCTCGAAATCCGTCCTGCTCCGTAATTTCTCTCTTTGACAGCGTATTTGCGCGAACGTAAATTCCAAACGCTACTTTCATCGCGCTAATGTTCATAAATATAAGGCGCAACTTGAATTAAATTTTTATCATCGGAAGCTTCACATCGAGTTAGAATCGATTGCGCGGAATAAAGAGAGAAAAATAAATGGTACATACAGAATGGAAAATAAAAATTGAAAATGATTGTTGGAATAAAAATCCAAATTATTTAGTAATCATTTTGAGAGAAATAGGATTTTCCCTCGAAAATGGATTAGGTTATGTTGGGAAAAATAATATTTCTTTTATCTTGTAAAATAGAAGCCTTTTAGGTTTTTTTAAAACGATTCAATATTTAATATCAATAAAGTTGATTAAAATATTCATTAAAATTACTTTTAATTACCCGAGACAATTTATCAAAGTGTCGGAAACAGAGAAAATACATATAAAAGAAATTATTTTACAAGTTCATACCTTGCAAATAGATATAGACATGATTTACATTAAATATCGTGTTAAATCTATTTTAAAAGTATAAATCTCTATTGAATTTCTCACCGAAATTCCTGTTTATTCTCGTTGATAAGCATCATAATTAATAAAACTTCACAAAAATGAGGATAACTTTTATGTATGTTACATCTCTATTTCTCTCTCCTTGAAACTACAAAAGCTCGAAAAATTTAAATTTACTTCTTTCATCGAGCTGCAGATGGCGCATTAGGTGTATAGAATGTGTTCGAAAATCCTATTTGCAAGAAAGAGTGCTTTTAATTGACCAATCAAAACAAAAGAAGCAGAAGATTTTTCTTTTTCCTGATTAGTGAATTAAATGGTACTCTGTCCCATAGAATAGGATTTCAGAACTCATCCATATTATGGAGTCGACCGTGCGTCACGTGCTCACATAAGTCTGACATGTGCTTGCTCTTTTCTGACGTTTTATAAATTGAACAGTATTTATTACGATCATGACAGATAAAAAGTGTTGTATCTGTGGAAAGGAAGACGCACCTTACAAGTGTCCGATATGCAAAACACCCTAGTAAGTGTAAATATTTATAGATACTTTAGGAGGTTATATTCTTTCTGGACTGTTGATATTATTTTATATGTTACATTTATTAAAAATTATCGTATTATTGAATGTAAAAATCGGAAAGCTACAGTAAAATATGTTAATTTATTATTTTAATTTATTATATTAATTTGTTATAATAAATGGTTAAAATATTTCTTTTATTATTTTTCTTCCTACTATATAAAAATATAAATATATAAATTTTAATTAAATTTATTATTAATATTAGGCCATATTCTTTTCTTTATCTTAGCTGCTCTGTAACATGTTGCAAGGAGCATAAAAGTCAAACTTGCGAGCCTCCTAAGTTACCTGAGAAACCCAAAGAACATGAAAGTGAACGAAAATATCAATTTTCAACAGAAGATACTGTGCCTGTGGAAAAACTGCAACAATTATGGCATAGCGAGGAACTGAAAGAATGCCTCAAACATCCTGATTTACGCGATATCATGAAAGCAGTTCTCAATGATCTAAATCCTACGAAGGCAATAGCATCAGCCATGAAAATACCTTCATTTGTGGAGATGGCTGATATTTGTTTAAAGATTGTGGAACCACCAGATGCTGATAAGCCATGCTGAGTGATTACTGAGTGCTATATTATTATCAGTGAGACTAGAATTATATTAAAAAGATATATTGTATGTCTATTTGTAAATATATTTTCATACTGTGAGTTGTATAAAAACGTCAAGGGATGATTTTGTTTTCCATTTAAAATATGTATATAATAAGAATACACAGAGATACATGTAAAGATTTAATTCTAGATAATATAGATAATTCTAGATCTTAGAAGATAATATCAAATTTTTTATATATCTTCCATACAAATGAGTGTTAAATGAATGGATGGAATATTTATATCATTATCGTAAAATGAGAGATTTTGTGATAGATTATATATTAGGTGAATAATTTTATATTTTAAGTTATCAGTGCAGTGTTTACTTCGATATATAAAACGAGCAATAGAGTATTTTGCCAAGAGTCAATTAAGACTCTGCGAAACGATTTTTACATTCCAAAATCTTGTGTCTTTATTTTCTTTTTTTTTTAATTAGTCAAAGTTCTGAGTGTGAAGAATAATAGGACGAAATATAATAATCTTCGACATCCTCTGCTATCTGCACACCATCTAATTCAACTGCGAGAGCGTGATATCTTTTCCTAACATGATGGGCTGCCATTTTTGGTTGCCTATCCCTCGTAAAGATCCCTTTTCTATTGCCGCCCACTCTGGTATATGCTGTAATATGTAAATATTGTAAATATGATTAATAAAAATTGTTCACGAGTCAATTCTTTTAAATTCTAGCGAAATTCATTCAATCTTTTAATAATATTTCTTGTAAATTAAAAACAATTGTTAATTAAAAATATATTTTTTTTATAATTATGCAAGAAATTGCAAAAAAAATTGTACACAATCTCTCATAATCCGTAGTAAGGTGATGTGCCTCCACGATAATATTAATATAAATTTATAAGATAGATTAGTAAAGATTATAGTAAAATAAATTATATTATTAAATTAATAAACAATGTATGTATTTTTTATTCGGTACTCACTTTGTGCTGTGCGAAAATCGGCAAAGTTCCAGATGAATTCGCCAATGAAGTAGCCTTCATGTCGTAAGCGATCGAAGGCCTCGAAGTGTTTAGAAAGCAATTCCTTCTGATATTCCTCGCTCCACACATATTCCGGTAGCTGCAAATAATTGATGTAAGAAAAATAATGCTATAATAATAAAATAAAATACACAAAATATGCAATTATTTTCTATCTTCTAATTTATTTTTTTTTATATTGCTTTGCTTTATTTTTGTTTTTGACTCTGATTTTATTTTTATGTTAAAAATGTCCTTCTACATTTTTATTTTATATTTATTTTATTGAAATGTATAAAATATATAAATGTGTAAAATAGCTTTTTTGTGATAATAAGGCGGATTTTACCTCGTGCAAACCGGGCATGGTGTCAGCTCCGTATTCGGATATAAGTACCGGTTTATTATATTTTTTATGCCAAGCCTCAGCTTCTCCATATACCCTGTCGTCGATCATGTCCATTCTGCCGGGATTGCTATACCAGGCGTTATAACGATTAAAACTGATCACATCGAGAAATTGACCAGCTTTGTCTTCCTAAAATTTGCAATATCTATTTATATAATTTACAATTTATTAAAAGTGTAATGAAATTTCTAAAGAAAAGCTTTTAAAGAATAATAGAATAATTAAATAAACATAATAGACGAATAATTAGAGCACATCCACACAAGAAATTGCATTTATGTAACTTTAATTTGATTTAGCTATACGTGTTTTTAGTTGGAAATGCTTAACGTTGAAAATTATAATAGGTAACTGTCAAGAGAATTTAGAGGAAGATTTTTTTTTATATTACAGGTGTCCGAGTCAGAGAGCAAACATTAATTTATTTTATTTACATTACCTGAACTGCACGAGCCAAAGCAATAGTGACCGGCCTAGTGGGATCGATTGCTTTGGTATGATGAGCGATCTGTTTGAAGTATTCGTCGGCATCAGCCAATTGAGTCCTAGGCTCATTAGCTAGAGACCACATGATCACGGAAGGCCGATTTTTGTCTCTGCGGATGAGCTCCGAGAGCGAGTCCTTGTGACGCGAGAGCAACGACGGCGAAAAGTTTTCCGTGTCGACGGAAGGACACTCGTCGATTACAAGAAAGCCCAATCTTCACAGAATATAATTTAATAAAGTAAAGTAAAGCCGAACAAATTAAAGTGAAAAGAGGTAAAAAGAACTAACTTTATGAAAAAGAGGAATAAGAGATTAAAAATTTATGATAAATTTCTCAGATATTAGGCATGAATTTTAGATACCTGTCAGCCATGTCAAGAACCTCGTCACTGTAAGGATAATGGCTGGTCCTGTAAGCATTGGCCCCGATCCATTGGAGCAATTCATGATCCCTGACAGCGGTGACGAGATCAAAGCCACGTCCTCTGATAGCAGAATCCTCGTGCTTGCCGAAACCACGCATATACACCGGTCGATCGTTTAATAGGAGGCTCGTGTTAGTCCACGCCAGGGTCCTGATACCGATCGGCAATCGGTAGATGTCTACCTTGGTGTCATTTTCCACCCACAATTTCACCTGAAAAGAGACGTATTGTTTTGACAAACAAATTTTAGTATCTTGAAATAATTCATGGAACAAGTAAAAATTATTTTATCATATAATATCTTATACAAAGAGTCTTCTTATCAACATTTTTTAAGCAATTTGGAATCAATTTTGTGACAAAAAAAGATATTAAGACATTTGTTTTTGAATAATCAGGTGATCAAAGACCAAAGTACCTCCAAAGTGTACAGGTAACCCGGATTGGAATCCATGCCTCTGGGCCACCAGAGTTTGACGAACGGAACCTTCAAGGTACCAGACAGGCCTTCGACAGGTTCGTTGATAGCCAGATTTTGCTCGGCGTCGTACAGAGAAACCATGCAGATTGGTATTTCTCCCTCGCGTAATCCATTTGGTTGTATAATATACTTGACAATTCCCATCTCGCCGATCAAGCTCGTTCTCACTGAGATGTCCTCGACGTAGACGCGCGGCGTGGTGTACAATAAAACGGATCTTCGCAAAGTGTCCCAAAGTGTGTGAACTTACACTTTCAGAATAAAATTTATTTTATCCTGAATATAATTAACGTCTGATTGACTTTGATCTAGTAAACGCAGAATTTCAAGCGCGAAACATCAATATATAGAAAAAGAAAATTATTTCAAATTTAGATTATTTAATAAAAATTATTTAATGGAATCGTTATAATATTTTATTTAATTATTACGAGAACTAATATTTATAATTTTAATTATAAATTAGCTATTAAAAATATCTAAACTTAATATATAAATTTGAAAATTTTTCATAAATGTTCGATATAAATGTTATAAATATATAATCGTTTTACAAATGAAAACTATACTTTCTTTACACATTTCTATATCAATTAAAAATAAATCACTATAACTATTTTGCAATTATCTTAAATTATTGTACTGTGACTAAAATAATCAAATTGTGCATCTCTATTTTTCAACGTTACAGACCGAGACCTTTTTTTATCGAGTAACAGAAATCTGACCTCGATTATCTCGTAACACATCGAATGCTCTCTCTAGTTTTTCCACAAAGCCTTTGATAAAGATTTATTTGTGAAACGCGTCAGAGAGCTCAAAAAATCTCTCGTAATGCAACAGCAAACGTGATTACACATGCTGGGTATTTTCATTTATCTGATATAATTGTTAATCGAGAAGACTGTATTTTTAAACTAATTACTTCTTTTCAAAGATTCGAGATTTAATTAGATAAACGAGATTTTTCAATTCTTTTTAATCTGTTTATTTATTGACAAATTTAAAAAAAATAAATAGATTAAAAGGAACTTGTTCATACGAATTTAATATTAATTGAAAATAAAAAAAGACACAACAATATCAATTAAATTTATAAAAAAGATTTTTTGCTTGTTTCAACTATCGACTACGTCATTCGAATTGTTTAAATATATAAAATTGATTTTTGATTGCATGATCTTACCTATGTATACCCGCGTAGTTGAAGAAATCGAAGGTATACGTCTGCATGTGTACGGTGCCATTGTCAGTCATCATCTCCACGATTTTTCCCTGGGGTACACTGGTTTGTAATAGGGTGTTATCTACAGCGACGGTAATACGATTCTCGGCACCGAAGGTCAGATACGACGAGAGCTCCCCTTCAAAGGGCAGATGACCCATTTCGTGATTGGTCACCAAAACGCCGTTAATCCACTAATCGCAAGCGTACAAAACTATGAATCGCATTAATACTTGAAAAAACATATGCTTTTATATATTAGATAAAATCTTCTCTAGGAAACGTTATTATTTTTAAAATAATTATTATATAAATAAATATATATAAATAATATAATATTATTACTTTTTAAAATCATAATTATATATATAATAAATATATATAATTATTATTTTAATTATATAATATATTTAAAATAATATACATATACACTTATTTCTAATCGGGAAAAAAAATAAATGTTATCATATAACCCAGATTTTGAAAGATCTTCTGCTTCTTTTCTCATATTTTTTAAATTATCTTCTATATTTTCAAATTAATAACGATCTAGATAATACAAAAAGCCAAAAGACATCTTAAAAAGACGTCGAAAGGACGATAAAACATCTTTAAATCGTTCTTTAAACGTTAGAAATATATGTTGTCTGAAAAATTTTCGACTTTTCGTATTTTCTATCGTTTTGGGGATAAAAGACTACAAAGGCTGCTTACCACTTGGGCGAGATAGTTGACCGAGCCGAATCTGACAAAAACCCGCTGATCTCGCCAGAACGAAGGCACGAAGAAGGTCCTTTGATACCATACGGCACCGACATGATCCCTCAGATTCCGTGATGTTGTGATGTCGTTGTAAGATGAGGGCACCGGCATCTTCATCACTTCAATAGCCTGTGTACAAAGCCGGTCAAATCTTGCATGAACAGATCTAATGATGAGAGTTAATGACAGACAACGTGCAATTATGCGAGATTATAAAAGATACGTGACTTGAAATGCAAAAAGAAATCGGACAAATATAGAATACAATTCAGCATTACGTTTATTGTTTCAAAAAGTCACATTGAATTATAAATCCATAAAGAAATGTAAATAAATCTAAATCTAAATTTTATATAGGATTCTACTATAATTCCAATAAATTATTTATTTAATTATTGCTCTTCTTTTTTTAATTGTATTAATTTTTTAACGATTTGATCATTTTTTCAATTACAAATTTTTTGACAAATTTGACATATGACTTGAGACATAATAAAAAACTTGAATTTCTAACATTTATAAAAATTTATTTGTATTTTTTAAATTTAAGTTAATTCTAATTTTTATTATTGATTATTATTTCACATGAGATTACAATACCTTCGATAGATCCAAGGCGTACCATCCTTCTCTGTAACCCCTTAGAGCATCTCCTTCAGACACGGCGAAATCCCATAATCCATCAAGCGATCTTACCTGCCAAAGAAAAGGAATGAAGAAAATGCAATGCAATTTTTTCATTGCATTCTCATATAAAATTTTTATTAAATGTAGAAAATTATAATAAAAACAATATAAAAATGCACTAATACAAGACAATAATTTTTAATTTATAAATATTTATTAGTTTTTTATTATCTTAATATTTTTCTTAAAAAATAAAAATATAATTTGGAATCATCATAGATTTAATAAGTGAAATAAATTGAATTTAAGATCACAAATATATTAAAGTCTTTTATAATAAATATTAAGTTATCTTCCTGTTATAAATTCGATTTATAGAAATGTAAAATCGTGGATTGATTATCTCAAACTCGCAGATTCAGGCGGCATTAAATGATCAATGTAATATCATCAAGATTTACCTCGCGAGATTCACTTTCTCTAGGATACAGCAGACCAGGAAGCGGAATTGGAAATGCCTCTTCGTAAGGCAACGGTGCCTCGATCTTGATCGTTGCATCGAAAAAATCCGTTGGTGACTCTGGCCCGGACTCGCCGGCCATTGCAGAGCCGATTAACAGGAAGATCAAATGCCACATACTTCTGCGGCCCTCCTAAATTAACACCCATATTCATATAATTGAGAGATCTTAAGATTTACAATCTCAAGATTATAAATAAATCGATAGTAGAAAAATGATATAATTGCATGAAACTATATTTTAGGGAGAAAAAGCTCTTATTTGAAGAAATCTTTCTTTAAGAAAGATTTCTTTAAGAATCGTTTAAGAATCTTTAAGAATCGTTTTCTTTAAGAATCGAAAAACGATATTACTTTATAAATATTATTAAACTATTTCTTTAAATTTTATTCGATAATTTATATCCGAAGATTTTGGATAATTTTATTAAACACACAATGTGTTTGGTAAAGGAAGAATTTTGATAGATTTTTCAAGTTATACTTCTTTAACATTGAGGGATTCGAATATGACACTGTATATTTTGCAAATAAGCTAATTCATTGTAATTTTTGTTTTTTTTTTTACAGAATCATAAAATTACATGTTCTGGAATTGATATTTGATGTGAAAATTTAATGCTAATTATATGTAATTAATTATATAGCTATGATATAATGAAGAAGAATTTAATATATAATTTAATGAACCTCTTCAGAATACAAAGAACCCAATTAGTTCACAATAATTAAAATATCATTGAAAGTCTTTTGTTATACAAGTTATAATATTAATTAATAAATATGTGTCAATATTCTCGTGAGTCGGCTATTTCCAGAATTGCATCATTTTCTCTATGATAAATGAAAATAACAATTTCCAAAGCCTGCATATAACAAAGCTCGACCTGACATGATATAATAACACTGGTTCTTTTTTAACATGGAAAATAACCTTTATGTTTATCGTTTAACCTTATGCCATGTCAAATGTCATATAGCTGTCAGTTATCTCTCATTGCCTATTTCTCTATGATATGACGAATAGTCATGACGAGTGACGCTTGTGACCCCCTTTCTTCATTAATGGTTATGACTTGCTATAACTATATAAGTATCACACAATTCTCTTCGAAAATAGAATATTGTCTTTTCGTGAATCTTAAGGTACTTGCAACGCGTGCACATATATTACACTTAACATGTATTTTATATATATTATAATAATATATATAAATTATATTAATAGTAATCGATATATGCACTTACGTTTTTGATATGATCAAATCGACTAATCGCGACAACTGACTACAGTCGACTGATACAAATAGTGAATATCCGATACAGAATCAGCAAAAATCGTTCATCTGATAAGAAATTTGTAATTATCACATTTTTGCACCATCCAGATAATATCTATCTCTCCGATGAAACAGAAAATACAGCATTATTAAATAAACATGGTAATGATCTTATTATGACATTATCACCACGAATCGCAAGAAGGTGAGGATTCTGATCTTACAATTGCTCAATTATATTTGTTATATTGACAGAAATTGAAATAATCAAAATTGTTCGTCTGTGCTTGATATGCTGATTAAATAATAATATGTTTTCAAATTGTTTTCAAATAAGGAAAATTTTATAAATCAAGATTAAAAATTAAAATTTAATTTAATGTTTATATATTTTATATATTGTTGATTTCTAGAATAAATTATTGTTTTAATCATCCATCAATAAAGTATAATCTAAAAATATGCTAAGTTTTTTTGATTGTTAACTCTGTGTTTTACGTCACATTTTTTTTTCAAGATTCCTTGAGATAAAAATGTTAATTTAACTAAATAATTAGGCAATATCGAGCCAACGCAGATGTAAGGCGTGAAGCAATAAAAAAAGATCAATTGATTGATCTTTAATAAAGCATAGACAATAGAAGTAGTTTTTTATTGCTTTACGCCTTACATCTGCGTTGGCTCGATATTGCCTAATTATTTAGTTAAATTCATATATTTTATAACTGAGCCGTCAATTTAGTTAATTTATTTAAAAAATGTTAAGATATATCTGTTAAAGACAATAAGATGTGCAATTTGCTTAGCAATTATTTCTGTTTTCTGTTTTCAAAGCTATGTCTCATTGAATAAAAGTTGTTTGTGAGCCATCCTGTGACTACTTATTTTTTTTTCTCAATTTTATTCCACACCCACGAAGAGAAGAAGACCGGTCTTCTGGCATTTATTCTTTCATGTGAAGAAGTTCTAAGAAGTGCTCTTCGACGGCGAATCATGAGTTTCGCAGTGTATCTCGATAATAATTCACGCTTGAAAAATTTTACATTTCTTACATTTGACATTTTTTCAAAAAATTATAGTCTGTAAAATTTTTAAAGTAAGTAATTGCATATTGCAAAAATAACAATAATAAAATCATTCATTTGATTATTAAGAAAACAAAAAGGAATTTTAAAAATTAAACATTATCGAAAAATTTAAATATGCATTTTACAATTTTAAATTTTCGAAAATATAAAATTCAGACTAGGCAACTGTAAATTCTTTTTTTATTATATATTAAATTTAAAATAATATATCTTATATATAATGCTATTAATTAAATTATTTATACATAAAATGTCTTAGATCTAGAAATATAGAAAAAATAAAAAATTAAAACAATTTTAATTCATTTTTTGCTTTAATGAAAAACTGACTTAAAATTTTTCAAAGATTTCAATGTGTGTGTGTGTGTGTGTGTATTCATCATGTGATTTAAAAATTCTTATTTTAAACATCCTAATTTTGGAAGTAAATAAGCCTAATGTTCAAGCATAATGTTCTTTATTGATTAATTTTTAAAGAGTCGACTTTAAATTCCACTTTTTCCAACTGTTTGTCTTTTTTTTTCAATGAAAGAATCTGTCTGGTCGAGTGATTGGTTTCGCATGACCTTTCGACGAAAGCTAACTATCGGGCAATGAGCCTGTCGCACCCCACATACACACACATTCCGCGGGCTCTCGTTCGCAGCAATATCGGCTTCCTGGCACCGTGCCCTCCTACGAGAGCAGACTTCCCTTCCCAAAGCATCAAATCGTTTCCTCGTGTCGCATGTACAGATCCACTACGGCACTGGTGTCCCTAATTCCTCGAATAGACACCATTGTTCAGCTCTGAACTTTAACACCCGATTATAATATATAGCCACCACAATTTTGTCATCTTTTGTTACTTCGAAATTTTGTCACGCGAGAGATTTTCTTCAAGAAAATTTATTTCAATCGTTTTATTTATGATTAATTATTTTTATCAAAAGATGTGATACGCGAAACATTCATCACTTCTGACGGAAAAGGAAAGTATCAAAATTAATGATTCATAATTAATGCTACCGTGTAATTAATAATAATAATAAATAATAAGGTACAAAAAAAGCATAAGTACAATATAATACAGTACAATAGAATAATTAGAATATTTCTATCATAATAATTTAAATTTTGAACGATATAAAAGACATTAAGTAATTTCTAATGTAACGAATTAATAAATCCTGCTGTCGATTCTCTCAGAATTTAATTGTCTATTCTTATGTTAGCTGTCAATAAAATTTCTAATTGTGGCCTCACTTTTTCTTTCGATTTCTCTCTCGATTTACGCTAGCATAGATAATTCATAGACTCAATTTCATATTCGAGATAATTGATCCGCGAAAGCCATAAGACTTTAAAATAGGTGATCCTAACGGACGCTCTCGCGTGCGCATTTTCGTAACACCCGCCGCGTGGTTGAATTTATTAAGACCGATATATTCATATCTCGAGCGCGGTGAAGTGTAAGAGGCGCAATTACGAGAGATGAAAATGGAGCAGTAATGATATAACGATGCTAATATTCTATCGCTGCAGGATAGGTCAGATTACCTTATGCAGGTCTCTTAATTTCCTAAATATCGCACATGGAAATAAAAATTGAAAAAGGCAAAGCAAAAATGGAGTGAAAATTTCGTAAGATATTTTTTATCATTTTAGTTTATTAAATTTTACGAAGATAAATTGCTTTTAAAAGAACATATTTTAAATGCATAAATATACCGTTAAAATCGATAGACGTATTGTTCGATTTTCCGCGCTTAAGGCATGCAGGAAATTACATTGGACGGCGTCTGGAAAATGAAGTATCGTTCGGTCGCCGGAATTACGGCTTTTCAGCCAAAATTTCAGAACGGATTGCCGACAAATTGTTACGATTTTATTGTTCACCAGCATCAAGGAGACAGATTTTAATTGTTAAAACGAGAGGTGCCGCAAAAAGACAACCTACGATTAATGGTCATAATTTTCAAAGCTTTGCACAAACAAATAATTCATACAATCATTATTTTAATATGGAGAAATAATAGTATTTGAAAAAGAACAAAAGTAATATACGGGCTGATACGAGCACGAAAATATATTTAACAAAAAATTTTTTTTAGAGAAAAAATAGATAATTAATTATCGAAATATCCTTAATAATTATAAATGGGATGTTTTGATAATTATGGAAAGAATAAATGTCGAAAAGTTTTTTATGTCTATTAAAAATATTTTAAATGTTTTTTAAAGAAATTTTTAGTATCGGTTTATTTCTTTTTCAAATTTTTTTTACATAAACTTATTATTTTTTAAAATCGTAATTTAAAATTCGTCAAATTTATCGTCGTTCCATTGACTCCTTTGATAACGAAAAGGCACGAGATCAACAAGATTATGATGAAAAGACTCATTGTTAATTAAATAGATAAACATTACATTTTGCTAATTAAACCACACTTTATTAAAGGTAATTGCTGTGAAAATAAACAGAAATGTTTCTCATGTGTATATAAGATATCAAGAATATATTGTTAATTATCAGATGTTATGTTTATACATCTGTCGGTTTATCAACTGTGAATTTTTCACTGATAAACTTTTAATTAACTATATTGTTGATCTCGCAATTAATAAATCGTAATATTATTGAAGATATATTATTGGAGGGAGTAACCAACCTTGCAGCGATCGCCGCGCTCCATCGTGAGTCCTGACATGGCATCTGACGAAAAATTGCCGAAAAGCGGAGCAGCTCCAGCCATCTCTCAATGTGTATCCGAGCAATTTTAATTATACATTTAAAGTGAAAAGAATCTTTTTTTCTCGTGAATGATATCACTCGAATTCCTTTCTCTTTGTCTTTATATTACGCTTTTTTTTCGTTCCTTGTAATTCCACACTTGATTTTCCTTTTAAATATGACTTTTTGTTTTTTTTCCTTTCTCTTCCCTTTCACACCGTGTTTCGTATTTCTTCACTGGATACTTAGCTTATCGAATCGAAAATTTTTCTTCTATTAATTCACATTAATGTCTTTCAAACTCCGTTGAATACAATTCTTTCCTCTTGTTTATACAGTTAGAACTGCATTATCTTATTAATGTAGATGGAGACTAACATAGAGAAAAGAATATCTATGCTACATTAATGTAATTATTACAAAAGTTAGAATTATAAAGGACGGAAACAAACAATTATTTCGCCAATTCGAAATTATCTGCACTTGCGTAAATCGTCATTAATTTCGATTGTACATTAAATTTTCTTTCTTTTTCCTCCTTAAGTCATAGCGAGAAGCACCAAGTGTTCAAATCCGCGCGTTAACCGGAGACTGTGAACTCTCGATGTGCAACACTCGAGCCTGAGCCTCGGGCTCGCCGAGCGTGACTATTTCGCTCCGGCGGCGACGAGCAGAGTTGAGGCCCGCAGGAAGCCGACTCGAAAATCTCGCGCTCCTCTCCTCGCTTCCTCGTATTCTCGTTCTTCTTCACCATCGACGTTTTTATTGTTAAGAAGTCTGAGTACAAATAAATGAAATTATTTAACGAAATTAAAAATTCAGAATGCTATTTTATTCTTTCCAAAATATTTCCATGAATATAGATTCATGGAAATATTTTGGAAAGAATAAAAATTGAGATCATAGTTGTTGCGTCCTTTCAATTATAAATCTCTATATATTTCCAAATATATAGAGAATATTTGAAATATATTTCAAATATTTACTATACCAAAATATATCATAAAATTTAAATAAATTATTAAAATAAATTTATATATTTATGTTTATAAATTAAAAATGCTAAAGTTTTATAAATTTTATATATTAGTGTGTTATATAAGTGTTGCATTAAGAGAAGTAATAATGCATTGATAAACAAAATTTTAAATCATTATGATATAAGAAGATATAATAAGATATAATGAAAATAATTATCTCTCCCTCTCTTTCTTTAATAAAGATACACAATTTTTTATCAATATAAAGTATAAACGAAAAGCATTATTTATATAAATTAAGATGATTATTATTTTATTCTTCTTATTTATTTTATATTAAATAATTATTTAATTTATTAATCGTTTAATTTATTAATCGTTATATTTAAGATTAGAAATCTTGGAACATATTATGAAAGTGATCAAATTAATTTTAATGTATTTTTATGACATATTCTGAATACATAATAGTAACTAAATTTTTGGAGAGAAGTTAATCTTTAGAAAGCGAACACAGAAATAAATTATACAACCTATACATTTTAAATAAACTCTCTACCAGAATTTACTTTCTTTCAAGTTTGCTTTTAAATTTGATCATAGTTAAACATGTTTTTGCACATCTGTCGCATATCTTCACCTCATTTTAGGTGAAATTGTCGTTGTTGTCACGTATTACACATGCGATTACTGCTATCACGTTTCCACACGTGCTTTGCATTTTTTTAAATTAAATAACCTTGTGTACATGTAACTGATACTCTGTTATCGTACGAGAATTCTCCTATCTATTCTCCTATTACAAAAGATTCTACTTATCTTTATTGTCAGAAGAAAAAAGATAAATATAATAAAACGAATAAAATAATATAAAGAATGCAATATTTTAAAATAAATAAAACAAAATAATATATTTTAGTCTATATAATATTTAAATTTAAATATCAATATTTAAATAATATTATTTAGGAAGAAATATTTATGAATATTTTTACAAGATCTATGATATACGTAATATAATTCTTTTATAGATTTTCAGTATTAACAATATTGGAAAATAGCCTTTATCACACTTTCCTCATATTAATTAATTATTTTCTCACATATACATTGACAACAAATTTACTGATTGTAATCTAACAAAAAGAAATTTGTGTAATCTTAAAAAAATGCATACAATTAAGAAAAAAATCCTACATATATGTATATGTATGTGTTGTGCAAAAAAGAATTTTAGCAAATTCTATTTTCACGCGACTACAGTAATTTCCATGATGTAACTTCTCACTCTCGGTTTGTTATCATCGTCGAAGAATACCTGTTCTAAGGAACTATCAATTGGACGATCTCGACGATTGCGGAAAGGAATCGTGTAGGAAAGAAGAAAAGTAGAAGAAAAGAAACGGCGAGTGAGCTCGGGTTAACGACCATCCGATAAGACGTTAGAGAATAGAACGGTCGATAGTATTTTCCAGCGAATGTTTTACGTTCATCCATTTTTTCCTCGCGTATTCTTCTCTTTTTTATATAAATTAAAATAAAAATTAAAATAAAATATTCAATTAAAGCAAACAATCGCTGATGGGGTTGATCGTCTCTTTTATATTTCTCTTTACTTAAATTAATCATAGTCTGATAAGGAATTGCGAGGGAGGATGTACATAATTTCCAATCTTTGTAATCTTTAATCAAATATAGATATTCCTGATCCATTTTTATATTTAAAATCATCTTGGGTAAGATTTGAAAGTGTGATATAATTATTTCATTGGTTAAATGAAATCTTAAGACGATTCAAACCCCACGGCTCGAGACTTAAATTGATTTTAAATATAAGAAATAAATTTATGAATAAAGTGGGATATAGAATGTAATCGATTAATTAATTCTGGAAGTTTCTTTATCGAAAAATTAAATGTCAATATCTTATAAACAACAATTAATAAATTAATAAATAAATATTAATAATTAATAATTGTATTATATATAAATATTTAATATTTAATATATAATATTTTTAACATTTAACTTTCAATATTTATTTCTTAATAAATAAACATTAAATATAAATTATCAATTATATTAATAATTTAAATTTAATATTTACTAATAAATAAACATTAAATATTAATTATTACTTATATTAATAATTAATTATTTATAATTTAAAATTGTAATTAATAAATAAATATTAAATGATAAAATTATAATTAATAATTTTCAAATGTATAAAAATAATTTCTAATTATTCTTATTTTCTCGAAGCTGTCTTAAATATTTCTTCGCGCGCTCACAAAAAATATATGTATATGATAGATTGAAAAGTACATATATCTCATATGATATAATTATGATATAATTATATATCCCACGATAAATGTCATCTAATTATGTTAACATTGACGCGCCGAAATATTTCTTCGTTACGTCGATCAGTGTCAAGTAACGAAAGGAATGCGCGGTAAAAACAGAACCATTTTTTGCTCAACAATGTCAACAGTGTGCTGCTTACCAAACTACGAGGCTCGTTTAATTTAATTCATACGCTCTTCTCGTTAACATCTTCTCGTCCTCCGGAAATTCCTCTTATCCTAAACGTAATATAAATGTAGACTGCACGTCGTGAATAAGTGTCGCGTCTTGAATAAGTGTGTTTAAAGATAGAAAGGACGTTTCTCTCGACCAACGGGTTAGTTCTTCTCTCTCCAGCGTAAGAGAGATAAAAGATAAGTCCTCTTTTCAATATCTACAACAGAGGTCTCTCGCGATTAAGATAGCGAGTGCGCTATCTGCATTTATCGCATCTATGCTTTTCAAAGGACACTTTATTTTCAAACATCACATTGAGCATCGAATAACAGCTGCTGTTACTCAGTTTATTATCCTGCGATCCTCAAATGTATTCCTGCACATTTCTCTCAACGATCTTTATTCAAGTAAAGAGCGAAAGGTCTCTTTTGATGCAGAAATCTTCGCAATTCGAATTCCGCAAGGTTTGAATCTGCGTTCATATTCACGTCGCGCGTTATCTCTGGCTAGTCGATAAAGGAGAACTCTGCCTTATCGACGTCACCGCCTTCAAATTCTCAGTGTACATCCAACGGTCGACTCGCGAGCATTTCATCTTGACGCTGTTTAATGTGAGTAGTTTTTCAATTAATATTCGCTTAAACGTTTTGCACGCTAAATATAAACTCGATACACTAGATGCTTTCGTTATATTGCCTGTCAAACAAGCGTTTTTAAGACTTTAAAATCAATATTTCTAAATCGCCAATCATTCGCGTGTCGACAAATCATGATGGCGTTGTTAGTTGCTGTAACGAGAATAATTTCAGAGACATATTCCCACAACATTGCATATCTAGAAGACATTCAAAGGATATTTCGAAATTATCTTTGTCCGAAAGGTGTCTTAAGATATCTTGTAGATGTCTAATGCATTAATAAACTCGATAAAAATTATTCAGCAAAAGTTACTAGGTACTCAATACATATTATTACGTTATGCAAGAATATATTACTTTATATGTGTCTTATATGTACTATCTTTATTGGAAAATTATTATTAAAAATTATCCTTTTTCATTATTAAAATTATTACAAAATTATAAAATTATTATTAACAATTATTATCCTATTATTATTAAAAAATTTATATTATCCTTTTTACTCTCTTTTTACTAATTTTTATTATCCTTTTTACTCTCTTTTTCAGGATTCCGGGCGGTGAACCCGGATTCGCGCCAAGCGGCCATGATGACGTAACACGCAAGTCGCCGTCGGCGCGATGGTCGCGGCCGCGCTGCGCGCATGCGCCCCGCGCGCGAGTCCGTAGCCGGCGCGCCGCGTCGCATTTGGATTTGCGGCCGGCGTTGCGTCGAATTCCGCATTTTCCGCGAGTTCTCGTCGCGACTCTCTCCGTGTGATACTGTGCGTGGTCGTCGAACGATTTCGCGGGTGGCGAGAGAAAGTATCGATCGTGTTCGCGATCGCGATCAAGTGTTCGAAGTGCGAGAGTTTCTCGACGCGTTCGTTTCGCGAAGTATTTTCGTCGTCGTGTCTCGCGAATCTTCATCGTCGATGAATTAATAACGCGAAAAACAGCAGTGTCGATGAACCATCGTTTTATTAGATCGTTAGGAATGCGATAGAAGACCGCCATGTTTGCGTCGCGAAATTCGGATCGCGGCGGAAATAGTCATCGCCGTGGTTCCCGCGCTTCCCGTCGACGATGAATCGCGCGTTATGGCGGAAATGATCGCGAGTGTCGCGTGAAGAGTCTCGCGTTTCGCGAAATAATTCTTCTCGTGGTGATTAAAGAATATAATCAACTGCGTCGCCCACAAGAAAAAGGACAACGTGTTTGCATCAAGATACTTTGATGGGACGATTCACGGTGCTTCGACAGCAGTGTAACGATCGGTGAGTAAATTTATCGAATAGAGATTTTTTTCTTCTATTTTGAAAGAAATTTTGAAAAAAATATTATTGGAAATTATTCATTTGTAATTACATTTGAAAATATGGTCGAATAATTTTATTATTAAGTAAATAAAGTTTCTTGATTAATTTACGGAAAATATTTTCTTAAGAAAAATTGATTTGAAAAATCATTTTGAATTACATTTAAATAGATGAATTTTCCACGATTTTATGCATTAAAAATAAAATTTTATCCGCTTTATTTCAAGCAAGTACTTAAATAGAATCTCTAGAGCCTAAACAAAGCTTATTTGAAATAAAGAAATTATTTAATAAAGCATTTTATTAAAAATAACAAGAAGAAAAAAATAATAATTTTGAATAAAATTTCTTTAGAAATAGAATCGGTATTGATATCTCTTATTCAAACATATATAGTACATATTACGTATAATATATAATATTAAATAATACATATGTCTTATTAAACTAAATAAAATTATAAAAAATTCATAAAGTTTTTATTATTATAAAGTTTATAATATTATTATAAACTTATAAAATTTTTATAATTTTATTTGGTTTAATGAAACATGTATCATCTCATTAAAAATTTATAAAGTTTATATTTTATATATGTATAACGCGCGAGATATTTTTAATATAAAAATAATGTAAAAATTAATTAAATATTGATTAAATTACTGATTAAATAATTAGAATTTTATTCAACGTATAAGAAAAAAAGAATCGTGCGTAACTTTTTTAAAGGAAAATTAAATTTTAGATTGATTAAAATAAAATGAAATGTTGCATTGGCTTATGGATATGAATTATAAAAACAAAAATACTTTTATTCAAGAAATTTCTTTGATTTCAAATTAATATATTTTGCTTTGTCCAAAAATTGTCATTGATGCAAAAAATGTTTGCGAAATTATAATCTATTCTTTTAATTATCTATTCTTTTTTTTCGTTCCATGATTTAAAATTTACAACTAGAATCGATCGTTTGGGACGTTTATGACCTCGTAATTCTCGATATATCGCTAAATTACCTTTTTTCATGAGCGGCGTTATATTTTCCGGGAAACAGATTGCATTTCGATAATTTCGTCCATTAAATCAAATTAATGTCTTCATATACTACATAGCGTGTAACATATATTAATGTATATATTCATAATTAATGATAACATTAGAGTTGTAGAGCATTGATGGCAAATATTACATTTCGCATATGTACGGATTAAACGATTGTATCAGTTTCATTGTAAAGCTATCGAAATGAAATTATCATTTATGATTCGCTTTTCGATTTATCAAACAAAATATTGTTTAATTATCTAGTTTTAGTAATTGTATTATGATGTTTACAAATAGATAATTCGAATTTATAGGTAATTACAAGTCGTGTGAGTTTTTTATGCTTAGAGAAACGATTTCGGAAGCATTATCGTTTATTGCCGTTACACAATATTTAACATATTAAATATACAATAAAAATTATAAAAAATAATTATTTATTAGTTATCGCAATTAAATATGCAATATCAAGTAAGGAAACAAAAGAATAGATTATCTAACAATATCTTAATTATTTTATTAGCTCTATTTAATATGCATAACTCTCGAAAGAGATCTCTCTCTCTCTCTCCTCTCTCTCTCTCTCTCTCTCTCTCTCTCTCTCTCTGTCTCAATTAACTTGAATAATTTGAAATTTACATCCGCTAATTTTTCCATTACCATTGAAATTCGTTCAGGGTCGGCCACATTTAATTGGCAAAAAGGCGATTGACCCTTGACAGAAGTTCACCACCCTTCAGAACAATCAGTAACTTCCGGTGTGTCGGGCCTGCCTACTTGTGAATCACTTTGATATTTCTGTGTGTATCAATGTTTTTATCCGTCTGCTTTAATTAATACATTCATAAGTGCCTTTTTTTTTACCGTGCTATTCGTCATTGTTCGTGAAGGCGGTTGCTGTTCGTCTGACCTATTCATTATCTCCTTCTCTTTTCCCTTTATCGAGCGGCATTTTAATGGTATGTCATTTGACATTTTACGATTTAGCTATCTCGAACAGGCGCACGGAATTATATTTTGCAAATAGAGAGACATTCATTATATTATACATAAATTACAAATGCATAATATGTAATAATAGACATTTGCTTCAAAATTGGAAATTGCAACTGATGAAAGAATTTGTTTCATTATGCTAATATTAAAAAAAATTTTTAATTTTAAACTATTTTTAAAAAATTTTTATTTAACTTTAATATAAAGTCTAGAATTAAAATAATTAAAAGTGATAGAAAAGAATAAAGAAATTTATATTATAATTTATTTTTTTTAATTAAGAATTTTATATATATTTTGCTTTTTTTTATTAAATTAATTATTTAATTAATAATAAATTTTATATTAAATTAATAAAATAGATTAAAAATAAGTAAAAAATATAACAGAGAGATAAAATAAAATACTAGATTAATCTCTTAAATAAATTAAAAGAATAGACGTGATGGGAAATTAATCTTGCAGGATTATATCTTGCGCTTTTTGATTCTGTTTTACCATTGAAAAATATAGATAAAAGGGTTAAATTTAGGTTTTGCTATTTGCGCGAGAGTCAGTGTCGTGCCGATTGTCGCGGCACCCTATTGGAGAGGAATAGGAGGGCATATCCACTTCCGGCGCAGCACCCACACGTCTTGGGCAGGATGAATCCGTCGCGGGGCTTATCTTGCAACGTGTACTCTTATCTCGCGGGAAGCGGCTGGTCGTTGGCCCACACATTGCCCGTTGATTTAACCGTTCTATTCATCGCCCGCTGTTGTACATATATACGTTTGTTGATGATGGGTTTTAAAAGCGTTTCGGCTTGACGCGCTTTGTATACATAATTAATTGGCCGATATCATCGGTTATCAGGCGACCGCAACCTCACGTAACTCGCCTTTCGGATAGTCTTCGTCCCTCAAGATCGCTTCTCCGCACTCGATACAAGCCTCATGAATTTTAGAGTCTCATCTTCATCTTCTTGAGAATATTATTAATTTAACATATGTATCATTTATTATTATCGGATTCAAATATCGTGACTTTCTGATGTTGTTAATTATTGTTTGATGATTAATATGATTATTTAAGTTAACTATAATTTAATTAATTACATGTCGTGATTGCATTGATAAAGGTGTTTGATATTCGTAACAATATAAAAAATATATTGTAGAAGCTTTTTGATTCTGACTCTCTAGGCTAATAAATTCTTTATTTACATTCCATACAGCACATATTAATAATATTGCTGCAATATTATGGGCTGTATAGGATGAAAGAATTTGTAATAAAAATATAAATTATATAATAGTATATAACGAAGAAATATTTTATGATAAAATATAATACAATAACTTTATTATTATTGAACAAAAGATAATTATTTGCATTAGTAATCGTGATATAGATTGAATTATCGTGTAATATTTGTAATGTATCATTTTCATTCTTTATTCATATATATATATTGGATTGGATGGTATTTAGAGATGTTTTAAATTTTCTTTTTAAATTTTTGCGGTAAAAAAGAAATTTAAAAAATTCGAAAAAACATTTTTATGCTTTCGAGGATATATATTTTAATAATTATACATTCGTCAATATATATCTTCTACAATAATAAAAGATCTAGATTACTTCGAATGCACGCTTTAATTAATATGCCATGTAAAATTGATAATTTCATCTTGTAGTTATCCAACTGTACTCAATTGTATCGATCGAGAAAGGGAAGGAAGGAGGACAGGATAAGATGTCCTATGTGTACCATTAATGGGGGGGGATCAGGTGCATTCGATGCTTGTTCGTTATTGAATTCGCGCAACCCACAAATCCCTTGAAAGATACACACACATACACACACACATTTTTGCACGCATATACACATACATATATGTTATGCGTAGTATACGACAGGATTACGGAAAATGTCGCGATGTATGATATTAAATTTAACCTCGTGCTCTTCGCTATACACGTGCTGTGTACGCTCTCAAGCATTTCCATTTATTTACATCGCAATTACTTTTGTCGCACTCGACCGTGCGCAAGAGATTTTCTTAGCTTTCTTTGAACTTTGAGAGAGAGAAAAAGAGAGGTATCTTTCACGCTTTAGTATGTCTTTCGAGTTTTTTTTTTATGTTGGCTGAAAAGGCTCACAAAATATGATGTAAAATCTTTGCTGTAAAACTTGCCCGCTAAAACTTAAAATTAAATAATAAAAAATAAAATAAAAAAATATAATAAAAAATATTAAAAAATATAAATATACGACAATGTAAAAAATAAAAATTTAGGAAACAGAAGAATTAAAGAAATGAATGGATAATAAAGAAAATAAAAATAATCTATGAAAAAGAATAAAAATAATCTGTAAAAAAGAAATTTGCTTATTGATAATTTTAAGTTGATTCTAATGTATATAACGACTCTACTTTTTTGCTTTCAAAATAGATAAATATATATGTATCAGGCTATTGTAAAAGAAAGAATATAAATAGAAAGTTTAAAAAGACACGAGTCGCATTTGAAAAGTGGACAAACTCAATAATGGAACAGAAAGATAAACCTTATAGAAGGAAAGAGACAGAATTCGAAGGAAAGAGCTCCACCTTCAGTTGCATCTGCATTTTTATTCACACCAGACTTATCCTTTTCCGCCGACCTTATGAATTTTCTGGACGATGTCATGCTGTGAGGCGCTTTGTTCAGTCTCATCAGGCGACACGACGAATAATCGCTCGGTCTCACAAGGAGGACACGTAATTCTCTATTTGCATTTCCACGATCGTCCATTTTAGTAGCATCGATTCTTGCGTGTTACGGGAGAGAACATCGTTTATCTTGTCAATTTAACAAATCGCTCTTACCATTTTCGAGTGCACCGTGCGATTCCGGGCGGTACGTATGTGTCACCCGCATACCCGGTTCGCCAACGCGCGAGGACGGGCTCTTTGAGTGGGTGTACGAGAAAGACAGGGAAGACGGGGGACATTAGTGCACCCTGGATTTTTTATCTTTTTATTTTTTTATCTTTTTAATTTATATAATATTATATACGCACACACACATTTTCAAATAAAAATAATTTATAAATAATTTAAAAATAATTTATATTAATATACAATAATATTGCTAATAATTTTTTTAGTTTCTTGAAAAAAAAATAAAATTGAAAATTTATTATTTTGGATTTCAGAAATTAATTATTATTTATTATCGAAATTATAATGTAATTTGAATATAAAAATACAAGATAAAAAGTGGGAAAGAAAGATTGTTTCAAAATATTAATGTATCTAAAACGATAAGAAAAATAAATTAAATGAGGCTAAGAGAAGAATAAAATTTTTGATCTATGTAATTTTACGAGAGAAATTTTTCGGGAAACAAAAGAACGACAAATAAATCCTCTCTATTACTTTGCTCTTTCAGTTCCGATATTTTGCTCTTTTTATCTTTTTTTTTAAGTCACATAGAAGGAGCATGGCATTTTCATGTCGGTTAAAATTACTGTCGCAATTACTAGACTATAGAAACTTTGGACTTATTCAAATGTTTTCTTCTGTATTTTTCGCGCGATAAAGAAGAACGACGCGGAGAAAAAGAACGAAAATTCTTGAATGCACGCCAAGAGAGATACATGTATGTGGGTGACTTTTATTCGTACGAGCTTTTCTTTGAATTTAATTAATTTTGATAATATTAGCACTCAACCTAGATTTCGTATTCACCAAAGCCGCAATTGTTTTAAAAGGCTATGGAGACTCATTGAAAAACTATTCAATCTTTGTAGCGCCATTAGTCTCTTTTTTGTATGAGTTTGATAATTATACATGATGTCCCAGATTCGTTATTTTTCATACAGCTATAATCTCCTTGACACATTTAGCGTTGCTTTTTCTGACTGCTTGATTTTCGATATTAAATTTCTGAATAATATTACAGTTTTTAAATGCATTTGAATTTCCATAATAAAGGGATTTATTGTGCATATTGTAAATTTATTGTACGTTTCATTTTTGTCAGCTTAATTGAACTTAGATTAAAAGGCAAGTAGATGAATCTGGGATACTATGCATATAAATTATACGCATATAAATTATATGCATATAAATTAGCCGCATAACTTTGGCTTCTCAAGATCTAACATATCTTTAAGCATTAAATAAAAATGTTGCTTTTAAAATTTCATGTTTTTATTATCTTTATCAAGTATTGGTTTCATTGTTATTCTTAATCTAAATATTCTTATTCAAATCGCTATCATAAAAATTCCTAGAAATTCATCACATCAGAAATTTCATAGAAATTTTATGTACCCTAAAAATTCTCATAATAAACATAAGTGACTAATTCAATAAATTAAGCAAATCATAAATTATAAATATAGTAAAATTTGAAAATACCATAAAATTAAAGTTTAATAAATGTGTATAAATTAATCTTTTTTGTCTGTTTATCACACAATAATAAGTATGACAATAATATGTAATAATATAAATGCACAATAATAAATGATAATAACATGTAATAATATAAATTTAATAATAACAATACAGTGCACATAAATTGATAATTACAATGTCAAAATACATAAAAATAAATAACGGTTGGATTATTATATTTCACACAAATCTATTAGAGATAATCTGTTACAAAATAAGTGAAGCGAATAAATATATATAAATAATTACTCAAAAATGATTATAAATCTTCTTTAATTTTTAATTTCTTAAATTTAGTTTTTTCTCTAAAATAATTATGTTTCACATACTTGAAATAATTACATTAAATAAATATAAAATAATTATTCACTCTTTTGGAAAATGCAAAATGAATTAATTACTCGCAACGATCAAGAATCGAGGTTCATATTTATACGTTTGGTCCAGCAACCTCTATAAAGTAATATGGAGATAAAGAGAAATGGATTTTTAAATTCATCTTTGGCAGAAGGACTTTCTTCTTTTCTCTTTCTTTCATTTTTTCTCTCTCTCTCTCATTCTCTCCCTCTCTCTTTCCTTTTCTCATTTGGTCGACTACTAGCGGGACGAAGATAGATTCTGGGAGTGGGAGGGCAATGGGGAGAGGGACCATAGAGTGGGCCCTCGAAGGAGTCGGGCGTCAGTCGCGCGGCACGCGGCGCACTGTTCGCACGTGGGTGTTACTCTCTCTCTCTCTCTTTCTTTCTCTCTTCCTCTCTCTCTCTCTCTCTCTCTCTCTCTTTCGTCGAAAAGGGTGCGCAAGTGTGTATTCGCGACCCTCCTGGGATTAACGCGATTGACCTCGCCGTCGAGAACAGGAAATGACGTCGTCGTCGCGGAGATGATAGCGCGAATCTCACCGTTTGCAGCATTGTACGTCTTCGAGCTTTGTCCGAAACGATTTCCCCGATGCAATTGCAACGTTGTTGTATCATTGTCGAAGTTGTGCAGAGTGTGCAGGATAGTCATTCTAGTAGTGACACACAGAGATCAGTATGACGATTCAGCAGCGAAAAGCCCGATTATTTAACACAGTGCTTATTTTGATTATTACATCGAAAAAGTGTTTTTTTTTTATTCAGTGTAAATTAAAAATATAAATTAATTGGACTTTTTAATGTTTACATGATCGTAAGATACTTCAATAATCTTGCAAAAACAATCACAAATATATAATATTTGTACAATAATTAATACAATTATTTTAATTGTACATTGAAAAACAAATGTTTGGATTTTATAAATAAACTTTTCGTCAAGAAAAAGGAATCTTTGACGGGAATAAACGTTGCTTTTGCATTGGGATCATAAATGATGATTATGAGAAATAAATAAATCGTGCGCTTGTGTACATATGTATGTGCATGGCTATGTAAATGCATGGAAGAGGGGGAAGAACGGATATATGCTGAATTTTTTGTGCCCGACATCAATGTGTTTGTGTAAATGAAAGCATATGATATTCAAATATAAGATCAATTTTTTTTCGAAATGGACGAATAGACATGTTGCATATCCTGCCATGTCATGTTTTTAAATTGCTAAACAAAAACCGAATTTAACTTTTACAAAGCGAAAATAGTTTGTTGATAAAAAGAGTTCGGCCTTTGTTAGTACTCAAAAAAAATTTGATAACGTAATTTTTGAACGTGAAATAAAATTTTATAAAATTTAGAAGCTCCATAAGAAATAGTAAATGGAAATTTGTTTCATAAATTGAAAATAATGTAATAAAATAAAAACGGGAAAAGTATATATACAAAATTTATTTTTATAAATTTATCTATTTTGTATGATAAAATTATACTGATACGAAAGATACATATATGTGTGGCTGTATGGTATGTCTGTGTGTGTGTGTATATCAAAGAATCGATAATTATAAATGAAAAGCATAAACTTGGTTAATTTTTATAGACTCGACTAAAGTGTAAAATTTCGTTTTGTATTTAATTTTAAATCTGTATAATTACTTTCTGCTTTAATGAAATTTCAAATTTAAACGTTATTTTAAAGATATAGCGTGATTAATTAAAAATTTGTACAGAAGAATCGGAAATTTTATTGTCGAATTATTATTTAGTGAAATCAGTTTTATCGAATCAAGTAATAAATAATCTTTTAATAAATATTCAAGTAATAAATAAAATTTTATTCTCTAAGTTACATCTATAAATAATCGAATAATTAATTTTAATGCATAATGTGTGTATGTGTCGCGAGAAATTGATTGAGACATTTATCTTATCGAATGATAAATTTCTTTTTTTATAATCAATAAAGTTATGTTGTAACAGTATCTTCAATATGGCGCTTACGCACGAATCATCATAGATCAAATTAGATAGAGCGATTAGCATATCGGCTGAATTATTTATATTAGTGTACGTTGTGAAAAATCCTTTGATGGAGAGTGCTGACCAGGTTTATACGCTGTAAGGAGCACGCAATATATTTTACGATCTATGTTCAAGGAACGAATGCATCTTTAATACATGCAAATAAATAGCCTAGGAGGAATGCTGACGATCTATACTGTATTGCAGCTTTTCAGACCATTTCCCTGCAGAGTGGGGATAAGCACATTTGATCTCTTTTTTGATTTCTTTATGGGTAAAAATATAAAAGAAATATAAAAGAAAATTATATAAGAAAATGAAATACAAAACAAATAAAATTAGACAAATATTATTTTAAAAAATTAAAATAAGTATTTAAATGTGAAATTAATTTTATATATATATATATATATATATATATATACATACATATATAAGAAATATGAAACAAATAAAAATCAGATAAAGATTATTTAAAATTTAAATAAATATGAAAATGATATGCGTATATTGTGAAATTAAAGTATATATTTATGCTATTTGCTATAAAGTATATAATTTCTGCTATGTATTATATTTACATTTTATTTAAAAACAATACAGATCTGTGATGAAGGAGAAAAAATTAACTTATTAATTATCTAGCAATTTTGCAAAAATACATAGATAATATAATATAATTCGTTTAGAAGTTGTTTTTTACATTTATCAAATTATTCTTTAGAGAAATATATCTATAAACATATCATTATAAACTACTATATGCGAGGATGAAAATAAAGAAGAGATGCTTTCGCAGTACAGAAAATATCTATGCAATGACATTTATATGGTCATCTCTTTTTCTTCCAGTTTTTCTTTTTTCGTTTTTTTCAATTTCTTTCCGGAAATGCAAAAGATTTCAGATATGCAAAAAATATGCATAGATTTTTCGGACTATATTTTTCGGGATATAAGTGACATACGAGAGTAAATCTAAAAAAAAAGAGTATGTCGATTGGATTTTGAAAAATAACATAATTTGCTCGATTACTAGATTACATTTTCTACCGCATTTTGAAATTGTTTCGTTTATCGATTTTTAAATGCTTGTTATAAAAAGATTACGGGTTTTCCACAATATGTGGAAAAACAGTTCAGCGTTCTTCAAATAATGACTAAACGATACGCAACTTGATAAGAAATTATAACATTTTTAAATATTTCCTTGTTTCTACTTATTTTACGCATGTGTAACACTTTGCACTGAATTTCGCCATGATTATGCTTTTTTTATCGCGTTCACTCTTGTGTTGCGGTTGCACGTAGTCAAATAATTATTTTTTACACAGAAAACGATACGGAGACACCATTTCATATTAAATATCGTAATTTCATATGGAACTATTCCCTTGCAATGAACCGTTTTTTTCTTAATTTGCCTCAATAATTGCGTCTCTTAAATATAGTTTAGTTCTTTATTTTATTTTCTGTTTTGTACAGAATAAAGTTTTATGATAAAATGTGATTAAATTGAATAGATATGTGTCATATTATTATTATCTTTAATTTAAATAGAGAGATATCTGTTATATAATAATTATTATTTTTAACTTAAATTATGAAAGAAATTTTAAAGAAGAATAATTTATTTGAGAATTTACACACACACACACACACACACACACACACACACACACACACACACACACACACACCATATATATATATATATATATATAATTATTATTTAATTTTATACATTAAGTTTTTATTTTTATTTTTTTATTTTAATATTTCATTTAGTGTAATTTTTTCTTTGCTACTTAAAGCATTTTTAAAAAAATATTCTCTTTTTTCTGTGTAAAGTCAAAAAAAGTTTTTGCAATGTTGTTTTTATAACAATTTGTGGAATTTTGTGTGACATCACAATATTAAAGCGCGAATATAGATTTAAATGCAATTAGAAAACTATTCAAATAAAAGTATTGCTATCTCTTTAGGGTCTTCGACCGATTCTTTCTCCTTGAAGCAGCGGTCTTTTATCTGTTGTGTTTACTGCGGAAAGAAAGAAAGACTCGCATGTCATTGTCCTGATAGTGAGATTGCGCACTTCACTCGATTGCTTCACCTGTACTTTTTTTTATTAATATTTTTGGAAAATTCGTTCAACTGAAATTATCATCAGTTTTCTAATTAAAGAGGAATATTAAATTTTATAAGTTAATTTTCCAGATTTTTGAATTTTTAAGTGAAGAAAAGACGAAAAAAAAGAGCTATAAAACACTATTATTGCTTATTCGCGCGAATATTTTCTGAATTGGAAATTCTCTCTTCTCTGTTTTCACGTCTCGTAGTTTATGATCTTTTATTTATAGATATATTTTGGAAGAATCTCTCAAAATTTTTAATCAAGTTTTAATCAATTTCTTCTTAAAAATGGAAAGAATAGAAATTTTTAGAATTTTATCTTTATACTATTTTTAAAAGATAAGGGAGAGAAGTAGAAAAATAGGAAAAAAAATATATGTATATATAAATTTTATATATACCTTCTTGAAAATTTAGTTTCGAGAGAGATTCTTAAACAATCTGTGTGATCATGATTATATTCAAAAATTGAATTCAATGAGAATTCGTTTGTTCTATCGAGATATCGATTCGTGAAGACGAGAAAACGTTGTTAAGGATGAAAACGCGAGATGAAAACACCGTGTATGTCGCAGGCGGACAAGCAACCATGCGGCAAAGAATGCCGGTGATTATCGAGACACGAGACAAAACGAGGTCAGCTCGTTCGCGTTGGCACGTACCCCGGCGATAACGATCCTCTCGTTCTTTCGGTCCCGCATGTTGATCTTCTTCCGGTTTCCGGCTGCGCCAACCCGATCGGCTTCCCATTATTTCATGTCCTCGTTCCCGTCAGTTTTCCAACCATCGGATGATGACGATCATTCCGCTTCGATTGCGATCTTTTGCGACCCAATCGGCGGTGGCCTTCTCGTTTTCATGTCTTTCATAAAATTGTGAGCCTTCGCGGTTTAATACACTAACGATCTTTTTATTACATAGTTTATTGTACGAATAAGAAACATGAGCATTAGATCGTGAACATCGAGATAATTTTATATTTAATTTCATATATTTATTATAATATATTTATAATATAATATATTATTATAACATATTTTTAATATCAAGACTTACTCTCTCTCTCTTTCTCTCTCGCTATATATATATATATATATATATATATATATATATATATATGTGTGTGTGTGTGTGTGTGTGTGTGTGTGTGTGCGCGGTGCGCTATTGCGCGCTGTGTGTGTGTAAAATCAAAATGACATTATTATTATTAAATATATATACATATTAAGTTTAAGTTTAAATAATCGATAAAAATTGTAAAATCACATAATAAAATATTTTTCAAAAATTTTAAATAATTTTAATAATTTTTAGAGTATTACATATTTTACATATAATATATATTCGTATATATTGATTTTATTAAATTTGCAAAAAATTAAAAAAAAATAAGTGAATTAATTAATTTTTTTTGAAATTTTTATCTCTGCTTTAATTGACAAAATTCTTGTTGCTTCTTTAAGCCTTAAATGTAAGTAAGATGAAATGGACCGAATGAAATTTTCGTCGACACGCGCGCGACTTTATCCGGCGTGAGACAAGATTTAATTATGTTTTCCTGAATTCTATTATCTACTTCCGACCGTCTGTTTAATATTCTCCTGAGAACTTATTCAGTTTATCCTTGAATACGGTATAAGGTTTCGTAGTTCTACGTCAATTTCGAAAACACGTGCGCGTGTGTTTCCTCAATAAAATAGAGGAGCAACTCCTTCTTCTCTCTTTTCTTTTCTTTTATTGAAACATTACGTACTGTGTGCATGTGTTACGTTACTTATTCGGATTATATCATAGATTTAATATTATTCGATAAATTTACATTGAATTTTAGTAGACTCCGTTTTCCTCCCATATAATTTTCTGACTTTTAATATTAATGAGTCTTATATAACTATCAATCAATGTAAAAAAATAATAAAAGAGAAGACTGAGGATGTTAAAACGTAATGAAAAATAAAAAATAAATCCAAGACAGAAAGATTATATATTCATTAATTGATTGGATGGAAAAGCACATTATCTAGTCATAGCAATAATTCAAATGTACGATATCAACAAAAAAAGTAAATATGTGTATTAATATTTTTTTTTTTGAACTTTTTTATTGAAAGGCATTTGCCTGTATTTATCTTTGTTGTATTTATATTTGTATTTATATTTCTTTTACCGTTTGATCAAAGTTTGATTAAAATGTTTTGTCTTTATTTATAATTTAAACAAGCTCTTTGAAACATTTTGCACGCGCTTTGTACTTTACGTATCGATTACTTTACGTACATGATCATGTGCACCGGATATACGGTGATTCATAAAAATTCATGAGATTCTTTCTCGAACAACCCTCTCTCGATCACGGTTGAAATTCAACTTATTCTCTTTCCTCTGTGTCCTGCTGCCTTCCATATTTCTCGAAGGTGACGAGAAATCTGGACTCTTCGAAGCCATTAAGCCCGGCAGTCGTTTATCGTTCCGAATACAAAAGAGCACTGTTTCGCGCGAGTCGTCGAATGGTTCTTTTGAAACCGTACTTGGAACTAAAGGGCCCGATGAAGTTTGCATACTTTTTGTCCCCTCCACTCAGACAGTTTCTGTCGGGGATATATCTCGATTTGCGGTCTTCCGACTGCGATATTAAACTAATATTCTTTCTCTTTCTCTCTCTCCCTCATCTCATAATATAGAATCTGTAAGTATTCGGTATTTTTTGCGTGTTTCATTCCGTAACTGACTTATTTTTTAATTAAACGATTTTAATTACGAATGTAACAAACCTTTAATTTCCAAGTATGATTGCCAAGCGTACTTTAACGTGTTAACTAACGTGTTTGCACAGCTTTTTGAATTTTATTTCAAGATATAATTTGAAATTAAAAGTATTAAATTAAGCATTATTCTGTATAAAATTTTAAATCGCCAATATGTATATTTTATGAATATTTGATAATATAATTGTTATATATATATAATAAAAATAATTAATAAAAATAAATGTTATATATGATATTGTTAAAATGTTATATATGATATTTATTGTTACAATAATATAAGTTTTGATATGATCCTTTTTTTAATGGATGAATTTGTCACCCAGGTCGGCGGATGGACGTGCCAGCCGCTGGAAAGCCCGAATCCGGAGGAAAGTACGAAGAAGCCGGTAATCATCGCCGTCGTCATCATCGCCGCGGGCGGCGCAGAAGGACAACTGAGTTGACGAAAGTCGACCGATTTACGAAGAGGAAAAGAGAAAGGAAGAAGCGCGAAGCAAGTAAATAAGCAACGACACGGAGCATCAGTTAATCACCGTCATTGCGGTTGATCGAGGCGAACGAAGAAGAGGAAGAAGAAGAAGTGGGAAAAAAGGAAGCAGGAGAAGCACCCATTGGTGGGAGAAACGATCGGTGAAGGAGAAAAGTCTCAGTTCGCCTCTGAAGACATAAACGACGTAGACAACGTCCGACCACGTGAATGTGTTCCCATCATCCGTAGCTTAGGCGAGAGTGATTGCCAATTCCCATTCATTCATTGGCAACATGCGGTAGACGCTAATCTCGATCGAGAAGCCGATTAGAGTGATTTTCTTACGAATTATTTTCAAATTGATTTTACTTGATTAGTCTTCTTCTTTTTATATTTTATACCTTTTGAGAGAATTTTGAAGAGCTCAACAAGTATTTATATTTGGAATATTTCGCATTTTACGAATAACTTGAGGAGACTATCAGAATTATTTAGCGATTGGAGAGAGAGAGGAATTATTCCGTGGGATTTCTGTTCCGGCTATCTCGTACTTTGATCGTCCTGAACGGATTCTCCGAATCACTCATTCGATTGGAATCTTCATTCCCACTGCTTCGTGTTTCGTGGATAGAAGATCCTGAAGAGACTCGAGAGACCAGCCGGTGGAATCTCGATCTATTCTACTTCGCATGCGCTTTGATTATTCCGAAGGGACTCCGAATCGTCAGTGGAATCTTCATCTTCGCTACTTGAATTCCAAAGGGACTCAAAGTGTCATTATTACTCGTGGTATATGATCTCGTTGGTATATTTGACTTTGACAGTGACAGTGTTTTCGTTTTTTTTTTCTTTAATCGTTATTAAGTTTGCGAATTGGCGTGAAACTCTCGTTCGTGGAGAACATCGGAACAATCTCCCGCGAGTGTTGTATCAGTGTTGCCTCTTCTTTTTACGGAAACTGGACAGATGCGCTCCGTTGCGAAGATGATGCGTCACATCCTCATCGCCGCCCTTCTTGCCGTGCTCGTCAACGGAGCACCGAGATCATCGATCATCTACGCGGACGACAAAGCGGTGAGTGATATTATCTATTGATTGAATCTCGGCAAAGCGAGAACTAAAGCATTTTTTGGTGACTAAATCATCGGCGATGAAGTATCCAATTTAATCATTTTTACGGGAGTAGTAATTGATTGATTACTAATCACAAAAAACTCAGTAAATCATTTATCTTGTACCAAAATACTGCAGAATATCGAAAAATTTAGAGAATAAAAATAGTGTAAATAATTTTTTTGTTATCGATTTGCATTTCTCATATTTTTTAATTATAACATCTTTAAAAAAATATAATTATAACATCTTTTGTCATTTAATTCATTAAAAGATGGAATATAACTTGAAAATAAATTGAATAAATATATGTATTATTATAATTTCTTTTATTATTAAATTATTAAATATTATTTTGTAGAGAATTTATTTATATATATTGTTTTTTTTCATATTTTTCCGTATTTTTAATTTAATAGACCTGTAATTTTCTATTTTACTGCTAAAGATTCTTTATTTGGTACATGATTAAGTATCTGGCTATGTTGAATAACAAAGTTTCATTTTGCATCGTTAGATATTTCATCGCAAACACCGAGTTACACTATTCCGAGATCAATTATAATTGTGCCATACACGTGGCGATTATGACGGCCCTGTGGAATAATTTAAACGGAACTCGTGCGAGTAATTAATCGATTACTGCTCACGAAAATCCAGGTGAATCATATTTTGTCAAAAAAATTCGTCCATATCTTTGAACATATATATCAATTTTAATAACATCACTATAAATTCATATTTGAAAAAGTCATATTTATATATTAGCTTGATAATGCATGCATCAGCAGGAATTGGATTATATTTTATTTTATAAAAAGTAATATATAATTCAACTATAGAATATTTTAACTATAGAATAATATAGAATATATAGCGAGTATACTTCAATTATAAAATAGTGTTTATACTTTCATGAATTTAATTATACTATATTCTCTATATATTTTATTTATCATACTGAATACGTTTGAAGAGAATATATTATAGTATCCTTTTTTTTAAATGTATTTTTTAATTTTTAAAAGTTTATTCCAGTCAAAGCTTCAATTGTTTTACTTTACTTGGCTTTTCGCGGATTGTAATCAATTATTTTGCACACATACATTTGTACTAGGTTACATTTCGCGACCATGATGCAGGATTAGCTTTTCCTGCAGAATGTCATTCGGGGAGCAATTTAGCCCGTGTTTCGACGGCGAAGAATAATGGAGCCGCGGATATTGGAATCCACGGGGATTCAGATGTAACGGCGAGTTTCGGAAGCGAGTTTCGACAATATTGCGCGGGTCAAATTTGGTGCGCCGAAATCGCGCTTCGGACAGGATATTAGAGATATTCAATCGCGCGATATCGAGTAGACAAGCGAGTTTAGAGAATTGCAGTATCGGGGCAGTCAATAGCGGTGTTGACACCAAGTTTATTTAGTATTCAGGATGAATCGGATATTTCCGCGGTTATAACAGTATTATTTGCATATATATTAAAATAATTATTGTTTAATTCATATGCATCATATTATTGTAATGTAATTTTTTCCATGAAATCGTAATTATTTTTTTCCTTTTTTTTTAAAAAGATTTTACGAGACGTCATTATTTTTATAATTATTTTATTCCATATCAAATATTTGGGCTATTAAGATTGATTTCCCTTAAAAACCTCTCTTTTAATTAAAATTTTTATTAAAATAAAATCCATTTGCGTGTGTGTGTGTGTGTGTGTGTGTGTGTGGAGAGAGAAAATGCAAACTGCAATTTTTAAAACGAGAATAAACGTTCAGTTTTCAATCGTCATCGTAAATAACAATTTCACAGATTTTTATAAAAAATATTTTATTTTTTTAAATCTTTTATTTTTTAATTAAATTGCTTAAAAAAAAAGAGATATTTAAATTACACTTTTCAAATATATTTCTAAACACACACATATGTATAAAGAATTTATATAAATATTTTAAATAATAATATCTTATATAATTTATGATTTTTTAATGAATAAGAAGATGTGCTTCGTAAAGATTCAAGATATCGATAAATATCTAAGAGAAAAAGATGCAGATATCGATAAATATTTGCATCATTTTCTCTCTTATACTACTCCTTTGTTTTAGCCAAGGGTAGATTATTCCGAGTGTTTTTAGTCTTTAGCAGAAGAAGACGGTCATATCCCCTTTAACCTTGCTTATCTACGGGCATCGATCATATTAATTCGTAAAGCTACACGCATGCAGATGGTGCTTCGTAGTGTGCTCGTATTCATAAGGCACTTAATATCAAGCAGAAGCTCGTAAAGCCGACTGCGGTGTTATACCGTTGTGTGTATGAGTATATGGGATACCCTCGCGATAGCGTCTGGGACTCCCTGTGGGCTTTGCGGTTCTACCAGGGACAGTTCTATAGTTTTCGCCGAGCTGTAACGTTCCATTACCTTAATATATTACGAGAATCGTTCGTTGAAACGACTTACAGGGATATTCATCGTATGAATAAAATTTTGATTACTTGCGTTATAAAATTCATATGAATAAAAATTGAATGCAACGTGAATATAATATTTATATTTGTTAAATTAATTTAAACTAAAATTTAAACTAAAACGACTAAAATTTAGTCGTATGCGCAATTTTAATTTTTGATTTTTTTATATGGCATATATGATAACCTTACATATGATTTTATAATAATTTATAAAAAAATGGAATTATAAAAATATGTAAATAAGGAATTATTTTCTCTCTCTATTTCTAACATAGGCAGTGATAACTGTTTTCGAATAGGATCAGGTCGTAATGGAATGAAGATAATTGTACACGTTTAATTGTTCCTTAATGACTTTGCTCGATAGGAGAAGGTTTTAATATAATTATATTTCGGGATGAAGGAGTGAGGCAAGGTGCATTGGCAATGCAAAAGTAGGATTCTGCGTCGCTAAAGTTGGTCGCTTGGGAATTAATGGTACGCTGCGTTCCGCGGCATTAACTTTTTCCGTGTGGTTTCAGGCACAGCTTTATTGTACTAATGACTGCCAGGAGAGAACGAGCTTAGTGTTGGCTACGTATAACAAGTATATTATTTTCTTTTTTTGTTTGCGCGCAAAAAAAATATTTTTTCCATTCCGCCTCGTGTATTTTTCGCCGCGGAATCATTAATCCGATTGGTGTCCGAGTCTCGTCGGAGATACGTAACGCGCTTACATTTGCGTCCATGGTATATGTAATTATTCACGTAAATTATCAAATTTTATTTTATCAAATTGCAGATAAAACGCTTCAATTTTCATCTGCATCGAGTGACCGACAAAGAAAAATTTAATACATCGCGGGGATTTTTTATTCAAAGCGAGGAGCCCTTACTAAGGGAACATAATATGTCGCGACAAGTTAAGTTAGGTTGACAAAGAGAGTCGGAATTAATTGCATTCTGTGATGGCCTTAATATACTACGCGTTTTTCGCAAAAGAGACGTATACATAGTTATATTTTGTGCTTTTATTTTGAACTGTCTAATGTAATTTATCTACGTAATGTATCTCTCAACTCTCTTTCCTTTTATTATATGATTATAATGTATTTTAATTTTAATTTCATTTTTAAACATATAAAATGAATCTCTTTAAATATGTACACATATATATTTTTTAATAACTTATTCTTCTGATTATAATTGAAAATATCATTAATTCTGATTATATTATCACTATTCATTATATACTCATGAAGGCAGATACATGATTTAACTCGTTTAGGGAAATGAGAACATATCATATTAATAATAGGTAATGATTGTTGTAAGCTCAACAGCAAATTATGAGAGCAATGTTGTCGATAATCATGATATCAAAATTGCGGGTAATCTTTCGATATTATATTAATTGAAGCCAAATATAATAACGTATATTTTGTTTGTAATAGTAAAGGGTTACATATTAATAATGATTTTCGAGAGTGCACAAGTTTATCTATTATATTTTATCATGGTAATTTAATTATTAATTGTCTTATAGTTTATTAAATTATATTTAGCTTGTTGAAAAGATATTACCTTTAGACTAATATTCATTAAATTATAAATAGATTTTATATAGCATGATAATTAATAATAAGAGATAATTAATATAATAAGATTTAACTAAGTATATATATTTAATTAATTTGTATTTAATTTATATTGTTTATTTACATAGATTTCGTTAGTTTTTAATATTTAATTCAAAATTCTCATCAAAAATAAGAAATAAGGCAAAATAGTATTTATATAAAAATGTTTTATATCTGTTCTTTTACAATGCATTTCCCATAAAGGTTTCGGAACGCGAGGAAGTTACGGAAAATATATTCCAACCATCGTCGGATACGTGATCCATTCGGTTTATTTCCGGCGAACATAGCGCGCGACACACGTTATACCTTCGTTTCTCTCCATGTAACTGGTCAGAATATTTCACTGGTCGGAATATTCCGTCAAAATTCCGCGTAATGGTTGTCGTGCTCAGAGTTTTTGATTTTTCTCTTTTTTTCGTCAGATTCTGCAAAATTAACATAATATTTACATTCTAACGACTTTTTTGCGTCATTAGTCAAACTAATTTTATATGAATAAAAAGGAAAAAAAGAATGCAAAATTATATTCGTAATTTTGCTGGCGATCCCAAAAAATTTACCGCAACATATTTCATTTAGTTTTATCACGAGAAAATATTAATAGCTCGAATTTTTTTAATTATAAAAAGCATTGAAAAGATATAAATTAAATTAAACAAATTTAAGTAGTGGAGGAAAGAGCAAAGAAAGTGATTTAAATGATAATATATAGTAAAAGAAGTAATAAAAGAAATGGACGAAAAAAGCTAATAGTTAGCTAATAGCTTATAATTAATATTATAAAATCAATTTTCAGCAAAACGTATATCACAAACATTTTTAAATTTTGTATAATGTTTAATGCGATTTAATATCAAGTTATCAAACAGAAATTGACTTGTTAGATTTTTGATATTATGCCAATTTAATTGATATTTAATGTTACAAATTTGACGACAAATTTTTGGTTGCATCTCGTATAACTTATGTGTTATGGCGAGTTTTGCTAATGCGTTTCGTTGCATCAATCAGCATCGAAAATTTAATTCTTTTGAAAGAAACCACCAACACTTGACACAGTCACAGCATCGCATATCGAGAATGGAAGTCATATTGGAAGGGAATATCGCGTTATTTTGATCTTTCTCGATCGTGCGAAGAGAGCGCGTATCCCGTTGCGAATAGAGAAAACGCAAAAAGAGACAGAGCGTATTTCTATTCGATCGATTCGCCCGACAGGTCGTGTTATTCCTACGTTTGTTCGCTGCATTCGTTTGCATTCTTGGACGGGGCGGCAAAATGAAATGCATCCCTGCCGCGGTACGCGCCGCAAATTCTTCCTTTCTTTCTCCCCCCAACCGAGTTTTCAGTGAGTCAATACTATCGAGACGGTGGAACGAGCTTTACATTTGTCTCTGGCTATTGTGAAATTCTCGCAGCGGAATCTTCGCGATTCGCATTCGGGACAAATCTTGTCAGCTAGGAATGCAACCTATAGAGAGTAACGTAAACAAAGGGATTCGCTTTTGTTCTTCGAACGGTTGAGCGGTTTATTTCGAGAGAGCCTTGAATTAATAAAATGATGAATTTGCGAAATACTCGAATACTAGATGCTAGTTCAATTTCCGAACCATGTATTTGCTCCGTAATTATCTGTTGTGTACATTCGAATAATTTCTAATGATTGTAATGTTTTATCCATGTGCAGGATACTTTTGATCTCACAATCAGAATTGATATATCGGCGGGAAGTGGGTTGTAATTTTTCGAATCCTACGCAACGCGACTTTCCATTCGTTTGCGGCTGATTAAGTGCAGCTCGTCATTTCCGGACATTTTTCGTCGCGTTTCCGCATCCACGGCGTGCATTATTAACTTTGCTATTATCTTCAGAATTTCAACGCACTCTTGGCTGCGCGCATATATTAACTTCCGTTACCCGTTTATTATGCGTTTTGTGGCGCGTCGCGACGTCGAGAGAGCTTCCTCTCCTCCTTTAGCCTCTCTTTCACGTTACAATCTGAATACAGTGAAAATGCAGGCATTGTCGTTTTGTTTTCCCGATATTCTGCCGCGATAAGAGATTACCACTCTATAAATAATCGAGTGAGAAATTATTCAGTAGTCGAATTTACGTTGAATTCTCTCGTTGCGATGTTTCATCCCGCTTGGTATATTTATATCGTTGCATTAATAAGTCGTTTTGCAACTTTTATATTTATATTCGTTTATTATAATTTTATTAATTATTATTATTAATTATTATTATTAATTATCATAACCACAAAAATATTTAATATTCGATGTTTTCTCTCCCTCCTTTCTTCAATTGAAATCTTACGTAAAATGTTGTAAAATGAAATTCTCTTCTCAACATTTTTCCCTGAAACTTGGCTCTTTTTCTTTTTAAATCCAACTCTTTTCGCGGTACTCGAAAAAATGCATAAACAAGAAGAGCAATATTTCGCTTTTGACAGCGGATTAATGAGTTTGCCGAGCACGTTCCTCCGTCTCTCTTGCGATGCATTTCCGTTTCAAAGCGTCGTAACATCGCAAGATACATCCGCATCTCTCAGAAGCTTCTCCGCAAACTTCTTTGGACTGTATATGTGGATAGAAGTCTGAATTAACTGTCGAGCATAACTTGGGCGCGCGAATAATTTGCGGAAAGTTCGCGGGATGCGCACGCGATCTGCAAATTTGCTCAAGGCAACGCCACGATCGCAAGCGCTTTCGTCGACAACTGCAACGGCAAACATAAATACGCAAACGAGTAAACGATGGACGAGAATCTCGGGTTGAGATTGCAGAGAATATTCTTGTATGTTAAATGTTTAATGTTTAGCGTACAGAGATTTCGCTTCATTTGGTTGTAATTAAGAGGCACAAATGGCTGCTTTAATCTTAAATAATTGTAGTGTCTCTTAAAACTATTGTAGTAATTATAATTGAATTCTAATCTCTAGGATAAATGCTTACTTCTTTGAGAAGAAAGAGAACGATTTTCCCTTTCCTTCGTTTTTAATTATTATCATAAATCGAAATTATTCAAATTAAGAATTTTATCTCGTCTCATAATCCTTCTGCCTTTTATGAATTTTAATTTATTTTACAATTATAATTTTCCCAGAAATTATACGAATTAAAATGATGGTAAAATTAAAAATTCGGAAATTCAAATTTTGCTCGTCTATGGCTTACGATTCCGTCTTATCGTGCGGTTTACGCTTCAAAACGTGTCTCGCATTAACAACGACGTCTCGCCAGAGTTTTTGCGTGCGTGCGTTACTATCGCGCGTGTCTCGCTCCATTCGTGCTATATCGCTCGTCTAATACGTACCTTTTATATGTCGTGCAGACACGGGGTGGATGACTAAGAGCCGCACACGGTCGATCCCGAAAGTCGCTTCAGCTTATCGACTACACGCGCGTGTTGCACGCGTACTTGGAGCGTCGTGGCGCCTGCGCCCATCACTCTCTGGCTTTCCCTCGCTACACAAAAACCATTTCCCGTCCCTCGAGTTGGCGTTGCCACCCCTTTGTGGGAATCCACCCTCGTTCTCGAGGAATGTTCTACGAAACATCAATGATAATACCAAACAAAAAACACGCAATGTTCTGCGCGTACAAATTTTATTATATTTTACATGAATGGAAGCGTGAACAAATTTTATTTTTATGAAATATAACATGATTATGTAAAGGGAAAAGAGAAATGGAAAGAGAGAGCGTTAAATAATTATGGCAAAGTGTGTTAAGATTAAACAAAATGTGCAAGGCGATCGATTTTTTATTTAATATTCTTTCGTGGTATTATTAGATTTCTGGTACTATTAGATTTCTGGCATAGACGGTATTTTTATCTGCAAAAAAATTGAAATAATTATGAAGAGGAATAAAACTTATATATAAAGATATTAAAAAGTTAAAAAATTAAAGATATATAAAATTGAAGTATTTAAATTTCGTAAAGGTGTTTAAGGATTAAAGAGAGTCAAAGCTCTTTACACGTCGACAAGCTTAATTAAGAATCTGATATTTCAAGAATATGCGAGCAAACACTACTCGTGATACGTATGTTTTTATTTTTGTATAGTCATGTAGAGAGAGAAACTCGCTTAGAAATTAGTAAAAAGGAATAATAAAAGAGAAACGCTTCGGATGTCTTTGAATTGCCTCGAAAGTTTGCTTCTGCGAGACGTAATGCATGTGATTCCAATTGAAGCCATTAGATCGGAAAGGGTTGAAAGCACGTCAGAACTCGACAGAGAGAGAAAGAGGAAGAGAGAGAGAAAGAGAGAGAGAGAGAAAGAGAGAGAGAGAGACAGAGAAAAAGCTTCCAACTCGGTCGCGCCAAACGACACGTCGTCTGTTGAAAGTCTGTTTGACAGATAGACGTGATCGCAAGCAATGTTATCCTCTTAGTCACTTTAAGCGAACATATCACAACACGACCTCGCATTCTCGGCGAACATTTCACCCTAAACGCGATTACGCTGCATTTCTAGCCTTCAGCTTATCACGCACACACACACACACACACACACACACACACACACACACACACACACACACACACACACACACACACACACACACACACACACGCACGCACAGCACACACACACACACACACACACACACACACACACACACACACACACACACACACATACACACACACATACGTGATTTTGATATCGTGCACCGTTAAATCAACTCTCTTTGAGATACTTAAATCCTTTACATTCAGGATTGAATTAATACGTAACACAAACAGTTTCTAATACATAATATAAACGATTCCTCGGAAGCTTTTGGCCTTTAGTTTAGAATTTAGATAATAAGCTTTGATTTATAACTAAAGGCGTTTATGATCCTGCGTGAAATATACGATCTTTTGTGGATAATTAATTTTGGGTGAAGTAGTTTGTTAACGCCCACAATTAAATACGCGATATAATAAGTGCAGAGTTATATTTTTCAAATTTGAATGCCATGTCATTTAAATTATAATTAAATTTTGTTGTAATTAAAATTATAATCGGTATAAAAAGATTTTCCCTTTTTATATTATTTTTTTATTTAAAACTATATTATTTATAAAATTATTCTTTAGTTGAATATGTTTTAATATATATAATAGCAATAAAACTATATTTTTACAAGAAGAGAATGTTACTATCAAACTGAATAATTATTATACAATTAAGAGTAATTAAAATATAATTAACTGAAGTTAATGGATTATTATTGGCAATTCCGTCAGCTTAACCTTTCGAAATCGAGTTGGAGCGATGGTTAAATACACAAGTGATTTCTGAGACGCGATATCGAGGGGTTAATCGATAACTTTGTCGGAGGTCACTATTAATCACGTTAAAGATGTTCTCGTGGCACGGCAGGAGATGACACTATTCACTTTTGCTTTCAAATTATTAAAGAGCAAATCGTGATAGTGTGTAATTCGCTGACGCATTTACAGGTTTATAGTTTTTCGAATATTCAAATTACATATATCATAAATACTGTGATGTCAGATTTAACATAACTATTACAATAATCGTAAAAATTCTACGAATAAAAACATATTTAAATTATTGTTTCCTGAATAAATTATTTTATGATTTTGTGATTAATAAATTATAATTTGAAAATTCTGTAAAAAATTATAAAATGTTTTTCTTAAAGTGTCTCCCATTTACATAACTCTTTACATAAATTTTTCTGTAAGGTAAAATAAAATTAGAATCTTGCATATTTATTTTACACATATTTTAGTGATATAAATTATTTTTTTTTATTTTATGAGAATTTCATATATGCAGTGGGTTCGTAAATTAATTTTTAACTTTCTTAAAAAATTTCACATAATATATTTGCTTCTAAATATTATAATAATAATATATTTAAATGTGTTCGTATTACATTCGTTGATTACTACATGTTCGATATTTTCTGTATTTTTTTATTCGTTTTCTGTTTTCCAAAGAGAATATAAAATCAATACCTCCGTGCTGAAACAAGTATGTGCTTGAGAAAATGAAGGATTACTCAAATATTTGTTCTTTAAGCTTCGGAATAATAATATTCGGTTAAAGCAGAATATGCGCATATTGAATATCTTTTCTTTATTTATCAATCAATATTTTTAAAACATATGCCAATAATTTAAAATAATATCTGTATGTGCGCGCAGTAACGCGTTTATATCAACATGTTATATTATATTGATATATCGTCCATCTCTCTGGAAGCATAGCCTTATTGCAATTTTTGCCCACGTCGATATTTGCTTTCGTCAGCGTCATCAGAAGCTTTAAAAAAATATATACACATACTCGCAATGATATGTGACATTTTTATTTTCAAGCCTAGAGCTCAAGCATATCAGCTGCTCCAATTTCATGATATTGACATATTACTACCCCGAAACTCTTTTTTTTTCTGGGATCCAAACGATGTCGGTCTTGTCGCTCGAGAGTATGTATTTTATCAAATGTCGGGGACTTTACTTTGAAACCATTAAGCCGAGCATTTATACTCGATCGAGGTCGTTAACTGCAGGAAGCGTCGGCCGGCGCGCTTAAATACAAGAATGTGTGTGTGTGTGTGTGTGTGTGTGTGTGTGTGTGTGTGTGTGTGTGTGTGTGTGTGTGCGTGTGTGCGTGTGTCACGATGTGCGTACGTTGCGTGCATGCGTACATCGCTGTCTCGGTCGTCGATGATATCCAATCGTGATCTAAGGGCCTGGACTTCGCGGAAAAAGGGAAAAAAATCGCACCATTAAACGCCTACGCGATTATCGGATTCACGCATGTCTAGACGTCAATCAAGGGTATATGTAAGCGTATATGTAAGCGTATACTCCATCCTCGATTTTTCGTTTCTTAAGCGAGGGAAAAAGCGCCACGGTTGACACACGTTACGAACGATAATTTATCTCGCGCGGATGTAATAATGCGTTTGTCGTATCTCGAGAGATATTGCCGGCGCCGATCGATCGTGTAATTACCGCAGTATTTAATTAAATCTCCGTGGCGTGTGGATTTATGTCTCCCGAATCCTATTATCTGTTCGCGACCTCGCGTTTTCGGGTTGGAGTTATTCGAAAACCGCTGGCTGGGAAATTATTTATTTAGTTATATTTCGAATATTATTTCGTTATATTTGGTAAAAGCAAAATAATATTCTTTAAAATAATAAATATAATAATTTAAATAATAACAGAAATGAAGACAGGTAAATGAAAATAATTGATAAATTTTGATGGAATGGAAAGATTTTTTAAAGAATTTTATATTTTACTTTTATATATTAATTTTAATTATAAATATGTATTAATATATTTATGTTATAAAATATAAATATAATTATGTATATATTTAAAAATATATAAAAATTATTAATCAGAAATATATAGAATATTTAAAAGATTCTCGCTAATACACATAAATAAATAAATAAATTAATTAATTAAGTTCATTATTTTATTAAGTTTCAAATTGAATAAATATAAAATTGAATAAATATCTATATAATTGAAATTTAAGTTACAGTCTGATCTTAAGTTGAGTTTCGAAAATTAATATTTGTAAAGATTAAATATGCAATTGCTGTTAATTTTTGTAAAACGCGTGAAACGAAAGCAAAATGTTATCGAGGTAAACCTAATTACGCGATATTCGACTCTGACCGGTTAATATAATTTTCTGTCATCGCATTATATATGATAATTATCTGTACCATGAAATTATGATCAATTTGTTAATCTTCATTTTAAATTAATATTGATTCATAGAGTTTTTAGATTTTCACCTTACACTGAAAAAATTGTATTTTCAACTTAAGAATATACCACTTATCTTTAGAATATATATTAAAATAGGCGCCAAGAGGAGATCCTCTTGACGCCTATTTTAGTATGTATTCTAAAGATAAATGGCATATTCTTAAGTTGAGAATACAATTTTTTCAGTGTATGAATAAGATTTTTTTCTTATTTCTCTTATTTCTAGTGCTATTTTTACGCGATTTTTCAAATTCTTTCCACAAATTTCCACAAATAAAAGGATATTTTATATTTCTGATACATTCGATTGAAACTACACGTTCGCTGTTCGCCATTAAAGTCTCTATGGAACGTATCTAATATTTTCTCGTGATTTCGCATTTATTCCCGCAGGATTCTTGCCGTGTTTCCGCCGCATCGGCTCTTCTCCTCGGTCGTCAACCAATCGTGCGTAAGATCGCGATGCGTGCACAGGCGTGACTGGCATCGCGTACGAAGCCACCGTTGATTCCTCCCGACGAGACCGGCCGTAATTAGTAACACATGTGGCAAACGTCGTCGGCCGCGTGCAACCCTACCCATCGACAGATCGTGCCAACGCTCTCTCCGATCGCGCCACATTGTAGATTCAGAGACTGTACACTCGAGACCACATTGATAAACCGCGCAAGTTTATAAAAATTTACAAAAGAAGACATTAAAAATATGTAACATTAGATTATATCTAATATTACATATGTAAATGAAAGCATATGTCTTATATAAAGCATATAATACACTATTATAGTGTAATAACAGATTAATCTTGGTAGAAAACGCGAAAGTGTATGTCTTATATAATGTATCGCACGACGTATTTAAACTTGAAACAACACTGACAAGAATTCATGAAGAGAATATTTTTCTATCTTAGGCAATTTATCGTATCTTTTTGTATATCTCCTATATATTTTCATTGCGTTTATCAACTTTATGTCGCTCGAGCAAAAATTGCAAGAGTAATTACATTTTAATTAGATAGACTAATTATCCGTGCACGGTATATTATCATTGCAATCCGGATAATTCTGGCGAATGTCAGAAGTTGGCTCGAAAAACGACATTTTAAGTGTTCCTGACGATTATCCTTGCACCGTAAAACCAGTCTATAAAAACGACGGTCTCCTCTCCTAGTCGCGCAGCTGTTCTCGTCGTCGTGTATCTCAATTAACGACGAGTCCCGTTCATTAGTCATCCTCCGGTTAGGTAGACAGACAAGGCAGTCGGACACAAAGAATATCCGTTATGGAAGTCATCGAAAAATGTCGTGACTCGTTCTCTCGTGCTTTCCGTGTTATACGTGACATTTTTCCATCCCTAAAATCACTCGACCGTGCTTCTCTTTCACCGAGAGTCTCGCGGAAAGCTTCTTATCGGCAACGAGACTAGATTGTTTAATTTTACATACGGTCTATGATAATTTGATCGCCGATAAGTCGATTCTTCGCATGAATCATTCATCGATTGAGACTCGTTAGAATATGTAATACAATTTTAATGTAGAAATAATAGTGATGGGAAAATTCAAAAAAGTTAATCTATAATCCTTATATAGATGTGTATATATTATTATTATTATGTAAATATATTTGTAACGTTAATTTTTTTGATAGATTATAATAAAGAATTATCAGTAAAAGATACGATAATGAATTGCTATCTTTAATAACGACATATATAAAATAAATATAACATATTAACATATAAACATATATAAAATATAATATAAATAACATATAAACATATATAAAATATAATATAAATAAAATGAAAAAATAGAATCGACTTTATTGATCATATTTTAAACATTTTGAAAATTCATTTGAATTATTGAATCTCTCTCGATAATTAAAAGAAAATATCAAGAGACGTAATAAACATTCTAACGAAAAAAAATATTGCAAGAATGCGCCAAAAATAAAACACTCAATTTATTCAACGTCAATCAATATAATAATAAAATTCTTGAGAAAAATTTTATATTATTTAAAAATATTATATTATTATATAATTTTGATATTTGATCAATATAAAAATCTATTAATAATTGCTGTTCCTACATTTTGCAATTTCCAATGCTACATTTTAGAAATGATATCGTTGAAATGAGCATCTCAATCTCGTTACTATAGGAATAAATTGATGGAGATGAAAATTCGCGTAATCTTAGAGAGTATTAAGGAATCGTCGTGATTTTCGACCACCCGATGACGTCATCAGCGCGACGCCCTCCTTGGCGCCGTTACACATACACAGACATAAAGATACACACACACATACACACACATGCATCTGTACACATATACACGTGTACGTGCGGCGCATGTGGGGCAAACAAAACGCTCCAAGGGAAGCGAGCTGACGCCATCAATTTCAGCCGAGCAATTGAGGGTGTAGCCGCCATCGTCGTCGTCACCCCTTCGCTGCGCCCTCCGTCGTCGTTTCTCGTTGCAGCCTCGTCCCTCTCCTTCCTCGTATTCGCGTTACCGGCAAACAAATATTTACAAACGTCAAAAACGAGCCACGATAAGCACGCTCGATGCATTCGAGCCGCGTCGAGGCTAATTACAAGGTAGAAATATAATATTTTGCTTGCATTATTTTATATAAATAATTAATATTGAAATTTTATTTGCTCTCTCTTATCTCTTCGAACGATATTTTGCGCGGAAAATTATTATTTTTCGATCGTTTGAATATTTTTTTTCATGTCTGACATATGTCAAAAATTATGAGAGAAAAGAGAGAGAGAGAAAGAGAGAGAGAGAGAGAGTGAGTGTCATTGAAAATAATGATTCTCATAAATTCATTAATACACTTATGATTTCACGTTAGCAGCGTATAATTTTATAGACCGCGTTCTTCCGCGTACTGTTGCATGCACGTAATTCTTATTTATTAGGTTTATACATACGACAATTGACGTCAAGGAATCGTACGCCGGCCACATTTGACGCATACGTTTGCCGAACAATCTCCGCGTGGTTTATTTCCCTTCCGTTTTCTTCAGAAAAACCAACGATTGTGGGAAATTGAGATTATGAAACATCAAAGAAGGAAAGAGTATGAAGCGAAAATGAAAAATTCCGTTTTTTTCCATCGAATAACACGCTCTGTTATCGTTTATCTTTATAGCTCTTATCTTCTGCAAGATCGTTTTAATACCTATCCATGATTGTTGGAATAAAAGTAACAATGAAACGAGGATTTAGATAAGCGAATGGATAATGTCCTCTTTAACTCACTGTCGCTTTCTCTCTCTCTCTCTCTTTCTCTCTCTCTCTTTATATATATATATATATATATATATATATAATTTAAATAATCTAAGTTGTTTTTAAAAAATATATAATTTTGATTTGACAATTTTATCTGTCTCTTATATATATATAAAAACTAAAATTTTCAAAATAAAAATTATATAATATATTTTTAAAAAACTGCGATTAAAAAGATTACTTAAATATATTAAAAAATATATCTCTATAATTATATGAATATAAAAATAATATAAAAATGAATATAAAGAGATATTAAAGAGATTACTTAAATATATTAAAAAATATATCTCTATAATTATATGAATATAAAAATAATATAAATTATATCATTATTTTTATTAAATTATTATTATATAACGCTAAATTAATTTTTAATAACTGAGAAATCATGCTCTGGTACTGTTTTATGTTTTTATTAAATTCCTCGAGAGTGTGTGTGCGGATATTTCGAGATATTAAATCCTGAGGTTATTTTATTGCTCTTCGTTTTTTTTCGCTTCTATCTGTTGGAGTTTTTCCATTTCTTTTAAAAGATATAATACGATGCACTCTCTACATTTGCGGTAAAACGGATGTATCAAGCAGCGCTTTCATATGATAGATTAAATCTCATCATGGATGCAAGGTGTTATCAAATTTTCAGTTAATTCAATTAATTCAATTAATTTTATCAGTTTATTTTATCTCGACAAGCGTTCTAGTCAGGATTCTGGTAACTTCATAGTTATAATTATTAAAAATACGAAACTTTTGGCGAATTGTATTATGCGAATATATCGTCTTTTTTATAAATCTAAAATATATAATACATTCTCGTAATAATAAAAATTTAAAATGCATGAAAGTGTCATCTCGTTTTATAGCTCTTTAAAATATATAAAATATATTCTCCTAATAATTTAAAATTCACTAATATAGAACAATATATTGTGTATATAAACATATAAAACATGTATCGATACTTTAATAGTCTTCGATACTTAGATTAGTTAGCAAACAGACTTGAGGATATCTTGTACACTCTGTGCATATACCATACTCTCCAACAAGTTTGAAAGAAAATCGAATAGCTGCAGTTACGAAGGTCGAACTCCGCCAACGTAGTATCTCGCGCTAGCGTTCAATCAAGGAGTTTGCCGGTATCTCATCTCGTCTCGTTTCTCACTGGCAGGAATCGATCCGAAGTATGTTAGAAACGACGTGCTTCGCCGGAATCTCGTGAAACTTTCTATTCGCGTAACTTGTCTCTTTCTCTCCCTCTCTCGTCCAATAATCCGTGACAGGATGCTGGTTTCGCCTCCGGGTCATTTTGATTATCCGAGATTAGACTTACATGCCAACTTGGTTGATAGCGCGATAGTGGAATCGATAATATTGATGATAACGAGGAAAGTTTAGATCTCTATTGCATATATTGCACATATACGATCTTTACTTAGCGATAATACAACCTTTTAAAAGTTTAGGATTGAAGATTAAGAGAATCTTTTCTCATATAAAACTATTAAACTTTTATTACTTTTCTCATATAAAACTTTTATTATTATAAAGAGCTTTTTTATTTTTCATTTAATATCTTTTACATTTAAATAATCTTAATATGTTACGCATAAATTATATTTTATAATGCATATTAAAATGCAGTAAAAATGCAGAATTTTATATATACTTTTAATTTTTAATATTATACATGCATTTAATTTTTGATATAAAAATCCATATGAAAAAAAGGAGTTGTTTATTGTAATTATTTGCGTCGTTTTGAATGCTATTTAGTTTTTCTAATATTATTTTTTATACGATCTATTCCTCGCTTATCAGTTCGTCTATCGCTTATTATTTGCTGTGATTTAGCAACGTCATCATCTAATCTTATACATATAATAATAATACCGGTTAATGATACTGTCTTTCTCTTTTGCATCGTATAATAGAAATTCCACGGAAATTTTTACTTTTTTTTTCGTCGTTGACAGCCTTGCAAGGATTCTCGATGTGTCTTTCGCACACATTCGATTTTTAATCGCCATGTAGTTTCGTAACGTTAAGTGGAGGCTGAGGACGAGTGAAGGTAAGCTAATTCGATTGTCTCTCTACCTTCACCGCCATAAAGCACATCTTGTCTTTTCTCGACCTCTTCCTCCGAGATTGCATTCTCTATCTTAGAGTAATCTCGATTCAGTCGTAAATCTTTCCCTATAAATTGTCTATAAACAGTTCTATCTCTAAATATAAAAAATTTATAACAAATTTAATTAGTTTATAGATTTTTATATATTTAAATAGTTTGTTTCAAATTTTATATCTAAATTTCTCTATAAATATATATAAAATATTTTCAATAATATTTTCAATAATATGTAAATCGGATATAATTTTTTTTTTTTGATTAAATTTTTTATATATTCATAAAAATTTATATATGAATACTTATAAATTTATCTACGAATGGGGATTGCAATAATAATCATTTCTTTCTAATAAAATATAACGAAATGTTGCATTCTTTGGTTCTTGCATCGTTTGTTACTTTTTAGGATTATGCTTTTGTCGTAGAAAAATTGAGCTTTGTTTCGCAGTCGCTCTATAGCAATCTTTTTTTTTCTTTTTCTTCGTATCTGGTCGATGTTGTCGCAGCAGTTTTGTAGCCGTCTTTCGAATATTTTCCAATAACCTTTTGTTATTGCGAAACTTTCTCAATGGATATTTGGACTTGTACTGTTCGTTCGCTGCAAAATGTTGCCAAGTTTCGACGGCTGTCCGATAAAAACTTCGTAATTTCTTAACAGTAAAAGAAGCTTGCTTGCCGCTTTTTCATTCCTGTTCAAAGGTTTTTATCGACAAATTTTACTGTAAAGTAATCGAACTGCAAATTAATTAATTCTTAATTGTCGCTCATTATAAACATCCCAGGTATAAACAATTTCAGAAATGTGTATTTAAAATTGCACATTATTAAAATGCGTTATTAAAATTCTTTGAAATATTCTCATTTTCAATATCAAGTTTACTTTCTAGAATATTTTATGTAATTACAAAGATCCTTTCTGATTTGTTTATGATAATAATTAATTTTAATAAATAATAATATAAACTTATTAAAATTGGTTTTAAAATAATGAAAAAAAAAATAGTAATTCAACTTAATTTAATCAAATAATAAAAATTAAAAGTTAATGAAGTCAAATAACGGAAAAGTCTAAAAAGACTTCGTCAAATAAATGCAATTACTCTAATTTGTTGCAGCTGTGATCGAAATCTGCTCATAAACTTTTCTCATTCCATATAATTTCATAGCGTCGAACGGGAAAACTTGTTCGAAGAAGTAAATTTTGAAGACGCCGCTTGGTGAAGACTTGAAGTCAGTTTTATGCGCTCGTGATATAGTTTATCATCAAATAATATTGTCTTTTGCATGCGTATCCGCATCCGAAAGTGGTTTGTAAACTTTGATAATGGCACTATGAACGAAATTTAGACGATTGATTTTGAATTTTTTCGCAGGATATTCATGATCAACGAAAAGATTAAAATGCCACGATTTTTTTTTAATAAGATTGATCTTTTTATGATCGTTTTTGCATATTAAATAATATATATTCGCCGATATATTTGTTCGAAGGGAAAACCTAAATTTTACGTGTGTCTTGTATATGTATTTCATATTTTTGTATAATTATACTCTCTAAAAGTGAATTAGTGAAAATATCACTAATTTATAAACAGTAAAATAAGATTTCACTGAGAATCAGTGAGTATTTTACTGATTTTCAGTGAAATCTTTTAGTGAAAACGCTTATTTTTTTGTTATTTTATCTTACATCTCACTGATTATATTCAGTTAAAATAAAATTTACTATGAAACCAGTAAATTTCATTGTAAAACTAGTAATCGCTAGTTCGTTCATTTACTGCTACGATCGCTATCTCTCTCGTATTTAGTTTTAGTCATAAGAATTATATAAAGTTTGGAAAGAGCGACAGATCAAATTAGAAGTATTACTTCGATTTAATTTCTGATACAATCTCAATAGAGAGGCTTCAGGCTTAAATCGATCTTATATAAGTCGGACAAATAAATGTCTGACGACTTAATAAAAATTATGAAGAAATGAATTATAGTTTAATATTACTGACGATAGAAAGAAATATTACTGATTGAAACAGTCAAAATTATTAACTGATTCTTTCAATAAAATATCACTGATTTACAGTGCTGTAACTTATAACTACTGTAATCAGTGACTATTTACTGTTTTTCAGCGATAATACACTGATTCACTTTTAGAGAGTATATTTATAAAAAAATTATATAATATAAACTATATCTATTAAAAAATCACATATATTTATAAAAAGACATTAGAGAAAATCATATATTTTTTATTAATATATTTTTTATTAGTATAATTTAAATATATTTAGGTTATGGTATTTCATAATCTGAATTTCATAATCTTCGCTTTGCTAGATTCGCAAGAGTTAAGTGACTGTCTCGATACCACTTCGATCTCTCTTTCACCGACTGTAATCTCGACAATCTCCGCGACAGGGGCATTCGATTATTCTCTCTTGCCCCTTCTGCACTCTTTGGCGACTCAGACCTTCGCGACGGCAATCTTTTCGAGATGCATAATCGCGGCTTAATGATGCTCGAATAAGGCGCGAACATGTTTAAAGTATGCGGGTCAGCCGAGTGAGCAGTCACGAAAGCTACATTCAAAACCTGTTCCTTTGTTCTGTGATACTCTTTAACACAAATATTCAAATTAAATTTTATTAAAATCTAAATATAAAAATTTGGATTTATACAAATTTGAAACTTTTGAAATGTGAAAATATTTTGGATTTATGCAAATTAAATTTTTATACACATTATTTATATGTGCCTTTTTTTCTTATTTTGGACTAATTATCATAAAAGATGTTCTCAATTTTATTATTTTTATAGCTAAATACAGCAATTATTATTTGTATAAATTAGTTAAATCCACGATAAACAACATTCTTTACATAATATTATATATTTGAGATTAGTCAAGTCACTTCCGCTAAAGCATATAATTTTGTTATAATTAGAGATACAACCGGCCGATCTTTTATCAAGATAGAATTTATCTCTCTACCATCGAATGCATTTAAGAATTATATTAATTTTTGCTATACACATGTGATTAAGATAATGGTTAGAGATAGTTACACGATTACATTCACATTTCGTACGCATAGACATAATTGGCATATGTGTAGTCGCACCGCGGGCGTGTTTAATGCACGCGTGATGCAAGACCTAACGTTAACAGGGAGCACAGTTAAGCATTCCATTTCCGGCCGTTGTTGCGTAAACTCATCCTCACATTTCGTTTTTCCACCAGCTGGTGCGTCGCTGAAAAATAATTGGATTATCCAAGTTAACGAGTAAACGAATTCCTCTAAGAGCGCGGATCTCCCTCTCTTTTATTTTCTCTTTTTGTCTCTAAAGTCTTCATTATTTATATATGTTTTGTTAAAGATAATTTTAAAACACAAAGCATAGACGATAACGATCTTGTTATGCTTTGAACGCGCTAATCTTCTGTGCGATATTTCTTCATTTTTATTTTATAGAGAGAACAATGGGAAAATAACAAAGACAAGAATTCACAAGCAAATTTGAAGTTACACTAATATAAAAAATAAAAAAATTGTGTATTGTGCTAATATAAAAAAAATTCTGTGCGAGTATGTGAAGCGAAAATTTTGCTCCATAAGCATAAAGATAAAGGCTTTATCATAAAAATAAAAGTTTTCTGAGAATGAGAGTACATACAAAACAACCATTGGAAAAGTAAATGGTTATTACTTCGTAACAAGTAGGTGCGTCGAGCAAAATGAAACCATTTTTTAAAACTTGTCAATTTTATTCTCATAAGTATGAAAAAATAAAATATTTTAATAATTTAAACATACATAAAAAAGGGACAAAAATTTATTTGCGCGTATAAATTTAATGCTACATGTTTTGAAAATGTTGTCCATCGGAATCAACACAGAACTGCAATTGTTTTTGAAAACTTTGAAGTAATATAACAAATTATTTTCAACATATTCCTAATCCTAGATATAAAAGTCAGTTGCAAATATAAAATTCTTTTAAATATAAATGTGCACTATTATAATAATAAAAATTTTATTCGAGCAGATAAAGAGAATACCTTATAAACGTAAAAATTCTTTCGCTTCATGTAAAGATATTTATTATTTAATAATTCGCATTTTTTCCAAAATATAATCGCGGGCAACTTTTATACGATTATATTCGTAAACTCTTCTGTTATCAAATAATTTTGCGTGTTGGGCAATGCGTGTATTAATCGGCTTCAAGGTATAATCGGAATAACATCGCCAATTTATCTTTATTTATTTACTGAACGAAAAAATAATCAACGTGTGACGCGATGCGCACTAATACAATTTTTGGCATGTGAAAAAAAGTAATTTCTACGCGGCGATAAGATTGACGGATTATCTCGAATTCATGAATTTATTTAATTATCAGGCGGCATGAATCTCTGGAATTATTGAAAACGCATTAATATGCTCGAAAAATGGAGCGCTATTTGCGAAACAACGAAAAAAGGCACTTTCACGGAGGCCGGAAATTGAATTTCCGGATAGACGATGGTTCGCCATTATTCTCAAGTGTCGATAAAAAATTGCCCTCATTATTTTGTTCTAATGAACGTCTCTCGATTCGAAAAATGTTGCGGTCGCGGAAAGGTAACGAGACTAAAAATGAAGAAAAACGAACGACGAAAAAAAAGCTATTACAATTGCTTTCATATCTAGCATTGTATATCTGTGGATGGAGAAACAGAAATAAAGAAACTCGCATGTACATCTGGAAAATCATTAAAGGACCTAAGCAGAAGATTTAATTTACCTTTTAAGAGAGAAACTGAAAAAGGATGAGTCTTAAATTGACAAAATTAAATTTGAAGAATTTTAATTTCAATTTATAGAAGATGTGAAAAATTTAAAATATTACATTTTTTCAAACGCAAATTCAATCTGTTTTTCGCTAAATTCAAAAGAATAAATTCTGAAATAGAGAAAAATCAAATTCAAATTTGAAAAGTCACAATATATGTGTAGTAAATGTAAAGTTTCCCCGATTTCAGAATCCAACTTGGATCTTAGATCGGGGAAACTTTACATTTACTACACATATATTGTGTAAATAAGAAGCAGTTGCGATAAATTTATGTAATATTACATATCAGAGAGAGTGAACATAAATTTCTTGAAGAATTTTCACTCTCGCTTTCTCCGTTGCACAAAATTCTGCGAACTTGAAGAAATTCCTAACCGGTTTCACAGTCCATCGGAACTAGTCTGAATCACGATACGTCACTGGAATCTGGCGCCGTGTCGTCGCTCTGTCCAATTACTCGCTCTCTTGTTTCTTTCCGCACTCGGAAACCGCCACTCAACCCGATCCCGCTCATCCCTGTCCCTTTAACCCTTTCGGGCGAGAAACAGCGAGATAAGAGAGAAAGAGAAAGTGTATTCAGCGATTCGTTCAATAAAAACCTTACAAAGAGCAATCAATAAAATATATTGGATGCTATCATCAACGAGTATAAAAACGGCCGTGCGTGTTTAACGATGAGTCAGCGACGCGATCGATGCTTCCGCAATCGTTTACCTTCCTTCCTTCATATTTCATTTGCAATTCCCCCAGAGACTTTTGCGTCGACCACGATGACTGGCGAATTCAGGTTAGCTGACGAGTCGACCTGCAAGTTACCTCCACAAACACCCTGAAATCGCGTATAAATTCTCGCTCTGACTCACGATAAAGCCACAATGTTTTTCATCCGGATAGATGATGCGTTTATTAAAAATTTTGCGGCCTGAACGATTTCATCACTGCTTCCGTTTACATCTTCAACGGGAATCGTTACCGATTGTTTGATCAACGAATTAAATGGATAAAGGACTTACATCACGTTTATGTTTGTGCAAAAGTCAAAAGTTGACATGTTATTTTACTCAAGTTTTAAAGAAGTTTATTTGCGATAAGATAAAAAAATTTAATATAATTTAATTTAACTTAATCCCGAATGTCTAAAAATAATTATTGCACTGACACGATAATTTTATTTTTATGTGTTTTAAATATTAGTATTATCAAACGTTATTGTACATAATCTATATCTGATATTAAAGACAAAAATTATAATAATTATATAAAATATTATGATTATATATAATTTAATAAATAATTATATATAATATTAAATGCTTAATTAAATCAATCATTAACTTTGCGTTGAATATTTATTCCTATTTTTTCAGTATTCATATTTACTAATGTCGGCGAATACATTCGGATACATAATTAATCGAATGTATAATTAATGATTAATTTTGCATTAAATATTTTTTTATTTTTTCAATACAATATTACTTAATATTATTGAATATATAATCTGAAATTTCTTGGAGAGGATATTGCTGTTGCGCAAAAGTGAATGCTCTGATGATTCAATTTTTTCCGACCTTCACGATTAAATTGGCGATTCACGTGACACCAGAGCTGCAAAGGAAAATTAATGTTGCAACGGCCATTAACGTGATGATCGTCTTTTCCTCCGAAAAGCGACGAATCCGAGCGATTTGGAACTTTAAACGAGATTTCCTCAACTTGTTAGAAACGTCGGACGGGAATCAAGTGGCTCTTCAAATCATCAAATTTGCTTTCCGACTTCCACCGAGCCGTTCAACCGAAAACTGATCGTCAAATTCAGTCACGTCCCATCGCTCTTAATAATACTCCATACTGTTATGTGTCTCGCTTCCCCTAAAAAGTCTCCGGAGCCCACTTAGCGATCATCGAACTCTCGGTGTGTTAGAATCGCCTTTCCTCCTCTTCTTTCCGTGTAAAACCACCCGATCGTGAATGAGACGCGATTTTTACGAGCGTTGCTTAAAAGTACGAAGAGCGCTTTTTTTTATCGACACAAGGAGCTGCGTTGTTCGCTCGAAGGCAAACGAAGGAGCTTTCTTACGCGAGTAGAGAGAGAACGAGAGAGAGAGAGAAAGAAAGGGAGACTTTCAGTCTCTGTCTCAGAGTGTGTATTTTGGGGGGAAGGGAGGGTTTTTCATGAGTTTTCTCAAGCACCGACAATGACGGGTTAATTAATGGACTCGCGACGTCCCGTTGCTGCGTTTCGTTCGCCTGCGTTGCTCCCATCCTTCGAAAATGATGGATATATCGTGGAAAAAATGGAAGTATATATCATATTTCACACGAGTATGAAAGACTCGGTGGCTGCACGTCGCGATACGATTTCTTTTGAAAAACGGACATCCGTCAGCGCAATAAATAGCCTCGTAATTACGCGAAATTAGCATTCGATTTTTGTTCGTGCAGACACACGAGCGATGGATACAATATGTCGGATATTTCTTTGATATTAATCATATCATCGAATAATTTCGCGATTTGCACCGAGCGAGATAAAATCACATTTTCATACAACATGGCAATGTCGATTTGCGAAATATCCTATGCGCAATACAGCTGGTAAAATATAATTAATATATGATTAATGCGCGACACGCATCGCAGCATATTTGCCATACGATCAATGCTTTTGTCATAATTATATCCTTTTCCCAGAAATAATAATCACACAATTCCTTTTAACATATACATAAATTTAAATCTAATAAATAATAAATTTAATAACAATCGAAAATTAAATTTTTTTATTTAATAACTGCTCTTCGTATTTCTTAATGTTTTTTTTTTCTTAAAATTTAGAATAAATAAAATTAAATTATCAAGATAAAGAAAGCGTTAAAATTGTTAAAATTTTGTGTGATATAAATCACTTTAGGATTCCAATTATGAATTTAAATGATTCTGCATGCGCGATTGTGGATCGCTGTATGTTTCGCCTTCGCAGAAATATACTGCGATTCTGTTGCGCGGATAACGACGATGATGATGACAACAACGACCAAGACGACAACCCTTGACCCTTAAAAGACAGTGAGTCGCCCCGGGAACTACAGACTCTAATGATTAGTCATCGCCGGACGACTCTCGAGAGGTCCTGGTCTCATTGACGGAGTTAAACATGCTCAGCAGGAATGCATTTGACCCAGGAAGCCACGTTAGTTAATTTCGTTGGCTACTGACAGTTGAGAACGAAGCAACTCAGCATGATGAGAGACTTGTGTGAAATAATTTTTCATCTGTTTCATTTTACGAATTAATCAAGCAAGAGAGATCAGGATTATCGATTAATTAAGATTAATATTTTTTTCATGCTCGACGAGCATTAGAAAAAAATAAAGCTAATCAATTGAATGTCATCCGATGAAGAATGTTTCGGGAAAGGCGAAAAATGTACAAAGGAAAACAATACATGGAATATTTAAGTTGTAGATCCATTTTTTTTTAAGAAAGATGATTTATTTAGCTTGACTTGGATAGAGTCTGATCGAGGCAGAATTTTTTAAATTCGTCCAGTGCGGGACACGTTGAATACTTTGATTAGATGACGGAAAACTTTCATCGAACATACGCGCGAGCTGCATTATACATCTCATCTCTTTTGAACGAATGCGAAGAGATGTAAGTTGAAATTGCCGTGACAGTTGGTATATGCATTACATCGCTGCACAAAATGACGTTCCATTTCCAACCACGTGTGTCTATTACGATAAATCAAAGTCTCGCGTCTCGCAAAATTCTTGACATATGCATGACACGTTCTTGTAGGAAGATACATATATATATTATTCCCCAGGAAGAGAAATTTATTCCCGACAAATTTGCGATGCAATTTTTTCAGAGAATTAATGAATTAATCGTTGCTTCGCAAACTTCATAATTTTGAATATCTTGGCAATTAAAATTGAATTTAGACTTCCACTAAAATCGACATTTTTCTCAATCGTCTTTTAGACTCTTCGTTTTCGTTCGTCTCGTTTCTCGAAATGTTTCCCTCGATAAATTCGCCGGCGACGCGTATAATTCGAGCGACTCGTGTTACTTCAAATAAATACGCATTATAGCTTGAGAATTCGCGAGACGAATGTCGGAGGGGGAGGAGAGTGGACGCACTCTATGACTGCATCGCACCAGGCGGGCTCTCCTTTTTCTGGACACGACTCGTTTGCCGGCGCTGGGGCGAGATCGCATTTATACGCGCACAAAACGGGAAGCATCCTGTACCCCGCGCGCGGGATTTCGTCCGGTGACCCGATGCAGCAGGCTTGCTCTTGGAATAAGTTCGGCTAAATATAGGCCTTTACAAAAATAACCTCGCCGTGGCGACGGGGACGGGGTTGATGACTAGCTCGGTCTACGCGGTGAGTTTAGGACCGTCGGCAAAAGAAGAAAAATAGCGAGAGAGCAGAGACGAAGAAGACTAAGGTAAACCCTCCCCTCCTCCCCCTGGACGAATTAGTCAATGAAGACAAAAATCCTTTCTCTCTCGCACAGCCAATTATATCTGCAAGTAGCTCTACATCGATGAATAATATTTATTCCTTTGGTTTATCTATGAAAGTCAGCGATATCTTAATCAATTCGATTTAAATCTAATTTTTGAATAATTGGTTTACTTGTTTTTTTTTTAATATATTTTATCAATGCAAGATTAAATATATTTTATCAATACAAATGTTATCTTATATTATATAATATAATATAAATTATCTTTATATAATATAAATTATCTTAAATATCGCTAGTCAATTAATCAAAGGATCGCTGGAAATAATATAATCGACCAAAAAACTAGCCAGAAATTTTTTGTTTATTGGTTTCGACCACAACCATATGGTCGAAACGTCGTAATCAATAAACAAAAAATTTCTGACTAGTTTTGGTCGATTATATTATTTCCAACCATTCTTTTATACCTTTATATTATATTATTATATTATATTTATATTATTATTATATTATTTATATTATTATTATTATATTATATTTTTTTTACCAAGCGATATATTATAAATAGAAATGTTAGATAGTTATATTATTCATTTCTTTTTTGGAGAAAGGATAGATGATCCGCTTTTTGATTGCAGCAGCCGAGCTCTCCTGGGTTTGCAATTGCATCGCGGAAAACTGATGTCTTTATCGCGATTGAATTTATCTCGCGTTACTTTGCTTCGCGCTTTACATAATCGTTCTAGATGAACGCGCCAGAATCTGGTTATAGGCTCGTAAATATTTCATACGCAGCGATATTATCGCGATCGATTCTGATTGAGTTCATTTAAATCTCATCTCGCATAAATCAGCAAATGGGAATTAATGATGTGCCACAGTGTTGTGCTATCACAATATTAATAGGGCTTTATCGCGTTAGCACTTACATTAGCGATAAAGGAGCGATCAGTGAATTTGCAAAATGCAAATTTGCCGTTAATTACACTTTCATAAAATGAGTTACGTTTTTCTCAGTTTTATACGAACTTGATGGATAACTGGGTGGAATCTAATGAAATACTTTAATTTCATCCTGATTATTATTAACGTTCCATAATGCAAGAATGATTGCTCTTCTTTCTTCCTATTATAAGTTAATAACGATATTTCGACAGGATGAATCGCAGCGCACTTAATTAAAATTTTACCGCTTTTTATCTCCATTTTTACATAATTAAACACACACGATTTTACTTCATTATTAAAAATTTATATTTTTACGTATTTTAACGTTTTAAATATTTCTGAGAATTCGTCTTTTTTTTAGATTGTTTTATCGTCACTCGATGATGCATTCGAATTCCAATGTACTGCAATATATAAATGTTTTTACAATTTCTCTCGTTATTGTTTCTCTCTAGAAAGTTATCTCTGCGAGTTTTACACGTCGAGATACGCATGTGTCACGCGTGCGTACGTGCGTGCGTGCGTGCGTGCGTGCGTGCGTGCGTGCGTGCGTGCGTGCGTGCGTGCGTGCGTGCGTGCGTGCGTGCGTGCGTTTCGCCGACGTTGACGGAATAGAGATGACGGAACTTCCGGTGGTTGGATGCATCCGATACGATACGACGTCGAGTTTCGAATCGACGAGCGTGCTCGGCAAACACACGCGGTACATAAGGCCATTCACGGAATCTAATCGGGTCGTCACGATAACTCGGTTTACATAGAGCCCCTCATTTATTCTCGGTCTAATTAACCGACGGAGGAAACGTCTGCTACGTACATATATTTCTGACGGCGATTTAAATCGCTCCGACGATCTCTCGCGCGTGATTAAATAAGGTTGATATGACTTTTGATATACTATACTTTTTTTAGAAACCTTTCTTTAGATTATATAAGTGCAGATATTTTTCTATTGAAATTAAAATTAAAATTTATATGTCGATATCATTAATAATTTCGATATCAAAATAATTTTATTCGTAAAATTTTTAAAATTTGCAATAAGATATTCTTCGTTAAAATTCTATGAGAGATTTCCAGACTACATTAAGATTAATCTGATTAACAAAATTAATTTGATTACTTTTTTTATAATATTTATCATAATGAAGAATTTTACTTTGATGACGTAATTTTAATTTTAACAGAATGATTGTTTTGTATCATGCGACTATAGTCGCTTTTTAGTAGCGAAAAGATAAAGTTAATAAAATACTCAATATAACTTAATACATTAATAAAATTACATTTTTTATTACTTACTATCATTATATTACAATAATATTATTGTAATAAAGTTTGATATAATTTCTGGATAATTGATTAATAAATAAAAACTGCGCCATGGAACATAGTAGCAAGTTTTAATAAAGTAATCTGGCTAACGTAATCTGATAAAATCTTTCGTATTGACTATAGAATTAAAACTAAGAGATTCTTGCGAGGGGAATTCACGTAGTTTAATTTAATCGGAAGAGGGTTTAATTAGACTAAGATGCTCTCCAACTCTAGATACAAGTGCGCTGATGGTTTAATTACTAACTGATATATTATAATTTAATCGATCCAATTTAATTTTATTAAAAATTTGCTTCTATTGATCTAAATCTAAATTCATATGAAAGATGAATCGTATACACGCGAATATGTATGTATAATAAATATTCGTATATTTTTGAGTTATAAATTAATCTTTTAATATACATATTTACATTTTTAAAAAACACATAAAATGACTAGGTTATCAATTATAGGAATATTTTTGTTCCAATATTTTTTTGAGATCAGTATTTCTTTGTCATCTCTGGCTGTTATATTTGTCTTTATTATGTATAATTGAATAAAAAATGCCTCAATTTCGAATATAATGCATTTCCCGTCTTTTCGCGCACGCTTGTATCAAGTTAATAACGTCCGACAATGAGAGCCAGACAACAATACCGGTCTATCCGCCTTTTTCTCTTCTTGTCGTTGTAACAAGATGAATTTCAATGTGTTCATTATGAAATAGAGACAGTAACATACTGAATGGCTAAATATTTCAAGACGAGAGATCGATAATACGTGGTTTTGTCTCATTAGCTATATTACCTTGTTATCTGCTCTCTATCATTATCTTCGTGATTGATGCGACGATCGTGGCAATCTCATCAGAGAGAAATTTAATCTCCAGCCGCGGCAAAGAATTGGCCTTGTGATTTTCAATTAATGGCGATACCACCAGAATTCAATTAAATCGCTGCCACACATGAAATGAATTTCGGTTGATAGAATTGGATGTGTCATCAAAATTAGTATAACTTAATTACGCCGCCGTTAAATTCTCTGCATGTGGTCTGCGACATTAATAACAATTTTAAACTGCCTCATCCATATCATTTTATAATCCCGTACACTTTCGTAAATAAAAAAGGTGAATTATAATTATATAAGTTAAATCGTGATTTTTCGATTTTATGGTATTATTATATATGTATTTTTCATAAAGTATTATTATAATTAATTTGTGTATTATTATAATTAATTACGTATTTCAAGATTTAAGATTTATTTATTTAAATTTCATTTTAATTAATTTTATTTTTTGTTACAATTTAATTTATTTTATTAGATAAAAATATTTTCTTGTTTTAATTAATTTTTGCTAATTATAGCACATTGATTCTTTTCTTGACCTTATTTACTCAAGTTGAACTTATTTCTCGCGAGTTCAGGACAGCGAAAATAAACCTAATCTATTTTTGTCTAAGAATAAATGATCTATTATTGTGACCTAGCAAAGACAAGCATTAAAGTGATAAATTGTGATACACTTTTCTCCGGGAAAATTTCGATATATGCGATTTCGCTCATTTATAAAAATTGCACATTTATTTCGTATGAAGTAAATTAATTTTCTCTCTCCCTCTTTTTCTCGTAACAACTGGGCCGTGCAAATGCTCCGTCGTCAAAATGGTGGTATTAATCCTGAGGTACGCCGAGAATAAAATTTAATCACCGAGCGCTTAAAGTTTGCCATTGTTACCACCAAACCCGAGTCTAAAGCCGGAAATACAGGTACGCGAGATGAATTTAAGCGGAATTTCCGGCCGAGACACGCGGAAATGAGTCATGTTCTTACGAAAGCACATAACATCCTTCTTCCTAGAATTAGCCACCAGTCCAGTCACCGTTTTGTACGAAAATTATTTACTTATTTATAGGAAATCTTTCCTCTTTAAAACTTGTAAATAAGATTAAGCTGAATTATTTAAAACAGTAAAATTTAATATGAAGATAAAATGTGCAAAAATTTTTTAAAATACATCCTCTTTCTTTTCTTTTATTTTGAAAAATAAAATAAAATGTTTATCTCATATGTGAGATAATATAAAATGTCTTTAATTGTATGTTTTATTGCTATAAAATATTTTTTAATATAAAAGATATATTTCTTTAATTAATAATATAGAATCTTAATGAATCAAAAAGCCTTTATCATATATATATAAATCGTAACTTTATAAAAATTAAAAAGATCATATTTATCAATATTTTTATATGTATATTATTTGAGAGATGAAATTACATTTATTACATTAATTAAAAGGATTGAAACGGTTTTTGAGACTTGTTGGAAATTTGGTTTAAAAAATTAAAAAAGAAATATATAATCTTTTTTTTTCGTTCAAATATAATATTTTTAGTATGATATAATAAAATTTTTACAAACGTAATTATATATCTTATGATAATTTTAATATTTTGTATAAAAAATCTTTAGTGATTATGTCCGACTTTTGAAGTTGCATCTCTTCGCTCGTCGTCTTCGCTCACTAAGCAAGGCAAAACTGATTTAGGGATTAACCCAAATACACGCAACGAGATTGCGACGTGGATATGCACGCACAAACACCCACGCCACCGCTGCGATTGTTCACTCCTTGCATTTCGCGATAAGTTCGCGACACGCAAATTCTCGACAACAATGCTTTAATGAACCGACGGTAACGCGCGACGCCAAGTCGACAGCTTTGTTACTTAAACCGAAATGTTTTTCGCGAAAAATCGGACGAGTCACATTTCACTGGAAACGGCAATCCGAAATAAACTTTTACTTCGGCAAAATATATGTAAGTGAGAGGGAGAAGATCTAAAATTGACTTAACATTTGAAATAATTATTATGAAGATATCACTGATTTATCTTTATTAATTCTTTATTATCGTAAATATTATATTTTATATTATATTTCATTAATTCTCTCTCTCTCCCTCTCTCTCTCTCTCTCTATTATATCTGTTTTATATTTTGCGTAATTTATATTTCCATATATATTTAAACTATTGATTTAATATATTAACGCAAAATATTATATGTTTGATTGCTCTTTTGATAATTCTTGTGCGATTTTTGAGTAAACGAGCGAAAAATAAGAGAATGTAACGCAGTCAATTTTATTCAATCGTGAATAGAACTGAATCAGCGGCGCCTATTTTTAAAGTTGCGACGTTTCGTAAGCGAATATATCCCGTTTAATTGAAATCACAGACAATATTCTTCCAGCAAAATATTCTTCCCAAATTATGAGAATTCAAGACGGACGAATAAAAGATTTTAAACGATTTTAAAACGCTAAATTCAAATTTTACGTTGATTTTCATATCAAATTTATACTAATATATATATTTTATATATTTACTCATTACACATCTCTTTCTCTGTCTAAGTCATTTCAACTGTCTTTTGCAAGTTACTTTACACGAATATAGTAGCAGATCAAGGACTGTCTTTGACTATGCTTTATGTTATAACTGTTCCTTTGTTGCATAATTACAATAAAATGTCGCGTGCCGCGGGCGAGTGCGCTTTCGTGCCGAGATCGCAGGCAAAACACCGTGAACGATTAATCTCCGTTCCTCGTAATCTTTGCTACGGTCGCTAAAAGCGGTCTGCAAATGAAAAAGATCTCTCGCGAAAGATCAAACGGCGGATTTTCGAAATTAGAATTCAAACATGGGACTTTTTCTTAAATATTCTTCCTAAATATTCTTTTAAAAGCACAATCAAACAGGTGCTCAAAGGAAAATGTAAATGAGAATTAAAAAATTTAAATATATATATATATATATATATATATATATATATATAATATGAAATTATAAATATATTTAGTAATAAAAAAATTTTATATAACAAATATAATAGATATAAACATATATAAAATATGTATAATAATTAAATATAATATAAAAAAGATTTAAATATATATAATATCAAATATAATATCAAATATATATAAGATTTAAATATATATAATATTAAATTATAAATATATTTAGTAATAAAAAAATTTTATATAACAAATATATATATATATATATATAATATGAACACATATAACAGAGTTTTATAAATTTATTAGGATTATTTCTCTCTGTCTCTCTCTCTAAAAATATATAAAATTGCTAGCAATATTACTCCATTAAGTTGGATTTTCGAAATTATTATTTGTAAGGTACTTTTTCTTCTCAGAAGTAGTTTGTACAAATGATTTTTTTATTGTTACAAATAAGTAACTGGGCTTACATCGATTCAGACAGGCGCTTTTAGACCCCATACCAGTTCGCAATGATCCTGGCTAGGTACCGCGTCATCGCGTTTATGTTCTGAAAGGGGTTTATTGCCTCTATGAGAGACGCGCGCTATATTTCCTCCTAGCGTCGTCGGTTATGCCGCAAAGAAAAGATCGCCGGTTTTTATGAGGTAATCGCAGAACTGTTAGCTTATTTTCCACGACATACAGAGCGTGCACAAAAGCATATACATGGCCTGGCGATAAAGTCACGATAGTAATATGACATGTTACGTACCGGAACACCGTTTCAGCAAAAATTAAACAGCATACATCTAGAAAATCTCATTTTTAATATTATTTATCAACTAATTAATAAGAATTTTTATTATTAAATATTTTTCTGCATATTCCTAATGATTAATTAATGATAAAGAGAGGTCAGTATATAAATTACTCGTCATGTAAATTTATATTAAATCGCTCAATTTTTAACAAGATACCAAAAATAAATATCTTTTATAATAAACTATGAGGAATTTAATTTTATTCATCTATCTATATTCCTTCAAGATTAACATAAATTAATCAATTTCGGGATGGAATGCCAATTGTTAGATTGCGGCTTTAACGCTATGACGCCGTCTGAATTACGCGTGTGACACGGTTGTCAGAAACAAGCATTAAACTAATTTCACATGTACGCTGTGTGAGCACGTGTAATCGATTAAATCATCCAATCTGCAGAAAGCCGGGCTACCATTTTGCCGAAGCTTCCCATCGCGTTCCGTTTTACGTACATGTCAGAATATTAAACATGCATACAACTCAAGATTTATTGCCATTATTTATGCAGATTAAAACTGGTAAATTTCAATATATAATCTTCATTTTGACATTCTATAAAACGTAATAAAATGCGATTGAATTTTATTATAAGGATATTATTCTTGATTATCAAATCGAAAATTTCTCTTTGAGATAAGATTTAAATCATTTTAAGATTTTTCGATAGCAAACACACATATACATTTATTTAATTTCATATTATTTAAAGAATCTATTTGAAATTGTCATGCTTATTTAAAATCTAATTTGATAATAATTTTATAAAGCGATATATTTTCTATTATTAATTTATATATTTATTTAAAATTATTAAATTTTCTTTAATATAAGATTTTAGAAATATATTTTAGTTATATAGAATTTTTCCGAGAGAGATGTACTATTTGTTTTACATAATTCGAAACATCAACTTATTTCCACAGTATAGCGAAAAGTAAAGAGAAATGTTTCTGTGTATAACAGCAATTACATAGTCTGTACTTCGGTATAAATATTCTGTTCTGTACATAAGATGCATGCTCATTTTAAGTTATTTTCTTGTTTCCTTCGTGCTAAAATGTCGGGACAATATTTTCTCCGGATTGTCGAAATTAAAGAAACATAAAGCTAAGCATTGTGCAAATTTACTTATTATCTTCAAGATGATAATACACGTTTAAATAAAAATTTTAAATATACATATATTTAAAATTTTTTAATAATTATAATTATAATTAAAATAGTTATTATTAATTATAATTTCTCAAATTTTAGTAACATTAATAATAACACTAGGTAAATCGCGTTTTTTTTAAGTTTAAGTTCAACTTGATTTTGCCATTTAATATTTTTAATACTTGAATATTCAATTGTAAAATGTATTAAACTGTATCAACGAGAAAAAGCGGGAGGAAATTTAGACTTACCGAGGAAGAATAATAATTGACCATTGCGAAAGTCTTTCATTTTTCGGAGTACGATCTAAAATTAACGAAGAATTTTCCCTTTCGCCGGCATTATATTAACTTCTCTCTCCGTTTCTCAGCGCGCGAAGACTAGAATTTAATTTCTTTCCCGGCACTACATCAGAGATGTAACTGAATTTGCCGACTCGCGCGTGTTCCGGCTTTTTGCTCGCGGTTCGCTTAGAAACATTGTCAGATGTTCTTGCACTTGATGCAAATTTATGCAGGAAAAGGAGGATCTTTCGATCACTCTTATTTATCCATCTCGAGTTTTTTCCTTTTTTTTTCTCTTTTTATCGCTAATATACATATCTAGATGTTGATTCTTAAGTGAGTGTTATATGAGTACTTTTCAAACTTGATAAAATTATAAAATTATAAAATTATTATTAATATAATAAATTTGTTAGTAAAATAAATGAAAATAGGTAAAATATATAATGTGATATAATAATAAATTAATAATAAATCCATTAATTAAAAATCCATAAAATTCATTAATTAAAAAAATAAAAAATATTTTTTAAAAGTTTTTACAAAAGAGAAATTCTATATAAATTCTTTTATATCTATTGCATTTTTTTTCTTATTTTTGATTATAAATTTTTTACTTTATACCTCGGATTTTACGGCTGTTAGTGGAAGTTACGAAGCGGCATCATCTGCTACAACTCGTCACGAAAATTACTCTCGTTCACCGAGAGAGGAAAAGATAGAACGAGCATATTTATGCGAGTCGGACGCGTATACATAGGGTGTGGTCGGCGCTCTCTCGCGCTTCTGAATTTTCTCTCTGGCCTGCCTGCCGTTGCTCTTGTCCTTTTGACCTTCCTTCTTTTATCCGTTGGATCTTTTATCCATCGTTGATCTATCCATCCACGCCTAGTAAGGGATTTAAAGTTGTAGCCTATAGAAAGAACCTAAAAGAAAGAAAAGACTCTTTTCTCTTCGGCAAAAAAATATAAAATAAAAAATAAATGTATAAATAATTTAAAATAGAATATATATATGGAATTATTCTTAAAATATTCTTGCAAATCTCATCGTTGAAATGATTCGAATATCATCGTTTAAAACTGAGAGTTCTTTTCAGTATGTTTTGTTTGAATATTTATATATAAAATTTTATACTTGGAAGAAAAAAATACAAGTATTTAAAGTAAAAAATGTCTATTACATTATATATGTACTTTGATAAAGTATTATAATTATTTTAAAATAATATATGTTTATTTTTAATATATTTTTTAAGAATATTATATTATTCAACTTATATAAATAGTAATTATTCTAAATAGTAATTATTCTATAATTATATAAATAATTATATTATATAATATATAATATAATATAATATATATATATATATATATATTATATTATATAAGTAATTATATAAATAGTAATATTACTCTATACAAAATTTATATATATATTTTATATATATATAAATTACACATTATTAATAAATAACATATTATTTATAGATATATCGATTATTATATGTATATTATTTTTTTTAAATAACTTGCAATGTAACCATAATATAACTTGTTTGGTTGACCCATGTTTAGTAAACTCGGGCCTAAATGCACAATGTATAAGCGCATACGATGCACTACGCGCGAACTTCCTCGCCTCTGCGGTTTATCATCGACTGTTGCGGTAGCACGTGAATATTAATGGATAAATATCGACCGATAAAGGGATGAACATTCGAATATAGGGAAGTGGAAAGGAAATGTGCTGTACTTGCGCGAATAATCTCTTTGATCGTGTCACAAAAAAACATCATTATTGCTTCGTTCCGAGAATAGAAAGATATATTCCTGAGAAAGAATTATGTTCGTTAAGCGCGTTATTTTCGGGAATAATTAAAGGGATTCTTTGCATTTGCTTTTCTTTTTTTATGGCAAAATAAATTTACATCGACGCAATTTGTCTTTCTTTCCCTCTCAGTCTCTTTTACTCATCACTTCGAATTTGCATGAAAATTTCGATTGTCGTCGAGCGTGTTCATGTATCAAAAATGAAATTTTAATCTTCGTAGCATAGCGAAATGAAAAAAGATGGAACTTGCAGTTCGCCGCTGTATACATTCGCTAGTAATTTTTTATTTCACCGTCAACGGTGGCTTAATTCGTTCACACTATAATCTTTTAGAAACATAAATATATATATGCATATATGTATACAGGGTGTTTCTTAATAAGCGCGAAGAAGGAGATGATTCTTTGTCGAAAATTAAGGGCGGTTTTTCATATAAACATTAAAAAGTTCTAATAAAAAATTGAATAGGAAATTGTTAGTTTCATCCCTTTATAACAATATGGAAGGCTGAAAAAATAATAATAATAAAATAATCTTTTTACTAATAGAAAATATCTGAAAAAATAATAATAAATAACCTTTTTACTAATAGAAAATATCCACCTAATTTCATTTCTTTAACTTGTTCCAAATTTGAGAAAGAAATAAAAATCTAATTTTTGGAGGAGTAACTTCACAGGGAGGGATGTAGGAGTATATGTTTATATGAAAAATCCTCCTTAATTTTCGACAAAGAATCATCTCCTAAAATGCACTTATTAAGCAACTTATTAAGAAACACCCTGTATAGAACGAAAAAAATTTTTATAAAAATAAGATTTTTTTTATTTGTTTCCTAAAAATATATACAATTAAACTATTACGAAATATACTATACAATTAATCTATGTAATCAAGTAAGACGGAAAAGATTTTTTGAAAATAGTTTAAAGAATTAAATAAAACATTTTTTGGAACATTTTCTTCACAAAATACAACAATAAATTCCTAAAAATCGACGAATCCAGAATAAATAGAGCGAGATGATAAACGAGCGAAATTTCAAGATCATTGTTTTAGTTTTCGGTGAAATTCATGTTGTGATCGAGAGACTTATGGCGAAATAGAATCGCTGATGGGACGCAGGAGAATCAGAGGTATATTTTATTGCGACGTTAGTGTCAAGCGTTTCTAGCATGATAGCCAGAATGTTTCACAGCTTTGGAAGCTGACGCTATGTTATGCTATAAATTAGCGTTGACCGAGATGTACGGATATTTATTGATATTTGCTTTCGCGGAAATTTCTCATTTCGCGAATCGAATAGTTATACGCTTTGTTTTCGCGACGATGCATTCAATAGATCTCACGAACGGAAGCGCCTGAATGGGCCGTCGACGAAGTAATTACTTTATAAAGATGTTCGATTTCAGATGTTTGTCGAAAATTGCCGACCGTAATTTACGCCATTCATAGGGACCTCGATATATGCCCGCTCTCTTGGCGCAAAGTCGCATGTAATTTGCACAAATTGACCGGGAATTTATGGCGGTTTGTTACGGTTACAGTTATGTGAAAAATATGGCTTGGACAGGAACGAAGCTTCCTTCGCTTCGGAAGGAATTAACGGGTCGCCATAAATCGTTGCTGCAAATTCGAGCGGAATAAATCGATTCTATAAAGAGCAATGTAGGTGAAAACAGATATTTGTTATTTTTTTACGGGGAACTTGATACATTGAAAATTTCTCAGCCATTGAGTATAACATACAATTTTTAACAATATAACTTTAAAATTAATACATAATGCGTTACAAATAATCCTAAAGTAGGACAAATATGACTTGGATTACATTATTGGTTCGGGCAATAATTGTTTAAAAATATACTCCTGTGATAAAACAATTGAAATTTCTATGAAAACACTATATTTTTAAATATTGTTTCAATTTGAAACGAACATCTTTTAAAGTATTTAGGATATTTAAGAAGAAATTGAATTTAGTTCTGGAAAATTAAATTAAATTTTAGTGAACTTTAGAACTGAAGAAACTGACTTTGTATTTCACAGAACGTATATGAGACGTATATGAACGTACATGCTTCCATGCGGGTTCTTGTCTTTATATTGTATTCGGCAAGATTCTCACACATCTGTTATTCGGATCCTATCCGAGTATCGCGAGAACTTCGATATCTCTCAAATGTGCCATTACTATATCGAATAAAGACAACGTCGTGTCTTGAATTTATTTCCACTTTCTACAAAATCTAAAAAGCTTGTACGACTTGGAAGAGTTTCTCGAAATTCCCAAAGATCCGAGAATACAATCAATATTTAAGGCACTTCCTTGCAAACTTTTCTTTCTCTTACTTAATTATGAAGAAAATCCAATCTATTGCATATAATATTGCTAATTATCTTGTTGATGCACATATTAAATTATCTCGAGAATTGTCTACATTTTTTCTTGTATGCATTTTTAAACAAGAACCCTTTAAACATTAATTATAATATAAGGTATAATTTTAATATTAAAAATTGGAATATTTTGAAGTACAATAAATTATTAAAATTGACCAGTCATCGATGTGTACAAACGCAAATACAATTACAATTATAATTAAAATTGTTTTCTCCCTCGTCGATTCAGAACAGGTATTGAAGAACAGAAGAACAGGATTGTTACGGAAGTTTCATTTATCGCTTCGTCAGTGTGCAAGTCGATTTCTCGAATCAGCGAGATGACAGCCGGTCCGAATCAGCATTATCAAAATGTCAACCGCTGCATCTTCGACGATGTAATTATTCGCGAACCTCGGGCAAATTGTAAACTCTCTCTTCCTCTGGCAGTTTAGTCGATTAATTATCACCGTCCGCCTACAACAGTCATCTTCGCGTCAATTAACTTCCTCTCTCTCTATCTGCCTCTATCTGTCTCTGTCTCTTTCTGTTTCTCCCTTCGGGTTATATGCGCTTACAATGTGCAACGGGTGCAACGGTCCCCAGGTCAACATGCGTGACGAGGTGACGCAGTGATGCATTTAGCATCTTGCATTCATTGTCTGGAATATCGCAAATAATCGTTCGAAAATAAGAATATATTCTTTCTTTTTTATGAATAGAAAAATTCATAAGCCATATAAATATTCATATCTATATTTTGAATAAAGACAGATATATTTTCTTTTTTCGCCTTATATAAATTCTTAAAAAAATTCCTTTAAATTCTTTAAAAATAAATGTCTACAAGAATTTCTAAACTTAAAGACACATAAAGAAATTTATTTAATTTTCTTGAAGATCAAAACAAATTTTTAATTGCAATTTTCCAGAGCTAAAATATTTAATTCTCAGAGATTAAAGAAATTAGAAATTTTTCAAAGCGAACATTTACACGCGACAACGACAATATAAAATTAAATTAAAAGACAGTCGCGATTAGAGGGTATTTTTCGACGCAGAATCGTATAATCGTACAATCATCGATTGGGAATCATTAACGAATAATAATGGAGAAATATTGAGAGTGCTACATTCGAGGATGCGTTACTATGCGCCTTATAATGAATATAGTGCCATTATCTTTAACAAGTCATGAGCTCACGGCAAGTATTTTAGAAGCCTTCTCCGTTCGTGCGAGTGAGCATATGTTCGACATACGGCGTTATAATAAGAGACCCGTTTCAATTTATTTCACCGATTAGCGTGAAACTGGCGATTTTCTTCTTCGGTTATTGGATTTTTTTTTTAAACAATTACTTTATTCGAGTTTGTTGCGTTGTTGAATCGTCGAACGTTTATCTGAAACAGATTGTTGATTGATAATATTGTGTATATGTTTATGCGATCGCGACAGTTTTTCGCGCCGCAGAAATAATAAATCACGGGAATTTGTGAAGTAAAAAATACAAAAGCGAAAGACACATGCGTTATCGATTGACGAGGGTCTACAAATATAATTATTATGATTGTCAAGTGAAATAATAAAATTGTAAAGAATTAAAATGATTGTTCTCTTATATATGTATGAAAATAAAAAGAAACGTAAACATAACGCGTAAAATGATAATTACAGGGTTTCCGAAAATAATGTTACAAAACATTTTGAATGCGCGTGTTCTCTTTGTTGACAAATGATAATTACCTCCTTCTCTCAAAAAGCCACAAATGCAAATGATCCGATAAGCATTTTCAAAATGTTTCCGAGAACAGAATTCAATTATTTCGCGATCACAATTTTGCAGAATATTTTAAACGCGCTTTTCTTGTGAAATAATAAATATCTCTCTCCCCTCAAAAAACCACAGAATGCAAATGTTCCAATAAACATTTTGGAAATGATTTCGTACAATGTTACGAGCGCAAACGCGACGAAAGACGGGCTCGCGCGATTAGGTTTGTTGCTTTAGGATCACGTTGCTGAGGGAGAACAACGTCACAGTTAGTAGGAACGCTTCAATCGTGGCAGATGTTGCAGCCTAAACAACGACGAATGTGTCCTGCTGTCTTTCAAGCATCGCCTCAAACATTAATCCAAATTTTATATCTAATCGTCGGGTCTCTGTCTCTGATATTTCTATATTCAATTCTTTGCGAGCTGTTTGACTCAAGAATAATACACCTATTTCATTTTTTTAACACTCCTCATATCGAATCGATCATTTGCAAGGCATCTCTATGGGAATCGGATACTATCTCTGCGCCAAGAGGTGAGAAAATGCAATCGTTACACAAAATTACGCGAGAAAATTACTGCGGAAAAGAAAAAGAAGGGAGAGGACGAAAGGATCGATTGAAACAAAACAGTCGAGGCGATTAACGCGCTTTTTTTCGGCTATTTGTTTTTTCCTCGGACAGTTATTCTACCCACGTTTTGTTTACCGTTCAGAGTATTCGGACCACCCGAATGCCACGTAACCGGAAACGGATCACTGACTGCGCGATCGGCGGATGTGAAGGAGAGAGACCATGACCAAAATGCAAATTCCCATACACTCGTACAAACATGTTAAATCGCTTTTGTCGACTTTTATGGTGGCTAGATTTTTGCAGCAAGATGTATAAAGTGTTTTAAGATACATAGCACGTATACAAAATAATAATAAGATATAATAATAATAAGATAATAATAATATGATAATAATTTTAAGATATATAATATGTACAAAATAATAATAATATCCTTGTATAAACTTATGCATATAAATATATCAAATATAATTAATATAATAAAATATAATAAAATAAAATGTAAAATAAATATAATAAATTTAATTTATTATATTTATTTTAATTATAATATATATTATATAAATATAAATTATAATTTAATTATAATAAATATAATTAATATAATAAAATATAAAAATATCCGTAAATATACATTTTTTAAAATAAATTATTATTTTTAAAAAATAAATAAATTAATAGATGACATATTTTCTATACATTAATTTTTTTGTCTTGGTAAAAAGCCTTTGCTAGTTCAGCCGATATAGAGACTTCTCAAATAGAATCGGAGATCTCTCTTCCGTATTTGATCTTCCCGTGTTTGATCTTCCGGTAAGAATGAAACTGGCGGAGCGACGACAACGAGGACGATCGAAGAGAGCATCGAGAGCGAACCGGAAATCGGGTCAACGAGGTCAAGTGGCCGACCGGCTGATCGAATTGGTCCTCGTTAAAAGACTAATACGCGAAACTACGGCGAAGCGAAGATGACGAAGAGACACGTTTGACAGATGGTACTCGTCATTGAAAGCTCTCGTATCTTGCTGTCTCTTCCCTTTTCTCTCTACAGCCTCCGCGTATTTCTCTCTCTTGTTCTCTGTATATACGTGATTCTGTATAGATACGCTTTGCATTCGCTTGCTCGCGAAAGCGCGAGTGTGGTGCTCGTTAACTGAAGCATCCGACCACGATGATATTGCGGCAAATCGCAACAACCTTATATCTCTTGCAATTGCAGCTTGTTACGACAACACGTCGCTTATTCATGACGCCATAGCTGCTAAATACATGTATGTGATAATTCGAAAAATTTTCGCATCCGAGAAGCATTTGTCGGAAATTGATAAGTGAGCCAATTATTATCTAGAAAATGAAAACAGAAAATTTGGAGAATATAGAAGTATAATACATATGTATAATTTTGATTTGCATAATATGTGACAGCTTTGAACAAACCGAAAAAAATTAATATTTTAATTTTATTAAATATAATAAACATTAGAGAAACTAATTCAATAATTAATAGAAAGCAGTCTCAAAAGAGTCTAGTAAAACACATCTATAATAATTAATTCTGATAAATTAAATATAGTGGCTATAAAATTACTTTGATACTAATACAAATTAGTCGGAGAAAATTTTGAGAATATTTTAGTAATAATTATATCCATTCATTGTAACTCATTATAATTATTTTTCATTTTTATTTCTCTTTTCTTCTTCGCGAAGTTTTCCGCGGATTAAAATTTATGATTAAATTCAGAGCTTCGATTGTATTCAAAGCTCAATCGACATTAACCGAGCTTATTATTTATGACTGAATTTTCCTTGCAGCGCCAACTTGCATGCTCCATAAATTTTATTGTCCTCGAAATTACCTTCTCGTACTTATTGATTTCGTGCATTTTGTCCTCATTGCCATCTTTTTCCGTCGAGCAAATATCCATACATCTCTCCGCGGTTTTTTTATTAGCCAGATTCGCGCAATAAAACGGGATACTTTGTCAATATCTTTATTACATTCTGTATATCTTGAGAATATATATCGTAAATATTCCCAATATATATCATAAATATTCGCAAACAGTACTCGTAACAGTATTATGTATTATATTTTGTATTGTATTGTTCTAAATGCATTAACGATGTAAACAGTGTTGGTATAATGTTATAACTTTACGGATCTATTGTAGGATTATAACGTGATGCAAATATTAATTGACATTAATTCAATTTTAGATAAATTTGGCAGATATTATATAGTCATTATATCGAAACAAGCAATAAATACCATACAATATATTAATTATTAATAATTATGATAGTTCGCGAAGGATACATTGGATTAATTAAATTAACGTTGAACACAATATGTCACTATTTTTTGTCGTAATATTAAGGGGAATATTTCTATATAAAAAAATAATTTTTTAATCGGGAAAACTAGAGATTTTTTGTTCTAATAAAATAAATTATGCTTCTCCAATATTTAAAGAAAATATTCGAATTCTTAAAGAATAATTATTTAAAGAATAGTATAAAAAAGTAAATATATTATATATACACATATTTTTTCCATTTTAAAATTATAACTTTTAAAACTATAATTTTTCATTTTTACTATATACGGTGAAAAATTAACTAGTGCTACAGCGTTGAACTGGATTGTATTGGGGATGCAATATGTCGGCACGATTAGCTTGGTGCGATTGACTTCATAGGTATTTCCACTTCGATAGCTTTTAACCGCATCGTTTTTCCGCTTGTATGCCATTCCGTCGTTTACGGAAGCGCACAGACGTCGAAAGTCACGTCTCGCACGCGGTGCGACGAAAGGGTTAAAGAAACATCGTCGTCACGATTCAACAACACGAAAGAAGCGCAAAGAAATATTCTCGTATTTTTCCTAGAAAAAAAAATCAAATGGCATGTGTCACCTCTTTATTAATTTTAAAAACAAAGACTGGGCTTCTCGAGCTATTTTTGTGTTTTTGCGTTTACACGAGAATTTTTTTTAAGAATATTATATATAATAATTTTTAAATAATAAAATCAAATAAAATATTATTTATATAAAATGTGAAATAAATTATATATCATTAATTATGTATTTATAACTTTTTTATCAAAAATAATAATAATAACTTTTAATATTAATAATAATAATATGTACTCATATATTTATCGTTAAATTGAAATAAAAATGTGAAATAAATTATATATCATTAATTATGTATTCATAACTTTTTTATCAAAAATAATAATAATAACTTTTAATATTAATAATAATAATAATATGTACTCATATATTTATCGTTAAATTGAAATAAATAGTATTATTTGCGCATGAACTGTTTAATTTCACGATTAACATATTTATTGCAATATTTAATGCGCACATACAATGAGAGTATATTTATTAGAATTAATAATCTTCAATGTATAAATTCGTGATTCGCTCTTCTATGAAATGTAATCTGACGCGTTCGCTCTGTTAAATGCGGAAGGCCAAACGAAATGAATAGTCGTCCGACATCAAAGGCAGGGAATGCTTTCCTGTACTCACACGTAAATACGCATGCACCCCGTCTTATACAGAGACAAAGGCGAGAGAAACTTTTCCAAGAGACATCGTACCATCCAACCGCGACTGTGCATCTGGACGCGAATATTGTGTTTCACTGTAGTAAGCAGTGTAACTAGTGTATATACGTTCTTTGTATGTTGCGAGAAAGCATAGAGACTAAAGAAAAAAAAAGAGAAAGAGAGAAAAAAATTACATTTTTCTCATCCCTTGTTGTTTTTGCGCCCTTGTTGTTTTGCGATACGGAAGTATCTCCTGAGATTGTCGCACCTCATTGTTACCCTGGTGTTGAATCGCAAAATTAGAAGAGATAATCTTGTCAATATACCTTCGATCGAAAATTGCGATGACGTAATCTTCTTGAGTTTGCACAGTTTCCCTTATATTTTTCAAAATTTCTCAAGCAATTTTTTTTAAATTTTCTCGAATCTTTTTAAAGCGAATTATGTCAGTTATTACTTTTCGTTAGTTATTAATTTAAATTATTAATTAGAATAATTAAATTATTTATAAAATATTCAAAAATTTCAATTTTTCTTTCGCGACTCTTGATGTGTCGACCATAAAAATTTTACTCTTCTTTTCAATCTTATTTTTTGTCGCTTTTATGGATTCTAGAAGATATTTTGATAAATTACTTTACATGGGAATTGAGCTCTCTTACTTTATATACGGTAAACGAAGTTTCCCACTTGAGGTTTAAAAGAGGATCTTTCGACGAAACTGTAGATTAAATAGTTTTAAAGGAGGATTATCTGACTGCTTAAAGTATTAAAGCAGATGTTAGATTGAAAATTGAGATGAAAAGTAGGGAGGAAAATGTCGACTCGGAGTAGATCAAAGATGATCCAAACACACCCCCATCTGAGAAACGCATCTTCCCTTTTCTTTCATCGTCTTCTGAGAAAAAGATTTTTCATTTTTTTTTTATAACACTATCGGGACCTTATAGCACTACCATGACCGAGTTTCTTCACGGCGAGTTTTCTTCTTGCTATGATTCGATAAGCGCGATTGCTGTGCCAGGAGCAAGAAACGTTGCGACCTTGCTCTTTTGTACAGCAGCTTCAGGGTTCAATTGATAACGTTCGATAATGTTTGTTGTGGGACGCGCTTGATGAGCTTTACGTCGTCTTTAATTCATCTTGACACTTTTTCCAACCATTTTATTACTTGCTGCTACGATCTCATCATGGCAGTGAATAGTCTATCGTTGTTTTTTTATCTTTCTTGATTGCTTATGTCAAAAAAATTACGAGAGAAATTTCAACAACTCACAATTTATTGCAGCTCTATTGCGTAAATTTATTATTTTAATTTGAATTTTTAATATTATTAATTTATATTTTTTCTTATTATATATTTTTTCTTTTATATTTTAATTTTAATTTTTAATATTATTAATTTATTTAATTAATTAATTTAATTTTATAATATTATTTTATATTTTAATTTTAATTTTTAATATTATTAATTTATATTTTTTCTTTTCTATTTTAATTTTAATTTCTAATTATTATATATTTTTTTCTTATTATATATATTTTTTCTTTTGTATTTTTAATTAATAAAATTAAAGAAAAAGATAGAAAGACAATTATAGAAATTTAAGTTTTAAAATTATAAAAAGGAAGAATATGTACGCGGGAAATTTTTTCACGTCAAGAAGATGTATTTACGATACGTGTTTTGACGGTGCGTTAAAAGAGGGCTAGAGGGAACGAAAATATCTCTTTGTTCGAAAGATACATTCCTCGATATATATATTATCCGCCTTAAATGGCGGCGCAAGCGAGCAGTGACGTGGTACCGCGATGCAACCGGTTCTCCAAAGCAAAGGGGATCCGCGAACACAATGCGGGAGAAATCTTGCGTGCTCGATGACCAAACACGGTCTAAGTCCAACGGTCACCCTTCTCGGGGCTCCTTGCGTGTCTCTCCCTTCGTGGAGGACGCACGTGTTTGCGCGATTACCAGTCGCTCATATATGGCCTCGGCAAAACATAGTTGGCGAAAACCGCGTACAGTAACGCGTCGTAAAATAAAACATATTTTATGACCGTGGTAATTAGGACGATCCAGTTTGAAAAATAGATGCGAAATTGTGGAATGCGAAAAGAAGCATCAACTTGACTCATTATGTCAATTTTCTCGAAACTCGATGATTATTCATGATTACAATTATAATGTAATATTATGAAAATAATTGTAGAAATAATAATACAATTAATATTAAAAATCTTGAAAAAAATATGTATTTTTTTAAATATTAAATCTAAGCAATTTTAGAAGAATAACTTTAATAATATTGTAATTATTTCTCTTGTCATTTATATTTATACATTATTTTAATTATATTTATTGTGATATTTCTGTGATATTTTAAAGTAAATTATTTTTTTCTACTTGTTTCGGGAAATGTTCTTATTAAAGAAATAGCGTAGTTCTTTCATCGTTAACGTTTTTTTTCAGTAATATTACTCGCCTAGCCCTTTTAGTTATCGTCAGTCGTCAGTTCTATAACCGTTTTTTACACCTTTCGAGAAGATAATATAAAGAAGAGAACTATGATAAGCGGAAATAGTGAACAAGTTTTACGAAATACTTTTTGACTTGACTGTAAGATATATTCTTGTCTTAAGATAAGATATTGATAAAATAATATATATAACGATAAATAACGATATTAAAACATCGAAAACAATATTGTGCTCAAAAATAACGTATACAAATTAAATAAATTAATTTATATTTTTAATTTTATAATATCATATAAATTTATACAATAGTTATATGGAAAGTTATATAACAATACAATTTAGATACAATTATGAAACAATATATTTGTGCCACCATATTCTATTAATTAATATAAATCTCTCTATTCATTTATATTCTATTGATTTCAATACATTGTGTGTAGACTTTCGCTTGTAAAGTTTCCATAACTATTTATAAAAATAAATAGTTTTTCTCGGCGTTTGTTCCTTTATGATATTTTCAATATCACGAATATTTTATGAGAAAATTTCACGATGCGAATTTTCTTGTAATCTGTCTTTTATAGTCAAAGGGTAAATATTGTCATTCACATGTATAGATATATGTATATACACGTTTAGAGAAGTAGAATTGAAACGTCTGAAAGGGAGCAGATTGAATGGATGAGGAGAATCGAACATCAATCGTCATAATGATGTCCCATGATCTCAAAGGCCCTCTTGTCGAGAAGATCAGAAGCGGATCTCGAATTGCTGTTACTTGAAAGGCCCTAAAGATTGCGCGCAAAGAGACGAGCAAGATTATTCGTGTCGTTTGCATCCGGCAATTTCTCGCGTATTAAATATGCCACGTGAATTTGTGACGATTTTCTCGAAAATATATTCTCGCTTATTTCATTATCATAATTGTTGTATTATCATAATTGCTTGTTCGTTGCGGGGGAGTGTTGAAGGATAAACTTTGGATCCTATTCAATAATGCTAATTAAAAATTATTACGGCTTGGCTTAGGAGGATCATAAATCATTTCGCGCTCTTCCGTTTTGCTGAATGTCCGTTCGTCGGAAGGATAACCGTGCCCATTTTCTCTCCCTCCTTCTCCACTTTTTCTCTTCGCCGAAAGACGGAACGACGGCGCGCTTTTTTTTATTTCCCGGCGCGAATCGGAATTCGTTCCCGACGACGAGTGTCGGGAAGAAGACGCGCTTCCTCCGTCTCGAGGAATCCCTAAAGATAGCGACTCTCCGCCACGTGTCGACTGAGCAGACAGATCTGCGACCATTTCGTCATCCTGAGCTTTTCGCGAAATGCGCGATGATTTTAGTATGTCGACAATCAGCGAAATTGTGTTTACTCTTGCTTCCCGCGAAAAATATTTATTAAATTAGGAAAATATTTCAGATACTTAAGATTTTAAGATATTTAAGATATTTAAATATTAAAGATATTTAAGATTTTAAAATATTAATATTTAAATATTAATATTTAAAGATTTAAGATATTTAAGATTTTAAGATATTTAAGATATTTAAGATATTTAAGATTAGTGATTTCGTGTCTATAAATTTAATTCGGAAAAAGCGAGATTGATAGAATGCATTTTCGCACTGATGCACATTAAAGGTTGTGCACATTAAAGTTGTGTATAAATTTATATTAGTATATAAGTAATTAAAACTGTAAGATAATTAATACCACGAGTTATTATTGTTATTTAATACGAATAATGATAATAACTCCTGGTATTAATTAACTTGCTGTTTTAATTACTTGTGCTACTATAAATTTAATAACAGTCTTTAATGTATATTAAATGTATCCAACTGAATTATAAAAGAGAAATGAGTTTTTGCTTTTCACAAGGATAAATATATGAACAAATTTAAATAATATAAATTTAAAATTTGAAAGCATTTTAATCTATTATTATTATCTATAATATACGAGATTAATTGACTACGTATATATACCTACTATTCTAACATGGGATTAATTTATTTATTAGAATTTATATTTAAAATCATTTGTTTTTTCATATATCGCTTACATATCACGTTTAGACAAAACGATTTACGTATAATATTCCATACATTTATGTTTTACGTAATAATATTTTGCAATCCTTGTATGTAATCTCTTTATTGATCTCGCGATCTTTAATTTAACAATTTTCTATGCGCATATAATGATTTAAAAAGAATATTTAATGAAATAATTAACCGTGACTCGGGATGCGAATGAGCGTTTAAATCTCGCGGATGTTCATGGATTTATAACCTTTCATCTTTGTCTCTCAGATTTCTATCATCTCTTACAATTAGAAATTATTCCCGCAAGCGATAAAAGCGATCTTCGTATTATTTTATTTATAAATCAATTCGACGAAGTTGCGATTTTAGCAAAATTAAGATCGAAAAAATCATAAAATTTTCATTCAAAATTAGTAAGATATCAAAAAGATTCATTTACAATTTGTATTTTCTCCCAAACATATACATTTTTTAAAAATTTCTTTAGTCAACAAATTAATTATTATCGTTCAGACAAAATTAAAATTCTGTCTTCAATTTTTTATTCGCACCAAAATCAATTTTTAGATTTTTCTCAGGAAGAAAAGGCATGGAATAAAATCGTACATAAAAGAACACAAGTAAAGTAAAAAATTGATGGAAGAATACTAATTGGGAAAACATTTCTCTTCGAGATATCGGGCATACTGAAATTTTCCAGCTCAATTGGCTGTCGCAGTTTGTATCCCAATGCGACACGCGGATAAATCAATACAGTTAAGTGCATATAAATAAACGTATCTCCATGATACGTACATTTCAAGATTATATTGCGCACGTTTTATCCTTGTTACGGTAAAACGATTTCATGTCACAAAATAATTTTCACTCCTATTCCGCTTTTCGTGTTTGTGCAGAGAGCATGAAAATGCGTGAAAAATAAAGAGAGGAGAGGATTTTGCCACGATTTTCCATCATTATGCGATTGGATAAATCGTCATGCCATTCGAAGTTCTAATTGATCGAAAGTTATCGTTCCGTAACGATCTGTACGATCTAATAATGCATTCTTGCTAAACTATTTCTCATTACGGTAGCTAATCAATGTGCATAAATGAACAGTTTATACATCGGCACGAGATGACTGTAAATCTGCGCGAACATATTCTATGTAATGTAAACTATCTTCGCGATTTAGAGTATGTATATATTTTATGATAAGCTTTGAATTTAATATTAAGAATGTAAAATCAAAGATATATTAGATTTGTACGAAATAGAAAAAAATCATTTTTAGTATATTTTTAATTTTATTCTTTTGATTTAATATATATAAATTATTTAATAATTTTATTTATATATTAAACTAAAAATAAAATTAAAAAAATATATGTGTGTGTATTTTTTTAACAGTGTGATTTAAAGAAAAAGTTTTTTTCTAAAATATATTATATGTCAAAATTTATTTATTAATACTATTGCAATATTGTAATATTTAACTATTTTTTCTTCTTTTTTATTGCAGCAAAATTATCTCATGAGATTCGGTTATTTACCCCAGACTGATTTCGAGACGGGAAATCTGCGGACAGAAGATCAACTCAAGGATGCTATAAGAAATCTACAGGTGAGCGAAATTATGACATAGAGATATAATCATATCATGTACTATAACAAAAAAAAACTAGTAATTTAAGTTAGTTTTAGTTTTACAATTTTAAATGTAAAATATATGACTTGAATATTTTGCTTAAAATTTTCTCATCTTAGAATTTCAATTGAAACAACTTACTCAAAGTTTTGACTTACTAATTAGTAGATAAAACTCGATTGCGCGCCAACTTCTGTAAATCGGCTTAAATCAATGATTATTCTCGTTGTAACTTATACATCATTTGGAGATAACGCGAATCAAATGCGCTGTGAATCAAATAGAGTCTCAAGCGAATTTCTCCATTCCATGAAAGTACGTAATATATCTATCTCAAAAACGCGATCGATTCAATACGGATTCTCTAGAAGCCGTCTTGAGCGAGTCGATGAAAATCCTCGAAGGAAGTAGGGAAATGGGGCAAAATGTCCTAAGGGATTCCTTCGAGTGTCGGATATATGCTTCTTCTCGATTCTCATGCAAATCTTTATTGAGTAAGCTCGAGTAGCATTTTTACTATTATATTTTCCGCTCGCAAACGCTTGCATTCCATTAACCATTCTGCGAGGGAAATGGGCGAAAGGGCAGGATATATAACTTGATCGAGGGTATCAGACTTAAATGCGAAATGGAACGCATCGGAATACTTTGGATGTTCTATAATCTTGGGTCCAGAAGGGAGCTCGAGTTTTATCCATTGACGTTCCTCGATGGTTTTATCGATAATCGCGTTTGTCAGATTCCGGACGCGTTTCTGGTTGAAATGCTCGAAAGCGTTTATCTCTCTTCAAAAAGATAAAACTTTGTTGACTGAAAGAAGCGATTATGTTTCCAAAAAAAAACTATTCAATGAGCTTGTCGAAATATCAATGACATATAAAACAATGAAATATTATGGATTCGTTGATTTTTATATTCATTTCGAAATATTGTTTTGTGTAAAAGAGCGCTTTAGTTAAAATATTCCAGAATTTATATAGAGATGAAAAATGAATAAAATGCTTAACTTTTTGGTGCAGGAATTTTTATATACAATATTATTATTTGATTTTGCAAAAAACACTTTTTCACAGCATTTTTCGTTTATTAGAAGCAAAGAAAAAATGAAAAAGAAACATTTGTATTATAAATATTCAAATCCATTATTTTTAGCATTTTTTATCTTTTTTAACGTTGGTCACAGATAGAATAAAGAAAATGCAATTTCTAATAATTTTTGATATTTCTGTGAACTTTTTTTTAATCATATTTCGTTTTCGAGAGATTATATTGCATATATCATATATATTTACATTCTTGTTAGAAATTCGGTGGTATTCCCGTCACGGGGGAAATCGATGAGGCAACGAAGAGATTAATGACAGCCAAGAGATGCGGACTGCCAGATCAGCCGGATCCTAGATTTAGGACGAGGCATAAGCGATTCACCATCCACGGACAACAGTGGCAATATCGAAATCTCACCTGGAGGTAAGTACACTTTAAAAATATTAGTCGAATATTGTTTAGAAATAAGAAAAATAATAATAATAATTCAAAAACAAACAATAGCACATGAAACAAAATTCTAAAAATTCTAAAAATTAAAGGAATCATAGGATGAGTCTTTCAAAAATCATAATATTCTTATACTCAATATTCCTGATAAGACAGTTTATAAAATTATTTTACACATTTTTTATAGGATGAGAATCTTCTCATTGTTACTAAAAGTATATAATTATTTTAATCATTTATTTGCGCGAAGTTTTGACATTTTACATTGACTTAAGAAATTGTGAAAATTTTTATTTGGCTTTTTACGGAAAATTGAAAACAAAGTCGCATATGAGAAAATTTCAATCTTCAATTTTAATTTGTTTTTTTACACGAAACGTCATACGTTTTCAAGCCTTTCTTACTGACGCACTTCGCGCGCGCGTATATTTATCTTTTGTTAAATTATTCAAGAATTTCGATGACGGGAACGCATTCGAAACGAATCGCAAGTCACGCGTTGTCAAGATGCGGCGACGCGTTTTTCGCGAGAATCCGCGGACGGAATTATCGCGGCGCGTCGTAAGTAACGATAATAATATCCTCGTCGAGATGTTTCTCGACGCGACGATAACTCATCTGTATAGGTACCTGTTAGAGACGGTCCAAACAGGATGTCTGGCCCCTTAATTGCGGGCTTCCTCGTGTCGGGGCCTCGCCCCGTATTAATGTACTAACTCGCCTCGGAAATGCCATTGACATTGTTGGTGCCCGGCCAACTGGCGGCTTCTTGCGAATTGCAGAACGATGAGAACCGAGCGTCTCTTGCCGAGAAATTAAAAAACGCTTTAGCTCGTAGAAACATGGTATTTACACGCTATTTTTCTTGGCACGTGTCTCTCTTCATCGACACATGTTCTTATCTTCAACAATAAGTCTTACACTTTATAGCTTTATCTGGATATATCTTCTTGTCTTTTATTACTTATAAAAATTTGAGAGAAAAATATATTCTCTTCGACAATCTTATGAAGTTTGAAATTTGATTTGGCAAATGTGTAAGATATATTTGAAAAATAAGTACTCAAGAATAAAATATGTACGATATACAATTTTAATTTTATTTAAACATATTTGAAAGGAATATTAAACAATAAAAGAACAATATATTCTAATAGTTTAACGACGCAGTTTGCACGATAATTTAATCGTTATTTAATCATTATTGCTTTGAAATATTATTATGTATGAATTATTTCCATTGTTTTATTAAAACTTGTAATATTAAAAAATTAATTAATTAATATGTGTCTGTGAACACATGTTGAATGTTAGCGGTAAAATAGATCTCTGTTTTGATGTTATGCCGGTATCATAGAAAACTTCTAAAGCCTTCATGTTGGTAGGGAGACTAGCTGCAATATCGGCTATATTTTGACGCATCATGTGGCACCCTCTAACAATTAATCGATAGTCGTGATTTTATTAATTCATAATTTAAAAATGTTAAAAATTTAAATTATGAAGTTTGCATTTTGTTATCTTCTTTTGTTGAAATAATTAATATCGTGATATAGTTTTTATTTTATTTTTGCACAAGTTTGCTTCTAATAGTAAAAATAAAAGAATATTTTATCTTTTAATACAAATCTATTATGCGTTTTAAAATACATATCCCGAAATAGTACACAAAAACAATTTTTTTTGACGATTCAATTTCTATTTATGACATATGGATTATTCAAACTGCATTTTTATTTTGTTGTTTTGACTTTTTTATTATATTTATAAACTGGATAGCAAGTTTGTACATTTTTAAATGAACATTTTAAACGTCACTAAAATATATAGAGGAAGGAGATATATCCACATTATTTTAATTAACAAATAGAATTAAAGATAAGTTCGAGATAACTTTAAGGTAAGTTAAGATTAGTAGATAAGATAAGTAGTTAAGATTAGAAGATAAGATAAGTTTTAAAAACGTAAATACTGACCTGTCATATTATATTTTCATTGTTAGTTATCTCTGCATTGTTCGAAGTGCATTTGAGCGGCTTTACAAATTACACCTGATGATAACGTCGTGCGGTATCTATTACGGCCGTTAATATTCAGACATGGTAATTAGCGCGAATCCTACACTGAGCTCGTTATTAATTAGCCGCTTTAACGAGTCGCCAAATTTATCCTACGGCAGCAACGCGAACAGAGAGAACTTCGCGAAGGACGAAAAACATTCCCGTAATTTTCACTTTCCGAGAAAATCCACGGTATGTACTCTACGTCCGTCGTGCAATCGGAACAATCAGAATCAAAGTGCGTTGCCTACCCGGATTGGGTAGGTCGAGTGATTAACTTCGTTATCCGGTTATCGCGCTACGGCTTATCCGCGAATTTTGCGAGAGAACCGATGGATGTCCAGGCCTTTGTGTACGGATTTCGATCGGGGCAAATTTGGTAGACTTTCATGCGCATCGATGAGAGTTTATTTACCCTCTTCTAACGTGATTCTATTTGTTCCTCCCAACGTGTATGGAGTCAAAGGAAAATGCGAGCTTTTTATCGAGGGAGAGAAGTTTACTAAAATTGTTGGATTTTCATTTTCATGCAAATAATTTGTATTTTTTTGTATTTCATCGTCAAAAGGATAACTTTAAATAATGTGCGATTACTTTTATTTCAACGCGATTAGGAATTCGTATATATATCGATTTTTGAAAATTAAAAATAAATTTTGTTTTCTCAAAATCACACATGTATATCATATATATGCATGATTTTTTACGCAAATATATATTTAATTAAAAAAAATATAGACAGAAGAAGAATATCTTTATATCCTGTTGCTTCTTAGATAGTAAAGAAATTAAATTCTTTTTTAATTTGCGACGTTAAATGTGCGGTGCAATTTTAAATTGGAGTAGAGATGAGCGCCACGCAACCTAATGGCAATTACGAGGTGAGAAATTCGCGACGACGGCACTTTGCCTAATTTTCCCTACGTTGCTTGAACGAGCAATTCGAAATTAGTGTCTCGACGTTCCGAAGCTTCGAGTGTCTGGATGCCTGGAAATTTTGTCTCCTCCTTCTCAATTTTATATTAAGTGTAATGCAAAGTAATTCAGTGAAATTAATTTAAGACAAGCTTTTAATATTTATTAAATATACAGCTCTCGCGCGAACCTCTAACTGGCAAGAAAATATTTAATGATCCTTTTAAGGAGATCAAATCTTGTTGAAATATTTTCTAATGATAAATAAATAAAATTACAGGAAGAAAATTATATAATATTATTATTAGAATATTTTTATTATTAAAATTTTAAGTTATCATGTTAGATAACATCATAATATTGTGTGGTTTGGAAATTCATACAATTATTATACATATTACGCTTGCAAAAGGCAAATAAAATTATACTTTTAAATTTTTACAAAAAATAATGAAATATTGAAGATTTCGCAATATTATAGTAATTTTCTAAAATCGATAACTGTTAACGCGACAAATATTTACGAGTGACGTTCAGTTTGCGATATCGATATCGTCGCGAAAATTTGATTCGCAGGAGAAATTTCTAGTCAGTAGTATTGGCTTATGGACTGTCACTGTTTAGAAACAGCTGAACATTTCTACAGACTGCATGATCCGCGGTGGCATAGTAGGATTCATCATCGTCATCTCGCGCGACGAGCCAACCGAGCTTTGAACAGGCAAGGGCGAATCCGCAAAGCTGCAAGTCAAGAGTTGATTTACTGTATTTGTCTTTGCGAATATAGCGGAGAAACGTCTCTTTGTAAAAATGCGGAAAGATTCGCGTATATTTGCGTCGTAATATCAAAACGCTTTGCTTGATATTGAAATAAAAACCTTGTGTAAAGGAAGAAATAAGAATACCATTAATTTTATCGGATATTCGTGGTGAAAAGAAAATACACAAGAAATGTCACATTTTTATAGAAGCTACTTTGTTAATTGGATTAAATCAATTCTTTTCTTTTATAACTTTCTCTCTTTCTTTTTTTAATAAAATATAAAATTAACTTTTTTATAAAATTGTTTATTAAATTAATAGTAAATTAAATATCAAACTTACGTACGTAATCAAGAATTAATAATATTTTGAGTCATCGAGAGATTTTTTTCTGCTTTGAATTTTCTTAATTTAACATGAATATACTTTTATATTTTAAGCATAGTTAAATTATTTTCTCTTTTAAATTATTTAATTTACAGTTTTGTCAAAAGCTCTTTTCAAATTTTTAAATGGAAAATTCGTTTACTGTTTATGTATTAATCAAACTAGAGACTGTTTAATTTCTATATAAATTAAATTTACCCGAAAATTTAACGTGAACGTAATTGAAATAAAAAGTAGGAGCAAAATTTTGACTTAGACTCATTAAGAATATTTAAATTGATTTCTATCTTTTTTATAAAAGTTATTATCTGATTGTCTTTTATATATTATAGTTATTATAGAATCGATTAAAATAATTAAAGCGGCATTATTTACTCAGTGGTAGCTATAAAAATATTCCAGAATCATAAATAATCCAGTAGAGGCTTTACGTTATTGTTTATTCATAAATTTTTGAAAAGCAAAATAGAAATGCAATATTAAAATAGAAAAAAATATCGTATATGCTATCATGTGTCGATGTTTTCCAAATCATTTGGCACAGTTAAGTTTTCGCAAAAAAACCAACGATTGGCCTGATTTTTCCAATCTCTCTGTCTCTCTCTCTCTTTCGCGTCTCTCTTTTCCTCGATTTATATTTCTCTCTTGATATCGACATCGCCAAACTTTGAAGTCGGCTGCATAAGACGATTAGAAATAGTCGAGATGTGAGTCTAGAAATCTCGCTTACCGAATGCTGCGAATAAAATTAGCGAAGTTAGTTAAACAACATTTCTTGGTGATTTTTCTGCAAATTTTTTGTAATGTGCAATTTTACGTGATAGAATATTTTACATTATGCCTGTTAAAAAAAACTTAGAAATTATCTCTTATTATTAGACATTTTCTTTAACCTCAATTATGAGAAAAAAAAATTAAAATTACATATATACATATTATTATATATATTTTTATTCTCCTAGAGAAAGGGCGAGAGAGAGAAGATTTTTGTTATATAAATTTTATATAAATTTTGTAGTGATTGTGTATTTTTTATTTAACTCTATCATCCGAAATATCTTTATTACCGAGATATCTTTGCTCATTTTTTTATCGGAGTATACATTATAGTATTCTTTGACAGAATCATTTATATTTACTTTTACACAAAGGAGCTATGATTCCCCCGCTTGAAATATTACGTGCATTACGCTGAAACGGCAGCTCATTCCGCTTACGAACGGAACATTTTCGCGCGTTTTACATGGACGTGACAAAATTTACCAGTCAGAAACTGGAGCACCGCACGTTACGGCGTTTTCCTCGCGTGTTTTCGCTAAGAGAAAGAGAGAAACAGAATCGAAAGTGCAAATTGAATTGAGAATACGTATACGAGGGAATTTTCACGAGAGTGAAGGAGGAGAATTGTGATCGAGACGAAAAACTTTGCTTCAATCTCAGCTGATATAAAAATACGCGATAAACGTTTAAGGATATATTCATGAATTTCTGCAAACTCGCGTGAACTAAACATCCCGATTTGCGATCGAAAATCTCACGAAAAGCGCTCAATTTGCAAAGCGATGATTTTAAATTAGAATTTTTGACGTATCGCGCCTATCATGCATATTTGAAAGACATTAATGTATCCGTAATTGCAGTGCATTTAGTGCGTAATAATATTTACATTTTTTTTATTAAAGTTTATAAATCAAATATGAATAACGCTACTTAAAATTTAACGAGAATTTTACAGTATAAATAAGGTAAATGTTGGAGGAAAACTCAAAATTATACGAAAAATTCAGATAAAATTAATTTGACAAACGATATATTAACATATGGATTTTAGTCTAAATATAATATGTATCAAATTATTATTTTAGTCAATAAATAATAATTTAATTCAATATAAATATGTATATTGAGAAATATAATAGAAAAATAGAAAAAATAGAAAAATATAAAAACACTAAAAGATTTTTAAAGATTTTTAAGATTTCATCGCTCTCAACTATATCTATACTCTAAATTCGAATCTTCTCAGAAATCGAAGGGATACACTTTGTAGACATTGGTGATTCAGATGTATCGATAAATTGTCGAACAATAGGTTAGTTTATAGCAAAATAGTATGTGTGATGCCGTTTTTCCTTTTGCAATCGTGTCTCTACGTTTCTTGCGAATCCCATTCTTTGCAACGCCATTCAGTTGGCAGTCGTCCAGCTAACGGCCATCCAATTTGTTCCTAAAAAAAGAGAAAAGTAATCGCTACATAAATCTTTACGTTAGTCGTTCCCATTATTTTCACCTTATATTTTTCCCGTGCTGTAACAGAAGAATATAGGCGTGCATGATTTATAAATTTTAAAAATGATATATCGCAAATAACCGTTTGATTTAGAGCATTCTTTCTTAGAGAATTACGAAGCCACAAATTTATTTAATTTAAATAATAATTAATGTAAATCCAGAAATCTTTGTGTTTTTTTTACACTTTTTTAGGAAAATAGGAAAATGTATTTCCTATATAAAAAAATATCTAAACTACTACCACTAATAATAATTCTTTAATAGTGTCATATAAATACAAATTAATTATATGAAAAATTTTTTTAAAGATTTTAATGCACTGAGAAAAAAATAATATTCAATACATCATATAATTTGATTAATAATGTTGTTGAGTTAATAAAATAAATCTCAATTACACCGATGTTGTTAATTTTTTCTCAGTATGGACTTTTCTAAAAAATAAACATCTTTGTTTCATTATTGAAGATTGAGCATTTATTACATAATTTATTAGAAAAAATTAGGACTTTTTTAAAGTCAGCTGTATCAGTTTTAAAGAACAATTGAGTAGTGATCGATATACCTACAAAGAGTAACATTCTACATATACAATTTTATTTGAAACTGATGAATTCGGATCAATCGCACGTTCTCTTACCAGCGAAAATATTTTCCTTGATGTTTGGAAAAGCACATTGATATGCCCAATATTTGCGATATTCGTGAATTATACTGCTCGCCACACATGTGATCCAGATTATTCGAATATTCGAATATGATTCTATTCATCCGTATGGAAAAAAATTTATAGATATTATTCATGGACTTTCGAATTACTTATGACGCGAAAAATCAAGCGAACAAGAGAATGCTGAAACAATACTGAAATCCTACAAATTATTCCGACTAGACTTCTATAGTTCGCTTGAATTATTTCGACGAAAGTTTTTTTATGACATCGCAAAACATTAATTTAATGATTTTTTCCAATATAAAAATCCAGTAACAAAAGCACACTCTGAGAATTATGTTATGATTTGCAATCATATTTAATGCTATTTAGTTAAAAAACTACACATTTAAAATCTCTGCGTAAAATATATCAAGAAAAGATAAATATTTGCAGTAAAAGAGATGACAAAATTATAAAATATTAAATATATTTATACAAGTATTTCAAAATATTTTTGTTTCAAGAGAATATAGAATTCAATATGAGGCTTAACTTTTTTTACATCTAGTGCAAAGATCAAATTGCAAGTTTGTTTAGATAAATAAAGATAAATGATATATAAAAGGAGATTTTCTTCTCTCGCAAATATTTTTATGAATGATGAAAAAATTTATTAATTTTTATTTATTCGTTTATAATAAAGTAGAGTTATACAAAAAAATGATTGAGAAATCTATATTATTTGATTTTTATTTTATCACGAGAAAAACAAGCTATGTGTATCTTTTCAAAAATGAATGTACAAACATGGATAATGGTAGTCCCCGAAGAGTTTAAGACGAAATAGATATGGACTTTTGATTCGAGTGCAGGAAAGAAAGATAATATCCTTTCATAATAAATATGTTTCTATTTCTGAAGCATGTCATAAATATGCGAGATAGTCCTCACACTGTAGCAAAAGTGTTTGCTCTTTTATGCAGATGTTTTGTTATGCATTTTATCTCATTTTTATTAGATTCTCATCATTTTATAATTTTCTTATGATATAAATTAAAAAACTAATTTCTCTTCCTCTCTTTCTTTATTAACGAAGAAAATTTTTTATTTGAATTATGATATTAATTACATTAATGTGAAAACAAAATTTTTATTATTCAAATATATTTTTATCTGTTTTAATTTCTTCATATATTGCCTGAAAAGAAATAAAAATTAGCTGCGTACGGGATTGAATCGAGGTTACTGAGAATGCCCGAGATAACGTAATTTCTTAGCGTGTTACTCTCGTGTGGAAGCTTTATTATTTATCCATGATTTGACCTAAGATGAATAAAATATCAAACATGAAATGCTGATTTTGGCCGTGCTCGAACAATGTGGGCGCCTTGTCAAGTAAATTTTGGAATGGACGACTCGTTTTCTCCGTCCGCTAAATAAAACGCCGCTATTTAATATGCAGAATTATGTGAATGAAGTTTATCTTGTTTATCGCGTAAATTTACAATCGCGTATTATATATTTTTGAAGAGGAAGAGTGAATTAGTTTACATATTTAAAAATATGTTTATACTTTATTAATATTTAAAGTTAGTTTAAATTTTAATAGCTTGCAAATTTGGAAATTTGAAAAGATTTGAAAATTTTGCAAAGATGGAAATTTGTCTAAAAAAGAATTGCGCATTCAACAATTGATTGAAATGTTAGTATGATAAAAATTAAAAAAGAAGTTAACAAATTATGAATATAATAATATAATAATATAAATTCTAATATATTAATAATTTAAAATAATAAAAAAATATATTTAAAAAAAATAGAATCTTTTCAAAATATTTTTCTCTCTTTCTTTCTCTTTTTTTTTCATAAATCGATGTTTTAAAAATTTTTTCAATTTTATAATAAAACATAGATATTTATTTTATTTTTACTATATTGTTTATACAATTTAGTTATTTGATTTTAATAAATTGTATTAATATTTTTGTTTTACATATTGTAAAATTAGAGGATTTATATAAATGAAACTCTAAAATTCCTTATTTATGGAATTTTTTCCGCCATTTGAATTAATCATAATTTCTTTCGCCAATTTTGATACAAGTTTTTTTAAGCTAAATTTAAACGCTTTAGAAACTGGGTGCTACTTGTTAAATATTAGAAGAACTACTGTAAACAATTCTGTCTGTGCACTATTTTAAATTCACTCTCATTCTCGTATGTATCTGCGAAGTATTTCTGAGGAACTTTTGTCTCCCGGTAATTAAAAACTTGCGGAAAATAAAGGTCGAGAGTCGAGTAAGTGTGCTAATTGATCCGACTTCGTGACGAACAATCGCGTTTTACTCGCCGGAACAAAGTTCTCGACTGCCTATTCGCCTCGAGGTAAATTTTCGCGTTTTCTCTTATGGATTCAGCGAATATATATATTAGTATAAAAGAACTTTATATTTCGATTACACACACCAAGATGATTTCTCGATTTATTCTGCCAATTTACAATTCTTTATTTTATTAAGTTCATGTACGTACGATATTATTAATAATTATTTAAATATAGAGATAATAATTTATATAGATTTAATATTTTTGATAATGTGAATGACGCTTTTTATATTTCACATATTTTATTATTTTATTAGCCGTTTATTTTACTTATTTTCTCGCTACTTATATTATTTAAATTACCATTTTGCTTGATTTTTTTTTTTGTATTCATTTTGTTCCACTTCAGAAATTATATTTATAGCAAAAATTCTGAAATTATGTTTCATTTTGGAACTTCTAAAGGAGATTCTAAATCCGTAACGAGGCAAATTCGGACATTTAATTTATTCGCCGCAATTACAGCAGGATAATCATCATCGGTGGCCACGCATGTCGGAAAATAGATTATGGCATGACCGAAACGACCGTAATCACAGTCGCGAGACCCAATAATTTGAATTCCAGCAATCGGACCTCTGAGCTTGCGGATCGATCCTCGTTAATTGTCGTTTATCAAGAGCTAAACCATTAAATTAAAGAGTTTTTCATTCTAAAAACTTCGGTTAATCCGTTTTTTTTCTAACATTTTTTCTAGATTGAAGTAACGTGACTTTTCATAAAAAAAATAATAGTATCAACATTATCTGTCTAATTTTATTATAGAAAAGAAGATATTCTTGAGAAAAGTTATTTTGAACGAGGCAAATGTAGAGACGAGAAAATTTCCCTCGAGGCAACTTGTTTCCGCGCGAGAAATTTGTTCATTATAATAATAAATTTGTTCATAATAATAATAAGCTTTGTACTTGCATTTTAACATTTATTTTTATGCTTTTACTTAAAGATCTTTCCTCACATTTGGTTTAAGCGCGAGATGACTTCCGATCGGAAATGTTCGAAATAAGTTAGCGCGACATTGGAATGGGATACTTTGTGGATTATCGTAAAAGTATATAGCGTCAAGAGAGGCTAAGAGTCGATTTCCTGTGGACAATGGGATCATCGTCGGTGCTTCGGCGAGAAGAGAAAAATACGCGAGGAGACGGCAGTTACGTGTCTTGTTAAATTTGCTAGAAAACGAGGCACGAAATCGCCGTTTCAAGTGGAATGAGATCCGTGTGTAGAAAATTAAAGTAACAATTTAACATCTTATTGCGGCGTAATATGAATTTTTTACGAATCTGATATTTTTCATGGCGCACTAAATAATTTTGTCGCATAAGAATTTCATCGTATTTTTTTTATAGCCTTTTACACATTTATATGTATGTCTATGTTTCTCTTTTATTGCTTCTTAATGTACTGTTGCAAACTGCTGCTCATAGAAAAATAAAATATAAATAAAATTGCTTTCTTGAACTCTCGATAAAGGGATTAATTAAAAATTAGAGCGTGTAAAGATAGAAAACGAGTGGAATTTAATCGAAGAATTTTTACTACGAGGTCACATATGGTTTATTTTTTTCGTCCTTTTTTTTGAATTGGATATGTGCATACCGTGTGTCTCAGATAACGAGCTCTGCCGTGAATTAATATCTCTCTATTCTCCGCGAAATTGCAAAAAGTACGAAAAGAGTTTGTGGAATCCAGAGAGAGAGAACATGAGACATGGAGTGAGAGATGACGGGACCGAAAGGAAGAAAGGTGAGTAACGTGCGCACGAGGGCGATAAAAAGGAAACGGGAAAGTGGCAGCCATACTGATGAGACGAACATCGTCGCCCGGAGGCTGATAAACCCTTCAAAACCTGACAATTTCTGACGGCTGCGAATTGCGAATTGAGAAGATGGAATCGGTGAATTTTTGATGGAATGAAAAAAATATATACATATGTAAAGACGTGATAAGGTTTTTAAATATAATAAATTATTCTCTCTCTTTCTCTATTTTGATTGCGTTGCCAATTAAAAAAATTAACACTTCAAAGAGCAAATAATAGGAATTTACTAATCTTGCAAAAATTCCTTTGAATCAAATGAAAGATACAGAATCAATTAAAAATAATAATAAAGAAGAAGAATGTATTTATAACAATTAACTATTAAAAAAATTGATGTATATTGGAAAAATTTTGTTTAATTAATTAATTAATTTCTTTAATTAATTTCTTAGTTTTCAATATCAATCGCAGCCATTATATTAACATATTATCGAATATTATCATTATGATTCATTATTTTATTGTATTCTCCGACTCAAAGTACCTCAAGAATCTTGATGCTCTTCTCAAGGAGTTCTCGATATTCACGTGGTTCCATTATATTGCATAATTAATTAGATCGTTATGCAATGACTGTTGCAACATGCCGGCTGCGAGAAGCAACGCCAGGTCCCAAAGGGTGAAAGGACCCATAGGTCTGAAAAGAGAACTCGAAAAGGGACCCACTCGAAAAGAGGGAAGGGAGGAAGAACCTCCGCGTCTCGTGGGTCCGGCCACAATAATCTCCATTGTTTCTAGCAATTAACCCTCGCGCCTATCGTCCTGGTAGGAAGTCCTGTGGCCCAAGGAGTGGAAGTTCTCTGTCTCTCTCTCTCTCTCTTCTTGTGGACGAATTACGTCTCTCGATCGCGCGACACGTGATTGGCCGCCATTGTCCGCGAGATTCACAACGATCCTGAACAAAGAGCTCCTCTGTCATGGTGCCCCATTGTCTCCCGGCTTGTTTGCGTTATCCGCGAGAGGCCGGTTTGCGTTGCGCAAACTTCGACCCTTGACATGAACTCTACCTCTCACTCTCTCTTTCTCTCTCAGGCTCCCTTGTCCATCTCTTTTGCCTCGTCCTACTTGCGCTCCTCTCTACTTGTTTGCCTCTCGCTCTGACTCGGCATTTCGCGCGCGCTGATATCCTTTACGCGCGTTTCACCGAACGACGACTCAATTAAGTTGAGCCGGCTTAACGCGATTATTGCAAATTCTCCGAGGATCGGAACCGGATTCGAATGCGGCTCGCTCATCAGATGATCGAGAAGAACGAATAGTTTGCTTCAGCATGAGCCGGGTAACTGTTCGATTCTAAAACTCGTCTCAGAATCATATTAGAGAAACTTAATCTCAATTTATTTCTTTATCTTATTCAATTCTACGTATATATCTTTACGCGAATTTCCGAAATTTCTCTTTTTAAGAAATAAAAGAAATTAGAGAAACTAGAAATTAAAAGTTGAATCTCTCCTTAAGAGGTGCTAAAAATTTGTTTTAAATCTTCTCTTAAAAATTGTGCTACGCCACGTTGCAACGAAATCTTCGACATTTTTCTGCTTGGAAACAGTAAAAGCTACAGCACTTCTTCTCCGGTGATTCTTTTCGATGTGTCGTTTCGTTCCTTTCCTCCATTAAAAAAGGAAGAAATCAGTCGAAGACAGCCGTCAGGTGGAAACGCCTATACATCGTCTTACTCTCGTGGTTACGAGGACGACAGTAGCATGCGATAAATTTCCTTCCTCCGTCGCTTTCCTCTTCCGTCACTCTCTATATCCTCTATGTCGTCACAGGCCACGCTAGTTGTCCACGTTCCCTACTTCGGAGGATGATTTATTAACTCTGCCACGTGACCCCATGGAGGATGTCAGAAAGTGGAAATGTTCTTCCTGCCTATCGGACTTTATCTGTATGCTCCGTTTGTCGCACGATGCATAATCGTCCTGTGCGACTTGCAAGTTTCATTCTTCCGTCAATCGTTTTTCGACACTGCATTCATTGTTATTTTTTATTATTTTTATTATTTATCTGAATTATTTATCAAACGAAATTATTTTTTATTTATCTGTATTTATTTCTCCTTTTTTTTATTTTACGCACACACAGAAAAAAAGGACATTCTTGTTTTGAAAATATATTTAGTTTTAACATGGAAATCTTGAAATGAGATTATATTGCGTTAATTAAAGAAAAATATAATATTGCTTGAATAATTGCTTGCTTGAATAAAGCCATTTTATATAGTTCAAGCAAGAAAAATACATTTTTATGATTTAAGATTTAATTTTCTTGAATGGAAAAGAAACAATGTTAGATAGAAAATAATATTTTTAAATCAAAGATTATAATTTTCTTAAAGTAGAATTAAATAATTATATATTCTTGAGGTGACAATTATTAAAATAAGACTATAATATTGTTGAAATTTAAAATTATTAAATTCTTCTAAGAAGATTATAAATTGTTACATATATACAAAACAATGAACGCATTAGTTTAAATATATAAATTTTGATTTGACATTTATTTTTTTCTGTACACGCAATAACGATTTCGTCCTTTCTTCTGCTAGTTTTATTGTACAGTTGCAGTTTATGAATTAATATAAAAATATTTTTTTTCTTTGAACTGGGAAAAAATGGAGCATTGTGTGGAGGAGAATTAATTGGACGGAAAGTTTTATTCTTGTGAAAGCGAGTGTATTACTACAATTTTGCGAATAAATATATATGTGGAATACATTACGAATGATACAAAGAATAGACTCGCGTATCTGTCTATTTAAAAAAATTGAATTAATAAAAAGAAGAATTTTTCTCCCGAGGCAGAAGAAAAAGAGAAGCATGATGCGTAATACGATAGAGTTATGTGTAATAAAGCTTAATGAATTATCACGTATAAAATGCATCGCGATAATAAAAGCAGAAAAATGGATATTCTAAATACTTTGCGAGAGATTATAATTGATGATATAAAGATGGCTTTAAAAAAATTGATTTGTTGTAAATAGAATCTACATTTTCCACGAAAAGGAAACGCTGACGCTTATGAAAATTTAAGGGCGATATTAATGGGAATAAATTCGATGCAGTAACTTGCAATAATTGATCAACTTTTCGATAGCATAATCACACTGCGCACGCTATAAAATATACAGATTCACATTCACAATTGTAAATTATTAGTTCGGAGCATTTCGGATTATCAAGATTATAATCCTTTCGATAATTTTAAGCCAATTTTTCTCAGCGATAAATATCGCTTAGTATTAAGAATTCATATTAAATATATACAATTGAAGATGAGATTTTTTTTCGAATCGCAAAACTGCAATTTATCAATGTAGCTTTATATAAAAAATTAAATTATTGTTAATAGAATAACATCAATTAATAAATAAATTGTTTGATTCTTCAAAATTTTAACGAGACTTTCAATCTTGACAAATAACCATTGCAATAATGTTTTGCGAAATTCTTTATCAAGTTTCATGAATGATCCGTTACGTCTTTATTAACTCAAAAATTCGCGCGGTTTACCACTAATCCCGAGGAGATTAATAGCATCGTAACAATATGAGTAAGAACTAACAACAACAGTGCAAGACGGAAATGAGGAAGAAACACACGGATAGCGAAAATACATCTCGAAGAATTATCGTTGCGGGGAAAGAGAACAACGAGCTTGAAGGGGCGTATGCGATGCAACGGGAGCGTGTTTCACCACACATGTTTCGTATCAGTTGAGCTCGGAGTGCGACAGATGAGAACCGGCAGTCTGTCAGCGCTGCGCACAAAGAGCTCAGTGGTTCGTAATCGCTGATGCGATATTTAAAGAGAGAGAGAGAAAATTTTCAATCTTTTTTATTAGAATTTTAATGAAAAATTTTGTTGTCTCAATTTCCTACAAAAAACGAACGATTGATCCGAAAAAAATTCTTTTCTAGAGAAAAATAAAATTAGATAAAAATAAAATTGGATGAAAATAAAATTCTTTTTGAGATAAAAATAAAAATTCTTCAAGAATTGTAATCTGAAGAGAAATACTTATAGATTTTTATATTTTTGTTGCCTTTTTTTTGTACAATATTGCACGCACGTAATATTCTTTAATAGCTTGCACTTATCGTTGCCTACTCATATGGCCGATATCTTGCGGACCGTATGGAACTAGAAATGTTTAGCGACGATACCATTTTATCATCTTGCTTTCGGGCCTGTTATTTATCACTGTGTGATATCGTCGACGCCCTTCGCAGCACAGCATCCGCTTTTCAAATGGTATATCTAGGCTGCATTGTAAAACGCGCACAGAAAGAATTTTTTTCTCAAAAATGTTTTCCGGGAACAAGTTGTTTTTTCGGCTACAGGAATGACATGCAAATATGCATGGAAAACCGCATGGAAATATATTGAATATTGAATTTTTCAAATCTATCATATTTTCAACTTCTGAAAATAGAAAATGTGCGATGTCTTAATTTTATTCGCTTTCGATTAGACAATTAGGTGAATAATTGAGAGAAAGAGAGAGAAACTTTATACTTTAGAGGAATTGTCAAAGGTTAAGCTATTTTCGATTTGTGAATAGTTATCTGTAGGTTGCTATTCGTAGAGATGTCGAATGACATTTTAAGATCGGATCAATAAGCAACAAATTAATCGATTTAAAACGGATTGTATCATATTGTTAATTTTAATGTACTTTATTCATAGTAAAAAATATTTTTATTAATTTTATTTTTGCATTAAATTTCTTTAAAATAAAAATATTTTTATTACTTTTTATTTTTGTATTAAATTTTTACTTAATTCCCAATTTTTATTTTTAATGTTCAAAATTGATAAAAACCGTTCTAAAATTTTCTTTCAACGACGATGAAATTTCTAATATCAGCGATTTTGCGACATTCGATAAAAGGATAGCAAGGAATTTGGAAAGATTTTAGAGAGGACAAGCTTTGAGAGATCGATGCGATATCTAGATACACTGAACAATGGCGCTGTCTACGACGCGCGGTGAACCGTCTGACATCGCGATCTAAGTCAGAGTAAAGGAAGTTCTATCTTGAGATAATGTCGGGATGCGTTGCTTCGGGCTTTGATCTATCGTCGCGCAATTAGTGCCAACGATGGCAAAGTTCGACGATGCGGAAATTGCTGCATCTCTGATAGATTATACGATATATTACGAGAACAATTAATTATAAAAAAATATTCCATAAATGCAAATAAATTTTAAATACTTTTCCTAATCAATTTCATTCATAAAATGAGTAGCATAAAATAAATTATGATAATTAACATCGTACGCTGTAGATAATTTTTTATCTAAAAATTAAAAATAAGAACTTTTTATTCGAAAATTAAAAATAAGATAATTTTTTATCTGAAAATTAAAAATACGCGTCGAGCAAATTGTGAAAATAAATTCAATTGATCAGCTAGGATTGATATCTAGATTTTCTTTACATATTTATTTCAAAATAAATAAACTGATTATCGAAAATTAATTTATATAAAATTGTCAAAACCTGTAATATTATTTGTAAAACGTAAAATGTAATATTTTACCTGGGGATTTTAAATTTACTCCATCTTGATACATTCATGAGACGAACATCTGTTGTCGAAATACCAATTTTAGTCGATACGACAACGACATCCTTAATTACACGCGTCTATGCGATGTATCGATGGGAACAAATAAACATGGTAATTTCAGGTCTCGCAAGTTTCCTCGGGTGTTGTTATCCATTAGGAACACCTGTATGTCATGTAATCACAATACAACACCGCCATAAATGAGACCAGATGCAGCGGGTATGTATTACGGACGCACACGCGTGTGCGACATCGCAACAAGAGGCGCGAATAGCTGGTTCGAGGATACCTCGGCTTATTGTCAGTGCTTTTCAACCGGTATCGTACGAGCATTTTGAATTTTCCGATGACACTATTGAATTATTACATTGCTATCTTGAGGAAACAGCTGTCTCATAAAGCTGACATCACATATTAAGTACATAATTAAAAATTGAATTATTCTGTACAACTTTATAAAATAGGTTTTCGATTGATTGATACATTTTTCAGAAGCCTTTTCGAAATATATGTATATCTTTTAGGCGAAGTTATTATATTTGCGTTTTTAAAATTTCGGATCCACGAAATAAATGCTTTAATTAAACTCGCACGCGCAATCAACAAGAAATTTCGGTCCATTAACGGCAGGCTCCAACGTGCTGATTTAAGGGGTAGAAAGGAAGGAGAAAGGAGGACGTTGAATCTACGACACCGGGGGTGTTGTCGTGCTGACTTTTAATTGCGCACATGGTCGACGCCTCGCATTCTCGATAAGGAACAATTATCGCCGATAGTCTCGGAACAACGCCCCCTCGCTCTAGGCTTTACGTACACCGGGTGTCGCGAGCGAGCGAAACAATGGACCCTCTTATATTTCGCCGCCTGTCCCACCTTAGGGGCCTTTGTGCCGAGAAAAAAATGCACCTCATTTGGCCTCGACTCGTTGCACAATGTGAAACGCAGCAGACTCTTCTAGCGCAGTTAAAGCCGTGTCTGTCATTTTGATTTATTTTTCGTAGGAAATTAATTGAATCCTTTTTTCGAGCCACTTTCGAAAATTTCTCGAATTTTATCGTTATTTTATCAATTCTACTATGAAAATAAAAATGAGAAACATTACATAAGATAGAACTATAAGAATCATAATATATACCTACAAGAATTATATAATATAATATTAAATATAATATTAAAATATAATATATAATTATAAAAATTATAATTTATTATTTTTAATTTATTATTTATTATTTATTATTTTTATACATATAAATGTAAATATAAAAATATGATTTCATTATTCTAATTAAATTCAATATATTTCTCTGTAAAAGGGAATTTAAAATATTTATACATAACATTCAAAAAATTTTATTTTTAAAATAAGACAATATTAATCTTCTTCTCTCTCTCTTTTTCTATTACTTTTTTCTTTCTCTAACTGCGATCGCAAAAAATACCCCAGGATTAAGTCATCGATGAACGTCGAATGACGAAATGGTGATCTCGCGAATTTTATCAAGGGACCGTAACAGACGAAAGAGATTGCTGCCCTCCGGACGGGGACGAGCTGCAAATCGCATTAGAAGATTTCTGAGACGCGACGGATGCAATTACATGAAAGTTCATTTTATTCCTCCGTCTCCGTTGAGGGAGAGAATTGGCTTCCTGAGATAATCGAGGGAGAAGGAGGGAAGCTGCGAGATTCCTCGCGAGCACACGGTTCGTCGATGAAGGCGAATCGCTTACGCAATCTGGGATTTAACAGAGGTGAGGGGGGACAGGGATAGGGGAGATGAAGGTGAGAGACTATGAAAAGTTATCACCTCTATCATTTCTGCATAATCGACTCGCGACTCATCAGCGTCGACAGTAAGATATCTTATATAATACTCAACTACTATATTCAATTTGAACGTCATAGGCAGATCATTTTTTCTGCGAAACGTTGCAACTCTCGTCTCTAAAAATTAGCTGTCAAAATTTTCGCGTGTGCGAAAATTTGAAATGCATAGAAATAAAAAAAGAAAAATGAAAACATGTCATTTGAACATCAACCCTGAGGAGTCGCGCGAAAATTCCGCAGCGTTCCTGGATATGTCGGGGACAGGAGAGCGCGTGGATCCTCTCTCGCGAACTATCCAATCATCTAATTCCGCGATGCAATCGCGACGCATGCGCACCTCTCTGTTTCTCCCTACTCTCCTCTCTTCCTTCCTCCCTCTTCTCTGGAAGAGCGCTTTGGAATGACCAGACCTCGTTCCGGTTTCGGCTCAGTGTCTCGGCGCGTTTCGTATCGTGTACATTGCGTCCACCGCATCCTAGGCAGAGCAGGAAACATCGAGGATGGTCCCGGAGATGATTATCGTATGTCGAGAGTATGCGAAATTTTCCCGCGTCGAGACGCGATCTATTTTCTCATTTCGAGCCTTCCGCAAATTCAGTGAACTGTCTCCTTTTTTCGAAAACGAATCGAGACGATCAAGTCGGCGGGTATCGAGTTTCTCTAATGATTGAACAAGTAAGTTGTTTCGAATTATTATCAACGCGTAAATTATATTCGAAAGTCGCCATAAATTAATTTGCATTTTTATAAAAAGTATGATTATGAATAAAAAATATTAATGAAATTTTATTACAAAATGAAGAAAAAGCGACTTGATATATTATAGAATTATCAACGTTTAATATATCGCAAAGAAAGAAAATTAATCTTGAAATTTTGAATCTATATGTATGAATTAAAAAAAAGGATATTCTCATTTCGTATACTTTTCATATTTTATTAATAATCACATTTAAAAGCTGTCTGATATTTTACAACTTATTCGAAAAAAATTAATTATAAATGAACTTGAGCAAGAAAATCAGTCGCGCATATCGTGATAAATTGCTTATTGTAATATATCATATATGCGAATTGCATTTCTGATTCATGTAATTATAGCTATAAATCCAATTTGAGAGATTTACAATGTGGGATCGGCGAGAACCATCGTTTCTGAGCGATAACTTATCTATTCTAATGAGAATAATCCGGTGCGGTTTGCGCAAGGTTTCTCGAAACGATAAAAGATGCGTCTCACGTTCGATTCATTGCAATTCGCTCCTCTTTTAGCTGTTTGCAAATTATTATTTATTGCACGCTCTTTGCAACGTGACCACGCGTGACGTCGCCGGTTTTGCACAAGTAGCAACTCGACTCACATTTCACGGCCACCCTCGCTTAAATTCGATCACGGTGGCTCTTTAACGTCTCCAACCTCTCGCCTCGAACATGAGGATGATAAATGCTCGTAAATACGAAACTCGAATATATTGGGTGGCGAAAATAATTTTGATAGTAAGCAAAAAGTTTCCAGCGGCAAAATTGCAACTTTCAATGAGTATTCTCGATGAAATTATTTAAAAATGATTTTGCTTCTTCAAAACTAAGAAAAAAATGTTTTAAAAGGAGCAATTTATTTACAAGAGACATCAAATTTATGCATTTTGTTAAGTGAAGATTATTGTTCGCTTAAGAAATTAAATATTTAATGTTGCATGCATTAAAAAGTCATAACAAAATTTAGGAAATTTGAAAGAGACAACCCTTCAAGATTCTGAAAAGATTTTCCATTTAAAATTTAAATTGATATTAAAATCTCGATACCAATTTATTAAAAGTTTACAAATGAGACAAAAATAAAAATTTTATTTTATAAAGAATGAGAGAAGAACGAAAATGAAAATCTCACAAAAATCGATAGAGTTGAGAGTGTATTAAATCAAGATCGAAAGTTACATGCAGTCTGTATAGTACAACAAATCACTTAAATATGTTGCAATCAAGAATGCATCGGGGATGAGATCCACCATCAGTTTGTCAGTTGATCGATTCGAAAGCCGTTTCACGAGCAATTGCAAGTCTACACTTGATCAAGGATTGAGAACTCTCGTGGGAAACGAGAGGGAGAGAAAAAGAGAGAGAGAGAGAGAGAGAGAGAGAGAGAGATAATGTCCAGTAGTTCCGGAAACGTTTCGTGAAACATATTTCCCCGATTCCCCCGGTTCCTTTTTCTTCTCGAGTCTTTTTGTAGAAGTCAATGGTCCCCACTTGACGGTGATTCTTTGTCGACGTCCTTTTGGACCCGCAGGATTACTTTCAAGAAGAAAGAGAAAATAAAGGAAAGAGAGCGAGATGAGCGAATCGTGTTGATAGGAAGTTACGCCAATTCAAAAATTCCGGCTATGAAATTGAATTCTCGCCAAAGATTTGCGATATCAAGAAAAGGCAAACGATTCTTGTCGAAATAGTTTTACTTATATCTCTATCAAAGCAGTCATAGAGTCATGTGAAAGAAATCTCTCTTTGCGTACTTCTTTACATTTAAATTTTTATCCAACAAAGAATTATGTATATTGTATATAAACAGAAAAAAATTTCATTCTTAAAAAAATTTCGTATTCGAGCGATAAATCGATTTAGGGCACGATTGTCTTCACGAAACCAACGTATTATCGTCAGACTTGGATTTCCGTTCCCAATGTTGGCAAGCGTTTCTTATCGCACGAATTTTTCGCCTTATTTTCTTACACGTCGGTTGGCGAATGCAATCACGTGAGTAGTTCTTTTTGCAAATGGGATTTGCAGGAATATTGTTCTGCATCGCAGGAGACGCCGCCAGGATTGTCTCTGCTGTTGCGGAGAGACAATATTTGTACAAAAAGTCTATAGCGTACTATTTTACATAAAAATTACTATGAAATATTGCATTTATATATTTATTACATATTTATTATATATTTATTATATAATAATAATTATTATTATTACATATATATAATTATCGTGTTATTACAGAGTACAAAAATCATACAAAGATTACCATTTTTATGACTACAGTGTCATATATTAGCAACATTAGCCGAGAATGGTAGAAGAAAATGAGAATTCTCGTTGACCTCATTCAGTAGCGAGTTTCCCGCCTTATTTTCTCGAGTCAACGCGCGACTTGGCGCAAATATAATGGCGCCACGTTGTTAAACGCAACAATCGCAAACTACGCAGATATATTTCGTTTTACAGCGCTCAGAGATTATGTTGTCGTAATATTTGCGGTCGCCATTATATGATTCGTTTTGTTTCCTTCTACTTCCGTTGCTACTGGCGTCGAAGTGAGGACGAACGGAACCGCATTTTCCTTTGGAAGGTATCCCGAAGAAAAAGAAATCCTTCGGGAGTAATCTTTCGAGGTAATCCTCACTTTTGACGCGAAAAGTCAAAGACAAAGAGTAATTTGATAAGAAGAAAATTTCTTTTTTTTTTTTAAAGAAAATAATAGATAAATAATAAATAATAATAATAAATTATTTCGAAATTGTAGGACCTCTCGAATTTCCCTCTTGCTTTTCAATATTTTTTCTTTACGATTTAAAGTCCCAGGATTTTCTCAATTATTTTGACTACAGATAAACGTGACAATTATCTTGATCGAAATGCAAAAGGCATATTAACGCAATTAACGTGCCATTAATACCGCGGATTCATAGCCGCGTTTCGCTTTGTTCGTTTGTTTGTTAGCCACTTATCATATATTGTCCTATCACGAACGCATAAATTCCAATGTACGGCGGTTATGTCTGTCGGCGACGTATTTCACAGAGAGAGGTATTAATCTCGTGACTGCGAGTTTTGGGAATAAAAAAAAAATAGGAAGAAGCTATGCGCTAGAGTTTGCATCACATTTTTTTCTATATACATGTACATACACATATATATTTCTGTTTTTTTTTCTCTTTATACACTGCCCGTCATTCGCAGAAATATGTGTAATTAATTACGCATTAATTACTCGATATTCACGAATAAACAGATGGGAGATAATTCATTCTATTATATGTAAATATATATATATATATATATATATATATATATATATATCTTTTTCCGCCCCCTTTTCACTTCAATTTTTATCTTTGTTAAAAAAAAAATTATCTTTGGTATAAAAAAATTGTAAATTTTTGATGGCTACTTAATAAGCAATCTTAATAAAGCACCTCGTCATAGCTTTGCGGCGCGCAAACGTTGGCTGTTTGTGCGCGCAGGCATATTTGCAGAGATAGCGGTTATCTACGTCCAAATACGACTTCGTAATATCTTGTTCCTCTAGAGTGAAGAATAATTACGATCGATGCGCGAATTAACGGGGTTTGCGAATTTCGCAACGCAATCATTATAGCTAAAGAAACTCGGGGGAATAAAAAATGGCATTTAAATTTTCATATAAAATAACATAAATCCATTAGAAGAAAATATATGAAAATTTTTATTAAAAATTCATATATTGTAAATATTAATATTTCATTTCTTATCGCTATTACTGCAGCTTTGTTTAAATTTAATTAACATATATTGCACGGTATTTTTTAAGAGAAATTTTTTTATTAATCCATAAAAAAGTCGTAAAATTGTATTTCAGTAAAAATTGATTCTCTTAATGTATTTATGCGCCAACCATACGCACATGTGCGGTGTATATTAATATCTTATATTTATCTTCCGATTATATCGAAATTCAACAAGCGGAAGGTAAAAATTTTGGTCGGCGAGCAGGAAATCACAGATTCACAAGTAGAAATTTCATTAAAACTCATATTTGTTTTCGGATATCGCTAACGAACGAATCCAGTTCTCTTTAGTTTACTAATTCTACAAAGCAGACAGATAGCGAGAACGAGCTCTCGAGAATTATTGGAGAGAATGAGAAGGAGAGGATACTCTGTATTTCTGTTGCTCGTTGTTTACCATTTCAAGTGCAGCAAGTGCAAGGAGTAGATTTCCGTTACCGGGATGTTATTTTAGGACGAATCGGTGAATTTATGAAATTGCACATGAAATGTATGTTTGATGTAAAGTTAATGTTTTCGACTAGTTTTCGAGGAAATTAAATGTGCTAAATATTAAATGAGTTTTATTAAAACAGTTATTAATTTCTTTTGAGTTTGTTTGACAATAATTCAGTCAAACCGCCTAAAAATATCGGAATTAAAAACATTTTAATAAAATATGTTTTTAAAATTTTTATAAAATAAAAATAATGTATATACACAATGTATATACACAATAAAAATAATGTACAATATATACACAAAATTATACAAGTTTATTATATTTTACATAACTGTTTAGATATTATTATATAAGTGTAAAATATCGCGAAAGAGTTAATTTCAGAGATTCGTTATTATTCTTTAAAGATTCATTTATTCATCCCTCATCTTTCAGATATGCTGTCGCATCATCCTGGCATTTGTCCAGATCCGTTCGAGGTCCATTCTACAATCTCATTCTCGACATTGGTATTTTTTTCTCGCTTCGTTGCGGTTCTACATTATAAAAAAAAAAACTCGTTTCGCAAACTCAAAGGAACGTGCAACTTCAGGGTTTCGTTGCGGTTCTACATTATTGAGAATGAGATACTTGAAGTATCTACAAAGCATTTCTATTGGTATTGCACTTATAGGTTTTTATATAATGACGTTTTTTTTTATAAATTAATTTTTTATGGAAAATTTCTCTCTCTCTCTCTCTCTCTCTCTCTCTAATCGTTGAAATTAAATTTTGTATATATATTTATGTGTTTGAAAAAATTAAGATTTATAAAAATCCTCTTAATATTTATAAAATATAGTCGACTTGAAAATAATTAAAAGATAAAATTCGATCGCGTATTATTTCTTATATCTATATTTTTTTACACCTCTATATATTTTACATATTTAGATATTTTTATATCTATTCATGTCTTTTATGGATTACTTTTCAAAATAAATTAATAACTTAAAAATTATTGATATCTCGAGCATTGACATATAACTCTCTCTTTATTCTTCTTTAATTCTTTTCATTCGTGTGATATCTTTTTTCATCGAGTTTATTTGCTTTAAGCTTATTCAATCATTTTTCTTATTATCTCAATTTCTTAATCATGTTCTCACGCAAAAGAAGAGACCTTTAATAATATACTATTGTCAAAATAAATTACAAATAAGAGAGGTGAGGAAATTGCAATAACTATCTGCAGACGTAAACAAATTAGAAATCGATTGCTTCGAGAGAAAATTACATGAGCGAGGCGTGCCAAATTACGACAAGCTGGTAAGTCGCTTTTAATCGTTCACGGATTCTTACAATAATTCTATAAAGCAAAATTGACTTTGTAGAAATTAAGCGACATATAAGTAGATATTATAAGTAGATATTATCGTCGTTTTAATTTATTGCTAATTATATATTTATTGCAACTTATTACATGATATTAACTCGTCACTGATGATTTTATGTATATGTATGATTTGATTTTCTGTTTATATTATATTCTTAGAAGCTTTAAATTTTAATATATCACTTTCAAAAATATTAGTTCAAAAAGTTTCTAAATTTCGCTTAATATCAACGAAATCAATTTTGTTTTATAAAATTATTTTAGAAATCCGAATGATTAAAAGCGATCTGCTTGTGATTTTGTGTTGCCTCGCATGTAATTTTCTTTCGAAGCAATCGATTTTTAATTTATTTACGCCAACAGATAGTTGGAATTCCGTTTCTTAGATTTGCAATTTAAAAATTTTCAAATTTATAATTTCGAGATCATTTTTCGAGTCATAAATGGTTTATTCGGCTATATGTCCGCGATATATCTACCGGGGAAAAATTCCACCAGGGAAATTTTGTTAATTACACGTCGTTAACATTGTTAGTATTTTCAACGCATAGGTATTTTTCCGCACGAAAATGGCGCTCTGGTAATTTTGTTCGCGTTGTGTTCGCGAGAAAAAAAGAATAGTTCAATATCTGCGGCCAGTTTTCTTTTTCTGCTCGCGATAGGACTTCGTTCAATCTTTTCGTGTATCTTTATACGCTCGTCTTTGAATCCGAAGTAAATTTTAAAAAATAATACAAAAGATTAGAAATCTTTCTAGAAAAAGAATCTTTTTGTTATATTATTACTTTAATCGAAGAACTGATAAGATTATAATAAAAATTGTTATGATCGTTTTCCAAAAAAATTTTTTTTTTAATTTGTTTTTAATGTTTTTAACTGTAAATGCTTAATATTTATAATTTCTTGCAACTTTGTATTTATGTATTTATTTTTATACTTTACTTTATATTCATATACATTGTATTTGAAATGTATTTAAAAATAAATACATTTTGTATTTATTTTTATACTTTATACTCATATACATTTCGCGCACTTTATCACCGCTAGCTGCTTGTTAATTTAAATGACGTAAACATGCTCTTTGGGCTTGCCCCGTGGCTTTTTCGAATTCTTTCGTTCGCAAAAAGCGAATACAAACATTAATGCGCTGCGCGTGTCAGCAACGTTTTCGCTTGTTGCGCAGTTAATTGTTTTATTAAGGCAATTGTCAGAACTATTCGAAATAGGGCTGGTTTCCATTTCACGCCTCGTTCGTTGAGCCTGTAAAAGAGCGTAACAACGTGATCCATATTAATACTCTTAGAATAGGAAACGCGTCATTACATATATATTTAGATATAGAAAAAAATTAGAAAATTTATGAAGTTATTAAAAGATTTAATTAAACATTTAACATTTATAACATAACTCTGTAAAATTTCCTAAAAAAATAAGGTCACATTTTCACAATTTTCGAAATAAAGATATTTAAATAGTGATTTATTTTGAAATTTCATGTAAAGTTGAGAGAAAATTAGCGTATCTTTTATAAACGTTTTTTTATAAAGAAAAAAAACTTGTTAAGGAAGCAAGAGAGCTCTTTGCGAATAAAATTCCAATTATAGTACAAAGTGATATAATGCAAAAATATGAAATTTCCTTATCGTTCTTGCAGAGAAAATCACGAAATCTACTAATGTTATGATATCACAGACCTATACAGAATGTATTTGAAATTTCTGTACTTTTTGCGAACGTATGTCTTCGCGTGTTACTTTGCGCGATTGCGGGGTTAATATCAATTAACAAACGGGAGCCCCGTCGTTATCCTTGAGCACAGACGGATGCTGCGATGAGAATCAGCGTCATTATGCAGTCGTTATCTCGGGGATAACAACTCGCGCGGAATGCATTTCGCGTGAGAAACCAGACGGCAAGACGTTAAACGGCGCTCTCGAGGCGCCGTCACGTGTAAGGGATGAGGGACGAAAGATGAGGGGATGTGCTCCGGGATTTACCGTCCTTCATCTCCGATTCCGAGGATTCTGTTTCGCGCGCGTCCCGCATATGTTCGCGATAAAAATCTTCGCGTAATGGATATCTCGATGCATCGTCGTATTGACAATTGCAATATTGCAATATTGACATGCTAGATGCATTCGAGAGAGTCCGGAGTGAAGCTGTCATTTCGCAAAATCCCTTTTAAATGTATGAAATTGCACATGTTTGCGAAGAACATTTATTCGATATCTATCCGCGAAACAATTATTCTTCTCTGTTTACTTTGGATATTTTTTTCTATTTGTCACTTGTTATTTTGAAATTCGAATCTGAAAAATCTCTTACTGTTATTAATTAAGTAATTAATTTTTAATTTACAGAGTTTCATTATTTCTACCTCTGTAAACAATTATGTTGGTTTTACCGAATACTTTTCTTTATTATTTACAATCTTAGAAATTATTGTTTTTTTTCTTGTTAACAAATGTCAGATTTACACTTTTTATTCATAAATGAAATATATACTTTTGATTAGGATTAAATAATCCGTGAAGCCTATCGTTCTAAGATTCCTTCGATGAACCCGACATCCGCTCGTGTAGTAAATGACGTGACACCACACGAACTATCGTGACATAATATTTCAGTGAAAGAGAGAAAGAGAAAAAAGGGAGGAAGTGTCTCCTTGCGGTTGGACGACCTAATTACTTGAAAGCCTACGGGAAAGAGCACGCGCGAAGGATCGTCCGCCACTGGAGGCTTTCAATTTAATTTAGTCGTCGGTTATTGCGCGTCTTCGAGACACTCGGCTGCTGCGGCCACCCGTCTTCATCCCTTTTCTCTTCTCGCCCTCGCCCTGCAATCTTGTCGCATCCTTGTTGCACTCTTTGACCTTCTCCCGCGGCGCACGTGAATCCGCTTTCGACGATGACGACGTCGTTGCTCGTGTACCCATCAATTTGGGCGTCGCCCTTACACGCTTTCGAGCTTTCAGAGCTTAAAGCGAGAACCGTTCGTCCATTAAGCTTTACGCCGCTGCTCTTTGTGAGACTCTCGATTCAATTATGTATGTCGAATAGTGATACGTGTCGGTGTATAATAGCGTTTTCGCCTTCCCATGATGAAAAAGCTCGCGAGCCCATTTCAATTTGGGAACTTACCTTTGAACGAGATTTTTCAGACTTCGATTGAATTATTCGGCCATTTTCATAGAATGACGCGCGATATTAAATAAAGGTTAATTTTTTGCTTAATTCGTCTTTTATTTTATAAAGCTTCCTTTCGTTTACGTAAAAGGGTGCAAGGTTTGCAAAACTCGCTCATTATTCAATTGTAAAAGTTTAACTCAAGATTATTATTTTTTAAAAATAAATACGTCCTTTTCTCGCAATTATTTCTGAAAAAAAAAATACATTTTAAGGAGATAAAAATTTATGAAGAATTTCTAATAACCTTCCGCACATTTTTTTTTTCTCATTTCAATGTAATTTTAAATCTTTTTTTCGATCCGGATACTCTTGTAGAATCAATTATTAATTAATTATCTCTTTTCATTTATTGTTAATTGACTTAAAATTTATATACATATATAAAATTTCAAATACACTTGGAGATAAATTTAATGCTAATCATTTATTTATCGAATCGTCTCACATAAAATCCTCCTTGATATTTCCAGCCTGAAAACCGAAGAGACTTTGTAAGAGGCACACGAGAAGGTTTCAAAAGTAGCTTAAATTTTTCAAGTTTTCAGTTATAGTATAATATTTTCTTCTCTATCTTCCTCGCGAAGCAAATAAAAATATTAGTATTACTTCGCTGAAATAGTACGCTTTCGTTTCGAATTCGTCACTCCGAAGAAGCGAGCAGCTCGAAAGTTCGTCTTGTGATAAAGATGCTCTTGCTGCAGAATTATTGATGGCGACTGCTCCTATAAACCGCTTTTAAACTTTCGCGCATTGAGAATAAAATTGTCCGTTGGGAGAGGCGTTTCATCGCTGGTGCTGACACAGATCTTTCTACGAGGTTTTCAATTATTAACAATTCCGTTGCCGACATGCACGTTCTGGAAGCAATGAAAAACGATGGCTTTCGATTTTTCGATAGAATAAGAAGAAATTATATTTGTAGTCACGTGAAACATATATAACTGAAAAATATAGGAGGACATTTTTGACAACTGAATAGAAATTGATTGTCAAGTCAAATAATAGGAATATAATAGATCAATTTCACGCACGGTATTTTTATTTGATTATATCTTATTTTACTGCCGTATTCGATCATCAGAAAAATAGTTTCCCCAATAAAAAATATATAGAACATTATTTTTTATTTGCACAAAATGGTGCACACGATATGATATTTTTGTTTTATCCGATGAGATATAAAGCTTTATAAGCGTCAGGGATTGTGGCTGCAAGCGCGGCACAAAGCCCCGATAAAACATTTAATATTACAACAGGAGCTAGTCATATTTTTTCAGCGATGAATGTACATGTATTTTGATAAAAAAATGAAAAAATGAATCGCGTCGTTTCATTACTGTGTTGCGCATCAAGTGGGACAAACTATTCGACGATTAACGCCATAAAATAACATCGAGTGTTACAAGATAATCGTTTTCTTGTTTCCTTTTTTCCTCTTGAAAGATAGAGCGGGAAAAAGTTCTCAGGAAATAGAAAATTATGAATTATTATTTTGATTAATCATCAATTTTTATCGATTCGATTTTTAATAGTGATTATCACTAGAGTATTTTGAAGTTCAAATTTTATATAATTAATCGAAATATTATGAAAATTAAAATTAAAATTATAATGAATTTATTAAAGTAGAATTGTATTTATTTTAATTTAAATCATCACGTGATTTTTGAAAAATAATTTCGAAGAGAATGTGTACGTGTGTGACATTACTTGCATGATATACTATGTAATACACTTTATATCTCCTCAAGTTTAGCCCCTAAACTTCTTGACGTGCTATCGATTGCACCGAACACAATTTCGACGTCCATCTAATGCCAAAGCTCAAGAGACAGATGACTCGAGTAACTGCGCGAAACGAGGAAAATTCAACGGCGACGGAATTCGGTTGGGTTTAATGAAAATGGATGGATGGCGTGATAAATTATCGCGAGGTCGGCATAGCGTCCGTTTTCGCTGAAGTTATCATTTTTTTTTTCGCAGCACCCTATACGGAGTAAACGCTGATCTTATCTCGTTGCGTTTAATTCGTTTAACGACTCGAATCTCCTTACGAAGTTTACGAAGTTCGTCCGTTCGACGCGGGAGCGTTAAAAAAAGAAATTACAAACTCCCGTAAATAAATTGCCTCGAGCGCGTCGCGTCGGTTTATCCGATTTATGGTCGCCGTAACGCCCATTAAATACCGTTGATTATTCGCCCGCGTCCGGTACTCGGATACTTAATGTTTTTTATTTGTGAAACTTCGGCGCAAATAAATTTCCTTCTTATTTTAGAAATTAATTAGAAAGCGATAGAAATCCATACGTCAAAAAAGTTAATTTTGATTATAATAATATAAAATATATGATAAGACATTTTTAATATAATCCACATATAAATCTCTTTATTTTTAAACAATTCTAAATTTATAAAAAAATTGGAAAGATGATTAGCAAGTGTTGATAACAATGTTTAATATATAAAATTGGAAAAATCAATATGTACATCAATGTGTACTGTAAATAATTGTTAGTAAAATGCACGCTTCATAATATTTAATCTTCTAAAAGCTCTTTTCGCTAAAAAGGAAAAAAAATTGGAAAAAATAATGATAAAAAATAGAATTTTAATATATGTACATTCTAAAAAGATATGCGTGCTTTTATTATATTAATTCATGTACATTGATTCTTCCAATTTTATGTATTTATTCTTACATATTAAAAGATAAAATCATTGTTATCAACACTTGTCACTCATCTTTCTAATTTTGTTATAAATTTGAAGTTTTTTTTAAATATAAAGAAAGACTCGTATATGAATTATATTAAAATTGTCGACTATATTTATCATATGTTATAATCAAAATTGTCTCTTTTGAACGCCGAATTTTTGCCGTTTTTTTATATGCTTTTAATTAATTTCTAAAATTCAAAAGTTTCACCGTGTGCCAATTTTTCATAAATTGCACATCACGTATGTTATCGCGCGTTGTAAATATACACAATTTTCGCGGTATATATTCTCTCTTGCCCTCTATTTTTTTCTCGTTTTTTTAAACAGGATTTATGTTCCTGTAAAGTCATCCGGGTGTGTATGATTTCAGAAGAAGACAATTTCCGGTTACAATAACGCGCCAAGCAGCCGTCTAAGCCGACACGCGCGAAACGCAATACACGTCACTTGACAAAGAGCTTTCGCGGGGGCTTATAAGCGATTTGCTTGTGCATTGTGCATATATAAACATTAAACTCAGATTACATAGTCGGTTTCTCACTACGGCGCCGCGATTCCGTCTCGTATTGCAATATCCGGATAACGATGTCTGTATCTGATGCAGGATTGCAATTGTCCGTACAAATTCGTCGTGCAATTAATTCGCAATGGTCGCCGCAGCCATTAATAAATACAAATTATTCGGCGATCGAAAAGCTACTGCCATTTTCACATTATTTGTCCCTGAATAAATAATGATCGCCTGTAAATAATTGTTAGTAAAATGCACGCATCATAATATTTAATCTTCTAAAAGCTCTTTTCGCTAAAAAAGAAGAAAATTGGAAAAAACAATGATAAAAAATAGAATTTTAATATATGTACATTCTAAAATAAAAGATATGCATTGCTTCTATTATATTAATTCATTTTATTATCGTGAAAAAATCATACATACAAGTAATCTGATTTATCAGAATAGTTGGTATACATATATATAAATGAAGAAACATATGAATGCAACATATACATTTTAAAAATATTTAGAAAAATATAAATCATAGAATAATACATACTTTTTGCCAATAAAAAAAAAACGATAAGAGATTGATTGATTCGGTGGCACACGAGAGAAAATCATCTGAAAGTAATTACAATTAAAAGAATATTTTTACATGTGTAAAATTATTTACATAAAAATATTGTAAAAATACTCTTGTGTTATATATAGAATAGTTGGTATACATATATATAAATGAAGAAACATATGAATGCAACATATACATTTTTAAAATATTTATAAAAAATATAAATCATAGAATAATACATACTTTTTGCCAATAAAAAAAAAACGATGAGAGATTGATTGATTCGGTGGCACACGAGAGAAAATCATCTGAAAGTAATTACAATTAAAAGAATATTTTTACATGTGTAAAATTATTTACATAAAAATATTGTAAAAATACTCTTGTGTTATATATAATAATACAATAATAATTGAATTTTATATAAAGCACAAGCGCCCAAAAAAAAGCAATTTTTCCTGGAAAATTATTTCCAGAAAATGTATTTCAAAATTTGCAGAAAATTCACGGTACACGGAACATTTTAAAGAGAGAAAATCGTACTTCCCTTTTTTCGGCAATTTTTGCCGATTCTTTTGTTTTCCTCTACTTTCTTTCAAAGCACGTTTAGTCAAGACGACAATCTCTCCCTCTTTTTTGATTCCGCATTTCTCGTAGTATTCCAAGGCCGTGCCCTTTAACGGGCATTACATTAATTACGAAGCCGCCGCGACGGCGGTCATTAAACTCTTCTACATCGATGCCATTTCCTTTCGCCTGACTAATGCCGTTCTTTTTGTCCTTTTCGACTTTTGGCTGTTGATCTTCGAATATCACTGATGATTTGTCTGCAATTCCACGATTTTTTTAAAGAACGCATAGGCATTCTTAAAATCGAGTCGGCTTACAATCAGTCAATAAATTTGGACAAGTAAGAAATTGTTGGAAATTTCAATTATAATAATTGATTTTTTTCACTAATTTTGATCATTTCAATATTATCACAAAAAATAAATCCTTAATTTATTATTTCGTCGTATTTTGACAAGAATCACTACTTGATTATTTGAATCAGATTTGACTATCGATTGTAATTCAAAATATTGCAATTCTTAACAAAGAAATATTTGGCATCATGTATACTTGGTAAGATGCTGTTTTTCTATGCTAGTATGGATGTGACATTTCCAGGAATAATGGCAGGTAATGTATGCAACTCTGTAACTGCCAAGTCCTTTTTTATCATAAATGTGACTCAAGTTAAAGCGATGTTTTTGTGACAATTTATTCAGCCGTATTTAGTTTGATGATTTTCCTTCGTGTACTGTAAACGAATCAGTCTTGCTCTTTTTATTAGTCTTATTTCTTTATAAGCGATTTTAAAAGATATGATATAATATAATTCTATATACATGATTTGTACTTTTCTACAAATATTTTAAAAATACGTTAAATTTATATTTTTGTCTTTATTTATACATATAAGTACTAACTATTCTAAATCGGATTATTTGTGATTTTTTAATGAGAGCAACATGAATAATTAATATCAGGAAAATGAAATGAACGAACACATTTTGCAATGGTTATATTTACATTTATATTTCATTTAATGTCGAAGCGTTGTATCAATGTATTCCGCGAGTAATATATACACATTCTTTTTATTTAAATAATAATAATTTTTGTTAATATTTTACAAAAAAATGATAAATGTATAAAACTCTGTGGCTATATTTACTTTAACATTGCATTAAAATATATCATGTATTAAATAATTTACACAATTTTTACTTCAATAATAACACACAATATTTTTACAATTAATATTTTCTAAATTCAATTGATATAAATTTTTGGTCGGATTTATCTTAATTATTTTAATTTTATCTAATATATAATAATAATTATTTATTTTAATTATTTTAATTTTGTCTGTTGTTCATTGAATTTCATTGACTAATGTTGGAAAGCGCGATAAAGAATTGTTTCTTTTTGTGGTGATTTTTTGTGTATTTATATTTTGCGACCCATTTTTTTAGAAAACCATTTTTTTTAAACTTCTATGCAGCAGATGATAAACAAGTGGCAGAAGCGTAAACGCATTTAACGTGATGCCGAGGGCGCGAGCGCGGATGATAGTTCGTAAATCACGTCGACGGCGCATAATGACGCATAAACGCGATATTGCGATGTCAAAACGCAAGGTTATTCAATTTTGTCGCATGCATAATGCAAACGTGGGCGCGCGCGGATACATAAAATGTACGCGAAGCATAAAGTCTCTCCTTTTTTTTTTCGCTCGATCAGAAGTGCGTGAAAAATCGCGGATATTTGCGCGAGAGCTCGATAGCCCCTCGAGAAAAGGGGAAGAAACCCTTAGCCCTTTAGCGTATGCGGTTCGCTGACGCGGTGTCACATTTCGTCTCTTCGGCAAAAAGCATTTCGATCCATGAACGCTTTTCGCATTTGAAGAACATCAGAAGGGATGAAACGGAAAGGGGTGAGAACCCGCAGTCATATCCAAAGACACGAAAACCGACACCTCGCCGGGGAACTTGAAGGGCTTTCACGATCATACGGGTTTCTCGTACATGAACTTCGATGCTCGTATGTAACATTAGCTGACAATGAGTAGCAGCTGTCGAATCCTTTAATTCTAAATTCAACTATTCTTGTTAATAGTATTTTTCTCAAATTGTGTTTTTAAATTGTTGAAGAATAAAGTGTTTAAAAAAATTAATTATTAATTAAATTTAATTAAATTTGTAAATATTAATTAAATTTGTTTAATAATTAATTAAATTTGATTTTTTAATATTAATATGTATATGAAAGATATTTTCTTCAATATAATTATAAATAAAATATTTTTTATGTGTGTACATGAATCATAGAAATGTAATTCTTTTCAACGCATTAATTCTTGCTACTATGGAAGCGTATTTTAGGAAATTTTTAATTTAACGCCTCCTGAGATATTGAATTTTGTAATTGAAAAATTATGACAGACGATTATTTGTAGTTTTTAGATTCACAACGAAATATGTGTCCATTTTTCGAGACATTCTATGTATTTTCAGCGCAAGTGTCACGGATTCCCAGATATGGTACTCGTGACATTTCATTCTCATCCAATTAACGATCCGCCAAGAATAACGAGGAGCTCATCTCGAGGTTGGCAGCGGAATAAAGTGCGAGAAAATACGCGGTTGTCGGCGACAACAAGATGAATATCGCGAATTTGCGACAAAAGCCGTGGAAATATTTTACTACTAGATATTCTTTTGTACGCATAATCTCGTCTATTTGATTCGCCGGCCTTCTTTTTTCATGCGAGTAACTCTTGTAATTCAGCGATTTAGTAAACGATGTCACTTTGTAACACGATGTCACCTTGAACTCCGAGCGTTTAAATTAGCATGCCTAAAGGACGAGAACAGATATGAATCGACCTCTTTTACCAGATCTTCAGCGCATTATTATACGCTTCTTCATCGCTAATGTTCGCCCTCCTTATCGGCTCTGCGCAGATTTTTCTAATCGACTCGGAAAACAGATACGGGATAAGCTCTACGAGATAAATTTCCCTTGCAATGTTAAAGTAAATTTTTCAGGGAGTTAACATTTTCTTTTAAAGTAAATCTTGCATGTGTAGTTTTTCAAAATTATAATGTAAATTTTGAAGTATAAAAAAAATGACGACCAGCAGTATTTTCAGACTACGATTATGTTTTGCCGAGAAGTGAGATTATAATTATTCAGAAGCATTAATAGTTTACTTTATATAGATTTTAATTTATACGATAGGCCTCAATAATTGATTTTGGATATTTCAAATCTCTCGTAGCTCATTTTTGTACCTTCTATCCTTTAATTGATTATGGCGAATATTATCAGCGAGCGCCAGCCACTGCGTTTAAGTCGATTCTCCGGAATCTCTAGAATATCCGAATTGGTCGGCGACTAATTATCGAGGAAAAGAATGCAGCCGATAAGTCTCGTTCATCCTTAAATCTCATGAAACTCTTCCTTTCCGTCTCTTCTTTCCTCTCGATAATCCTTCCATCTTGCCGTCATTGTCTTTGCAATTTCATCCAATTTATCGGCTGTGAGACGTTCAATCACTTTCATCTCGAAGTCTCATCTTTTTCTTTCTTGGTCTTCGACAATAATTAAATGTTCTCAACATAAGAAAAAAAATAATAGATAGCTTCGGATATTTCTTGCCTTAAAAATAAATTATTTTAAAATAATTCAAGTATGATTAAAGATCCATTCATTTTTTAAATTTAATCTATTTAATTTATACTAATTAATTCAAGCATGTATTATATATTAGTAATTTATACTAATTTATACTAATTAATTCAAGCATGTATTATATATTAGTCAGTCCAAAATTACGAAAATTTTATTCTAAAAAAACAGCAGAAATATATATACATATATAAATTATCTTGTATAAATTATCTTGTAATAATATTTTTCAATATTTGCCGAAGATAAATTTTTATCAATTTAAAATAATTCAAAGATTTGAGAAACAAAGATAAGATTTGATCTTGATAAAAATTGGAGTTTATTGAAAAAATGGCCAGCGGTTTTCTAACCGAAATCAAAAATTCACGTTAAGATTGTCTCGAAAACAACCTTACCCTATACTTTGTCGCGTTCAAAAGTTTCTTCTTCGAGAAGATAAGGTGGATGGTATTTTCTTGAAAGGACGCCACCACTCTTGTGTTTCTATTCCGAGCTATCCGATTATCAGGCGCGACCCGATGCAGCCCGAAACTCGGCTTTCAAGTAATCCACATATCCAGGAGATCACCGTAAGGCCAATTTGTGGGGATTTGCATGAAATTCTCCCTCGTTCGGCGTCTTCCGAAAATTCCTAATTCCCACGAGGATTTCATACTTTAAGCCTCTTAATCAGCATCTTAAACGCGTCACAATTCGCGAGAACAAAGCACGATACAATAAGCTTCATGTTGTCTCTTTTATAAGTCAAAATATTTTTCGTTATGTTTTATTATAGAAAATATTTTTTTAAATGAATTAATATCGTAGAAAAATAAATTAGAAAAATATTCTACATTTAAAAATTCTATTTTAATTATCTAATAATTTTTTCCTGGATTAAATAACAATCTAGACTAAATATTGATGAGATAAATATTTAAGATTATTTATCGTGATGCGACAGAATTGAAAATCTGAATATATTCTAAATCATGCATTATTTTCTACTCACAAAATCATATGAATATATTCTAAATCATGCGTTATTTTCTACTCACAAAATCATGCCGTGATATCCGTTTATTTTACAATCATAATTCTTATTATTCTTTTTCTAAATTTTATTCTTATAATTTCTTAAAACTATATAGATTATTAGAAAAGAGTTAATTTATATTTATAAGATCAATTTAGTTACAAGGAAAATAATAAAAAAATTAGATATATTTTTCTTCTTGCCTCTATAATTATAAATTTCTGATTCAAAATGTTTCAAATATCATGTACAATCATTAAAACGGTACTATTCGATTAAAATCGAAATGTGAGGAGAATGACGCGCGATTCGTAATGATGTCGCCCTCTCCGTTTACGATATTGAAAACCGCTGTTGATATATAATCCTGGAGCCAGAGGAGCATTCCTGTCATGCGCCACGGCGACGAGATGAGGAAATAAGAGTCTGCGAAACCCGAAGAGAACGTTCTACGTGACGAAGATGTGGAGCAGGAATGAATGGCGATCGCGCGGACTCACTCAACCTGGGTGTGATGCTTGCCTATTTATCAGGCCCTAGTGGTCATCACAACCTTTTTGAGTGAGCGAGCGAGATAGTCGCACCAGTCATCCATCAACGAAGACGAAGAAGTAAATTCCAGATTTCAATTCCTTTACGTTTCCGTCATATAATATTTAATTATGATCCAACAGCAAGAAAATAAATTAATTTAGCAGTATATTTTAGATAAAGCAAGTCTAGAATCATGTCGAATATTTCCATTTGAAAATATTTTATTATAATTTCACTATAGATGTATTTTTCGAATCTTATCAAGATAATGAACAAATACAGAATATTCAAATTAGATTCGTTTGACCGGTAAAATATTTCTCGGTGAACCTGGAGCACTCTTGTGTCATTCAAATGGTCGGAGGAGATAAGATCGCGGGATTGGCCGGGTCACGTATAAGGTAGACGTAAAATTTTTCCAAGCGTCACGTTTTACGTCAATAGAGAGTCGCTTATCTCGATCGTTCTCGGCTCTCGTTAGTCGGGCTGATTAATTCCGGCGCTGAGAAAGGAACTTGAAGATATTGAAATATTTAAATCGCGTCCACACAGATTACGATCGTCGGCGAAGAGCGGTCACGTTCCGTAATAAGACGTGTGTATAGAAGTAAAAGAGGCAGCATTCTGTGTATGTGTGAGTAAAAGGTTCATGGAATTGCCGCCATTCCTCGGCGGTTTTTACGGAATTCGATACCGACTTCCAACGCGTACTAGTGTCGTTTCTCATGTCGACCACCCTTCTGATCGTGTTATTCGCTGACAATCTCGCTGCGAGAGCTAAAAGCAATGTACGACGTATTAATTGAAGAATTAATTATATAACAATTATATAAAGTTTTTTTTAATCTTAAGAAAAATAATTAATAAAAAATACAAGTATTAAATTTTATACTATAATTATTTGATATTATAAATAAATAAAAAAAGAAGAAATACACTCTCGCGATTAGTTTGCATTGCGTGAAGCTTTATTTCTCGTCTTACTTTATAAAGCGAGAGAAGAGGAATCGAATGTCTCAGTTATGACGTTTGCGAGCCAGTAGAAATATATTGCCTGAAAGCTCGCGACTTGGCTTTTCGCCGAAAGGTTAATTGGAATCGCCCTATAAATATTCATCTCGGTCCACGATAAGATCATTCTCGTTTTAAATCGTCGTCGAGACGCAAATATCTCGCAGCGATCGACGACATTGAATTTCGCTCTTACTTTAAAAAATTTCAGCCCTGCAAAAATAAAAACTGTCTTTTTTTTTAATACTGATCTCTTCGCGCGCAGTTTTCATATATATTTACATTAATCATGGCTGTTCGCTGCAGTTGTCTGGCTGCAGATACGTGTTCTACTTGTGCGCCGCAAACGAGATGATAAACGATAGAATGCAGGAACGTCGGTCGCGCGCGCGATGTAATTAATCTCATTTTGCACAGCTGATTAATAATCAGTCTCGTTAATTTCCTTTGCAAGTGGAACAACTCACTGTGACAGTTTAGATAATAAAACAATAATTCCGAATATGTATTAATAATTATTCGAATAATAACAATAATAACAAGCAATTTATTTCACGCATAAAGCGATCGTGAATTTATTTGCGAGCATATCTGTTGTAATAGAATTAATGAAACATTCTCTTTAATATATTTTAAACATCGAATAACACATCTTCATCGATTGAATATCATTCGTTCATGGAATACCAATTGAATGTCATTGATGCGGCAGCTGTGCGAGGACGTCTCTCGAAACGAGATACATTCGTCGGCCGCTCGGTGTTTCGAGACTGATCGTATCGTGACCCGAGGAATCATGGGAATCACATGGTCGCACATAAATTGGCAGAAACGTTTGTCCACTCGAACGGCCGCTGATCGAAGTCGAAGGTCGATCGATCGTGACAACGAGCTCAACAACGATTGACTTGCGCGATCCGTCACGTCACGATTTGCCGCCGCAATCGAAAGGCTTCGAAATTAATTATTTCGAGGAAAACAAATCACGAATGCGGCAAATATATCGTCGTCTTAAATTACTAGCTCTCGCTTTCCTCGAGAAAAATGTGATGCCAGTCAGCAATTTATTGTATAATAATATAGGTAAAAAAATAAATGAACATCTCTAAAACAAGGAAAAGTTAATTTGACTTTGACGCAAATCTGGAAGATATGAGAGGCTCTCTGAAAACGTCGCGAGGAAGATGAGAAACTCTGCCAACAATACAATTCCTCGTCCTTGAAATGCAAGAGCCGAGTAGCTAACTACACGGTGAGACAAACACGTGTTTAAGTGCAGGTGCTTAAACGGCGAAATTAGAAGAACTGTGAAGGAGGACAAGGATGAGAATGAGGCGACGTGTGCATCCCAATTATTTTCAGATCTCTCGACAATTTGTTTCTTTTATTATTCATCACTCGCGCAATTGCGTTGCGTTATTTTAATGCTGCTGACGTAGAAAAACTTGGAGATAAGATAAGATAAATTATATATAAGAGATCTGTCTCTCTGGAAATAAAGAGAAGATACATTACATTTTAAAAGTTAACTTGAAGATAACACATCGGATGTTTGAAACTTGCTGTTCCGCTGCAAACTTTCTTGTATCTGTACTAAACTTTAACAATAATTTTCTCTATTGTTGACAAAAAATTTAGTGATTATAAATTATTTTGTTTCCACGCAATCTGTAAAAAATATAGACTCATTTTCACAATCTATTATGTAGAAAATCATGTGAAACAGTGAGTTGCTTTTCTTCGAGCTATTATTTTTCAGTATTAAAGAGAATTTGATAAAACACTGTTACTATAAAATTAAATTAAGTCCACGAAATGCGAGCAGCTACGGAAGATTAATACGCAATGACAATTCGTAACTTCGAAGAGAGCGATATAAAGTTTTCAAGGGGAAAGAGCGGGACACAGTGGCCATTTATTCGCCATACAAAGATACGTTTGAGAGATGCGACGGTTTGCATTCGATGGAGATAAAAGGATCCAAAAGAAAGATGGAACGAAGAAAGAGGGAAAAAGAGAGAAAAATGAGAAGATAGAAAGAGAGAGAATAAGACAGAGATACGACAAGTGGAGTCAAGTGGCATAGGCTCCGACAAGACGCCTCGCTTCTCCTCGACTTGTGCATCTGCTCGCGGTGCGTCTTTCCTGTTGTTGAATCTTCTCTTTGGAACATTTATCGTTAAAAAATGTAGATATTGACGAAAGAAATCGAACACTATCTCATCGAAAATTACAATGTAAAAGTTTGTTGTTACATCGGATATTAAAAATCCGGGCCTTATAAATATGTGCTTCCTATCTTGCTAGTAAATTTTAATTATCATAATAGTAATTTTAATTTTAGATGTATATATAAACATATGCAATTTGCATTTTTTATATTATAATTTTATTCAATTATTTTTTATGCACTCCTCTGACACATTAAATTATATGTACTTTTTATATGAACTTCTCCAGCATATTAAATTATATATAATGGAATTATTATATAAATGCGCAATATTAGCATAAAATAGTTTACGGAAATTTAAAATGTTATTTTTCATTGTCTCTCTGCTGGGAATACACTTGTTATACTTTACGGAGAATGTGTGTGTATGTGTTATGTGTAGAAAAATGTTAAGAAGAGACCGGACTGTCTGTATCTGTCAGATTTTCTCATCCGTTTTTAATTTTCAAACGCTACGTATGCAGCTAAAATCTGACATATAAATCGTATTTTCTAATTATTTTTATATCATTTTACTTTTTTTTCAATATGTTATAATATTTAGCCAAGTCTATAAATCAATCACTTAATATCTTCTTAAATTTAAAATTATTTTAAATTTATTTTATGATTATTTTCAATATTTACTTTTAATGTAATTTATTAATATAAAATTAATATAAAATTATTATCATTTCATCTTTAACCATCTGCAAATCTTGGACGATTGATCCTCCACTATTTTTAACGTTACTATCCGTTTCGTGGATAGCTGCACTTTGTGCTTTTGTCAAGTTTTCTGGATTTTATCTCGCGACACAATATAAAGAAATTCTTTCCTTTCTCTCCTCGTATTCTGGCAAATCTTGTGCTCCGTTCGGGGCAGGCTTCTGTCTTTTTCACGTGAATCTTAAGCGACATCCGTGACTATCTTTGTTCGCCGACCGCATGTATAATGAAATGCATCACATCGCTTCATGATGCGCTCGATGACGGTTACACGTTTGCTTCGCGTTGAATTTCTCAAAGGCAGGAATGCCTTTGAGATCACACAAACACTTTCCGGTTCAGCGATTCGGTTAACGGGAGAATAATTCCCTCAGTTAACACCAATCTTGCTTAGTTAAATCCTGTCGAATCTTACTAAATTACGAAAATGGCAAATCCAAAATGCATAACGTTCTAAAAATTTTAATAACAGCATTCGAACCAAAATTCTCATAGAAATTTATGGACAAAAAATTATATTTAAATATACATCTCACACTCACATTAATATAAAGTAAACTTACTTGTATTATTATGTGGCAATTATAATTTTTTAATTATAATTAATATGTTATATTTTTCAAGTTAAACATTAATAATATTTTTCAAGTTAAAAATTAATAATTTTAATTTTACTTTTTAATTTTTATAATATTATATATTTTTTTAATTCTATTGATAAAATTGATGTTTGACGATATTGTTTTCCATTTGAGTTTAATTTAAAATGCTTGATATTTCGAGAGCAATATCGAGATGACGAGTAAAAGCGTCGTAATAAAGACAAATTGTTTGTGCCTCATATCTGCCATCAGTTCGCCAGTGTTTGCATATCTTGCGCGCATGTCACGTTATGCAATAATGTTCTCTTATTGTGTGTCACATAGTCTCAGGGAAGGTTTAGCGTGCAATTTAGCTAGCTTGAAGCCAGCGTCGACGACGATTGGTATTCTGGGTGCCACGGCTGCGGGGAACAATTGCCATCAATTTGCAGGCCGTCGCGGACACGCATTCCCCGTCATTCTACATACGAGAGGCATCTGCCGCATCCATGTCTCGAAGAAGAGGAAACTCCTTGAGGAAGAAACTCTCGGAACTCGAGCTCCTCGGATGTACGATTTAATAACCTCGCGATAACAGTCAACAAATACTGCGTGATATTAGACAATAATTTATCTTTCATGTAGTGCGCAATATGTTTACTCAAGTTGAGTGAAAATATATTAAAACATATATTAAAATATATTAAAATATATATTAAAATATATTAAAATATATATTAAAAATATATATTAATTTTATATATTTTATATATATATTAATTTTAATATATATTAAAAATATATATTAAAATATATATATTTAAAATATATATTTAAATAATTTATAACTTTTTAAAGAATAATAGAAAAGAGAAGGAGAAGAAAGAAAAAGACAAGCGTAAAAAGAAATTGTTTTCACTCTTATATTATATTCCATCAAGTGAATCAATTCTATCAAAAAGAATGATATATGTTTAAAAGAATTTGAACACATTTTTGAATAATCTATTGAAGTAGTGAACCCATTTAGCGGAAATATTATGCAGAAGTGCGACGGACACTTAGCGTTAGAGAAACGAGAATATACCCCGGACTGAATTAATTGCGAGAGTTAATTAATTTCGGGATAACTGTCATCGCGAGCATAACATTATCATTATTATCATCGAGGCGAGCCTTACTCGTTGCATAACGTATGCACGTCGAGAATAGAGGCGATAATCTAGTCAGTCGTAGCCGGCCAATCGCGAAACAGAAACCCGAACGAACCGATTTGGTTATGCAATTGAAGGCAGGCAAGCGAGTGGAATGCAATTCGTGGAGTGCAACATGTCCAGATTATGTATATGTGTGTGTGTTTGTGGATAGGTAAGGCCGCGTTGCATTATTACATAGCTATAGGCGTTGCGTTACGTGTTTCAATGCCGACTGTGCCAATGTACAACATATCATTGTGTGGACCACTCTCCGCAGGTGCGCGAACCGCAAGCCGTCGCTAATGGAGAATCGCGAGTGGAGTAAGATGGCTTAATTGCCGCATCCCCGACTCACGTGAGATTATTTACGTGGATGCATTTTCGCGAACATCCACGCGAGTCTGCTTTGCACGGGAAAAAGGACGACGTTTGATTTTTTGCGCGAAGGTTTCATCTGTCAACGGGATCCGATTCGTCCGAGCGAATTATTTTTTTATCGAATTAATTTTATCGACGATTTATTGATCCTTAATTCCCCACAAATTTTTAATTTTAATACTTTTTACTTTTTAATTTTTTATTTCAAATATCAATTTTTTTATCCCCTTTTGTATGAAAGACACACATTTATATATTTCAGTATTTTATATTTTATTGACATTTATATTCAATATTTTATATTTTATCGACATTTTCATTAAATTTCCCTCTTTATTGTTTATTTATAATAATATATTAATAATTTTCGTTGGAGATCTCAGTGAAATTAACCTATATTTTATTTTATCATCGAATTATTTATTGAATCCTCAACTTTGAACACATTAGATTTCGTTAGCGATGATCTGATGGTGCAGTTTTCATTCGCCAATACAAACTTTCGATGTCGCAATTTTCAGTTCACACACTCAAGCACTCACACACAGGTAACGTTGGCAAAACAGCAGTGGAAAGATTCAAATTTTTTTCCCTATCATTGAAACCTATCTCTGTACACGCACGCGTGATTACAATGGGCGCGATCTCGCGTAAATCCGGAATTTTAAAATACGATCAAACGCGTTCCGAACGAACTCCGGGAGATAGAAAAATTCGAAACGATTGAAAGCCGACATGTTTTTTCGACGTAGCATCGTGTAAGCGAAGCAGGGGGAGAGAAAGAGAGGACAGAAATTAATAAGAATCGAAGTCAACGCGACTGTAATCAACAAATAAATACTTTTCATTTCAAGTTAACATGTCGCGGAAATGCCAATATTTCAAAGAATAAATATATACACAATGTATGTGATGTGTCCATTAAACATTAAAATATTGACATATAATTATTTTACGATATATATTTTATTTTAAGTAATATATATATATTATGTATATATAAAGTATATTTATTACCTATAATTTAAAAAAAATACTCGTTATGACGAGAGAGAGAGAGAGAGAGAGAGAGAAAAATGCCTGCTTATGAAAAGAAAACATATGATCTCTTTATGATTGTATTTTGTTCGAAATTTGCAGCGCTAAAAAAATTATGAAAAAAATAATATATCGCCACGTCGAATTACTGGAGAGAATTCTTGGGGACATCATTCTTGGGAACTCGAGGAAGGAACGTCGCGGGAGAAAGGGCCGCGATTCCCCTCTTCTATTTCTGAAAAGCCATCGAGGCCCTTGGTCCTCGGCGAAATTACGCGATCGTGACTGGTGGGGCGTTTGCTTCCGCTCAAAGTGCATCGCGAAGTGCACGTCGGCGAGGCTCGAGTGCGCTCCTCAAAGTGCACTAGAAACGGCAGCGCAAGATGTCGCATCTCTTTTCTTGCGAAGGAGGCGAGCGTCTCTATCAGAGGGAGAGAAAGAACACTCGTGATTTCCCTTGCCTTAACTGGAGGGTTGAGAGTGCGCCTGGATAAGGGCAAGGGCAACCAAACAAAGAGATCCGACGCCGGAAACGAGGGAACCCCTCGCATCGACGTACCAATCTTAATCACGATCTCGCTTTCGGCTTTCTGTTTAAAAATCGTTAATTTCTTCTGGTTATGCCGAGAGCGTTTTAAAAAATATGAAAAAAAATATTCTTTTAAATTATTCTCCCTAATATGTGTTTTAAAATTAAGTACTTTGAAATAATTAAACTCGATGATTGTTATCGAGTAAAATTAAAAATACAAGTATTTTTTGATTAATTTTATTCTACCTAATTTTTTAATTGCTTTGCGATTAATAATGACTAATATTTCTTTATTTATTATTAGATAATTAATTTAAATAATAATTAATTTATTAATAACTAATAACTAATGATTAGTAATTCTTATAATTCATTGATATCTTTTTGAAATAATAACTAAAGGACACATATACAATAATGATTAATAAATTTATTTTTTGATATTATCCCTTTATTTAGATAATAATGATGATGTAATATTAAATATAAAAAATTTGATTCTCTTATAAATCTCAACGAGATATTCGAGTCACGATTGAAAGAGATGAAGGTTTTAGCCCCTCCCCTCGCCGGAAAACGATAAACGTTTCTCCCATTCATAATTATTTAATCTTTTCCCTCGTCGGCCTCCCTCGCCTGTCTTCGCCTTCTTCCGGTCTCCTCAATATCCCGAAGGGCGGGAAATGAATTTTGCAGGAAGCGCCGCAGTCGTTCTAGGTGTCTCGTTCCGTCAGCGCGCGTTTACATCCCTCTAATCTCGATTCTAGATCGAATCAGACGAAGTCGTTAGAGAATCACGCGATTCTGCGTATCCGGCGAATGAATGGCCCCGACTGAGAAACGCGATTTCTCAGGAAATTTGATCGATTGATCGCGGCTTCGCACATCATCATCCCTCACACTTCCTTCGCCAAACTGATGGAAAATTGCAATTCGAACGTAGTTAGATATAAAGTGCTTTAAAAGTAACTTGCACGTGTCAGAAATGTCGGATTACTTGCAAATGAGCGTAACTTTTAACAAGATAAATAAAATAGCCTTTTTTAACTGTCAAATGTATGCGTGATATTTTTTGAAATTAATTTAAAAGTTTATTTTTTTGATATTCTTTTGAAGTTACCCCATATAAATCTAATTACAAATTGTCAATTATAAAATTAATTTTAATTAAAATATTGATCGTGTATTTTCACCGCGAGCGATGAATTAAGTTTCACCTAACTCAGATAATTTCTCGAGGAAAATTTTCTTTTATAGAAAGTTTAATAGCCCTTTAAAGTAACATAATAATTTTTCCCTTGTCTAAATACACTGTCAAGCGTATTTCCCGCGCAGAACGTCGCACTTGCACGTAACAATCTAATAATAAACATCTCTTTTTCGGAGCTGGCGTACATAAGGTGAGGCTAACCACGAATGAGAGATTAGACGGCGAGCAAAGCCTCGAGTCCTCCAGGATGTCCTTGCTTGTTCAAGAGCTTACACGCTCTTACGGTCGTTTACACAGGCGACAAGTCACACGGTGGTCCACGATAGGTCGCGTCTTGTTAGTAGTATCGGTGATAGTAGTGGTAGTATTAGTAGTCCCTTTTCCTCTGCGATATATTCGGTCGGAAGGACCTGTACGGGTCTGCTCCTGACCACCGACCCCATTAACTCTTGTACGGTGGCGTGTACCAACCCCGCGACCGTATCTCGTCTCACGTTTCCACTGGCGGGAAACCACCGATAAGAGAGGCACGGGTGACCTTTTAAATTGAATTATAGCGCGATTAGGATCGTTGCTCCGATTATGCCGTAGACGACGGGAAAAAGAGAAGTCATAAGTCGATTATTTACAAAAGAGATGGAAGGTCAACGGTCAGATCGTTTCTTTTCCCGAAATGTCGATTTCTCTCTTGCCTCGAAATTAAAGTGTAATTTAGTCATTTTCATTTAACATGCATTTTTTTGATAATTAATGTAATGTCGTTTTGATAATATTTTTTAGGGTATTTTGATTTACAACTCAATAAGTAATATTACATTATTAATATAAAGATAATTATCGAAAATATTGAAAATAATTTTACTATAAATTAAATTTAGAGTAGTAGAGTTTATAAGCAATTTATTTATTTTCAACTTAAATAAAGTTATATATTTTATTTTATTATTTTATTATTATTATATTATATTATATTTTTTCTTTTATTTAAATTATTAATTTAATTTGATTATCGCTATATTTCGACATATATTAATACGCATATATATGTATATTAGCTCATGTATAGGAAACACATATGTAGGAAATTGAAGACCCAGAATCTCTCTCGAGGATAACTTTATTTTCGTAGAATGCTCTTTATTTGAGAAAAAGGGAGCTTAAAGAGAAAGATAGGCATCGAACGACGGCGATTTATGACGGTAGAAATAGCTCTCTCATGACATACGACAATTTTAGAAGCATCGTGGCGCGTTATCCTTTTCGTGTCATTCCTTTTCGCGATGCATTGCTTCTATATATGCCGATAGATATTCCATGGATTTTTCCCAGAGCTTGATACGCATTTTTCCGGGAAATGGCGAATTAAGTGTGTTCGGGCTCGTGAATAATATAACGCCGTCGATATCGAGAGAGAAAAATTTCACGAGAGAAGAGAGAAGAGAATGGAAGCATTCAAAAAAATTTAACTTTGTTTTTATAGAAATAATATAAAAGCGAATAATTTTATAAGAATTTATAGAAATTTATAGAAATAATATAATTTATAGAAATTTATAGAAATAATATAAAAACGAATAATTTTTTCATAACTCACTCGTATGTTTTTGCGAAAAAATAATTAAAGGGCACGCATACCTAATTAAAGAAATCTTAAAGAGACGAATATTTTGCATTCGTGCGGGGTAATTTTCAAAGGCATCCCGAAATAAATTCATATATAAGATAATGAAAATTCGTTATCGTTGTAACAATAATATAATTTATAGAAATTTATAGAAATAATATAAAAACGAATAATTTTTTCATAACTCACTCGTATGTTTTCGTGAAAAAATAATTAAAGGGTACGCGTACCTTAAAGAAATCTTAAAAAGACGAATATTTTGCATTCGTGCGGGGTAATTTTCAAAGGCATCCCGAAATAAATTCATATATAAGATAATGAAAATTCGTTATCGTTGTAACAACACGTAGAAAACGGGTTCCATAATAGCGTAATTAGGGACAAAGCTGTTTGCAAATTGATTATTGAACCAGTTTCTACATTGTGCAGGCGACATAACGGCGGACACGACAATTATGTAAATTTTAATAACATCCGATGTTATAGATATGGATAGGACGAAGATTCTCGCGCTTACATAGTAATTATCGCATTACATCGCTATTCACCAACATGTATGAACGCGACGTAATGATTTATTGTAACGAATAGTTGGTGACAATTTGCATCGCGCACTTTGATTCGGACGGGAATGAATTATGATCCGCACATTATAATCTATTATAATTTACGTCAATCGTTAAATAGATAACAATAGGTCTTTTTCTATTGGAATAAATTTATCGAGTTCAATGTAATTTGAAAGAATGTTATTGATAGTCCAATTACAAAGTTATACGATATCGAAAGTTTGTTTGAAATGTTTCAGTCGAAAGCACATCAATTTCCAAGACCGTAAATAACATAATTCGAAGTTTAAATTAACTTGGAGTACACTTTTGCGGAATTCTACTTTATTTAATTTATTTCAAGTTTATTTACGTATAAATGACATTATGAATTGCTTAATAATTTATAATAAAATCAAGCTGTACGACACTGTACCAAGTTCCGCATTATGTTTTTTCACATTAATAATTCTTATGAGGAAAAAAAAATATATATAATATATGATTTATCATATACTATATATTATTATAGCTATTATATAGCTATTATGTAGCTATTATATAATTTTCAGGAATGAAAAATATTTTTTTATAGTCTATATTAATCAATATATATAATACATTTTATATTAATATAAAAATTTAGAATATCTTCATAATTTTTAACATTTTATAATTTTTTCTTTAGACACATACGTACACACATAAATATGTATAAAATTTATCAAACATTAATATAAATGCTAATTATTCGTTCTCGAACGATCTTATATAATTATGTGATAAAAATAGTAACAATTATAAAATGTAATAAAAGAGAATCGAAGAGAATTGTTTTTAGCCGCTTTTTTATAATTCTGCTAGGTACGCTTGCTTCGTTTTAATCGCAAAAAGAATATAAGAGAGTCGAAAGGAAAAAAATCAACACAGGAATCCAACGACATTTTCCTGATTTTCCTCTCGCTTTCTCTCTCTCTCTCTCTCTCTCTCTCTTTCTCTCTCTTTTTATTCTATGATCGTTACGCGTGGTCACACTGGCAATTAGATCGCACCGCTAACTTTTAATATCTGCCGCTAATAGCCCTTTCAGCAGCGCGCGTAATCCGATTTTGCGTTTTTACGCTCACGCGTACGGCGACCTGGGCACGGGTTAATTGCGCTAATTGGACATACGGTTATGTTTAGGATCGCGTAGAGGAAGCATGCGCACGTCTAATTTCCCTTTTTTGTACCTTTCTCTCGCTTTTCCCCTCCCCTTTTCATCGCTTTTTGTCCTGCGTCGCGTTGACTCGATTAAAAGTCTCTTTGTCGAAATACGCCAACTAAAATGAACCTATCTAAAACGAGGGAGAAAGAGAGACAAAGAGATAGAACGCATGTGTGTGCATGCGACAAAATTAATTCAGCGCATCGTATTAGTTTCTCTCGTTCCAGAAGCATTAAAATACGACGAAGATAGCAATTTCAAATGGCCGAGTTAAAGAAAAAACTTATGCCATTCATCCAGAGACCTGAACCATCAGTTTACTATTGTATGTTTTTTTTCTGAATTTATCTTCTTGAAATTTTACCCTGGCAGATGCAATCTTTTTTGCAACGCAAAGATTTATATTGATGACTTGTATATTTGTATTCATGGCAAGTTCGAGAAACTTTAATACGACCATCTATCTCTGTCTTGACTTTATTTAACAATAAATATAGAAAAGATATTCTTATTTTTTTCGATTAAAAAATATGTCGACTTTTTTTTGATATTTGACTGTATTTATTTGTAAAAAGCTTGCATTTTTATGTCATTGTATTAGATTATTTATTTCTTATGTGATTAAAGTAAATATTAATAACTTTAAATTTATTTTAGTACATTTTATTGATTACAATAAATACAAAGATAAATATATTTTTGCAAAAATATGATATCAATTATATATCTTAAATCATTGAAATTTTTGATTATAAATTCGATTTAACTCGACTTTATGGATCTATCGATTGTCATGAATTAATGTGGCATTAGATATCGAAGGCTAAACAAAAATGATGTTGTTGTAACAAAAGATTAAACTGATTGTTATTGTAACAAAAGATTAAACTGATTGGAATTCGAAAATAAATATATTTAATCTCGAAACACTTCTTCATATCTCTATTCGTTATATTTCGAACAGCTAAATACCATGAAATACGATAATTCGGGTAGTCATGGCATTTTGCGCCAGCTTTCATTGGAGGATTTTGCGAAACGACAGGTACATATAACAGGAATTTACATAATCCTACCTCTTCGCGTTATGTAATATATTGTCATGTGGGAAAAATTTCTCCGTCGAACTTATTCGAACAATTTCATGATCTCCCGACAGAGGAAAAAATGTCGAAGAGAAAATCCATATTTTAAATTACGCGTGTATATTTCTGACGTACTACATTTTTACATTTTTATTTGACTTTTTACTCTTAAATTCCTGTCATTGTATAAAAATTCTATTTTTCTTTGGCATTGCAACTTTGTGATAGCATTCCAATATCAATGTTTAAAAACGACGAGATTTAAATATCACACATGTATCCACAAATTTCGAAAAAAATTCGTACAAATTTAAACATATATATTCTGGTAAATTCCGAAAAATTTGACATTTATTGAAAAATTTATATATTTTTTACTTATTATGTAAATAAAAATTTCGAAAGAGACTTCAAATGATTAACTTGATAAAGTGGATTACAAGGTGCAAAAATAAAAATCTCTCGAAAAATTGAGCTATAAGGAAGAAAATCATACACGAGAAATATGTACTTTATACATCATTTATGGCACCTCATAAACATGATCACATGATCTATGACCTTTCACGAGTATTATCGGTCTTATCACGTAAAATCGCTTTCTCGAGGAAACGCAATTTTCCGATAATATGACATTTACCGATCTTTTCTTTATATCCTGTCTCGAAAAGCCTTGAAAACTTCTATTTTTACGACATATAAGACACGAAGACGATCGATACGCATTTCTTCTTCGGCTTCGTTTCTCGTCGGCAATTTATCTATTTAGAGACACATTGTTTGTTCTCACAAGACAAAATATCGCGTGAAAGTAAGGAAAAACAGCGCACGCGCGCGCACGAATTTCCACTACGTTTTCGTGAACCCCCGTCAGGCTCGTTTATTTTCTCATGTGAGAGAAGAACTTCAAAATACATGTGACAAAATTCGCGAGGGAAAGATTTTCCCCTTATTTGCTGAGAGAATAGCGCAACCAAAAAATAGAGATATTTTATTTTTAAATACGTCTTTATTTATGATAATATATCGCTATATTAATTAGATTAAAAGAAAAGTTAAAATTACATTAATATAAATTTTATAAATCAATTATGGTAATTTAAATTTAAAATAAATATTTAAAATAAAAATTTATATAATATTATTAAAATGCCAACAAATTATGACGACAAATCTATTAAAAATATAAAAATATAACAATTTATATATTATAATAATTTAATTCGTTCTTTAATTGAACATTATAATTATATGAAATAATGTTGCATTGGTTTAAATAAATGTTACAGCTTCTATTTATCATGTTTACTTCATCGTTACTATTCGCCATGATTTCTCTTCTTTTTCTCTCTTTTTTTTTCTTTTTCTTTCGACGGAGATCAACTTTCTCGAAAATAACTTTTCGTATTCACAACGCGGTTAGATCTTTGAAAAAAAAAAGTCCAAACTTTTCGCGAGAATATTTTATTGCCTCATTCGCGAACTGCAGAGTCTCTCATCTCTTTCAACTTATTCCGTATATCCGGGTTATTTTTTTTCTCCCTTTTCGCGTTCCCTTCTCGTTTTATTTTCACTCTTTTTTCCTTCACTTGAGTTAAGACTTGCCATCTTTTACGGTGCGAGTAATACATGCAACCACATTGAAATTTTTTCAGGAGCGAATTTTGCACAAAGCACGAAAATTTTTGCGTCGAATGAAGCTTCGGTATTTCTACATCCGACATTCTGCGCTTCTTGGAATAAATTTTTCTCTTTATTTTAACCGTATTATATAATCTACAATCTCACATTTTAGATTACGTTTTTTTTGAAAATTTTAATTTTCTTTTCTCTATTAATAGCCGAAATTTAATTTAACAGTTTAATTTCTTTCCCAAGAAGTAACCGGGCTACTTCTTACCCGGCGATATTTTTCATCGAGCTCTTGTTATCAAGGACGCTCGTTTAAGAGACGCCAACTAATCGCAAAAGTTCAGTGTTTTCCTTCCGGTTATGAAGAAACTTTGATCGATCGAATCGACAAAAGTGACGAAAAAAAGAATTTCTTAATTCCATGCTCTCATAATATATTTAATAAAATAATATATTTTGAAGTTGATTGTTTGGAATTAACTTTTGTTTAATCGTCAAGCCGAAAACCATTCCTGAAAAAGAATTAACAAAAAATTTACCGAGATTAAGTATTGAATAAAAGATTATTCAATTTGTATGCCTTTGAGATTTTTACGGTTTATCTCTTTCTTTTTCCCTTAATCTCTCGATAAAAAAATTTAAACTTATATATGTGCGTCATTTGTGACTAATGTTGCTTTAATAAAATAAGATTTTTTGATCTAGTGTTATTCTCAAGAACTGAAATATATATATATTTAAATATAATTATTTGTGAAAATTATTCTGTGAGTTTTTATCAAGAGAAATTGTATTTTATCTTATCTTTATACACAAAGAGAAAAACTTCTTTTTACTACAGATTATTTTTTACATATGTATTGCGAAAGAATACTACAAGCTTGCGGAACAGTCTGCTTTTTTCGATTACGAGCGTTATTTCCGGTCTAGAGAACCGGACAATAAAGTCCGTCCGAAAGATCCCAGGAAAGATCTGGCCGAAAGATAGTAGGACGGCCGAGTCACGTATTACGGTCATTCGAATTTTCTGTCGAAATCCGTGGATTAATTTAAGGAGGTTGCAAAAACGTCACCGACAACATCGATTCGCCGATGGAAAAATAGGACCGCTGTTGACAATTTATTTACCGTAGAGCAAAAATAGTCGTTGATGCCAAGTAATTTTGTTTCCGATCACAGATTTGACGCCAGCACATTTTCTCAACGAAATGTAGTTCGTTATACGTATCTTTTTATTACTTTCTTGCAGATTTACTCACATATAAAATAAATGCAAATCTCTATATAAATATTAAATAAGTTTTATTTTGAACTTCGGAAGATTATTTCTTTATAATTCAAAAACCGAGTTTCTTTCACTTATAAAATTTTGATTAAAGATTACAAAAAATGAGAATTTAAATCGAGATTCTTTCTCTCTTTCTCGTCTAATTTGAGTCTAATTTTGTTTAGAAATTAAACACATTTTATTCGCATACAAGATCTTGATAATCGATATTTCAATCATTTTTTTACTTGAATTTCCTAAAGATATCTGGAATTGGGAAAAAATTTTTCCCTCGAGAAAAAGCAACGTTTTACTTCGAAATTTAGTAGAGATTATCCTTCCGTACAAAGTTTCGCAAATATTCGCAAATGCAGCTTTGCGCGTCAGACAAGATCGATTGCACCCTTTTTTCCCGTGCTTATTAAACGTTCATCCCGTTCGTTTCGTGGGACGACAAAGGATCACGTTAATCGCGATGCACGACACGAGACATGCACTGCCTGCAAATTGCCGCGAAATAACGGATAGTTTTCGTTCGTTTTGAGCAATTCGAGAACCGATCCGAATGTGCGATGAACGATCGATCGACGTGATTTGAGTTCAGACGCGCTTTTGTACAATGATCTGCTTGTCCCTTATCGGGATTGCCGTTAATTGACCCTTTATCGAGTAGTTATTTTCAAACAATCATTCAAATAGTTACTACAAGCTGCGTTTTATTACATATATATTCTGTGTTAAAAATTTATATAAATTAATTTATAAATATTATTTATATAAATTTCAAATTATTAAATTATTTAATTCAATTATCAAATTATTAAATTATTTAATTCAAAATTATTTTGAATAAATTATCAATTTATTCAAAATTAAAATAAATAAAATTTTAAATAAGTTACCATATTATTGGTTTATATAAACATTTAAATATTTAAATATTATTGATTTATGTAAATATCAATATATAATGTAATATAATAAATGTAATATATAAATATTAAATTACTGAATTTAAAAAATATATATTATTAATATTTTAATATAAAAATAATTGATTTAGATTACTGATTAAAAAATGAAGCTGATTAAGATCGCTTAAAAAGATGAGTTTTATTGAAAATAAATTGAAAGAATTGTAGAAAAATTAAATTATATTATATCTAAAATTAGATTATTAATTTACAAATAAAATTAATTTTTGAAAATACACAACAATATTTTAGAGTTTATTTAAAATTATTTATTTTAAAATTATTTATTTATTTTAATAGATTCTTAATCTTTATTGTAGTTGAGAATCGGAGCAACTCTTTCAGTGACAAAATGAATCGTTACCGCCAAAACTCTAAATCTTTCGCATCGTGGGGAGTCCGATAAAGTTTCGATTCAACTTTATAATATTGTAAATGTACCGTCGACACGAAGGATTTACGCAGTTGATCGTAAAAGCTCAGGTAAATTCCCTGCGTTGTAGATAAACTGCGGTTTGAAATCCTCGAGATTACGCAGCCCGGACACGCGAACGAACGGACGAACGAATATAACTCACACTTTATACTTTGTACAAAAAGCGACCAACCCTCGTTTTACAAAATATCGTGCATCTAATTAAATCGAGGATATGGTCGCGATATTACGTCGAGTAGTCCTCCTAATATTGTCTCGAGATAATTGGATCGATTCTCGTTGAATCGAGAAAACTAGAGGATGGAAAAAATTCCACGGGCCGCGAAAAATTCCACGAGAAATATGTGGAACTCGGATAAAATTGTCTCCAAAAAAATTCGCGTATCGTTCACAGTTATATTTTCCTAATGAACAATTTATTTTGAGAAAATCTTTATAGAAGAAAATATATGACGGGTCGATAAAAATCATTCTTTACACGAAAATAATATAAATTCACCGAGAATTCATCGATTTTTTTATTTTCCACAAAATAGTGGATCTACATAAAGCCGGAAATTTTATTTTTCCGCGGAACAATTAAACAACGATATACCAAATCACGAGGAAGCCCGAATTTTCGACGCTATTCGAAGCCTTTCAAGCTCGTTATACACAACGCGCTCGTTGGAAAAGCGTGTCAATAAGCGCTGACAATGGCACACACACACAGACATACACATTCGGATCATGAATGAGATTATCGATAACATAATCGCGGGCAATTTAGATGAAAGAGACGTGTTTCTTGATCTCTTTCTCTCTTTTTACCTCTTCATGACTATTGGAGGACATAAGCTGAATAAAATCGCTGTCAAAGGTCCTCTGCTTTTATCTCTCGTTATCTCTTTGTCTCTCTTCATTTCTTCCCTTATTTATCCTTCGATTTGCTCGATTTATGAATCGACCCGTCAATCGAGTCTCGATATCGGCGAGATACTTGACCATCCTAAACTGTCGTCCGCAAATCCCGTCGCGAGAGAAAGAGCTTTCGATAGAGACCGCGAGATCACGAGTACCTGTGGAAATAGGAGTCGCATGGCACCGAGTGTCATCAACATCACGACACGATCGAGTGTCGGCCGTGTCGGTATCGACGCGATCGCTTAACAATAGGTGTATTAATTCGATAATGGATGTCAAGTATCGTAATCTCGCCGCGAATTAGTTCCGCTATATTCCTCGATATCTCTTTCCTCGAGTATGACGTATTCTCTCGTCGATTGTGCAAAATTTTTCGCTGAGTCAAAAACTCTCTCGACGGTATCTCCTTCTCGAGAAGTCCTCGGAAAATCGCGCCTACATCGAAGGACCCTCGAGTCCTTGCGCCGCGTGTTTTCGAAGTAAGCGAATTAATTTTTCTCCGCGCGAAATGTCCGTCATCGGACGTCGAGTGCTGTCATCGCCAATCTCTGCGCGTTGTCATCTGTTCCGGACGATCCGCGGGACGTTTCGCGGTGGCAATTGCCACCGAATATCGGACAACGGGCGGAGGAAGGGGATGTGTAACGCGCGCTTTGGAAATCGGACGATGGTGCTTCACAAGCTGTCGCGCACACGAGCGACAACTTAAACAATATCATTCGACAATCGCGGAAGAGGCGGTGAATGAGAGCCGGATTTCGCGCCATGAAACATTTTCCATCGACGATTCGCGCGAATAATGGAAAAATAAAAGTGCAGAACGCGAGAAACAAAAATGACGAAAATGAAAATTATTGACAAATGACGGATGCTCCAAAAATTTTGGATCGGAGATTATGGTTTATAGATTGCAATAAAATGTAATAAAAAGATGCATGTTTAATGATGGAATAAATATGTGTTATTAATTTTAAATTTTTCAGAAATTTCTTTTATTTTTACGGGATTAAATTTGCAAATCAAGTTTATCTTCAATTTTTTTACTTCACCTCTACGCTGTTTGTTATTAATCATTTGATCGGGTGTTTTGACACTTTGTCCGCAATAGAGTCGATGCCGCAATTTTTGTAATTTTCTATCGTAAATATCAACCGCGATGGACATTGTTTTATCGCGACACAATTATCGATGGCGAATAACAGCCGTATAAATTCACTACTTTATTGAAAATTAATGTGGGTGTTGCGGTACATGGACGTGTGCTAATTAATGGCGCATTGATGCAAATATGGTATTCGCAATTGATTGAACTTGCCCGCCTGAAAAGCCGCGAAATCGAAAGTGCTCGTAAAAGCAACTCGCCGGCGATCCTAATTATCCGTGTTTTTACGCTGTCGTCGTTTCTGCACATCTTGCTTGCTTTTCAACTTTGCAGTTCGTTTCGCGAGTTTTCGGCCGCGTGTTTTCGTATCCGCCCTTTTCACTCTCTTTCGTATCGTCAGCGTTTAATAGCATCGCGAAAAAGAGAAGTTCTCGCGTTCATTTACAAGAGAGAAGCATAAGAAAGCTAATTTCATTCGATGTAACGATCACTTTTCCGTGCAATATTTCTCGCCTGTTTCTAGCAAAATTGTCTTGTCAAATGCAAAAAATGTACTTCACATACACATATATTATTATCTACGTTGATATAACTCTCTTTTTTATTATAAAAAAATCTATCGGTAATTATTTTACATAAAAGTTCTCTGTTAAAGACATTTTACAACTGCTTTTTAAAAATTTTTATATAATTAAGTTTTTTATGCAGAAATTTTAAAATAATATATTATAAAATTATTAATAAGTTATATATAATGTATTATATTATTAAAAATATTATATGATTATAATATTTTTATATTAAAAATATATAATATAAATATATAAATTAAAAATATTATATAAATATAATATTTTTAATTAAAATATTATATGAATATAATATTTTTAATGATATGATAGCGAAACTAATTATATTAATATATATTAATGAAACTATTAATTTTAGTTAATATTATATAATATTATATTAATCTAAATATTAGAATAGTTAAAGATCTTAAATCAGTTAATTTTAATATATTTTTTAAATTATAGTAGAAGTGCTTCTTTCGTATAAAAAAAAAAAAATAAATAATGAAATATAGTGAAAGAATCTTTCATTTTTCATTAAATGGATACAGGGTAAATTGATCCGAGCCATGGAAAAAATGAGCGAACGTATCTTCGTTAATTAACTCGTTAATTAATTAACTCACCGAATAATTCGGCTTTCATCGACGAAAAAAAGAAATTATTTCGAATTTTCTCTCGGTTTTTTCTCGTCCATTCGCATCTATGTATAATTTGAATGTTATACTGGACGAATGTAAAAGCATCGCGAAAATGAAACCGGCAAAATAGAAAATGGAAAATTAATATCGTCAGATGATCTATTGTTCCATTTTCCGGTTTATTCGTTTCACCGTGACTTCTTATTGTCGCGCGAATACATTCAATTCTTTCAGTGTTTTCCGGGTTTGCAATTTAATTTGTTTGGTGAAGATTATGTCGTAACTTTGATTATTTTGCTTGACGTAGAAGCGAGTTTCATTTGTGACTAAAAATAGTTTCTTAACGTTTGAATTTTTCAACGAATTCGTATCTTATCTTAGCGAAACGAGAAAAAGAGAATAAAAAAAGGCTATTATATCTCTTGTGTGTACATTTTATCTCGAGAAAAATAATATTCGCGTGTCTACAATTTTTAAAAATTTTTTATTTTCTTATTAATTTTGTTTATTAATTTTGTTTTAAAAATTCTCTCATTTTTATCAATTTTTCTTCTCCCTCTGCATCTCGCATACAAAATTTACTGAGAAGTAAGAATACACGCTCTATTTTGAGGAAAAAATCTACCTTATGAGATGTCTGCGTACTGCAGGTTACATCTTCCTTTAAAATAAATCATATTAAAATTACGATCGTGTCTTGGATGGAAGAAGCAACCGTGCCGTGCCATTTGTCGACGAAATTTACGAACTCGCGAATAAAGAAAATTGCGAACGCAGCTGGGACGGTTACGAGCGGACTGGGCCGCGTCTTTCTGCTCGAAAATTCGTGCCCACCGTTGCGGTAGAAAATGTCTTCTTACAGGACTCGTCCCATCCGGTGAATTGAATTTTCGCATATTTTTCGGTAAGGAAAGAAAAGATGTAAAGAGAGAGTGCAAATTATAGTTCTTTAAGGATATATCTCTGAGGAAATATTTTTGACATCTCACACACGCAAAAGTGTTTTTATTGCTACTAATTTAATAAATCATTGCGAAGAATTAAATTTTATATATTTATAATTTATTTATAATTTTAAATATTATTAATTATAATTAAATAATATACGTACATAAGTATTAATTATTATTATTAATATTAATTATTATTATTATTAATATATTAATTTACACATGATATTTATACATGATAAACATTGTAGCAAAAAAAATATTAAAATTTCTATGTCACAATGAAAAGATTCGTCTTCTTTAATCAATTTAATATTTTTTTTTACATATTAAAGAATTTTTCTTTTATTTCTTTTCACAAAATTCTTAAAATTATATTTTAATTTTTTTTATACTTAAAGAGATATTTAATTTACGTACAATAAACGAGGACGAGGAATATGTCGCGCGATTTTATTATTAAAGTTAGGAAAAGATGGCTTATGTGTGGCGTCATACATAGTGACTTATAAAGTTCATTCATCAAAGTTTCCGAGGTAAACGTTCACGAAGAAAGAGAGGGGAGAAGCGAGCTTGTACACAGGGGTGTTACATAACCGAAGTTTACCAAATTTGTACTGTTCCCGGTAGTTTATTGTCGCCGCAAAATTTGCATCGTTCTCTCGCATCTAACGCATTAACCTCATTCAGTCTCTAAGCTAAGTCGCTTCTATCTAATTTTTTTTTTTATTTAACTCTTCGAAAGGCATTTTTTCCCGACGTATCGAAAATTCACAGAGCGAAATTAAAAGCGCCACAAGAGTAAGAAAGAGTAACATTATTTGAATAAGAAATATCGTTTCGTATCTTTTTTTAATATTGTCTCGGAAAATATATTAAAATACTTAAATCTATTTAATTAAAATTTTTCGTTTAAATTCCTCTCATTTAAAAATTCAGCTTTTAATTAATTAGATAGTTTACTAGGATACCCTTTATATAATTAATAAAACACTTCATATATGAAAAATGTATTTAATACGAATAAAAATACATGATTTCATCGCAAAATTTTCGCATTTATGTTAATTGGTGAAACATTCTATTGCATTGAATGAACGAAATTCCGCATGGAATTTGATCGCCGGAGTTAGTTATGCCGATGAAATATGTAGTCGATTTTTCAAAATAATCAGAGAACGCGTGCTATCATTTAGTGCGATAATTCGGTTAAAATATGCATTGTTTCTCTCTCCCAGTCTTGTAAACCATGCAAATAAAGCAAAATTTGTTTGGAAATATTTACGAGTGCTGTACCGCATTACTTGCTACATTTTCGATGCAAATGATATTTATCGTGATACCATTCACGCTTTTCGATGTTCATTACCGATTGGCCGTGGAATGAATACGAAACGATATTGAAGGCGCGATATTAATGGCTCGTACGCGGATACGGTTATTCGCGAGATTAAATACGTCCAATATATAGATACAACTAGTCTCGAGGTAAATCATTTGATGAAGGCAAATGGTCGATGAATCGATAAATGAGTTGTTAACTGAGAACGAAACACGATAACTTGCATCAAAATTTAATTGCAACATCGAGAAATCAAAGAAAGAGAGAGAGAGAAAATTTGTAACAATTATAGTGTCATTAAATAAAAGCGATTTTCACTCGAAATTGTATTTTTCCTTCTTTCTTCATTCTCATTCTTCTATATTATTCTTAAATTTAAATATTCCTTTATTTTTCTAATTATATCTTGGATGTTTTATTATGTGTATTTTTAGGAAATTTTTTTTAGGAGGGAAAGAGAGAGAACATGATGTGTAAAAATTTCATCCACCTACAATGTTGACGCTGATGAGATATCATCGATAGATAGATTTCTGTACATTCATTTAAAGTTTATATCGATGTTTAAATAAACTTAAATTAAGGCGGGTAGTGTGAGAAAATTCTTTTGGCGCTCTAGCAAAGCACGTTCGTTTCAAACTCAACGAATATTGCTCCATTTTATCTTAGGCAAGCTGTAACTATCAATTTACTTATTTGTCTGAACGCCTATTCATCCATTAATCTCCGTCGACTGTCTAACGGGCGTTAAATTGCCTGTATATTGCGCGCGCTTGATTCTTTTTTCTTCATTTATAGGTCAGATACGGGACGATTTAAAGAGCAAAGGTTTCACTTTCTTCGTTTTCAGTACATTATTGGTTGGATATGATGAAACTTTTTCCAATACATATATCATAAAGTGTACTCAATTATTAAATGTATATAATTTCTACAGCCATTGATTATTTCGCGTGTAAAAATTTCCAAGTTTTGAAAATTTTAATTCTACGTAAAAAATATATTGGAAAAAGGATATTTTCCGCTTTCGAATACATTTTTTTGCATTTACATATATTATATTTATTTAAATTTAATTTAATTGATTTAAATTTATTTTAAATTTTATCTTTCTTTAAAATTTTGCGTGACACTTTTTCTTTTTCGTTGTCAATTATCCCTGTTCTACTTAGGTCGCGTTTCTTCTCGACTCTGTTACGAACTTCTATTATTCTTACATATTACAAAGACGTGTTATACGCCAGACTATGAAAAGACAGTGCAGCGTCGTCGAGGAAGAAAAGGGTTTTCGAGAACGATGTGGAAGGGGACGCGATCGATAGCGAATTTTATCGGGGATAATATCTTCCTATGGAACTATCGCGTTTGCATGTCGCAAACATATTTATTATTGCGTGTACTTAAACCGATTGCTTGTATGTAAGTAACTCTGATAATTTTGCCATTTCCAAGCGAAAGCGTTCTTGCGATTTGTCCCGCAAATACACGCGAAAATTCAAGTTTTCATTTCAAGGTTTCGATCGTTGCCGAGAGTCGGAATTCCAAGCTCGGAATCGGGATAATTTCTTGAAATGTATTCTTACATATGTGGGAATTTAGACAGAATGTCCGTTTCTTGGAAAAACATGGAACACTTGGAATTCTCAGGGATTTCTTTTGTGTCTGAAAAAGTCAAGAAGTTCTCTGGATTTTATTGAGAGACTCAGAATTTAAAAAAAAAATGTTTTTTTAATAATTTTTAATTAATCTTGTATTGTAAACAATCAGCAATACGATAAGTTGTAAATTATGTGTTGTAAAATACATTATAAACATATATTTATCTCTGTATATATTTTAATATTTTTACAAAATATTGAATATGCAGCAAATATTTTTCTTTGTAATGTTTTGTAATAAAAAATGAAAATGTTAAGTGCAATTGAAAAATGTTACGAAAACTATTTAATTCATTTTCAACACATTTGTAAATCTGATATCTGAAATCTAAATAATTTTATGTTTTTTCTTCCTTTGGGGGAGAGGATTAGAAAACGCATAATATAGAAATTTATTTTAAAAACTTGCGTTAAAAAATCTCTAAAATATTCTCTCTACCTAGGATTTTGGACAAAAATACATGGAAGAACTGGGAATTTTCAGTAAATTTTTTTAAATAATATTTGAATAAAACTCTGTTAAAGTTCAATTTTACAGCGTATTCAAAACGTGCGCACACATGTGAAGAGAAGATTCAATTTTTTAAATTCTATTTCCAGAAATCTGAATTTTTTCGAAATTTCTGGATGCATGGGCTAAACTTTGAACCAGATGCATATTCGCAAACCGTCCGACGAGAATTGTTACGCGTATTCCCGGCAGTTAAGAGGACTGTACGGGAAGTTGAGGTCATTATGAACACTGGCCGGAATCGCGCAAGATCTCATCGGAAACGCGTCGATTCGCTTATCGGGAAATACGTCCAAGTATATCGATCAGTGTCGCATCGATTTGCCTAATTAAACGATACGTTGATCGTTGTAGTAAAACAGACAACGAGACGATGCGCAGTCATCATCGTTGATATTGCCGGACCCCGTTTCCAATATTACCGTTGGATGGCCGTTAATAATGTAAATCGTCGTGGCCGGCTTTCTATTGACGTAAATCGCGCGTATTGACGCGATTCGAATCGCTTCATCAAAAGTCGGATGAGAGTTAATGCGTGGTCGTTTCATTTGATATTGACGTACGGTACGCGGTGCGTTTCGTTTGTATAATAAATGCGATCGGAATTAAACGAATGGCAAAATTATACGATTAAATGAATGGAAAAAGTCGTACTTGTTGATTAATTATATAATAAAAATAAAATAGAAATAATATTTTGAATAAAATTTGTGATAAAGAGAAACTTTGATCTTAATAAAAATATAAATGTGTAGAATAACACGTTTATTAAAAATAATTAATTTAATGGAATAAGAAAAATTGCGAAATTATAATTGAATTGATAGATTAGAAAATAATTGTAATCCAAATAGATAAAGATATTTAATGATTAAGTGAAATATAAAAGTTCTCTTCTAAAATTATTATGTATTGAATGTTTATATAATTCACTATAAAATCTCTGTTATTTTTGAAAATATAAAAATATTTGAACGGAAAAAATGATTGATGTTAAAGAATTTAACGCAAAAGATTCGATACATTGCAAAATTCTCTTTTTTTCCGAGTTTCGTAAATAAAAGAGCAATATTCTAGATTACAGAATTCTCTTTTCTCCGAGTTTTATAAATAAATAAAAGAGCAATATTCGAGATTGCAGAATTATCTTTATCCGTGTTTCATCGAATAAATAAAAGATATCGCAAACATTTTTCCTCGCGATACGCACTAATTATATAGGGGGAGGTCATTAAAAATAAACGAGGTCATTCATCGCGAAATGATTAATTTGTTTACTTCAAAAGTCAAAATCATGATACGAAAAGCGGCGGCTTCAAAGAACACCGATACTTTCAATTAATTTAACTCAGCCTCGCGAATACACAAATGCTAATGTTATTTGGGAAACGTGCATCTGGAGCGTTTCCCGAAAACGAAAAAGAGATGATCCCCGTCTCTTCAACTGGGAAACTTTTCGTATCTTCCGTACCTTGCCGAACTCAGCGAAATACTCGCGTCTCCCGCGAGAAACTTACGGCTGTTTTACTTTCCTGACCTCGTGTAAATAGTAAGTTCGTCGAGAACGAGACAGTGGTTTCTTGTGCGCGAAGTGTAATTGCGAAGTTTCGCAGAAGAGCGACTTAAATCGGGAAAATTGCGACGATGAATAAGCAGGGATGAAAGATTTTGCTTTTAAGCGAGATTTAATTATATATCTTTTGCAAAGTTTATGCCCGTAGTATGATTTATTTACAAGCTATTTTAGAAATATGAGAGATTTCGTTATTTAAATTTAATCGAGCGCGCGGTTAAATTTTTTTTCACTCGAAAAATGACATTCGAAATATTAATCGCGTCATGGAAAACTCATATTTTTTCTAACAAACGATAATTTGTAAAGTGAAGATTTATTTTATTTAATCGAAAAATAGAAAATTAAGAAAAATACAAATTAATAAAAATAAAAGTCATAACTTTACTTTTCCAGCTCATTTATATATCATGTGTAAATTATAAAGTATGCACTGTATAAACATTATCTTAGCGTATAATTACGTTCAAACTTTAATGTTGACAACCTTAAAATGTCACATGTGTGACGCATTTCCTTCGTCTTTACGGTCGCGTATAGGTGTAATTGATAATAAGGCAAACACTTGAGCGGACCGGGTGTAATCGATCAGTGAGGGTTTGCTCAGCGTTTATCGGGAATCGTCTTGGCGAACGCTGAGCAAATGTTTCCTGTTTATGTCGCCATCCTTCATATCGTCGATTAATCGATTAATTGATTTTTTACAAAGGGACCTTTCTCCCGTTTCTGTTGGCAGTTTGAGATCCGAGCAGCCCAGCGGTCTGGACACAGGCGGGGTCCGATTGGAATTGAGCAAGGCTCTCAATCTTTGGGCTAGAAATTCGAAACTCACCTTTCAAGAGATCAACAGCGATCACGCCGACATCCTGGTCTACTTCCATCGGTAAGTTTAATATGTAAATTGCAGTTTATATTTACATATTTTCATCTGATTTATGCGATGATAAATCATTTTACGAGTTAAAAATATTTACATTATAAAAATAACGAATTTTACGCTAAATGCACTTTACTAAATAAAAAATTATGTACTTTATACATTTTTTAAATAAAAAAAAGAAAGATAATTTTAAAAATCAAAATTTACAGTAAGTGCACTTTAGTAAATAAAAAATACTTTACTTTAGATATATTAAAACGGAGAGATAATTTGAAAAGTCAGTTTGACATTTGATAGGGATGGGTTTCGAGGGATTTGGAAAATTCGAGCTTTGATACGAAACGTGGAGCAATTTTGCTAGCTATTAATTATGTTTCACTAGCGTTTGAAATTTCCACTATATTGGGCGACACGATATCCCGTATACGATATAATAATAATAACATTGTAACGTAATTCTACGCGAAAATTCCGTGACATAATTCCACAGTAGCCATATATAGGTATAGAATGCAAACTCACGGCGGCCAATAATTTTGTTCGGTAAAACGCCACGTAATATTCCCTGCGCATTATTCAGGGGTTATCACGGAGATGGATATCCGTTCGATGGCAGAGGTCAGATCCTGGCGCACGCGTTCTTCCCAGGCAAGGATCGCGGCGGGGACGCTCACTTCGACGAGGAGGAGATATGGTTGCTGAAGGACGATAGCAACGAGGAAGGTGAGTGGATCAGGAATTTTCCGATTCCGGTCGAGAAACAATTCGAACGGGCTCAAGTTCGCGTAGCAACATCCTCTCTCTCCCTCGCTCTCGAATAACTGGACTCCGAACTCGGCTGAAGTAGCAAAGTAAAGGAGGGAACAAGCGGAAGCTACTTAATTCTGTTTGCGATGGATACTATTCACGCTCGAATTGTTTTTGTCCGAATCGTATTGATGCTCCGGGCGAAATCGGTTCGGCCAACTGTACGAAATGTTTCCGCTTCTCTTCCAACATCCCCTGCGATAGACTTTCACGCAACGATCGAGGTAACCGCATTTTGGCGGCGAGCCAAATCGACCACCCGATACAAGACGCGTGGTCACGTCGTCCGAACGAAAGGTTCCGCTTCGCTCGAGAAAGCGGTCCTTCGATTCTATCAAAGCCTCCGTTATATCGTTAGGATCGATATAAAATGCCGGATATGATAAAGGATGCATAAAGGTATTCGCATGAGCGATATAGGAGGATATTCGAAATGCTTACGAGCCTCCTTTATCGATTCCTTTGTCTCCTTTCTCCTAACGCCATAAAAATCGCTTTTGAAATTTGTCTTCAAACGATTTTTCCGAGATACATATATTATCAGTCGCGTTTCCGTATCAAAGAGTATATATTTGTGAATTAAATGTAGGATTATTTAATTATTTTCCCTCGTCTTTTTTATTAGATTGAAAATTTTTTTTATGCAGGATTAATTGTAATTAATTCATTTTTTTATTAAATCGTTATACCTTCTTCAGGAATATATTTAACAAATTAAATTATATTAATTAATGACGAGCATGAGTAAGAAAGAGCAGATCAGGCGCAACAGACAACCTGTTGGAATGATTAACAGTATTTCCTTAATGGGTCGATTTGTGTTTAATTAGTGCACGATCGAGACGATGACTTGCAAGATATAGACAGGACCGACCGAATCCATCTGTCTTTCGTGCTTGCTCTTCGAGCTTGTTTAATTGCGTGATTCGTGTCGCGTTGAGCAATTATGATGACAATTAGCTAACTGATGCGCAATAGTGTCTGCTCATTAACGTGCTGCAACTCTTAGATTTATATTTCTCGAAATAGATCTTGTTTCTTTCGCGATTTCTCGTTTAGAGTTGCCTTTAACATCAGAGTGTCTTTATAACATTATATAATAATTATATAATAATTATATAACATTTATTTAATAAGTCTTATACGTGATAAAGATATTTATTAATTTTATACGTATTATAAACTACTAAATTAAATATTAATACTATTAATAATTATATTTCTATTAATAATAATTATTAATAATTATTAATAGAAATATATTTATTAATCATTAATTATTATATTAAATATCAATAGAATATATTAATAGAATATATTTATTAATTATTAATTATTATATTTCTCTTTGTAAATTATAAATTAAAATATCTAGTATAAAATATTTTGTTGCAGAAAATAGTAAGAAAATGTACATTAAAAAGATAATTATTGTGCATGGATATTTTTAGCCAAATATTTATTAATTTTGACTTACCAATTTTTTTGCATATAGAAAATTATATATAACATCGAATTAACAGATGACTTTTTTAGCTCGATTATTTTATAACAAATTGGAGCTCTTGTTCCCTATTGCAAGCATTTAATTACTTTTCATTTTCGCCAAAACAGACTTTATTTCATTGATTCATTACTGGAGGAAGGGTAATTAGCAGAGAATAATTAGGAGCGATTTACATCCGGTTGACGATTTATCGCGAGTATCGCGGGGAAGACGTCGTGAAATATTCCAGTCGATATGTCCGCCTTCATGCAACTCGAGCGCAGCAACAGAATCCATCGTATCGTTTTTACCGCATTACTGCAACGTCGTTGCAACATTCTGCATAATACGTTTCTGTATTTTCTTCGCGCTGCGTCGCGTCATATTCCACTTTCCGCAGCCGGAAGTTTCGAGCGACGGCGAACGAACATCGCGAAGTACAATTCGCGGTACCAGCTTTTTCCTCGGCAAGAACTAATTTGCTCTCGTGCAAAATCGCTTTGTAGAAATAAAATTGCTACAAAGCGAAAATCTTCAGGGAACGCGAAGACGGTGCGAAGAGTTTAAAAAAAATAATTTACAAAGATAATCTCTCTCTTTTAGGACCGCGAAATTTTTGTACAGAATAAAATTTTAATTTATATTGCTTAAATATATTAAATACACACTCTGTTGTTACATAACTAATTATTATACTAAAACATTGAGTTATAATATTAAATTATATATATAACAAATAGATATACATATTTTTAATGAATTACATATATAAATAATTTAAATTAATTTTTTTGAGTGGCTTTTTTAGAACAAAATCTTAGACAAATACGAAAAAAAGGTTTAACGGAATTCTTAGAAAAATTGTTTTCTGGAAAACGAAAATAAATTAGATTGTCGAAAATAAATTCGAATTAATTAGAATAATTATATAAACACACAAATATACATGTTTAAACATAATTTAATATTTATTGAAAAATTTCTATCAAGTGCAATAAGTCCAGAATTTTTTATTTGAACGCAAATCATTTTCTCCGTTAACTTTTTAGCTATCTTTCGAGAAGTTTTACGCGACCAAACATTTTAAAACTTTCGCCATAACTTACGCATTAGACGCTTAAAGTTCAATCATTACTATATACTTTTATGGCGGCGAGTTAAAATTTTCTCAGCGAAACTTTAACTTTAATCGAGGCTTTTAATAATAACATCGTTCGTTTATTACCAACAGTAACAGCACAACGTGCGCTCGTAAATTCCTCTTTAAACGTTTTATAAACGCAATTGCGTGGCAAAACCATCGGTTAAATTTTTGTCACCCTCAGAGCGAAAGAGAAAGACTAATTTAATTACCGCCATGTTTGAGCTATTAATTAAGCGTATTAATTAATCGAATCGTTCCGATATCGGAAACCGGATTTTCTTCGGCGCGATTATATAGAATTATTATTATTCTTATTATTTGGGTCCAATTCCTTTCCCTCTATCGAGGTATTCATATTTTATAGAGCATTGCTAATGTCGTGCTGGCTTAACATCAGGCACGTTCACAGTTTCCGTAGCATACCATCGTACATTATTGCGACATAGGACTCTCCCGCTTCCATTAACAGTCGTTGCATGCAATTCAAATTGCTAATTTCGGTACTTCATGTTGGCATCGCGACATCGCGATGTTTCGACTTGTCGGCTTAAATCCTTTTGTTCCACTGTGACAAGGATGAAAATTCTCTCAACATGAAAGAAAGTACATTTTGCTTTCGAATTTTAATTACTATACCATATAAATTAAAATATAATCATATTAAAGAATAATTTGAAATATAATTTAAATTATATATATTAAGTAAATCATTTTATTAAATTAATTTTATGTTGCAAGAATTTTAATTTTACTTGCAAAATTATTTAAAGTACAATGTTTAAAATCTATTAACATGGTTAAATTAATTAGAAAAAAATAAAATTTTCTATAATAAATAATAAATTTTATATATATATTATTAAAGAAATCTAGTTATCTTTAGTTTGGAGTTTATTATGAAGCTGAAAAAGACAGTGGCAATTTTGGAAAGTCCCCTAAGTTCTCTATAAATGTCGAGTTTGATTTCGATAAGATAGTTATCAGAGTTGTTCTCGTTGATCAAATTAGAAGATCTTTGCGATATCGATGTACTACGGTTAAAGGAAATTAAGGTCTCCAACAACATTGCGGGCGAATGTTTCCAGTGAGAGAATTAAAATTTCAAAAGCTATGCGTCCTTTCGGTTAAAAAAATTATAATCTTTGCGATCCGTTTACTCTGCTCTTTCCTTGTGTTTCTTTTCGTTCACAATTTGTCTCCAAAAGATTTGAAATTTACAAGATTTGCCAAAAATTCCGTGAAATACATGCGTTTCTCTCTCGAAATATTAACAAAATATATATTAAAGTAAATATGATCGCGTGAAATTAAAGCAACTATAATAATTGCTTTGATTGTCACTAGTGATTTTCATAGAGCGAGGTGAAACCTCCCACGAGGCATCAGTCACACAATGTAATTCGCAAATCTAACTGTATTCCAGTTTCTCACTATTTGCAAAGATAGTACGATGGAATCTGCAGGGACGTCATTAGCAATTCATAACTGCTGCTTGAACGTCACTCGCAAATCGGTTACATTTGTTCCCTATCCGAGATGTGTATCACTCTCCCGTCTCTCGTTGTAACCAGGTTAATTTAAAGCGAAGGCTGCCTCGCCATTAATGACGTTTGCTTAACGAGAATTATTAAGCATTCGCGTGTAAGGCGATACTACTCGCGACAGTCATTTAGGCTAATAGCTTTCGAGTGAGCAAATGTCAGTTGAGTTTGCAATTAATTTGGCAAACCGCAAATTATTATACTTGTTAAAACATCCATTTGAAATATTCAAAGTCTTCGAGAGATAGAAATTAAAAAAAAAATGTTTTTAGATTAGATAAATATTTTTTATTTTTTTTAATAGAAATCTTTTTCTATAAAAAATGTATATATATATATATATAAATATTTAATGATATTTATATTATTGCTTTTTAGCCACGCAATCGTTTACTTTAACATTGTACAATGTAAAGCATAGAATAATTTGGTGCACACATTAGAAATTTACGCGACTTGAGAATCTCGTCGTCTCGTCTTTAGTCACGTCTCCTGTGTGTTTAACTTACGAGAGAGATGAATATATAGTAACCTAAGAAGAAAGAGAAGAGATGTCCGCGAAATATAGCAAAAGTTTTCTCCTTACGGTAGACTGCACATTTATCTCTCGGTAATATTCCGATATTCATATCAGTGGAAATTCTTGAGTTAAGAGAAACTCGATATCACTTAAGCATATAAAATTTATATTGCGTTATATCGAGAAAAAATAAATAAATGAATGTATGTTACTTCTTTAATTTTTTTTAAGATTTTGGACGGAATCTTCTCTCAGAAAAATTTTTTTATCGATATAGAAATATATTGTATCTCTTTAAAAATATTTTATAATTTTTTTAGAGAAATTTATGTAGCTCTAGGAAAAATTGCACGGCGGCTATATATCCTTTGCAACTGAGTATGAATTTACGGATGAGAATTTTTCATGAAATTTCGGCATCGAGGAATTCTCCCGCCGATACTATCAACGACTCCCGGCGATACTATCAATTTTTCCGGCAACGGCAATCCCCGGTATCGGCGATCGCTTTACAATCCTAACCCATATCTGGAAGCGTACTTTTTTCAACGTGGATTGGAATCGAAGCGAAGCGAAACGAAACGAAGGCGGAGATTCCGCGGCGGTGGCGGTAGTTCCCGATGCAATTGCCCGAAAAATTCGGCACGCAAAAAGTTTTCGATACGTGCGCTTCTCTCACGAGGGAGTATCTTTTGAAGCAATCGTGAAAAATAAGATCAAAGTCAATTTTTTAAATATATACCCAAGTGTTGATTTTTGAAAAATGTAGGACGCAAAATTGGGAAATTTATTTTACACACATATAGTTGCATGATAGATATTGTTAATTTTATAAAATATATCCTTCCAAATATTTCGACTCTAAAAAATAAACAGCATCTTTGTCTCTGCATAAACTATAAAAAAATAGAATATTATATAAAGATTAATTTATTTTGTTTTATCAAGAAGTCATTATATTTCCTTCTTGATTCTCAAAAATTAATTCCAATTAAGCTAATTTCACACATATTTAATTCTCGATTTATATTATTTAATTCAAATTACTTGGTGTTTCCTCATAAATTATATAATAATTATATAATAAATATATAACATTTATTAGATATAAATTATGTGTGCATGATTAATATAAATAAATTTACGTCAATACAGTATAAACTTTCTAACTTAATTATTCTACTAGAGTTATACCGCTATGTTTCCCTCCTCGCAAAATATTGGCTAGACTGCGTAGTGCATAAAAATTCCGCGGCCCTGCGAATCTGTATGCCACCCCTCTTGTGTCGCATTCCGCGCACACATGCGCGGAATGCTCACAGATATTGCGGTTAACATGAACGTGCGTGGGTGGGAGGCTGGCTTAGGGTAGACCATGCAGATAAGCGAGACTTGAATATCCCTCTCCTCTGTTCTTTCCTCTTTCAGGCACCAGTCTGTTCGCGGTGGCCGCTCATGAATTCGGCCATTCCCTGGGACTGGCGCACAGCTCGGTCCAGGGAGCGCTTATGTATCCCTGGTATCAGGGACTGAGCCCTAACTACGAGCTGCCAGAGGACGACCGGCATGGGATTCAGCAGATGTACGGTGAGTGCTATCTTTCGCAACATTAGTATTCGCACACGATCAGAGTAATTATACGGTATTTAAGTAGCATTAGCGCGACTCTTTGATACGTGCTTCTTCAATTCCATATTCCTTTTTTATTCCATAAAAAAATGTGAAAAAATTCTTCATACTCTTCAAGTATGTGTTACTCTTTATAAAGAATGCTACATTTTTGGAAGATTAAATTTATTAAAATAAAATAGGGCAAAGTGTTATCGGAATTAAGATCCAATTAAAATAGACATTAGCTTCGAAAATATAATTATAAAGTTAAAATCCAACAAGTATATTAATATTATTATCAATTATGAGTTTAAAAGAAGAAAAGCAAAATTCAGAATTATTAAAAATTAAAAATATTAAAAATTAAAAATTAAAAATATATTACATATTAAAAATTAGAAATATAAGTTATAAATTACATTGCGACATTAAATTAAATATATTGCTTTAAACTGTAATAAGCGGGAACAGGAGCGAGAATTATCCTGCGATCGTGGGATTATAGCGTTCATCGATTGTTTCATCTTTCGAGGTCCCTTCGAATACACACGGTGAAAATCGCGCGAGCGGTTTATCTCGATTGTAAAAGTCTCGGCAATATAGTACTGGCAGATTTATGGGAGGGGGCTGTTATCAGACAGGGGGAAAATCGCGCAGCACGGATGAGCGTCGTTCGCGCAACGTTTAAATTTCGGAATTTCGGGCACGCTATCGTAACTATGGGCGTTAAGGCGATGCTGTTGCAACCGCGACATGACGTTAGCGTGTTGGTCGGCAATTGAGAGTATATTAGAAAAGTTGTTTATTCTCTCTCTCCCTCTCTCTCTCTCTCTCTCTCTCTCTCTCTCTGTCTCTCTCTCTCTCTCTCTCTTTTCTCTCTTCTCTTTATGGCCTGGCAAGCTCAACATATAGGGGTACAGAGTAATTTACGAGGGAGGTATGTAGGTCAAATCTCTTCGTCAAATTTTTGCAACATTTTGTTTTGTCAACTGCATGCCATTCATTTTATGAATGCAGTTAAATATGTATATGTGTAAAATAGATTTTTCAAAAAAGATATATTTATATAACATTTATTGTTAGTATTTATGTAACATTTATATAACATTTATATAACATTTATTGTTAATATTATCTGGAATTAAAGAAAATAAAGAAAATAGATTATAATATACAGAGGGTCCCGCAACCATCGCTCCATATTTTAAAGGTAGATTCTCTGGCCAATTTAAAAACGATTTTTCCTCAGCGAAAATGTTGAGGCACTAATAGTTTTCGAGTTATAAATGATTGAAAATAAAGGGTTTTTCGCAAACTAAGCCTTATGGGAATAAAATATTAATAAAGTCACATTCTTTAGTTAATTTTAAGTAGAGTTTACTTTAATAGAATTTTAATTTAAGGCTTAGTTAGAAAGATACATTATGACAAAAATTGGGAATATGCAAAAAATAATGATCTTCTTCGACATTTTCGTTGAGGAAAAATCGTTTTTAAATTGGCCAGAGAATCTACCTTTAAAATATGGAGCGGTAGTTGCGAGACACCCTGTATGTGTATATATATATATATATATATATATATATATATGCATATATATTTGTTAAAATACGTCATAAAAATAAAATAAAAATAAAATAAAATAAAATAAAAATTTATTATTAAATAAATATATATCTTTTTATTATTATATTTAAACAAATATAAAAATGTATTATTAAACAAATATTATATATATATATATATATAATATTTTTTTGTTGAAATATTTCGCGTAATTTTGACATAAATAAGATTTCCCAAGATTGTTTTTGACATTTATATTCGCTTGAAAATTTGATCCGATTCTTATATCGGATTTTATATATTTAATTTTGAATATATATACATATACAAAATTACTGTTCATATATATTCGAAATTAAATATATGTAAAAATTCGATAAAAGGAAGGATAAAGGAGTTAAATAAAGCGAATACAGAATCAGGAACAATCTTGCGAAACCTTATTTATGTCGAAATTACGCGAAATATTCTCGATACGTAGCGAATTGCAGTGATACATACATATTGCAGGAATTACCCGCATCATTTCATCTTGCGCAGAATTGTAACTTGAGCATATCGAATTACTTTGACTGTGTAGTGATGAGAAACAGCTTAGTTATATTCACCCGACCGAATTGCATGGAAATTAGCAGTCTATATGGACTTTCAAAACTAAACTCAAACTCTATAATATATATTTATTTACAACTCTATAATATATATTTATTTACAAGTAAACATATATAAATATATAAAAAATTAAAATATAAATATGTATATATATTATTTTTTCACAAGTCTTTGCTAGATTCGTTTCGGACTTGCTGTGAAATATATTCGTCGAATTTAAAGTAGATTCAGTCCTATATGTGGCTCTTTAATCGAAATTATAGGCGCCGATATGCCGGAAATTTGAGTTTTGGAACAAGGATCTACATCCCGTGTAGTTTCGCAGTAGATAAGGTACTTTGTAGTCCGACGACGGAGTAAAGTTGGCTTTTCAGTAGCAAACCCGTTCGATAGTCAGCCACCTGCATACAAGCGAACTGCGGTTGCGCTCGTCAAGTACGTAAGCCATAAACGCTTATGGCATTTCATGCACGCACATTAGGCATGAAGAATATGAAATAATTCGATTAAACGAAAAAGCGCATTAAAAAGGGCCATTATTGACGCGCATTGATTTTTCACGTTATGCAAAAAGCGATAACTAGAACACTTCTCTTTGTGCACGGATCTCTTGAATATTATTTCAAAAAAGCACGTCGATAATTTTAAGTTTTTAATGATTTATTGCTATGATATGATAAAATATCGTTGAGAGTAAATTTTAATATCGTTTAAATAAGAATTCTTCTATAATTTATTGAGAATCAAAATTGACTGTGTAAGAAAATATATAGAATTCTTTGATATAAATAGAACTCGTCTCTCTTTTGCGAAATATGTCTTGATTTCTCTGACAGCCAATAAGATCGACGATAAAGGTGATGCATCATATGCTTAAAATAAAATATAAAATGCTGTTGGAAGGTTACAAGACAACGACAAGAACTAGTTCCCGGCGGTTGTTGCGATGTTTGAAAATAGAGAAACTGTTGACCTACTATCTTTATGCAGTTGACTTTATAACGTGAAGCAGAAGAACATGAGTATATTACACGAGCACAAATATACGCGACGTTTACCGTCTTCTCACGCAAAAATAAATCTCGTAAGGAGTTTTGCGTATAAATTTTCTGAATCTTATCTTTGAATTTTTAAACTGATTACATGCACGATTTACATGCATTATTACTGATATTACTTTCTCAAGTCTTCGAATCTCACAAACTTCTTAGCCTGATTATAAATTATCTAATTACGTGTCACATAAAAGTTGTGTCTCTCCTCCCTCGTGTGTATGTGTATTAAATTTTGTTTTTTTTTTCTATAAATAATTATAATAATTATATTATATAAATATATTAATATAAATATATATATATATATATATATATATATATATATTATATTAATATATTTATATATATATTAAATTATATATTAATTATATTAAATTATATTAAATTACATATTAATTTTTCAATTATATATTTATTATATATAAATTATATATATATAATTATTTGATATATATTGAATTATAGATTATAAATTATTTTAACTCGCTGCAACGATTGATTCAATAATGTTTTCATGCTAAGATTATTATTATTCTCTCCAGGAAACTATTGATATTTTTTTCTTTTTTCAAAGACGATGTCGCGATGCATCATCGCGGGTCTCCGGCTGCATCGCGCGATGATGTACTGCCGTTCTCGTTACGGGCCGCTCTCTTCGGTCGTGTTAGGTACGGTCGCGGGTGAAATGAAACGTGAATAAAATATAACGAATGACCGGACTCGCGCGCGCACTCTTTTATTTGCCCTTCGTCATCCCGCAGGGATGGTACCGTCGAGGCTGGTGATTTAGTACTGCGTCGGAGGTTCGCCAGTGTTCTCTCTCTCTCTTTCTCTCTCTCTCTTTCTCTCTTTCTGGGGAGAAAGTCGCGAATCCATTTCGATTCTCCTCCCTCCTCCTCCTCCTCCCCTGTTTGCGCCACCGTCGTTGTTATTTTCGTTTTCTATGTGTCTATCAACGTTATCCTTTCTTCCTTGATCTTCCGGCGCGCTCGCTTGTTTCATGCCGTACTGCATCCGCGAAATTCCATACGAGAGACGAGCCAACGTACTGGAAATGATTTTTATTCAACATTTTTGCTTTCGAAAAATATTTACAAGCACAAAGCTTCTACATCACATTCATATACTTGATCTTTCAAATTAATAAGCTTTTTACATATGTATAACGGTAATTATTGAAGCGAAAGATAATTGCTAAAGCGTGAAGTTATAACTTATTAAAACAATATATCCAGAAACCTAATATATTTATGTAATTATATATGATTTTTAATTATATTATGATTTATTTAATTTATTTACATAGCCTACCGCTTATTTTGGTAATTTACAATTTATTGTCTAATTAAGCGTGCGTTTAATCTAATTTTAATTTATAAATTAATCCTCACAATCCGTGTAAATAAGTAATTATTTATTCTGTACACACGTTATATTATTACTTCGATAATATAAATCTACAAATAATATAACGCATCATAAGAGGTGAAAAAGACGCAGCTTTTATCCCTCGCTCATCAACATCGTTCTTCATTTCCACCCTTTTGTTTCTTCCATTCGTGCCGTATATTTTCCCCGGTTGTGATGTTGGTGGTAAACGTATTACGCGCACCACGTACCTCTGTCACACGGCGAAGAGAGTGCAAATGCAAAAGCGCGGGCTCGCATTTGTCTTGTCTGAAAGGACCCGCCATTGACGGGCGCATTTGCTTTCGTTGCAGCGTGTTGTCTGTGCAGTCGAATGCATTGTCGAATGCAAACAGCAACAAGCCTGCCAGCCTAGCCTCGCTAGCCTGCTAGCCTCGTTCGCCATAATAGGGAGAAAGGGGAGAATGTGGATCTTATTCACGCGACGTAATTGCGATACTTCCCCCTTCGAGAGAGTTTCAATGTTTCACCTCGCCATTCGTATTGCGATTGCAAACGAATCGATCGTCCCGAAAATAAATCTGAGAGAGCTGGAAAAAACGCAATTGCGCTTTAATATCTAACGGAAGATGAATCATCCTCTCTCTCTCTGTCTCTTTCTCACCGAGGGATATCTATAAATTTAAAAGTTAATTATTGACTCCTTTTTCAGGAAAATTCCATTTTAATCTTACGAAATTAAAATCGTAAAAAAGGAAGATTTATTAAAGTAAGCTTCGGAAATTTTATTTTAATTCATAAAGAGAGAATCTAATATTTTTATTAATCCTAGAAATTTCAGAATTACAAGGACTTTAAAAAATTTATAGAATAATCGAGTGAAGAAAATTTGTATGCGCAAACCTAATTTAAGAGAGATCTTTTGACGGCGGTCTTATTCTTCTTTCGCGTTTTCAGTGCGTTCTTCAGTTTTAAAACGGTCGCATTGAGTTGGCGAGCGTGCGCCTGCAGATGCTTTATCTTTTCGTTGTCCTCCTTCAACTCCTCCATCGCCACCTCCCAGACAATCTTTGCTTCCGCCGGCACCTTGGAGATCTCGTCCCAGTTGACGCTCTTGAGAAAGCGCACGTACTTGATCGGCTGCGTCTCCCTCATCTCCTCATCCGACAACATGTGAATACGTCTTCCTCTTGGAAAGGAAAACAGCGCGTTCATTGAACGTATCAGGGAAATTCGAAACTCGATTAACGCGATTGATGTTGGAAATCAATCGTTAGATTGTTTATTCAATCCTCGAAAGAATTAAGTACATCTAATCCAAGTAATTTAAATTGCGATTTCGTATGTTTCCTCAGATAAAAGACTAGTAAATACGGTGTATCTCTTTTTCTCTGTCTCTCTCAAACGTAAACCAACTTTTTCACGAAACTTACTCTTTGTAGCTACATGTATTGTACGTTAAATGTGGCATAATTGTAATTATACTTTAATCAAACATGTTTCAATATATATTTGAAATTTAAAAAAAAAGAAAAAAAAGAGAGAGAGAGAATGAAAATTTATTAAATAATAAATGCAATAAATGCAATAAATTATTAAGTGCAATAAATGCAGTTAAAATAAATAAATTTTCTTGTTTTTTTATAGAAAAAATTTAATTATAAGATATAAATAGATATCTCTCTTCTTGACAATTTTTTATTTCTATTAATATACGAAAATTCATTCAGTAAATTTATTAAATCATTTACGAAATATTATTTTAGTTTCATTAATTATTATTATAATTAATTTGCTTACTTTGAAACAGTCGGTCTCGTGATTGGGACGAATAACTCGGTTTCCAATTCTTCTTGCGATTGATCTTCTTCTGCTGAAAAATATGATTCTAATTCCAAAGTTGGAATAGCATTGTCCATCAGACTCGAGCCTGTGAAACAACTTTGTGAGAAATGACGTGAACACAGTGCCGATTGAGCAGGTACTTCCGCATTAGTTTTGCCAATCGCGTCCAGCCATTTTTTCCGATGATCCTCATTCTCGGGAAAACTGGAAAGAAAATACACAAATAGGACGAAAACAATGTTAGTTTTTATGTATTTATGTCGTTGAATATTTGGAATGTTCTCTCTGTAACTTGTAATGATTTTCTTCGTGTTTATGAATACAATTTGAGTGTGTGCATATGTGAAAATGTATAACGCACATGTTCAAATTTTATATATATTTTACATATATAAATTTTTATGTGCATTTTTAATATATTTATTTTAATTTTGACAAATTTTTCTCAAAAAGCTTCAAAGCTTCCATTTATATTTTTTTAGAATCTCGAGATTAATACGTAAAATTTTATTATTATTTACAAAAATAATATTATTATATTACTATAGATATTAATCACACATAATCAATTGTATATACACATAATCATATGCTATATCATACAAATTTTTTTTCTTTTAAAGAGAGAATTCTTTCTATATTTAATATTAAAATTAAAAAATATTTAATAGAAATTTATTTTGGATTAATAAAAAATGGACTTCAAATAAAAACCTTTGTCAATAAGCTGTTTAAAAGAGATTTAATCACACTTATACACACAAAAGCCAATATAATTATGAAATTCAACATTACTAGAAAATCTGCGTCATTTCTGATAATTTTTAATCAGTCGATCACTATTCATTCATTTTAAAACATTGTATTAAATGATAAAATAATAATAGAAAATCAGAAATACAAAAAATATTTAAAGTTATCAATTCATCTGGATATTATCTCTATATTATTATCTACACAGACATACACAAATCTATCGAACTTTATACATTGGATTTATCGACATTTAAGATATCAGCCGAGAGAGATAGCGAGAATCAAGCTTGAATTATTGTTTCTTTCTTGATAAAATCCGATAGAAAATTTTTCTTAAGTTCACAAATGGAAATATTTATATCTGACTCTGATAAAAGCTCTGAACTTTTGACAGGGTTTGTACAAGGTTCTCAACACGCATGCGTTTAAAGGCGTGCTCTCGAACGCTCTCTCTTTCTCTCTCTCTCTCTTTTACATTTTTTCTATATCACAGAACCATATGGAAGAGCGCATTCAAATGTGTCACATATAGAATCCTTACGCGTGGAATGATATTTCGTGCACGTCTTCGGAGCGTCGTTCACAGAGAATGCAACTCGTCGCCATCTCAAGATTCGCGCGACGCACTAGCGTCGCTCTCACAACTGGCGTACAAGACGAGCGGGAACGAACTGACAACCCCACTAAAGCGAGAGGTTCTCGATATGCGTTGTCCTCGTTTCGCACTCGTGCCCATTGGTCGTCGCTGCTGCGAGATATCGGATCGATGCTGGCAACTGGCGCGATATTATGAACAGAGAAAGAAGAGAGAAAGCGAAAAGAATAGAAGTCTATCGAAATTTCAAATCTTGTTATCTACAAGTTTATCAACAATGATAAAATATGCAGTGAGATATTAATTAATTATATCAATCTTACATCTTGAGGAATCTTGGACATTTTTCAAAGAATTTTCTGTAAATATTATAAAAGTCTAATAATTAAGTAAAAGAACGTTAGCTAATTTTACGAAATATTTATTATAACGTAAATGTTAATAAATTGAGAAAATTTTTACATCATGCAACACACACATGTTGCGAAATTTAATTTGAATAATTTTTTAGCCTTTGTGTATGAATTGCAAAAAAGAAAACAGTATTTTATGCGTTTTCGCTATTGGATCCAATCCTTCTTGAAATCACAACGTCTCGTCAACTAGCGAAAAAGTGCGGACAGCTTGCCTGAGAGAATCGCACATTTTTGCATAAATAAAATGATAGTCCCACGCGGGAATAAAGATTGGCCGTAACTTTTGCGAGAGGAATAATAAAACCGCGAAGCGCGAACGATATACGTGTGTCGCGTGAAATATTTATGACGTTTCTGCTCGCGCGAAATACAGAGTTTTCGTTCTCGAGTATGGATGAAAACCGCGCGCGAGTGGAATGAAAGAGTCTAAAAAAAAAAATACATCGTCGATCGTGTACGTGATCATTCCGTGAGCACTTCCCTCTTTTATTTTGAAGTACAACACGCTGCGTTCGCGCTGCGTTCTCGAATTATTTACCGTGTCAATATTTGAATTGTGCATGCATATAACAATTACATAGAGTTTCGCACTGAGAAAAACATGATAGATAAAATGGAAAACGTTGTCGTAGAAGAAACAACAACAATTGTATGAATCGTGATCGTCTGCCTTTTCGAATTAAAAATGTTCAAGTGTTCTTTCAACTCTCGGCGAACAAAGGCAAAACGAGAGAACTACGCAAACGGACCTCGCAGTTTGAGCCAGTTTTCGAGGCAGAGAAGAAAAAGTTCAAACTCTATTAATAATTTTTAACCTAGTTTTTCTTTCGACGTGCTTGTCTCTTCATGCTCTACTTACCTACAAATATGCCTGCCGGCAAAGCAATATATATATGCATTTTTAAAATTTCACAATATGCACAATATATATTTTTCTGCGTTGCAACAAATTCCGTTGCAAATCGAGACGATTCGATGTATTTAATTTCAAACTGTTGAAATATAACATAAAACATTTCGCGCATTTTAATTAAAACATTTTTATACATATTTGCCAGAAGATTAATAATCATTTAAATCTCGCACAATCGAAGAGAAACTTTATTCCAATATATGATGTTTGAATATTTTTCCTGCCTTCTTGAACAAGCACCTACGATAATTGCACCTACGAAGCGAACGAGAAAAATGCGCAATCGCCAGTTCCGGAGATCCATTTTTATTAAATGCCGCTACGTCGATTTTCTGCAGAGTTATTGCCATTCGAGCGCGAGCTCGATTTATGAATGAAGAGCGCGCGCGAGGGCGAGGGGAGTGAGGTAGGTCGCGGCTACTACGCGCGTACGCATGGCCGATTCGCCCAGTGAGCGAGTCAGCTGTTCGCTGTCACGTCGCGCGACTCGCGCGCTCCCTCGCGCCTTCGCTCATAGACCGGTCAGTTGCAGCGAATTGAGACGAATCGCGTATAAAAGTCAAGTAATGCGTATCTAAGACTTGAGAGATTTTTGATTGATAATTTTCGCGCGATGATATACGATTAATTTTATAAATATTAAATTTATGCGAGAAAATGAAACGTCCTTTACTCCAAATGCAAATTATTAAATGATAAAAATATTTTTGCGCAGAAGGATTGTAACGAATTGAAATAGAGATCGTATAAAAACTGAAATTATTATTAACGTCATGATATTTTTCCAGTGAAAAATGGCGAAGTAATTTATAAAAAATTATTATTAGAAAGTTATAAAATTCATATAATAAATCTCTCATTTCAAATTCATATAATAAATCTCTCATTTTAAAATAATCACGGTATGAATATTAGAAGGAAGACAAATGTTATTTGTATTATTAGATTATTAGAATTATATAAGATTCTTTATTTATTATTCAAATATTAAATTTAAATTGCATACATATATATATATATATATATATATACATATATATATATATATATATATGTGTGTATGTATGTATGTATATATATCGCGTAAAATTTACATACACATGTATATTATACACTTATAAATACATTTGCAAATTATATATATTTGCAAAAATATCTTCTTAGAAAAATTAAACTAGAGAAGTTACATCGAACTTAATTGATGTAATCAAATTATTCAGCTAAAAATAGAGAATAATAGAGAAGTGTCGACAAAATTTCATGATAAAAGACATAGCTTGTCATAATATTTTTTTAAAGAGTCTCTCGACTAGATTACACGAATTCTCATTGTATATTTTCAGGATGTTCTCCGTTTGCATTTTCCATTCACACTCTAGTCGTGCGACGAAATTCACACTAGAGTTCTTCTTGCTCGACTCTTCGACTGCGATCTTGTTTCATCTCTCTCGCGTTTCTTCTTCCTCCCATCTTTTCTGGACCAGCGAATGTATTATTTACGCCGGCCGTTTTGTCCTGCCGTCATCTTCAGGAGATGAAAGCAGATGGGATATTGCTTTCATTTTCTTCGTCTGTTTTCGTCGGATTACGCGAAAACGTCGCGTGTGCCGTCTCCTCTTTTCCTTTCTACTGTCTTTCCTGCTTCCTCCCGCGCAAAGAAAAATGTGTTCTGTCAACTGCAACTCGTATCGTAACGAGTGGAACGAGATCTTGAAGCCATTGACGACACTCGCTTCGCCGATCACGCTGTTATATCGTAAATGAAACCATGTATCTCTCTACCGATTTTCCCGGAAAATCGCACAGAGAAAGATGTATTAGAAAATATATCGTTATTTATTCTTTCTTGTCCCTCGACATTGTGATTTTACCAAATGCATTGTCTGCACTTGCACTCTCTATATAAATTTATTATCATAAATCAATAATCATGTCTATTAACAGATTAATGATATGATTTGTTTGATATCCAATCGAAAAATGTATATCATGCAAAATCAATTTTTTTTCTCAGAGTGTGTGTATTAATTTTTTTTATTTATCTTATATTCTCCTTATATTTTTTAATATTATTTTAATATTAATATTAATATTATATATATTATGTATATTAATATTATTTTTTTAAATTTGATTTAATATTTTTTTAATATTAATATTATTTTTTAAATATTATTTTTAATATTAAAATTACATTAATCTTTTGTACCACTTGTAATAATAGGTAGACATTCTAGGGAGTCTCATGCAGAATAATTTTCTTATTATTATTCTATATCTTCCAGTTTTTATACGATGTTCCGCGAAAGAGAAAGGACTGTCTCCAGGACGCACGCAATAAACTTTGTCTTGTTTTATTCTTTTCTCTCATGCCGCTTTATTACTATCGCTAGAATGATCCGCGTTCCGTAGGGAGGAGGAGGAGAAATACATTTCCACGTCGATGTGCGCTGAAGAAACGCGCTCCCGATGAAAAAGCTCTGTTCCCGCGAGAAAACTCGAGAGTGGGATGGTCATCAAAGTATCATTTGGATCCTTCAATTATCATCCCCCGCTCCATTCCGGCGGAAACGCCTTATTATTCCACATAGAACTTGTCGGAACATTTTCTTGCATCCTGTAATCTTGTTATATTCAGCAGTTTTTGTTCTCGCGAAATATAAGAATCGAGATGTAATTTTAGTTCTTTTTGAAAAGAGAAAAAATATTTTGAATATGCGGCAATCTCTATACGCAATGTATATATTTGTTTCTCATTAAAATTCTTTTACAAAATCGCAAGCATATATATTTATAATTACAAGAGAACAAACAAGAGGAAAAATAGAATTTAATGTTTATTGAATGGAGTTTTACAGAAACGCATTTAACGCTAATAAAGAATTGAGTCTTTCGCACGGAAGTTAAATTTGGATCGCAATCAGGGAATAAAGAACCTGATTTTCCATGTACAAACTGAGACAGAAATGTCCCTTTTGAACTTGACACACTTTATTTTAATAGTAATGTATACATAATATTAATAATAGAAAATATAATATTAATATTTTATTAATATTTTAATAATATTATATACAATATTATTATTAAAAATAATATAAATTTATAAATTTATATATAAAAAAATTTATATAAATTTATAAATTGATATTAAAATAATAACATGTAATATTATTTTTATCATTAATTTTAATATTATTTTATTATTAATATATGATATGAATATATAATATTATTTTATTAAAATAATTATTAAAATAAAGTGTGTAAATTTTAGATGAAAAGGCACTTCTATCTCCACACATATTTGAAATGCCCAGAAATTACCAACGTTCTAGAGCGATATTCATTTCGTGTCCGACATGGAAACACCAAATGAACATAGATTAATCACATTAACACACCGTCTAATATTAGAGGGAAAAAGAGGAAGAAGGAGGAATAATAGAGAACAGTATTTCGTTGAAATATCACTCGTGGTTTAATTTTCTAAGTGCACACGGTAATAAAAGTGTGCGCTGATAAATAACTCAAGTTGCAACGAGAAGGGAGCGGGAGAGGGATTGAATAAACAATCTCCTTTCGATTGGCCGATTATACTTATCAATTATCATCTCGCGTTCTTTTTGATCTCTCTGCCTCTTCTCTTCTCTCTCGCTTTCTCGTTGCATCTCGCTCTTGTTGCGGCCGCCCGCAGTAATTGCCCCGTTGCGAACTTTTGCAGAAGCTTCCCCTCTCGATCCCGCTCGAAGCTCGAGGAAAGGAAAAAGCGAGAGAACGAATTGCAGTTGTAGACGGGAGGAAGTTTTACTGCAAACTTTCGATATCCGTGTACAGGCCGCGATAATGACTCGTTTGAAAGTGGGAAACTTGAGCGAGATTGTTGTTAAACACGACATAATTTCTTCCGCCCCAGCTCCGTGACCTAGAGATATTTACAAGTGCGATAAAAACGTATTCTCAATAACACGGGAAATTTTAACGGATTTTTCTTTTGAGAATTTTGAGTTATCTTTAACATATATTTGAACTTTTTCCTTCTCGCAGTAATGTTCATCAGATTAAGAGAATTTATGTAAATTTATTTCAACATCTCCAAATCTGATAATTAAAATTAATTTAAATTTATCTAAAATATTTGTAAATTTTATTTCTTTAATGAAAATACTTCTGGAAGCATGATAATTCTAAAGTCAAATTCTTGTAGTGAGATCGAGCCGCTTGATTGAAGAAAATAAGTTGAAAAGACAAGCTTTATTCTAAAGTTTACAAAGTCGGGAGAAACGGTAATTTTAACTACGAAATATGGCCAAAGTTCGCGACGCGATGGGAGTCAAAATCGAGAAACAGTGCGAATTGTTACAACGCTAACATGATCTATATTTTAGACACGAAGGTATTAGTTGTTAAAATGAGGTCTCGTGACCAGAATCACAATGGTTTCCGACTTGGCCAGTAGTTTATAGATAATGTGCATGAGTTGGAACGAAATGACATATCTCACATAAATGAACTCAAAGAAGTGCGAATCTGATCGTTCAACTTTTGCTATTCCGATGTGCTGATTCCGCTTTGATTTATGATTGTTAAATAGTTCTTCATATCCATCTTTCTTTTTTTTCATTTTATTAATATTTTTTATGAGATTGGAAGAAAAATAAAAAGAAAAATAAAAAGAAGTGATTTTTCCTTCTCACAATTTAAAATAGAAAATTGAAGCCAAAGACGCAATAGACTTTGAATATAATTTTTAATAATTCATTTAAAGTAGTGAGATTAAAATGCAAAGCATTTCTTAGTAATTGTATTTAAATTGTATTTAAATTGTAATTAAATAATGAGAGTATATTGAAAACATATATAAAAGTACAAAAATGCATTATGTATATAAAAAAATATGTATATAAAAATATAAGGAATGTAAAAAAAATATGAGAGTTTTAGTGCTGACATTGCTCGTTCATACAGGAGAAACTTAAACTTGCAAGCTCCCTCGAGTGTTTAACTCCCAATGCCACTCTTAGCCACTCCCTCGCGAAAATTTACGTGTCCCCTTTTGCGAGAGTTGAAATGTTCCTAGCAGCTGTTTTTTTTCGCTGCGATATACTTCCTTTACTCGCTATAAATTAGATCTATTTGTTAAATCTCTTATGGGATTATGTTGATGTTTGAGTATGATGTATGATTTTAAATCAGTATCGAAGGTAATGTTGCATTGTCAAGTAAAAGATACAAAAAAAACCAAAAAAACCATTTAATTCATAAAAATTATAAATAATTGACATTTAATTATTAAATTTAATTTAGAAACAAATTCAAAGTTAAATTTTAGAAACAATTTCAAAGTTAAATTTAAAAACTAAATACTTGCCAATTTTCTACTATCAGATAAAGAAAATATTGTTTGTCACGAAATAAAATTGGAAATATAATACGAAATAGAACAAAACATTGTTAAACATTAAAAATTGTCAGCAAACATAGTCACTAACAAAAATAAAATGTTAAAGTGTTCGAATTTCTGTCAAATATAGATATAGCACTGAGAAATAAATGATTAATAAATGACGTAAAATAATATCTTCGAGAGAAGAAATGTTAAGAATCGATAAGAATGAAGAAAAATGTTGTTTGAAGAGTTTTTATTTTTGGAAAAATTTTTTTTAGATAAATTACATTATTTTCCCGATATTTCTAAAGAGAGAGTTACTAACATCTGCGACTTGACAGAATTGATTTACGAAGGGAATATCGACGAAATCGCAAAAATAAACATTTTCACTGCTTCTCCAAGGCGCTATAAATTATAGACAAGAGTTTCCTCGTAGAGAACCCTCCACATAATTCTTCTTCCTCTGGTTTCTTTCTCTCTCTCTCTCTCTCTCGACTTTTTAAATTTTTAAAAGAGTTTTATGATATATCAATCTAGATTGCGAGGCCTTCATCTCTATTTTCATTTGTCTCATTTCATATGTTCGTCTATGACTTTGATCAAACAATATTCGATAGTAATTTTGTTGATTAAAACGTCTATCGAATTATGATAAGGAAATTACTGGAAACTGCAACTGGATAATATATAAATTTAAATAAAAATGTTATGAAGCATAGAAATATTTATATCGAGTGAAATATAAATTTATAATATATAAAAGATTCGTTTGTAAAATAGATATTAAAAAATCGTTAGAAAATCGTGACTATGAATTAATGAATATTGAAAATCACTTTCTTAAAGATAATAAAACTTTATGATATATTTTAAAATATATTCATTCAATAATAATTAAAAGAAAAATAATAGGAAAAAATTATTGCTATTATTTTTCTTAATATTCTATTATATATTTATTTTAATCTTTCAACATTGTTCTTTATGATATAAATTTTCTTCTTTTATAAAGTGTTCTTTTTAATTGTGCTCGTTTCCGCATTTTTTTCCCGCTTCATTTCCAGCTGTAAACATATTACATAAGGATTTCAAAACTATATTTTTCTCATTATGACATACCTAATTAAATTATAAACAGTAAAGTCTGAAAAGCGATTTAATTTCGCAAACACGAGATAAATCATCATCCGACGATCTGCAGATTTCTTTTTTTTATATTTCTCGCGAGAAAATCTAACAAAGAAATGTAAGGCCTGTGCGGAATCAATGCAGTAAACCCGCTTCTCGTATGTACGAAAGATCTTTTGTCGAGGGATAATGAAGAACGAGGGTCAAAAATACACTTTCTTTCTTTATGTTCACGTAAGCTCGCGTGCTTTATCGAGGTATGTTGCTTGAAAAGCTTTCTCGGATTTTTCAATTCACAATGGTGAAAAAAGAAGTTCGCTTTCTCTCGTGAATTCTACTCAATCCTTCGAGCAATCGTTAATATTAAAGTACTGATATATATGTATACGAAACATTTTTATTATTATTAAATATATTTATCAGATTATATCATAAAATCCGATTTTTTCGTTGCATTTCTTTTTTTATTATTTTTTTAGCGTAATCAATTTTATTATTTTTATCTTATTTTTCGGCGTAAATTCGAGTTTTCCAAGCATGTTTTTAATTCCAGATCAAATTTTTATCGAAAATTTCTCGAATACCTGTTACAATAAATTATATGTAGCATTTACATTTACAATGTAAACTGGAAATATACATCTCAAATTATACTTTTATTAATTTCTACCTTTATTCATTATTCACTTATAATCTTAAATTAATTCACTTTAACCTTAACTGCATATTTACTCGAATATAATTATAATACCTAAAAATTATTAATGATATTATGAAACTATAATATATATGCATTATATATATTATACATTTATATTGATAATATTAATAAACTTTAGAGGAAATTACATTCACATTTGAAAGCAACAAGATTGACATTTACATTTAAATTCAAGAAGTAGATATTTTATACTTTATATTATGTTGAATAAAAACAATTTTCGCCAGAATTTTTACATTCACCAAGCTTACGATGCTATAAACAGGATGCTTGTTTTCCTCTTTTATACACATGCGTATATTTCGCGATAATAAATCTGTGTTATTTCTAACTCGAACGGAAGGAGGGAACATTCTTCCGGATGTGTTCCGGAAAGTTGTGTCGGAAGTTGATGAATTTTATACATTCTTGAATGACGTTATCCGACTCGTTCACGTCTCTTTTGTACGTTCAAGATCGTTATTCCTATTATTTCTCACATTTATCTTTTAATGATGCTGGGACCCCAGGCTCCTTGCAGTCGTTTCGATTTTCATGGATCATAATTCCACTACTCGCAAGTTATTACGCTAATGTACGGCCGATTACTTTAATCGACGCAGCTGTTAGGAAGCAAGATATCCTCCGGGAATAAAATCTCGGACGTAGTTCCGCCTTTGCAGATAAAATTATCGAATATTTTTTTTGAGTGAAGTAAAAATTCAAAATTAAATTTAAAATTAAAAATACACTGCCTTTTATTTTGTCTAAAATTAAGATATTGTTAAAAGATTAAAGAAAACATTTCATTTAAAATTAAAAATTTTAAACTGGAAATGTTAAGCATTCGAAAATGAAATTGAAATAGATATTAAGATTATATGAATTTTTCTCTACGTTAACGTAATAAAATCTAGAGTTAATGACGACGTGACTAATTTGTTTATTACGATCGGAAATTACTTGGCGTGGCGGCAAGATCTCCTGCGGCCGATAAAAGAGGGACTAGATCGAGAGAGACAGTTAGAATATTGGGGGGGGTGCGAAGGCAATTATCGGGCGCGTCATTGTAATTGCATCGGTCGGGAATTGAGATTAGATTCGATGTTCAGGAACTGGCGGTTTCCTCCCTCTGTCTCTCCCTCTTCCTCTTCTCCCTCTTCTCTCTCTCTCTCTCTCTCTGTCTGTCTCTGTCTCTCTCTTTCTCTCTCTTTCACTGTCTAGATTACGCTAATTGGTAGGTCACTGGCGAATATTAATTATCATTCGACTGCAGAACCGTGCACTACGCCAGGCGGGTTATCGCGTTCACATGCTATTCGATAAGCTCCGGTCGAGTTCGGATTTCTATGCAAATGGTGCACGAGATGTCAAATTCCCACAAAAAATGATCCAGATTCGAGTCTTTTAAAACTGTGCATTTTTTTGGATCGAGGATAACAATCAATGTTGCCTTTCTTATAAAGATTATACTGTTTATGCTTATTATTTTTTATTATTATTTTTATTTTTAGTATTTAATATTTAGTATTTTTATTGTGAGTATTTATTATTATTATTTTTCTATTATTATTATTATATATATCTATATTTTTTATTATTATTATTTTTTAATAATTGATTCTTATACGTCCTCAAATATTTTGAAAGACACATAAGAAGCGAATGCTAATTATATTAAATATTATTTCATTTTCTTTATCTAAGTTTATATATATGTCTATATTGCAACTTGCTGAATTTATATGCAATATAAAGATCGCACGCTGACATTTTTCAAAACAATTTTTATAATTTTGTATTTTTTTCTAATGCACATCATTATATATCATTTTATATGGCATACAAATATTAAGTATCTATCTTTAAGATATTTTATTACATCATTTTTACTTTTTTATTAGATAACTTTTAAAATTACAGTTGAATTTTGTATGAATCGAATTAGATGGATTTTAATCTTTGCATCCGTCATTTAATTTACACTCACACATTTTTATCGTTTTATCTGTAATCCCTACAGCCATTTCGACAACAAAATTACGCAAATGTATTTAAGTATCATTTCTCTTCGGCGATCAATAACGTAAACCAGTATATACGCACAGTTATTGCGTAACACGTATCACATACAGGGTAAATTGAGCGGATCCGTTGCGCCCGCATGTGTTGCGCACATTACGAGCAAGAAGAACGCGATTTATCACTCGTGAACGCACTCGTAATTTTATCCTATTAATCCGATTTGTGCGCTCGTCGCAATCGCGGAATTAATCGAGTGATTTTCCCGGAGTAGGATGACACGATCTTCATCGAGAGAGGCAAAAAGAGCGAATGTAAAACGTATCAGTGCGATAAAACCGAATGTTGATCGTGCAACACGCCCGCACGTATCATCCAAGATTTATCGCTCCACAACTGCAGTTTGAGCTTGTAAAATATTTCTACTGCTAGCGATATTTTTCCCTCGCGTGCAACATTGAGCGTAAGTTATACACTTATATATAAATATTTTTTTTTGTTTTCTCTTTATTATTCAAACACGTGCACGTTGCTTGTCATTATTATCGATAACCTGATTTTGTTATCTACCAATGTGTGTTTTAAATATTAAACTGATCGATAACTTCGAATCACTATGCATCTGCATATTTATACAGAAATTGATCGTACCATATTTTTTTTTTTATATAAGCATTTTTTTATTGAAGTTAAAGTGATATTTTTTTGTATCAATGAAACTATACAGATTTAACTTTTAATAACTAGTCATATAATATGATGTTTGCATCGTATTTGCTTTTCATCAAATATATATATCAATCAGATTGAATTCAAATGTAATCGGAAATTGCAATAATTTTTATTGCGTCCTTAAACTTGCTATTTAAATTCCATCATACGAAATGACTTAACAAGAGATGAGGAAAAAAAATTGAATCCGTTGAAGAAGCTAAAAATATACTATTGCGCAATATCTTCGTATACGTAATATCGGAAAAATTCAATTTCCCGAGAGTAAACCGGAAACTGGGTGGCGCAAAATCAACTTCTACGCACTTTAAAAGCGAGAGGCATTTTAAAAGCCCCCGCTGTTTGTGCCTCTTCTCCATTGCCAATCACACAAAGTAAAATAATGCCCGTATATCAGCGAAAGTCAATAGCCACTCGCAAACGCATTTTATTTGAACTGGTTCGTCGAAAAAACGTGCTTGTTCGAAATTGGTAAATAGTTTCAACAGACTGATTAAAATCACAGTAACTCCAGGAAAATTGTAATCGCAGTGTAAAAATATCTATTAAACAGAGAGAATTGCAATGCAATTTTTGTAATCTATTCGCTTTAATTAAAACATCTCTCAAAATCTTTTTTCGTTGTTCTCTCTGAATAGAAAGATTGCACGTTCATTATTATTCAATACTATTTTGTAAGAAATAAAATGTATCAAAGAGAAAGAGAGAAACATCCTTTGCACATATATTAGAAAATTTTTGTTTTGTATACCTATTTTAAATTTGTATGCATATTTTTATAAATATTTCTTTCAATAGCTTGTAAATAACTAAATATATACATATGTACTGTTTTTATCCGCTGATTAAAATATTCCGCCGCGCAATTGCGCTCTATGATTAGTAAAAATATAATATTCGAGCGATAAATTTACTTCCTTTTTATGTTTTATAGATAGACATTTCCGTACATATATACTTGTCCGTGTACATGATTATATTTCTATATCGACCGCATTTCTATGACAGAATTTCTTTTCACGGATAGTCGGTCGTCGTGAAAGGCGAGGGGATGAATTCATCACGGATGCGGAAGCGAACAGAATCAGCTCTTTTTGCTTCTCTTCACATTAGCGTGTGCGCTTATTCGTGTACTCACCCCTGGATGAATCGATCTGGAATGCATCCGTCAATGCATTCGCGTTGATAAGCAACTTCGTATTACATTGAGCCACGTCCATTTATCATCGGCCTGTAAAATTTCTTTGAAAAAACCAAGTTTCCCCTCCACGTGAATTTTTACATCATTGCGTTATTTTGATTCTTTTAAATATATTTTTAATATAAATATATTTTTAAATATATTTGTATTTTATTATTTATTACTATTAATGTAAAACAATTATAAAATTAAATATTATAAAAGAATATTTATTAATTAGAATTAAAATCTTTAAATATAATTTTGTGATCTGTGATTTTTTTTATTTTGCATAACTGTCGCTAGAAACTTTCAGTAAAATTTTGCATACACGAATTAATTAATTATATATATATGTTTAATTAATAATTTCAATGTAAATAAATTAAAGATGTATTGTATATTATTAATTTTAAATATTGTTTATTAAACAAACAAAAGAGAAGAAAAATTAACGAAAGAAATGATCGTTTTTCAGGTGCTCCCGAGGACAAGTTATGGGGCAACATACCGGGTGGCCCACCGCCACCAGAGCGACCGCCACCGCCACCCCCGATGACAACGACTACGACGACAACAACGATGTCGACGTACAGACCTTGGAGGACGAGGCCTACTAGGCCCAATCATTATCCGGACGATGGCAGGCCTCGACAACCGGGTCGTCCGCAAAAACCTGAATATCGACCACATAAGCCCCATCGTCATCACCCGACATGGTCGACGACGACGACAACGATGAGGACTACGCCGAGGTTTAGACATCGAGGGAATCCACCGCAACGAGACGTGCCCAATAAATGCGACACCAGCTATGACGCCATCAGCATCATTCGCAGGGAGGTCTTTATCTTCAAAGGACGGGTAAGTGTTACAATAATCAAATTAAGAAAAGAAGATAAAATAATAAGAAAATGCAAAAATAGTAAGAATTTTGTAATAAATTTGAAAAAAGAGATATGATAAATCTGGACGTTATTATTTTACCTCATTGCAGGAAAAGAAATTTATTTTCTAAAGGCAAAATGTGTGATTAATATATGTAATAGTTCATAACTTCAAATTCTCAAAAATAAGATAGCTTATTTATAACTATTGTGTCATAATTTTAATAATATATATATATTAAATAATATTAATATATAATAATAATAATATTAATAATAATATATATATATATATTATTTATTTAATTATATATATATATATATATATATATATATTAAATAATATATATTAAAAGAATGAAACAAATCAAAATATCGCATATATATAATTAATTATTACATATATTTATATGCACTGAACGTTATAATTTTAAAATTAAATATTTTTTGATTATTAAAGCTTTGTGAGATATTCTAAAAAAGCCAACTTCTATTGAGGAACTCTTTTTGGTCCACAGTATCTGTGGCGAATAGGCGATCGCGGGATCTACGAGGGATATCCAGCAGAGATTACCAGGCTATTTAACTTGCCGCCGAGCATCGATCACGTCGATGCCGTGTATGAACGCCCGGACAAGAAAATAGTCTTCTTCGTCGGTCGTGAATACTATGTCTTTGACGCCATCAGCCTGGAAGCGGGTTATCCGAAACCATTGACTAATCTGGGATTGCCAGCTTCTTTGGAGAAAATCGACGGCGCCATGGTGTGGGGTCATAATGGCAGAACTTATTTCTTTAGCGGTTCCATGTATTGGAGGTGATTAAAGCGCGATTCCTAAAGTTTCTTAAATTAAATTTAGTCTTCTTTCTTATTCTCTTCTATACGTTAGCCCATTTTTCAACTTTTCTAACAATTTATGCCCCTGAAAAGAGATGTTAATTTGCACTAAAATCACACTATATAAATTTTTTAGATACAGTATCCTTTGCATACCTTATCATTTAAATGTCAATACGTACAGCCCGATTTGCATTTTCTCTCTTCGCTTTTAATTCTCAAATAAAATTCAATTATCCAATTTAATTTTCTATCACGCAGATTCGATGAATCTGTTAATTACGTGGAACTCGATTATCCAAGGGACATGAGCATGTTCGCCGGCGTTGGGAACGACATTGACGCCGTTTTCCAATGGAAAAATGGTAAATCTCGAACGATCGATTTTTCAGTTTAAAATAAATTTCAATATAATTATCAATATGATTAATATATGAGTAAATTGAATTTTTAAAAGATATCAGTGATTTTTTAATATAATTTTAATTTTTTTAAGTTTTCAATATAACTTTTTTAATAATTATGTAACATTGATCTTCCACATGATTCTACGATTTTGTTTTTTTTTCGGCAGGCAAGACGTACTTCTTTAAGGGTAAAGGTTTCTGGGAGTTTGACGATCTCAGGATGAGGGTGGCGCACGAGAAGCAAAAACTCTCGGCGCCAGTCTGGATGGGCTGTCCGTCGTCGGAAGTGGAGACCAATGACATAGAAACTAATCTGCCTAGGAAATCGAGGATTGTGTCGGCTTCCGCCGCCTCTACGAGAAGAATCGTGCCGATACTCGCGATAATCATTGCTATCTTTGTCATGAGAATATAATGTACGTTTGAAAATTAAATTTATGCTCTTTTTTTATTCTCTTCTATATAATTATCTTGCTAGATTTTTCAGCTTTTCTAATAATCTCACTGAAAAAAAGATTTTAATTAATATCAAGAAGCCACATTTCATTACATTTTTTAGATAACTTAAACATTAATGCGATCCAATTTGCATTCTTCCTTCTCCTTTTAATTCTCAAATAAAATTTAATTCTCCTTCTTCCAAATTTAATTTCCCGTTACGCAGAAAGTTAATCAAAAAATTATTGTACTTGAATCATTAATTTTTCAAAAGATGGGTATAATTTAAAAAGAAAAACTTTTAAAATGACAACTATACTACATATATTTTAGCGTTAAATACTCTTCACGAATTTTGTAGATATCATAAGGCTGTATAATATTATGTTTGATCATAATTTGTGTTATAAAATTAAAATTATGACATACATATTTACAAGATAATTGAAATGATATGTAAGATTTATATAAATTATATTATTAAATAATTATATAATTAAATTATATTAAATTTTATAGCAATTTAAAATCGCAAGTAAAGCGGAGTAATGTTACAAGGATCACAAATATAATTTAGCAACTAAAATTTAAACCTATTTAAATCAAAAAGTTAAACATGAAAAGGCTACTGTTACATTTGTTTTTCTTTTCTTATGCTTTCAGATTATCGCTGTAATACAAGTGTCCTTTCAGCCATCAAACGGCATTTCGCACAGGATATTTAGGTGGCGACGTCGATGAAAATGAAAAACGACGTATCGATCAAAATTCAAAGTTTGTGCTTTGAATTTATAGCATAAATATCAATTTCTCCGCCGATTCTACTAATGAAAAAAATCGCGATTACGATTTGAACAAAATTCGAGGAATGATATCGAACTAAGTCACTAAGGGAACTTCATTTTCAAAGAGAGGAAATATTTTATGAAATGGCAATCGATGGAAATCGATGAATCACGAAAATATCATGATATCATGTTATACAAAATAAAAATAAAAAAAGATGATGAGTTTTACAGAATCACTTTTATAGTATCACTTTCTGTATATATATCTCTTATAAAAATATATTTATACCGATATACAAATTTCAGAGTCCTCTCTCACAGGAAAGAAGTGACTTAGCTCCATATCTTTGATACCAGCATTTCCTGGAAAAATCGCACTTCTGAGCTGCGCATATTTTTGAGCATTTTTCTATATCGTCTTTTTACATGGCATTTATATACAAAGTAATTAACTTAAGAGATAATTTATATTGTACGATGAACGAATAATCGATCCTCGAAAAAATGTAAATTCTTGAGGATATTTCACAATCTTGCGCGCGATTCTAACAATTACTAACTACCACTGCCAAGAAAATCCAATATTTTTCATTATTTTTTTTTTGCTACAGAGATTTTTAATCGAGATAGAGATCCTTGTTATTCCAAGGATACGCGCCATCCATAAGAAATTCCGTACGACCTTCCGTAAATGACGTAATTATTATTCGTGACGCGATTATTATTCGGAATCTTTGTAGATGAAAATATAGTTGATTCCGATAAGAGCATGTATTTTATATAAATATTGTATTAATTATTAATTATTAATATAATCGCATAATTTAGCGAAAAAGGACACAGGCAAAACGCAGTGTCGCCAGTTTTGTAAACTGTGATATTTATATACCGCGATATCTCGAGTAGTTAGGCATAATGTCAAAAGGGAATAGCGTAAAAGCAATCTCGCAGATTTATATATGTATACGGTGCAGTGTATTCCTGAAATATTTGCATGAATTTTGCGAACATAAACTTTCAACTTACAATTAGAAGAAATTGTTTTAAAACTTTTTCTTATATTTTTTATTTAACGAAAAAAATATTTCAAGATAGAAATAGAGAATCTTATTCCGCATTTTTAATCTTAATTGAACTTTGAATCGAAGAGAGAATTTTTGATCCAAGTTTCAATATAATCTAATTTTTAAGATTAAAAAAGATAGAAAAAAAATGCATCTGTCATTAAATTTTTAATAAAGAAAAGTAGACTTTAAATTAAACTAGAAATACACTTGCAAAGTTTATATAAATATTTCTACGTAAAAATACACTTTCGTATATATTTATACGTGTTATATATATAATAAAAAGTTATATTAAGTCGTGCGTGTTGCAGAATGTATCGTATGTTTATAAAGCGTGCAGCAACAAAATGGGGACAAACGATACAAAATGATATTATATTTCTGTTATCGATTAATTCAATGATTTTGATTGAGTATATCTTTGTTGAGAAAAACGAAATGCATCGAAGCGATGTATCTCACTCGCAATTTAACCGAAAAGAAGAGAAAAAACCCTCCCCTCTGTTTATTCCAAACTTAAGGGATAATTAACATAAAATGTGTAATGTTATATGCTATATGTATTTTGTATTGCAAGTTCGTGCTTTATATGTGTATATACGGAAATAAAATGACTTTGCCGAACAAACTCGATATGCTATTCTCCTGAAAATTTTTACGCCGGTTTTGTACATGCATACATGTATGATGGAAATGTTAAAATTGTAAAAAAATTCTTCTCTAGAGGAGAACACTTTGTATATTTATTTGTTCATATATTATATCGTTCATATATTCAACAAAAGCATGTACACATTCTGGCAAATCAACTCTTAGGATATGTCAACACAGAATCTTCTTTACAGCATCTTTATATATATCGCATTTCGGCAACTGGACAGATAAAATTACGATTATCTCGTTTGTTCCACTCTCTGTAAGATTGATTTTTTGTATTCCAGGTTGAGCAAAGGATACGACGACCATGATGCGTTCAAACTAAAATTTCACCGTTTGTAAATTCCTATAGATTTCTTAATTAATAATTTTATCTTATAATATATAACAATAAAGGATTCCATCTTAAAAACTATTTAAAAATGCGATTCTTAGAAAAAACAATGTAATTCGAGGAGAAACTTAGCGACAGATATTTTTATTGATAAACATAAACTCTTATTATATAACTGGTATACAGCCCGAGATTTCTGGTCCTTAGGCTTGCAATCCTGATCCTGTTAGATAAGCGATATTGGCGTATATTTTATTAAGCGTATGTTCGAATCGCACCATAGCGCATGGAGATCTTTTCTGGAGATCTTAATGAGACATGTTTTAGACATCCTCATCGATATTCGCGTGGCCATCGACGATATTCGCACGAGGATGACCTCGGCCGCTGCTAGAGAAGCGGATCCAACGAATCTGCCCAAGGAGCTAAGGCTCGCAAAGTAGACCGCACAATCGTGTCCACTTCGGCCATCGCGCCCATCCCTGTATCGCCGCACATTAGCGTCTTGGATACGCAATGCACTTCCTTGTAGCCCCAGGATTTAAGTAGTGATACCTGAAAAGCAAAATTCAACCTTACAACTTTCTGTGTTCATCATACACTTGAATGAAAAAATACAAATTGAGAAACAAAATAAAAAAATCTATCCCTATTTATATTTATGCATAAAGATGAAAAGGAAAAAATAAAGTATAAAAAGCACATTCTAAAGGAATGTAACATACATTTTTTGTACTATTTCTATGAATTTTTCTATTATTGAAAAAATTTTGATAAGATTGATAAAATAAATATTTGGAGAAGAGAGAAATTTAAAAAAGAATTTAAGAAGAATTAATTTGTACTCGACTATTATATTTTTATATTAGTTATGCCATATCTCAATGCAAGATTTAATCCATAAGCAAACAATATGCAGAGAATTTTTCCTTTATTCTAACATTTGATATATTACTCCTTTCATCTCACTTGCGGCATGGTGATTGGATGTTCCCACATTTTGGTGTTCATGGCTGGACAAAAGAGTAGCGGCTTTGCATTGTCCCAGGCACGAGCAACGCATGTAACGATATTGTCGCATATGCCACTAGCAATCTTGCCTAATGTATTGGCGTCTAGTGGCGCTATCACGAATATATCTGCCCACTTTACCAGATCTATATGTAATACTGGATCGCCTCTGTCCTGCCAGGCGGCCCATTCCACTGTATCGGACAGCACTTGGATTTCAGATGGCAGCTGGGCATCTTTCAGAAAATGCTTGGCTCTCTCCGTCACGACTACTCTCACCTCCAGATTGTTTCGTCGCAGCATCTCCACCAGTTGTGGCAGTTTGATCGTAGCCACGCTACCGGTGCAACCGACCAATACTTTCTTCCTGGAAGTACTTGCCATATTTTTTTCCTTTGTTACTTTAACTGCTATATCAATCTGTGCGATAAATATCGATATATTCTATATTCTATTTACGATATCTTAGGCCACTTGGGTTGCAACAGAATCCAACCGCGTAACAAGCTACAGGGAAATGCCTTTACATTAAAGCTTGAAGACTCACCAGTGTGTCGAGCAATAATTTAATTTTCAATCTTCCTTCTTATGGAAGCGGAAGATACATACACAGATTTTTAATGTTCCATTTCTCTCTCTCTCTTCAATATGTATTGTTCTCTCTCTCTCTCTTCAGATACCTGATGAAGTTCCGCGACAACATTGGCGTGGGGAAAGCTCAAGGTCCTTATCACACCTGGCTGGCAGTGCGTATATTCTTGCCTGAACACACTAATTTCGATTGTGAATTATTCCACGACTACTTGGTACCCTATTTACATCGAACGTAAGTTCCAAGAACACTAATCGGCTAGGGGTGTCCACCCTCGGAGCTCGGAATCTCCGGAAAGGATTAACGGAAACAGAGAAAGAGATGCCCGACTCCTCGTCCAGTCAAGAGAGGGACACGCAAGGATATCTCGAAGATGATCTCGGCGTTACGTCTCGCTGGCAACCTCGTTGGTTTCGTCGCTTCCGAAGCCAAGGTTGGACCAATCGTCGCGCGTCATCAGGTCATGGTCCATGCGGCAGCCGAGGTACTCCTTGGCGACGTCGCGGCACATCGTGTTCTGATTGCGATTGTCGGCCAGGCAGCGCATATACTTGATCATGATGCGTTTGCAGCGGCCCTCATGATCCAGCGGGAAACTGCCGCGTTCAGGTGGCGTAGGCTTGAACAGCTTCTGCGAGAACGTGTACGAGGACATAATACGTAAACGTCACTTCACGGCCGTGCGAATCATGCGTGAGCGAGTATTGCCGGGGGGAAGTGAAGAATGACGTCGAAGGACGAGAATGAATCTTCGCCCCTCCTCAATGACGGAGCACGACGGCCGCCATTTTGGCAACTATACTCCTTCCACTTTCCACTTTCCATTGATGTCAGGTCAGACGTCAGGCGGAGGGATTTCCTAACCTAACCCGTTACGTGCGAGCGACCACGTGACTGCTTGACAGGTCCGTACTCATGTCAGCTGTACGGTGTTCTTGGACCGCATATAGACCCTTAAATATATGTATTTTTGATATATACTTTTTCTTATTAATTATTAATATATATTATCTAATATATTATCTAATTTAATATATTATATTAATATTATATTAATATTATATATTATATTAATATTATATTAATATATTAATATATTATCTAATATATTATCTTATTAATATATTATCTAATATAAAAATAAAGTTGTATAAATAAAATAAAATAAATAAATAAAAGATAAAAATAAATAATAAAATATTATATATTTTCTTATTAATTATTTAATATATAAAAGCAAATGTTATATATATATATATATATATATATATATAATTACATATATATATTTATATAAATAAAATATAGAGATGAAAAAAGAGAAGAAATTAATGGAAATTCATGAGATATGTTTTCATATATATTTTCTATTTCCTTTTAAATTAGTAGTAACTAATCGGAATTGCGTATTGCCGATTTGAATTGATTTCTTTTCCAACTTTTTTTCATATGGATGCGATTCTATAATATATTTTTAAGAGCATCATTATATTTTTCTGTATTTATTTATTTATTTATTTCGCTATTATTTATTTATTTATTAATTTATCTATTTATCTATTTATCTGTCTTATTATTTATTTATTAATCAATAAATAAATTATATTAAATTATCTTAATTTTATTTATTTATTAATCTATTATTTAATTATTTAATTATTTATTAATCTATTTATTTCGCTATATATTTATACGCATTTGATTTTTAAATAATTCTTTAATTGTAATTGTTTAATTGTATTTGTTTTTACATTGTATTATAATTGATTGGCAACAAAAATATTTATATAGAAAGTTTTCTTTTTCATAGGATGATTTATGTATAGTGATTTATATATAGGATAATTTATATGTAGGATGATTTATATGTATATGTAGGATGATTTATGTGTTGTAGATTCAGGTAGTTGTCCCGACTACCTGAAAACTTGTTTTTTTTTTATGTTACGGTTCGATTTGGACATCAATCATTAGATTCATTCGAGCAATAGCTAGCGTTTGAAACATATTGTGTATCGTGAGTAGTGCAGAAAATAGTTAAACAATAAAAGAGTCAAGTGGTAGTGCAAAAAATCTTTTCAATAGTGAATCAGAAATAAAAATGTAAAAGAAAAAGATGTTTAGAGAAAAAACAATCTCATAAATACTGTGATAATAAAAAGAAAATATAATGCATAATAAACTCTTATATAACACTTTAATCAAAATTGCTCATATTGTATTTTTCTTTATATTTTGAATTAGCTATATGTATTTGAAATAAATTGAAGACACGAAAAAAAATTGTATCGTGTAACATTATATGTTAATATTGCATTTTACATTTTACGTACAAATATAATATTTAAGAATAAAAGTAGAAAGTGAAAAAAAATTACGTCTCAAAATATTTCAATACGATGAATCGTAGTTACGTATGAACTGTATAATGAGTAACAGTGTTTATTTTCTGTAAAATATTTTTGTAAATATGCAATATTTTCTTTTTATTTATTATATATCTAAATAAAAATTTGTACACATATTAATATACGAGAAAAATATGAAAATAATAATTAAATCATTAACAAATAATGTACTTAAATATTGAGATAACTCTTAAGTTTTTCATATATTAAAAAATAGCTTAAAATTATTTTAAAGTAATTACATATTCTATAAATTTGCTTTTTAATATTCAAAGATCTTGACATGAATTTTTTGTAGAAAAATTATTGTATATCTTCAATTCATTAATCAATATATTCTCTGCATCTGTCGAAACGAATAGTCTTAAAATTATTTATTTAAATAAATTTAATGAATTTGTTTTCATTCTATAATTACTTTATTCATTACTTCAAATCTCAGCATTCGGCGATTTACAGTTATCGCCTATTCGTTAAACAAATATTATATAATTAAAAGATAGAAAGCTGTGATATTGCAGATAAGAAAATATAATATCTATTTAAAGATTATTATATATTTTAATGTTTATTATTATACATAATATTTATTTAATGATTATTACTCTTACATTAAATATTCGATCTTACATTATATTTTCACAAATGTTTTGTGACAAACATATGCTACTTTCATATGTACGATCGACTATATTTATTATAGATTCGACTAATATTTTTACTATATCTCAAATTACTGCTATTAAGAAAAATTAATAAGAATTTATTATAATATACTCTCTTCTAATCTAAGAATTTTTTCATTAGTTCGGAATCGGTCGAAAACATTCGAACTAGATTCAAAAAGTCTTGAGCCATTTCGTGACAGAAACTTTTAAGGAAGCATGCCTTTTCTCAAGGACTTGAAAGTCGAACGAGTCGAAGGTGAATTAGCGGTTGCGCTGTCCAAATTGTATCCGGTTCATAAAGGTTTTGTTAAGATCGGCGAAAAAAATGGTTCCTGCCATACAAATATGTCGAGCATGGCGATAAAGTACTTAACATTGAGATTCGTCCCGATGATACGTCGTTACATATCCTAGATTAAGTAAGCTATTTTCTTTTCTTATCGTATTTTTATGTCATTTATTTTTTCTTTATTTCCTAAAAAAAAAGTTTAATCTGCTTGTTTCTTATAGTTGATTTTCTATTTTCGCATATAATTTTGTATTTACGATTTATCATTAATTCTGCTATTGAAAATAAGTTAGCTTTAATGATTTTGTAAATGCAAGAAACGATCCTAATTGTGATTATCAAAATCCGGATTTTGGTGCCGTTTTCTCCACTTTCAGTGCATGCTAATGGCCGAACGCCGCGAAAAGCAGTATCTATGCTAATCTAGTAATGGTAGCAAAGAGGGCATCGTCGCGTAGAAAAAAAAATATAATAATTTATTATATTGTTTTATATTTTACATAATATATATATATTATCGATTAGTTAGATCTGCTGTGACGTTGCATAGGATAACTATAGTATATTTAATTGATTATTGAAAGCAGAGCGCTTACTAAACCTTCGCGGAATGCAATTTAGCGTCACGCATCGAGAACAAATTCGTTTAATGTAACGCGTCACTATTTGTAATATATTGTTAACATCGCGCTGAAAAAGAATCAAAAGATGATCCGAAATGTTCCCTTTTTGTCATAATGTGCTTTTTAATATTGACAAAAGAAAAAAATGTTGTTGCTTCAACTACCGCGCGTTGGCTCTTATGCCATTTTCTTTTAATTTTTTGATTACTTGAGCCAAATCTTTAATTATTAAATATATATTATTTTCTATTATATTATCTTATTTATTATGCTTAATATTAAATAAAAATATATTCTATATTAATATATATACATATATATATATATATATATATATATATATATATATATACAGAGTGTCCCGCAACTATCGCTCCATCTATTTTAAAAGTAGATTCTCTGGTCAATTTAGAAACGATTTTTCCTCAGCGAAAATGTCGAAGAAGATCATTATTTTTTGCACATTGCCAATTTTTGTCATGATATATCTTTCTAACTAAGCCTTAAATTAAAATTCTATTAAAGTAAACTCTACCTAAAATTAACTAAAGAATGTGACTTTATTAATATTTTATTCCCATAAGGCTTAATTTGCGAAAAACCCTTTCAATCATTTATAACTCGAAAACTATTAGTGCCTCGATATTTTCGCTGAGGAAAAATCGTTTTTAAATTGGCCAGAGAATCTACCTTTAAAATATGGAGCGGTAATTGCGGGACACTCTGTATATATATATTTTTGTTCTACGCGACGGTACTTTCTCTGCTACCATCACTAGACCGGCATAGACGATACTGCTTTTCGCGGCGCTCGGCCGCTAACACTTGGATTGGGGAAAACGGCACCTAGATCTGGACTCTGGTAATTACATGTTTTGTGTCCATCAGGTACGACGTTGACACAGAAACTCATATGGTTGGTAGCGAATGATATGAATTTCGACGAGGCACATCGAAGGCATTTAATGGAGAGATTCCCATTTTTAGAGTACAGTATAATATTTATATAAAAATAACAGAGAGAGAAAGAGATATAAATTTCACATTTTCTATATTTATCTATTTTTAGATTTACATTTTTCTTATTTTATTTAAGTTTTAATCGAGAAGACTTGAATGAAATGCAAAAATTAAATCCTACACATTTATTTGATACGCAAATAAATGTGAAATGCACAATAAACTATTTTACTAATAACATTTTCGATTCAATAAAATATGTGGAGAATTTTCGAAACATAATCTTTCTCTCTCGCTTTTCTTTTATGTAAAATAAAGAAATTATATGCAAACTAAATTGTTCCTTTTTAAATTAGAGAATACTTTCTGTGATAAAAAAAGCTTTTTTCTTTTAGTTTAAGCTTAATAACAGAAGACGAGTTATTCGCGAAGGACACTTCCGACGAGCAAAAAATTTCGAAATATAGCATCGAATTTGTACAAAATCAGCCTTCACCGCGTTTTATCAAAAGTCATCTTTCTCTTGATTTATTGCCAACAGTTGTAAACACCGATTGCAAGGTAAGCATATGTGTCGAAAAATGCAATTTAAAATGAATCTTTCCGATGAATCTTCCGAAATGTTATTTTCATTTTTTTCTAGATCATCTATGTCGCGAGAAATCCAAAAGATGTGGTAGTTTCGTTGTATCATTTTCGGAAAGACAACAAACGGTTTCAGTATCAAGGAATCTTTGAACAGATGTGTAATGACTTCATAGACAATCATTGTAAGTTTTGCAAAGTCTCAAAAGTTTGCAAGTCTCTCAATCAAATCTCGATCGATTTTTTTAAATATAATCTATACATTATTTATTTTCAATTACTCATTTAATTTTTAGTGATATGGTCTCCATATTGGGAGCATATAAAATCAGCTTGGGCGATTAGACATAAACCAAACATATTATTTCTCTTCTATGAAGATTTAAGAAAAGTGAGATGCAAATTTTACGTAAAGATTTGCAATATTATTTAAAATATCACAAATCTGATTATATTTGTATTTTTTTAAATATGTATTATTCAATTATAAAATATATCATTTATTTTACACAGAATTTAATCGAAAACATTAAGAAAGTCGCCACGTTTTTCGGCAAAATTTACAACAATGAACAAATCGTTAAGTTAACGGAGCACTTGAATATTGAAAATTTTCGCAAGAATTCTGGTGAACCAACCGGCGCCTTCAATAAAACCCGAATCATTTATTCGGCAAGGAAAGACGGGCAGTTGGAAAGAAATATTCACGCCGGAGCTCGAGAAGAGATTTAACGAGTGGATCGTCGATAATTTGAAAGACACGGACTTGGTTTTTCCTGATTAAATTTATCGCACGAGATATTTATTAGCACAATAATTCCACATATTTTGTTACATAACAATGTGCATACACAATTTTTATATACAATTTTCACACGGAAAATATATAATTAATAAGATTTGTCATTTTTATTATCGAGTCTAATTTTAATTAGGCGTCTATTTTATTTAATTGTAAGTGGGCTAATTTTTCTCAAAGGAAGTGGAAAAAGAAACTAAAATGGAAATTTATTAATAAAAGTTATCTCAACTTGTGCATCCTTTTTTTAACGAGAGAAAATGCTCGTTACGCATACCTTGAGTCTTGTAGGTCAGGATAGTGTGGGACTCTTGTCAGCCTATTTAGCGGCCCCTACTCCACTAAAAACTCCTTTCTTTACATCCTTCCCAGTATTAATCACTAACTGTAATACCTGTTTTTACATTATCCACCCAAGTGCATCTTAGCGGCCGAGCGCCGCAAAAAGTAGTACCGGTCTAATGATGGTAGCAAAAAGGGCACCGTTGCGTAGAAAAAGAAATATAATAATGTATTATATTATTTTATATTTTATATATTATGTATAATATTAAATAAACATATATTCTATATTCATATATATACATATATTTTTCTTTTCTATGCGATGATGCTCTTTTTACTACCATCACTAGACCAGCATAGTTGATATTGCTTTTCGCGACGCTCAGTCGCTAGTATGCACTTGAGTGAGGAAAACGCCATCAAGATCTAAATTCTGGTAATAAGGAAACATGTCATTCCTCAAGGATTTGAAAATCGAACGTGTCGAAAGTGAACTACCGGTCGCGCTGTCCAAGTTGTATCCGGACGGCAAAGATTTTGTCAAGATCGGCGAGAAGAAATGGTTCTTGCCATACAAATATGTCAAGTATGGCGATAAAGTACTTAACTTTGAGACTCGTCCCGATGATACATGGATCATTACCTATCCTAGATCAGGTAAGCTATTTTTTTCTTTCATCGTTTTGATGTACTTATTTCTGGAAAAAAATTATTAAACTACTTATTGTTAGTTATATACTTATAATCGATTTTTTATCCTCGCATATAATTTTTAATTTTATAATTAATTCTGCTATTGGGCGAATAAATTAGTTTTAATGAATTTGTAAATGCAATACAAACGATTCTAATTGTAATTATGTGTTGTATCCATCAGGTACAACGTTGACACAGGAACTCATATGGTTGGTAGCGAACGATATGAATTTCGACGAGGCGCATCGAAGGCCTTTAGCAGAGAGATTCCCCTTTTTAGAGTATAGTATAATAATTATATAAAAATCACAGAGAGATAAATTTCACATTTTCTATATCTATTTTTAAATTTTTCTTATTTAGAATTTTTCTTATTATTTTTTTTCCAAATTGTGAGAAGACATGGATTAAATTTTTGCGCAAAAATTAAATTCTAAACATTTATTTTGGTAGTGTGAATAAGTGTGAAATACACAATAAACTATTTTACTAATAACATTTTCGATGTTAGAATGTGAGGCGTTTATTCAGTTCGAATTAGAGTTCCGTTATTGGCCGTAGTCCGACGCTGTGTGCGTTTTTGTATAGCTCTGCACTACCTTATTTTTTCTATCCATCTATTTTTTCTATCCATCCTTTTTTCTGTCTTACCGTTAAATCAGTTTAATGCCCTTTTTGTTCTCTTACATGTAGCATAGAAGAGAGAGTTTTACTTAAATAAAGATAACAACAATAAAATATGTGGAGGATTTTATATAAACGCAAATCTTTTTTCCTTGCTTCTCTTTTATAGTGAAGAAATTATGTGAAGTAAATTGTTTTGTCTTAAATTAGAGAACATCCTCTATTATAAAAAAGCTTTTCTCTTTTAGTAATTGCATAATAATGCCAGACGAGTTATACACAAAAGCCAGTTCTGATTTGCAAAAAATAACGACACATAGCGTTGAGTTTGTACAAAATCAGCCTTCACCGCGTTTTGTAAAAAGTCATTTGCCTCTCGATTTATTGCCGACAGTTGTAAACAATAATTGCAAGGTAAGCATGTGTGTATGTATATATGTGTTGAAAAATCCAATTTAAAGAATATTTTTTGAAAAATTAAATACATTGGAAATTGGCTCGAATAATGATAATTAAAAAATTAAATTAAAATTGACAAATTGAGCCCACAGCGCGATAATTCGAGCACAAAAAAGGAACAATACCCTCCTTTCTTACTATATTTGAAATTAAATATAATTAGAAATTAAATATAATAAAAATGAAAGTTTTGGATCATTTTTTAATTCCTCGTCAGCGTGCTAGTGTATTAAATTTCAATAAATTAGATTCTGCACTTTTTACAAATTGATAACGATATGCCGTTTTACATTTCATCATGGAATCTCAAGTCAACATGAGAGATATACAACGGGATACTATTATTAATTTGTAAAGAGTACAGAGCCTGATTTATTGAATTTTAACACATTGGAATATTACAATATTACAATTTGAAGAATAATTCGAAACAATGAGCGTGTTAGATCTCTACGAAATGCAATCTAACATTATCGCGACGATATTTTATAATTTAATTTTGCACCGGCTTTAATAACGCATATTGATAACGTTACGCTGAAGAGAGATCAAAAGATGATTTGAAACGTTTGCTTTTATTAGTGTAATTATATTTAATTTGAAATATACGAATACAAAAGAAGGAAATGTTGTTTCTTCCTTGCTCTTCAATTACCGCGATTTGACTCTATAATTTGCCAATTTTTTAAGCTTTTTAGAAATATTTTTACTTCTAGATCATCTATGTTGCGAGAAATCCGAAAGATGTGATAATCTCGTTTTATAATTTGCTGAGAGACTCCATTCAGTACCGAGGAACATTCGAACAGTTGTGTAATAGTTTCATAAACAATCACAGTAAGTTTTGCAAAATCTCAATCGATTTTTTTTATTTACTCTTAATTTTTTTATATAATATATAATATATATAATATATAATAATTTATATAATATACTTTACTTCAATTACTAATCCTTATTTATACTTCTTCTATATTTTTAGCGAGTTATACCCCATATTGGGAGCATGTAAAATCAGCTTGGGCAATTAAACATAAACCAAATATTTTGTTTCTCTTCTATGAAGATTTAACAAAAGTAAGATGAAGATTTTCGATAAAGATTTGCAAAAATTTAAATATCATAAATCTGAGAAAATAAAATATAAATTATTGTAATAATGGTTTATAAATATTATAAAAAGGATATATAAACATAATTCAGTATTTCGATCATTTTTTACACGAAACTACATTTTAAACGAAAATTTTATTTTAATTGCATGCATTAAAATTTTCAGTTTTTATTTACTTGATTTACTTATTGTTTTTTTTCATTTTTCATTTTATATCCTTTGAGAATTTGAATATTTACATCTTTTAATCAAAAATTTTAATTATAAACTCCAGAAATTATATTTATAACAAAAATAACGCACTTCTAATAATTATATTTGTGATTTATTATATATTTATATTTGTGATTTGTTAATTATTATATTTGTGATTTTTGAAGATATGTATTATGCAATTATAAAATGTATCATCTATTTTACACAGAATTTAATCGAAAACATCAAGAAAGTCGCCACGTTTTATGGCAAAACCTACAACAACGAACAAATCGCTAAGTTAACGGAGCATTTGAATATTGAAAACTTCCGCAAGAATTCTATGGTGAATCAAGGGGCATCTGGTCGAATGAAACCCGAATCATTTATTCGGCAAGGAAAGACGGGCAGTTGGAAAGAAATATTCACGCCGGAGCTCGAGAAGAGATTTAACGAATGGATCGCCGATAATTTGAAGGACACGGACTTGGTTTTTCCTGATTAAATTTATCGCACGAGATATTTATTAGCACAATAATTCCATATATTTTGTTATAACCATGTTATAACAATGTGCATACACAATTTTTATATACAATTTTTTATATACAATTTTCACATGGAAAATATATAATTAATAAGATTGGTTATTTTTTTCTATCAAGTCTAATTTTAATTAGGCTTCTATTTTATTTAATTTTAAGTGGGTTAATTATTTCTCGCAGGGGGTGGAAAAAGAAACCAAAATGGAAATTTATTAATAAACGTTATCTCAACTATGTGCACTTTTAATAAAGATATATATTTATATATTAGTATAATATAAATATAACATATATTCTATATATATACAATTTTTAATAGAAATATATAAGAAAAATATATTGATAAGATAATTGATTTGTTTCTTTATTGAGTTATTTTACTCTATTTTAGTTATTGAGTTTTTTATTATTTTACAGTTCTATTTTAATCAAAGTTTCTATTTTATTTGATTTTAAATAGACTAATTTTTGAACTTCTCAGAAAAGGTGTGTATGTATGGGAAAAGAAATTGAAATGGAGATTTATTAATAAAAGTTACCTCACGGACTGCGTGTATACAATTTGATTTTGTAAATGTCAATTGAGAATTATGTTACTACACGACTACACTGTCTTCGCTTTCATCAGTATCCAGGAAGCACGCAATTATGTCAATTACTTCGTTATAATTTTGAATTTTTTTTTATTCTTATTACTTTCGCTTACTTGATAAAAAGATTTTTTTCATTATCTAAATATCAATGTAGAAGGAACATAATGTTGATTTTATAATGGATTTTATAATGGTGATTTTATAATTTTATTTTGTGCTACATACAGAACATACAACTAAATATCGTAACATATAAGTTTACTGATAATGTGCATGTATGTCATAATGACTAGAATGATTAAAGCACAAATTAAAATTATTTATAATACCAGTCAATATTACCTTTTTAACAAGATCCTTTCTTATATTTTAAATTTTATACTTATTATTTAAATTTCTTTTACATAGAGATAAGAAGACCTATGCGTATTAATATATAAAAGATTTACAGAGATATCTCGTGTCAAGATTATTCTTACCTACCAAGCATTATGCATTACAACAATACGATTGACTTAGAATATATATCTTCAATCCTAAGAAGATTCATTAACAATTAAAAAGACAAGACAATAGCAGGCCATAATATTTTTTTAAGTCAGTTTCAAAATTGTTCGACATATGTATGTATATTTTCTAACTTCTTTTATTCTTTTTACTAGACGAAGAAACTTTAACGAATTTCTCAGCAAAGAATATCATAAGAATATCGAAGAGAACCGCCTAAAGTGCTCGAGAAGATCCTCTCAGTCTAAAATTACAGTTTTTATTAGCGAGCATTATAAGAACTGTCTTCTTAAAGTACGCAACAAACGCAGAAAATAAATATTATATAAAACAATAACATAAATTAATTTGAGTATGTCTAATATATACATAATTACATGATTTCAATTCAAATCTTATCATTTTTTTTTTACACGTTATTTTGTGATAGAAATTATTAAACGTGTTGGACATCGCTGACCAACAATATTAATTAATTTAATAAATTTAATAAATAATTAATTAATTTAATAAATAACATCTTAATATTATAAATTAAAAAATAAAAAAAATTAAAAAAAAAAATGTATGTAAACATTATTTTTATTAATGATAATATATATAATACAATGAAATTATATGAAAATCATTTTAACGGATTTAAAACGAAACAAAACTAACTTGTTGAAAAATCGAAAACATTTCTAAGCAAATATATAAAATATACAATATATATAAACAAAGTACACAAATTATACATCTTATCACAACTTCGTGATATTATTCAATTTATTATTCAATTTTGGAAAGATACACAAAGCTGAAATAAAATTACATAACACGTAATATATATTTATGTGGCATAATAACGGAAAAATTTAACAAAAAGTGCTCGGCGTTTAATGTGTTAAGGAACCATGCCTTTCCTTAAGGACTTGAAAATCGAACGTGTCGAAGGTGAACTAGCGATCACGCTATCTAAGTTGTATCCGGAACGCGTCAGAGGTTTCGTCAAGATCGGCGAGAAGAAATGGTTTCTATCATACAAATTTGTCGAGCAAGGCGATAAAATACTTAACTTTGAGACTCGTCCCGATGACACGTGGATCATTACCTATCCTAGATCAGGTAAACTATTTTCTTTTTCTTATCGTATTTTTATATACTTTATTTCTGGAAAAAAAAAATGTTTAATCTGCTTATTGTTAGTTATGTACTTATAATCGATTTTCTCTATTCCTGCATGTAATTTTTTAATTAATTCTGCTGTTGCGCGAATAAGTTAGTTTTAATGATTTTGTAAATGCAATAGAAGGGATTCTAATTGTGAATATATGTTTTGTGTCCATCAGGTACAACGTTAACACAGGAACTCATATGGTTGGTAGCGAACGATATGAATTTTGACGAGGCGTATCGAAGGCCTTTAACAGAGAGAGTCCCCTTTATAGAGTACAGTATAATATTTACATAAAAATCGCAGTGAAATAAATTTCACATTTTTTACATATTTACATTTATCTATTTTTAGATTTAAATTTTTCTTGTTTCGTTCAAGTTTCAATTGTAGTCGAGAAGACTTGGATGAAATTTTTATGCAAAAATTAAATCCTAAACATTTATTTGGCACGCAAATAAATCTACAATGTACAATAAACTATTTTATAATATTAATAGCATTTTCGATTCAATAAAATATGTGGAGAATTTTGTAGAAACACAAATCTTTCTGCAGCACTTCTCTTTTATATGAATTGAAGAAATTATGCGAAATAAATTGTTTTTTCTTAAATTAGAGAACATTCTCTGTTGTAAAAAAAGCTTTCCTCTTTTAGTATAAGCTTAATAAGAGAAGATGAATTATTAGCAAGCAGCAGTTCCAACGAGCAAAAAATAACGAAATATAGTGTCGAGTTTGTACAAAATCAGCCCTCACCGCGTTTTGTCAAAAGTCATTTTCCTCTCGATTTATGGCCAACAGTTGTAAATAATGATTGCAAGGTAAACATGTGTGTATGTATATGTGTTGAAAAATGCAATTTAAAAAATCGTTTTGAAAATTAAGTAAATTTCAAATTTGTTCAAATAATATTTAAAAAATCAAAATTAACAAATTAAAACCACAGCGCGGTAGAGCGATCCAAAGATTATCCGAAACGTTCGTTTTTATTAATATAATTATATTTAATTTAAATATACGAATAAGAAAAAAGGAAGTGTTATTTCTTCCTTGCGCTTCAACTACCGCACTTTGGCTCTAATTTGCCAACTTTTTAATCTTTTTAGAAATGTTATTTTTACTTCCAGATCATCTATGTGGCGAGAAATCCAAAAGATGTGGTGGTCTCGTGGTATAATTTGCTGAGAGACCTCAATCAGTATCAAGGCAACTTCGAGCAGATGTGTAATGATTTCATAAACAATCATAGTAAGTTTTACAAAGTCTCAATTGATTTTTTTTATATAATCTATATTTTATCTATCTTCAATTACTTATTCTTAATTATATTTCTTCTATATTTTCAGCAATGTGGGCGCTATATTGGGAGCATGTCAAATCAGCTTGGGCAATTAGACATAAACCAAACATTTTGTTTCTCTTCTATGAAGATTTAACAAAAGTGAGACAAAGATTTTTCGTAGAGATTTGCGAAAATTATAAATCTGAGAAAATAAAATATAAATTATTATAAAAAAGATTGATAGACAAAATTAATTCGGTATTTCGGTCATTTTTTAAACGAAACAACATTCGAAAATTTTATTTTGATTGCATGCATTAATATTTTTAATTTGTATTTGACGATTTAATTACGGTTATTTTACATCTTATATCTTTCGACAATCTGAATGTTTACGTTTAATCAAAGATTTCAATTATAAACTCCAGAAATTATATTTATAACAAAAATGCACCTCTGGTAATAAAATTAATATATTATATTGGTGATTTAAAGATATGTATCGACGCAATTATAAAATATATCATCTCTTTTACACAGAATTTAAGCGAAAATATCAAGAAAGTCGCCACGTTTTATGGCAAAACCTACAACAACGAACAAATCGCTAAGTTAAGCATTTGAAGCATTTGAATATTGAAAACTTCCGCAAAAATTCTATGGTAAATCAATTGGAGCAAGCTGGTCGAATAAAACCCGAATCATTTATCCGACAAGGAAAGATAGGCAATTGGAAAGAAATATTCACGCCGGAGCTCGAGAAGAAATTTAATGAGTGGATCGTCGATAATTTGAAAGACACGGATTTGGTTTTTCCTAATTAAATTTTGCTATACGATATTTATTAGCACAAACAATAATTCCACCTATTTTGTTATAACAATGTATATATGTGTATGTATGTATGTATTATATACACACACACACACACACACACACACACACACACACACACACACACACACACACACACACACACACACACACATACATTGTTATAACAAAAGATGTGGAATTATTGTTACATATATATTGATAAGATTTGTTTTTTTAATTCTATTTTATTTCGAGTTCTATTCTATTTTAATTAAAGTTTCTATTTTATTTAATTTTAAATAGATTAATTTTTGAATTTCTCAGAAGGAAAATGTGTGTGTATATGGAAAAGAAATTGAAATGGAGATTTATTAATAAAAGTTATCTCATGGACTGCGTGTATACAATTTTATTTTGTAAATGTGAATTGAGAATTACGTTATTATTACACGACTGTCTTCGCTTTCATTAATATCCAGGAAGCACGCAATTATGTTACTTCGTTACAACTTTGAATTTTTTTTCAATCTTATTATTTTTACTACGTGATAAAAGATTTTTTTCGTTAAGTATCAATGTAGAAGGAATACAATGCTAATTTTATAATTTTGATGGATTTCACTTTGTGCTACATACAGAACATACAGTTGAATATCATAGCATATAAGTTTAAATGTGCATGTATGTCAGAATCGCTAGAATAATTAAAGAACAAATGAAAATTATTTCTCCCAATCATAGTACCTCTTTAAGAAGATATCCTTTCTTATATTTTAAAATTTATATTTATAAACTTTTCTTTTAAATAGAGAGAAGATCTATGCGTATACATATAAAAGATTTACGGAGATATTTCGTACGAGGAATTTGTTTATTCTTATCTACAAAGCATTATCACCAATGCATCACATGTTACAACATTACAATCGACTTAGAAAATATATCTTTAATTCTAAGATTCATTAACAAAGAGGCAAGACAATAGCAGGCCATGATTCTTTAAGTCAGCTTTAAAATTGTTCGACACATGTATATTTTCTACTTTCTTTTTTTCTTCCTACTAGACGAAGAGACTATAAAGAATCTCTCAGCGGAGAATATTATAGGGATATATCCAAGAGGGACGCCGAAATTGATCAAAAAAATCCTCTCATGCTCAATATTGCGCTTTTTGCTAGCGAGCAAAACAGGAACTGTCTTCTTAAATTGCGCAAAAAAAACGCAGAAAATAAATATTAAATAAAACAATAACACAAATTAAATCGGATATATCTAATATGTACATAATTACATGTGTAACTTCACAGAGATGTTCAAAAATAGACATTAAAATTGAAAAACAAATATATGTTCCCTTCAAATACTTCTGTGCATAAAAATTAAACATTAGCAAAATAATTAAGTTGTTTTTTTTTCTCTATTCCAAAGCAATGAAATTATATTAAGCATATAATTTCTGAAACAATCCAATTAATATACAAAAAAAAATAATATAACAACATATCATAGAATGAATTTTAGTATAATTGTCAACTTTTCATGGTACATAATTTCGGATTCAATAATACAAGGATAATTATGTGTCCAAAAAATGTTTATAAAAAAGTATTTTGTTAAAATTGCGTCACATTTGGAGGGAACATAAAAATGTTGTTTACAATTTTAAAGTGCGTTTCACATGGGAAGACTCATATATACTCAGAGATTTAGGATACAATCGAAAAATCTGCCATACAAAAATATATATATATATATACTCTGTAAAATTTAAAACAGATCTTTTTATAGCTATGCGCGGGATCTTGGCAAGCAAACGAAATGGATTTATGGACGTGACGTAACGTTAAAATGTTTCGGCATCGTCGCAATCGTGTGTGTCATGACCGAACATCTCACAGTTTTCGCAATACGGCCTCTCCACGGATTGCTTCTTCGACTTCGGCACTTTCTCCGGAACTCTATCTGAAAAATCCTGAGCCTGCCGGGGACAGTCTTCCGTCTCGTGCAGATCAAACCGATCGCAAATATCACAGAACATACGGGGCGTTGCCGTTCGCTTATCCAGCGTGCTTCGAGTATAATCCTCGGCTTCGTTAGCAGGGACCCCCATCTCGAGAACCTCGATCTTACACAACAGACTTTCGTTTTTACGTTGCATATCAACTATCACGGAGTTCAAAAAATCTATCTGACTTTTTGCGGTGTCGTTCTCTTCTTGCAGCTTCGTGACAATATGTTGTTGTTTCATGTCACCTGTCCCATCATAAGTATTTTTTAAATTTTCATGCGATAGTTTCAATTGATTTGTCGCTTCCATCCACTTCGCAGTGACCTGCTTGTTCTCCTTCTCCAACCGACTTAGCTCGCTCAGAAGTCGCATCTCTTCTGTCTTGGCGACATTCAGCTTCTCTTGCAGATTCTGGACATTTTTCTTCACTTCCTTCTCATTATTTTCCATAGTTCTTGCCAGATCGGCTTGCTCCTTCAACTGTTTCTCTAACGTGTTCATTGCATTTTGCAACTCATGGATCTGCTTATTCGCGCCACTCAATTCAATCTGTTTCAACTTGGTTTCCTCATTTCGCGACTCTTGTTCTGCTTTGATCCTTTCCACCTGCATATCTTCTAAAGCCTTCATTTGTGCCTTTATTTTACCAATAATAGTCTCTTTATCATTTAAATCAGATTTGTGCCTATCTACAGCGTCCTGAGATAATCGCAATTTTTCTTCTAGCTCTTTATTTTGCTTATTCATGTCTTCAACTTCCTTTTGCTTTGTTACAATCTCACATTCCAACGAATTTCGTAACTTCAGCATTTCTTCTTTCTTAGAAGTTTCCGATTCTTTTATCGTAACTTTCATCTCTGCCAGAAGCTTCTCTCTCTTGTCTAATTCCTCGTGCAAATTCAATAATTGAGTTTCCAAGGACTTTACTGAATTCTCTAAAGCAGTTTTATCTTTAGTCAATTCATTTGTCACGCTTTGTTTCTGTGCAGCTACTTCTTGTGCGTTTTGCAATTCATTGCTGCTACGAATAAGTTCCTCTTTCATGGAAGAGATTGTAGAGTCCATCTCAATTATTTGTGCTTGTGACTTTTCCATCTCTGCTCTTACCTTCGACATCTCATCTGTCTTATCTTGAATTATTTTTTCAGCGTCCTTTAATTTGCCGTTCAATTCCTCTATTGTGCTGGTCATGGTATTTAAAGATGTAGTTAAATTCTCATCGACTACCGCTTTATCGTTAACCAAAGTATCGTGTGTCTTTTGCAATTCTGATAATTTATTTTCTGCATCCTGTAACTTCAATTTCTTCTCTTGAATCAAGTCCTCTAATTTTGATGATTTATCCGATTCGGTTTTCAATTTCTCTGTTAATTCCTCAATTGACCATAGATTCGCACTTTGATTGGCTTCTAATTTATTTTTCAACTTTTGTAAATTTGTTATCTCGTCGCGCGAAGTTGTTAATTCCGTCGACAAGTCCACAATTTGTTTCTGGAATGAGGATATCTGTTCTTCCTGGGAATTTTGCAAGGTTTTGTGTTCCTCGCAAAGATTAACAATCTCTTGTTCTTTCTTTGTCAATCTATCCGTAAGATCAGCGATTTCACCAGATTTCTTCTCCAAACTTGTTTTGATATGTTCGCTTTCCTCCAATTTTGTCAATAATTCATTTTCTTTTTGTTTATATTCGCGAATTTTCTCGGCATAGTCTGCATTTGATTTTTTAGTATCATCTATTTGTGACTCTAAGGTTGATTTTTCCGAGCGCAATTGCTCGATTAATGTTGCATTTTTATTTGATTCCGTCTCGGTGTTGAATAATTTTCCCTCTGTTTGTCTCAACGTAGATTCTATATGGAAAATCTTTTCGCGAGCTTCGTCCAGCTCCTTCTCTTTTTTCCGCAAGTCCTCATTATATTTTGATAGCTGTTCCGATGAATCAGCAGAGCTACTAATCGCATTCGCCACATCACATTCCTACAAGTGAATTAAATTATGAATTTAATAAATTGATAATTAATCATCAAGCAATCATTCTTTGTATACTAACCAGTTTTTCCTTTTGCAACGATAATTGCGATATTTTCTCTTCTGATCTTGCGATCTGTTGATTCAAATTCTGCATGTTTGACTCGAATACGCGAAGTTCGCTTTCTAAATTCGTTTTCGTTTGTTCAGATAACGTGAGAGCATCTTGCAACTCTAAAAGACATAAAAGTAGTCTTGTACTTAAAATCTAAATTAATATATAATTAATTTTAATTGAATTAAGAAATTGAACAAACTTTATAATTCTTTCCAAATTTCAAATTTTTTAATAAAAAAATATAAATTATAATAAAATATTTATTCCATATTTTATATAATTTTAATCTAATTTATTCTTTTAATGTTTTTAACAAGCTATATTTCACGTTTAATTTTACCCGAAGTCTTTTCGAGAAGATGTTTAATTTCCTCATCCTTGCTCGCTATGATTGCCTTTAAATCAGCAATGTCTTTTTCCAGTTTAGCAAGCATCAAAGCTTTCTGCGTGATGTCAGCGTTTATCTCATCGATATATTTAACTTTTTCATTAATTTGGGCCTCGAAACGTTTAGTTATTTCTTCTAATTGTGCCACGCTAGCATTTCGCAGTTCCGCGAGCTCTCGGTCCTTCACTTTCAGCTCTTCGTTCAATTTATTTAATTGTGCGGTAGATTTTTCTTCGGAGGCAATTAAACTAGCTAAGTTTTGCTCCTGAATCGATAAGATAGCAAAAAAATAAGATCTTGAATGTCACATTCGTATAAAATAAAAAAGGATGTGCTCACCAACTGTTGCTTCTCGTGAACTATTCTTACATTGTCGTCATTCTTGGCTCTATAATCTTGAATCTGTTTCGTCAACGCATTGTTACTTTCTTCGGCCAATTGGAGTTTCACACTTAACTCTGTAAAATATACGCGATAAATTAGATAAGATTTTATCTCGCCAATTTCTTTATTTATATTATTAGTATTTATTATTATATATTTTATGACTTATTTATAAAATGGAAAAGTTATTGTTACAAATTAATTGTTAGATATCAAGAGAGATATTTAAAAATTAAGAATAAATAAATATAAAATATAAAATAAAAAAAAGTAATAAGAAAAATTTAAACTTTACAAAATAAATAAAATTATTTACAACTGCAGTAAAAGATAATTTTTTTCAATTTTAATAATTAATCAATTTTTTCGATTAAATAATTTTCATGGTACCCTCCAACTTTCGTAGAGCGTCAATCAGTTCTTCATCCTTCTTCTTGCGAAGCTCTCGTTCAGCGGCCAATTCGACCAATAGTTTCTCGATCTCAGAGACTCTCTGACTGAGTTGTTGCGAGACCTCTTCGATTTTCGAGTCCTTCGCACGCAACTGTTGTTCGAAAGACTCTGAAAGTTCATGGATATGCTTAATGTTCTCGGTTTTTAGACTTTCCAGGACCACATTCTGCTGTTCTAACAGCCTCCTGGACTCGTTCTCCAACTCCTCGGTCTTTACCTTGATCAACCGATCTTTTTCTTCGATTGTTTGTCGATACTCTGATAGCAACGAGTCTTTCTCACTCGCGCTCTCTCTTTTCATCGTCTCGATTGTTTCTTTCGACTTTCGTAATTCCTCGCTCAACAAATTCGTATTCTTTTCGAATTCTTGTTTCATATTTTCTATCAATGTTTCTTTATTCTGTAGGCCTTGTCTAGTCGCTTCCAATTCATTTTTCAGATAACTTTCGGATTCGCTGTACGACGTCTTCTCTTCCAGTGTTTTATTCAGCACAAGCTCCAGTTGCTGAATACGTTCCACGCATTGGTTTAGCGCATTTGATTTTACTTGCATTTGCTCCTTCAAGTTATTATTAATTTCTTCTAAGCTTTGATTACGACTCTCCAGATCTAAAAATTCGATCCAGTTAAGTGGAAGTCGAGAAAAGAAGACGAATAAAATCGCATAAATCTTAAATGTAAAAGATTTTGGATATGATCGCGTCTAAATCTAAGGATTATCACGGATTACCATGAATTTGAGAATTGTGCGAGCTGGCTGTGCAACTGATTTCGTTACGCAGTCGTGTCAATTCTTCCTCGGCTTCGAAGAGTTTGATACTGTCGCGTTCCAACTGAACGGCGCGCTCTCGTCGCTCCTCAGCGAGCTCTTCTTCGAGTTGCTTGATCCTGCTTTCATTTACAGTATTTATGACCTAGCATGATAAGGGAAGCTATTTAGTCTTTAAGAAAGTATAAAATACATAGTATATTCGCGTTTCGAGTATTATAACGTATCATTTTCTCCATTATATTAGAAAATATAAAATATTAATCTCTTGTAAATATTTTGTTTTTTAAAGAACTCATATAATAATATAATGCGTAATCATCTAAAATAAATTATATATATATTTGATTTTGTTTAATATTTTATTTGTGTAAGAACCTATTTTTTTAAATATTATTCAACATAGACTTTATAAATCATATTTTCTTAAATTTAAGTAATAGCATTTTGTAATAAAAATTAATCATCTAAAATTACAAAATATTTATTACTATAGAATATTTAAATTCATTGTGCAATTTTTTATAATATTGAAAAAATTATATATTTCACGTAATGAATAAAATTGATTTTAAAATAAATAAAATATAAATAAATAAATAAATAAACCTTGAAATTTTAATTATTAAAGTTTTTATTATGTAAGAATTAATATGTAAGCTTGTTTAACATAAATAATTTTTGAAAGAAATATTATTTTAAATTAATAATAATTATGGAGATAATAAATGTATTAATACTCGAAAGCGCATATATTGAAAAAAGAAAGCACAATATGCAAAGCACAATGATTGTCGATTTGTAAGAAACCCAATGTTTTATCAGGTTAGAGAATAAAAGAGATAAATAACTGTACGCGTGTATTCAAAATGCAAAAAAAAAATATATATTGTTCGATTTTGATATTTGAGTGTATGAACATGTATCACAAACAAAAAATATTGAAAAAATTATTTAAATAATTATTTAAATAATATAAATAATATAAATTGCTTTGAAATACAAAAACTAAAAAGAAAACCAAAATACAATGCATAATAAATAAATAAATAAATACAATAACTATAATTAATAAACAAGTAAATATAACGCTTATAATATTATTTTATAGTTATAAAATTAGAATGTAAAGTATTCTACACAATTACAGACAATATTTGTGTAACATATTTTAATTATATTAAAAATTAGAAAAAAATCTTAATATAACAATATCGAAATTATACAATAATTCTCGAGTTGTAAGCCATTAGAATTGAATAATGCAGTAAAATTTAAATCCATATTAACATAATTGCTTACAAGCATACTTTGTTATTGTAGTTCAAATTTTTTGTTAATTATTAATGTTGAATTAATTATTTCGTTTATAATAAATTTATTATAAATTTGTAAAATTTAGATTCGTTATTACCAGAAACAGAAAGATATTTCCTCTTTTTTAAATTGTTTTAACTTTATATTTTTCGTGACGTAAAAATTTAAAGAAAAGCAATGTAAGACAAAAATCATTTATATAAATATTTCTCAAAATAAAGTTAATTTTTTATTCTTCAAATATGCATTGGATTTAATAATTTCTTTTAAATGAAATAATTAATCGCGCCACTTAAATTTTCATTAAAATTGAAATACTTTAAATTATTTATGTGTATAATAATTGTGTATAATAATTGAAAATTGCCATTAATAATCACAACTTGCTAATATCTAACAATAACAGAGATAATAATATCTATTTATAAAAAGGAACTCAGAGAGAAAAATGTAATCAGTAGAGTTGTAAAAAAAATAATAGATCGATATTCTTTCTCTCGTATAAGCACAATTATAAAGCTTCGAATGCAAATTTTTTGTAATTATTTCATTAGCGATTAACTCTTACTGCTCATAATGTAAATTATTGTCTCATTTCGACATTTTTATATTAAGAAGATTTTTCAGATTCTAATTAATCTTCAAAATATGTTATTATAAAGTACGGTAATTGCAGAACACATTCCAATAACTTGGTGCATATAAAGCATGTGATTTATGAAGCTCTCTCAATTACATAACAGCAAAAGCGTGATTAAATTAATATTGTTAAATTAAGATTTCAATTGTGCCACATTAAAGTCGTGACAAAAGTAATGATAATTTGTACACAATTTATAATGAAAAAAAATTTTCTTAAATGCTCGATGCAAATATATTGCACATGTTTCTTTCAAGATTAATAGGATTTCGATATAGCTGTGTAATTTAGCGTTGTTAGTACGGCCGGTGCAAAATTAATCAGCGATAGCGTTTTTCTTTGCGTTTGTCGCGCATTGTACACATCAATTAGTTCTTCGATAAAAGCTCTGCGACGAAATGCAAAGATGCAGGTATAGACTGATGATTAGATTAACGGTGCTGAAAAACTGGATCACTTCTGCCAAGGATACCCGTCGGATACTCACACTTTGCTCAGATCTCTCTTTCTGAAAATAAACGGTAAGTTTGCCAAATTAACTGAAGAACTGAATGTATTCTTTTCTCTTCAAAAAATTACAAATTTTTCCTTTTTCGTTCGAGATTATTTAAAACTTAAAATTATAGGAATTATAAATTAAAAAAATAATTTTCTACGTTGATATTTTTGCTGAGTTTTAATTTGCATATATAATTAATGCATCAAGTCCAAAATAATCTTTTATTCAAAACAAGGGATAAGTTATATTTTTGCCTGCTGCGAAAAGTTACTGGGCTAATTCTGAGCTCTCTGCCAAGTTGCCAAGATGTAGCCAAGCACGCGTATGTTGTAACTTACATCACCCGCCACCGTTTATCCCATTCGAACGAAAGCAGTGTACAATATTTATCGCGAATAATATACAGGATCATCTAATATTATGGGATTTCTTTTAATGCCATGTGGGATTTTCAGGAAAATCCATGTTTTTTAATTGGAGCAAAAATGTATCTTTGAAGAAAATTAAGATAATGTAACAAAAACTTGAAAATTTAATATTATTCGTCCTAATTAAATATCTAAAGTATGTCCCATAAAATTTTCTCTCATAGGTTAATTTTACATTCATGAACAAAAATTACTATTAAAATTACTATTAAAAATTACTATTAAATTATAATAAAATGAATAAGAATCTGTGAGATTGTTATTGTCAGACGTAAAGTTGACAAATAGCGTGGATATACTTACCGAGTATTCCGAGTATTTTAACGAGATACTCAGCCTTTATCATACTTGATAAATAATCATAACTATGTATATATACTATGTTCGATATTAACGCATGAACGTACCTGTATGTCGTCTTTATTCACGGATTCCTCTTCGAAGCGGAAAAGAAGATCTTCGCACTTTCGTTTCTCCTCTTCCAGCTGTACCATCAATCCGTTTCTCTCGCTGACGAGTTTGTTGACAGTGTGCTCCGCTTCGCTGACCGTTTGTTGCATCTGTTCGCGATACTAAACATCGTCAACGACGAAGAAATGGAAGAAAAAAAAAATAAAACTCAACAGAACAGAAGGATTTCGAAACTGGAACAAAACTCTCTGGCAATCCAAAGTTTCAATTTATCGCGTCGATAATAATTTTAGATGTACGATAGAATTTTGCTAATAAAATAATAAATCAATCAATAATAAAAATAATTATAATTATAATAAAATAAAATAATTATAATAATTATTATAAAAATAATTATAATAATTATAATAAAGCAATAATGAAATATATATAGGGGGTGCTTCCAGCACATGCAAAAATAAAACATAACAAGCGACGCAGTATTTCGAAATTTCAGATCTTTTAAAAAAAGATTTTCTTTCATCAAGTTTTTTTCATATTTTCTAATTTAAATATCTTACCTTATCATACTCTTGTTTAATAGAAAGCGCCGATTGCTCCGCTTGATCAGCTTGACTCGCTACTTTGGTAACTCTTTCGCGCTCCAAATCTCGTTGCTTTCGCAGAAGCTCTATCTCTTGCTGCTTCTCTTTCAGAATGTCCTAAAACCACGAGTTAAGTTCTAATTCAAAGTTACACAAGTACTGTGAAGAATTTTTAAGGAAGGATTTTAGGAAAAGAATCGTTCTATTGTATTATTGATGCGCGATAATGTACATTTTCAACTATATTTTCATCTTAATTATAATATCTATCTTAACAATAATTTTAATATATTATTATTTATATGGAATTTACGTAAATAATCTAACATAAATTATAAGCGATGGAATTGACGTAAAGAAGAAACGCAGAGCTGAAATAATCTATTTCTCGATTTTCTTCGGTATATTTTTCATAAAAGCTACCGAGCAAGCTAAAATAAGGCAAAACGCTTCACTTATTATGTCATGAAAATTTTTATAAACTATAAAGTGAAACAAGCTTGTGATACTTATTGATTCTCCTACATCGATATAAAATTTTTTACAAAAGTCGCGAAATGTCAGCAAACAAAGGTATAGATAAATAAAACAATTCTCCCGTCGCATTGTATAAGTTTATAAATAATACACGAGCAAAATAAATAAAAAATACTGTGTCAAATAAAATTAAATTTCTCAAATATTAAATTGGAATTAAACCATGAAATTAAATAATAGTTAGTCGAAATAACAATTGTCAGAATAACTGTTATGCAACAACTTTGCTACGCTATCATTTAGTTTATTCGAGTTTTTCATTAGAACACGCAGATGACGTTCTTGATCGACAACGCGCGATTAGCAATACAAATCAAGAGTAAATACGTTACATCGCATTATCCGATCGAGTTTGATTAATCGATTCGATGATGCTGGTCGTCGTTTCTACGCCAACGCAAATATTACGGTCGGACTTATGTTTAACTGGTCGTGGAAAATTAATCCAGCTGCCAATAATCTCGTACGATATCGTCAAAAGAAAAATTGCATCGGATGCAAAAACGATAAACTGTCAATTATCGCGATGAAAGAAGCGAAAAGATATACTCACCTAGAGTCTAAATAAAGAAAAGAATTTACGAGGGAGAGAAAAAGAGGATGTAGGATTTTATTAACATTATATACACACTGATCGACTATATATTACAAGCTCCGACGAGAGCGATGACAATAAATTAATAAATAAATAAAACGCAATCATACACAGGACGACATTAACAATCCTCGCTAATCGTCTAATTCGACTCGCTAATTATCCTAATATACGAAACTAATTGCGAGCGATAGGGGTGACTTATCAGCGATCGCTTCTAATTGGCGGGGATAATGAATTAATCGGGAGCTATTATTGGAGTTACGATCTCACCTGCAGTGAATCTCGTGAAACAAGTGACGACATGCGCATGCCAGGCCTCTGCAATTTTCATGTAAACGGAAACAAAAAATAAATAAATAAATAAAGATAAGATCGTGCACAAAAGTCTTAACGGCAACCTTAGAATTAATAATACATTAATCTCGCAAATCAACGCACGTTAAGATACAATCATTTTTGTTAAAGAAAGAAGGAAAATGTACAGGCTGTTTGTAAAAAGCGAAAACGATGACTACAAATTACCGTAATCGACCTTTAAGAAACTCAGCAGAATTTAAATCAATTCAATTAAGAATTTAAATTAAAAAGTGAAGAATTCAATACAAGAAAAGATTGAAATTTAATTTAAAAATATTAATTTTTTAAATTATAATAAATCTTATAATAATTATAATATAATTATAATTATAATAAATCTTATAAAAAATTATTATTATTATTCTATATTATTATTTTTTGTATTCTCAATTCTTCATTTTTTAAATTCTTCTTTAAATGCCATATACAAGAGACTGTTTAATTTAAATTCTTTTGACTTTAGAATTCTTTTGGCTTTAGAAAATTTCTGGGACGTTTAAAGAAAAATTTAGATGCAACGAGTTCAAGAAGAATAAATTAAGTCTTCAATTTTCAAAGTTCAGATATTATAATTTAAAATTTAGACGTAAAACTCATTTAAATCTCTTATTAACATTTAACATTTAACTGAAATAAATCTTAAATTTCTAAAGTCAAAAGAGAAGAATTTAAACGATTTCTTGAAAATAGATATAATTTCTCATTTATAATATTTAGAGAAAAATTTAAAAACGAAGAATTAAGAGTACAAGAAAAGAATAATTTCAATAAAATTTATAAAATCCTTCGTAAATTGATTTAAAAATCATCGATCAAGTCTTATTTCAGATCTTTTTCATAAAAAACAATCAAACGAACACATGAAGGTTTCCCACGAGAGGGTTCTTTAAGGGAAAAGACTTAAAGATTGATTACATCGAACATCATCAACGAGACACATCATCAACGAGACACATCATCAACACACTCTACAGCTAAATTAATAAGAAAAATAGGGCTGACAGCGATGACAGATGCACCTCCTCATTCCCTTATTCCGGCATGGTGAACCTTACCCTCGTGCCGATCGACGAACTAGTTTTCGCGTTGACGCTGGCGATGCTGGACGCGAGCGAGTCGCGCGAACTGCTTCTCTTCTGAAGGCTGGGAACGTTAACGGCGCTCGGCTTATACACCATGGACGATTTTCTGGCGGATGGCGACCTGCTGACCTTGTGCGGGACCGTGAACAGGCCGTGCTTGGGCGAGCATTCGAAGTATCTGGATCAACGGGTGGGTTAGTTCCGCGGGGTCTCTCGGGAACGCACGGATTGCAGAGAATAAGGGGAGATTATGCGAACTATGCGTGTCTTGATCATTCCAAGCGTTTTCGAGATCATGCATGCTCTGGTGACGGAATCGAATGAAAGAGGAACTATTTGAGAGATTCCTAACGTTGCGTAGAAATTCAAATTAAAGGTAGAAATATTTTTTCTCTTACACACTTTAAATTGAAAATTAAAATTTTCACCTTGCATTAAATTCGAGATTATGCTCGACATTCGCACTTGATTAATTGTTAATAATTTTTGAATTTTGATTGAATTAAGAAGGGAAAGAGAAAACACCTTTTAATGATTTTTCATGCAATTAGCAAGCTCAATGATTTCTCGGGGAGCAACTGACTGAGTTTGCTCCGATCGCGAAGACATCTCGTGCGGTAAGGGATGCGATGAAGGGAAAGGGGGATGTTTTTTTGACGAGATTCGAAGGGAAATGCACACCTTTTCCCGTTGACGGAGCCGTCGTTTTTACCGAGCGGCTCGTCCAGTTCCACACCGTACCATTCACCCCCGGCGAAATGCGTGGGCCCTTGATACTTGAGCACGCCAGTTTTGCTACCCTGCATCGACGATACTATCACCCGATCACCTATCTTCAGCTCATCCTTCTGTGACATCGACGAGGACAAACTTGTCGTTGATACATCTGCGCTCACAGTTTTTAGCGATCCGCGATCAATAATGATTCATGCTTAAAAGCCACGTGAGCTGATTAATTTTTCATGTAAGAAGAAACTAAATCATACTGTCTCACATGCTTCTAATATATAAAATATATATTTATTGTATTTTATTTCTTAAATATTCGCTACGAAAAAAATTTATTATTTTTAACTTAAATTAAATTTATAATTTTTTTTTATACAAGCTAAAGGAATGAAATATTATTTTTTTATTGCACGAAAAATTAATTGCTTTCTTGTATTCTCGCTTCCTATGAATATGTAAATATTAATTAGTTTGATATATATTTTTGATTAATAAACTAATTGCACTCAAAATTATAAAGGATTTCTTTGCTTTTCTAAAAAAATTAGATAACCTAGTTGCTTCTTTTGTAAATAATTTTTACAAATAAAAAATAAAAGTATTTTCTATTGACGTAAGTGCATTAAATTAAATTATTTTTTCAAAATTAAATAATATGTCGCAAAACTAAGTTATTTCTATGCAATCAAAAAAACTAGATTTATCTCTTCGCCCTTTTACACTAAATTGCATACTTTACGTGGTAGCGTGTTTTTTAAAGCAATATCATAATGCTATAACTAAAATAATGATATTTATACTCTTGAAGCTTTTAACGTATAACATGATCGATTAGCTCTTTCATCCCCTTTAGCTTTCCTTTTATTACTCAATTCTATTAATATTTTATTATAAAATAATACATTTCTTTTGATAAAAATATGCGCTGCCAGGACTTTTTAAATAAAGTATTTGTTTAATGCTGATCTTTTTCTAACAATGTCGGTCATTTACTTAAATTTTGAATCAGCTGATATCTTTCTCGGATTATTTATCGGATATCTTAGGAATATAATAGGAAAAAGAGAGGGTGAAAGAGAGTCAAGATCGAGAAATTAAATAAAACTTGTGGCGTGTAGCGTGCAACGCTAGTTAGATATCTACGGACGTGGCGAGTATCTCTTGCAGCGATCCTTACTCAAAGACGGCGACATGGATTTGCCGAGATAGCTGCCCCTGATGCTTTCGGGTGGCGATGTCGGCGTCGAGGTCGTACTCGTTTGATAACCACCCAATGGTGCCCTGGTCAGCCTGGTCAGCCTCGAAAAGATCCCTTTCTTTGGCTCGCACTGGAAGTACTGGCTACCCGCCACCGAACCGTCGTTCTTCCCTGAAGTTCAAGGTCGCGTCTTCTGTGAGCTTCGCCAATTTTTTCTTTCATTTATCTTTAATTTATTTTTTCTTTAATTTATTTTTTCTAGCTTCTTTCTTTTTTTCTTTAATTTATTGTTTCTATTTCTCTGTTTATCTTTGTCAATTAAAGAATATGCCGATCTCTACTCGCGATTAATGGAGATTCTTTCGGAGGTGAAAAGAGGTATGATGTGGATTGTGCTGGATCTTGATTAGTCAGGACGAGATAGAAAAAAATTCTTAAAAAATTCTTAAGATTTATAGATTTCTGATTCTTGTTGGATCTCTTCAGAATTTCCTCCTTTACGATTCGTACGATCAGCTAAAATCGTTAGGGTAGTCCTTACCGATGGGCTCGTCCAGGACAACTCCTGCCCAGTCCCCAGGAGCAAACTTGGTTTCGCCGATGTAGGCGATTCTGCCAGGTTTCGTGCCGCCGACCCATACTCGATCACCGATCATAAAGCTTTCTGTGTCTTCGGTTAAAACGACGCTGGTATCTGCGCGGGATCCAAGATGATTCTCTTTGAAATGCGACTATGTCGACAACATTATAATTCGACTAACTTAAAAATATAATTTAAAATTTGTTTCCCCGCAAAAAAATTAGAAATAAATCACAGTTTTGATGACAGATACTTTGATATTATTATAAATTCAGAATTTTCATAACTCACTCGATTTAAATTCTTTCTGAGAAATTTCAAATGTATAGTCTCTTAAGAAAATTTATTGAGACATTTATATATTTTAGTAAGTAATGATAAAAGATATTCTAATTTAACAAAATTTTTGTTTTAATTACAGATAAATTATATTAAAAAAAAGATGCTAAAAATAATTATCAGACATAAACTTCTTAAAAATGTTTGAATTACAGGAATTATAAGTAATATATAATTATTATATTAATTTATTAATTATTATTTTCCATATATATTAATTATTATTTTCAAACTCTGCCAAACATTTATAAAATATTTACTGATTTTAAAAATCTACAGATATTTTCAACGTTATATTGAGCTAGTAATACACATTTTTTAATTTTTATTTACTACAAACATTTTACACATGTGTAATATTATACCTACTATCTACATACATATATGAATATAATGCAAAACAAAAATGTCACACTATACAAACGACACCAAACGACTATCAAACTATTTTTTTACAAATCTACAACATTTATAAATTTATAGCTATTTTCGAAGTTTTATATATATTCAATATTGTTGCAAAAGCAGAACGATTTTAAATTTCGCTATAAAATCCGGTTTTGCAACGAATGTCTTGCGAAATTAAACTTCAAGCGGTTTCAAAATTGTCACCTTTCTCGCGGGTGCAGGGATTTCATAATTGCATTGCGATCTTCGAGAACATAGAAAAATTTGAAAGTGCCACTTACCTGATCCTCTTCGCAAGCTAGCCTCGTCTATTTGACGGCCGCGCGATTCCCAAAGAGGCTCCATCTGTTCTGCCGTTGTCATGCAAAATAACGCAAATCATAGCAAAAACAAAAATAAAGAACAACGTTTCTCTCGCGCGAAAGATGTTTTACTTGGTCGTATAATTGAGAGTCCATCGTTTAATTAAAATTTGTCCCAATCAATTTTAATTAACACTAATTGAGTTAATGATAATACAGGTCTGCGAAATTAAGGGCATTAAAAGTCGTTTAAGAATTATAGGTGGTTTTCTATACGTAATTTTGTACGCTGAATACGAATCTGATCGCAGAAATTCGCAGAAATTGCCTATCACATTAGATTTTTCAGATAAATAGAATAAAATGGCCGAAAAATGACGATTTTCTAATTCCTTATTCCTTATTCATGAAAATATTACAAAGAAAGCAAATTATTCCCTATATTTTAATCGATGGTTTCATACACTATCTTTTCTCTTTAAAATTAATTTTTATTTGCCAATGTGTGATTTTTTTCTCGCCGAGATATATAGTTAGAAGTTATTAATTTTTTTTTCTTGCTTTTGAAAGCAAAGGAGGAAGAAAATCCTCCGAAAAAAATCGCACATCGGTAAAAAAAATTAATTTTGAAGAAAAGGCTAAAGCCAGTTAAAATATAGGAAATAATTTGCTTTTTTTTCTAACATTTTCATGAATATAACTGAAGTCATCATTTTTTGATTATTTTACTCTATTTATTTCAAAAACTTGACATAATTTCTGTGGCCAGATTTGTATTCAACATAAAATTACGTAGAAATCTACAATTCTTAAACAACAAAACCTTGCAAATCTGTGTAACTTGTTGTATAAACTTGTATTACATCAATAAGATAATATTTATTTAAGAATTTTCCCTCATTCTTTTAATAATAGTGAAAATATTGCGAAGATTAATATAGACTAATTACAAATTAATGCAGAATAATGTGAATGATTAATATATTAAATATAATACACATGCAATTTACATCAACTCGTTATTTTTTCAAGGTCAATTTGAATAATGTCGATAATAAATTTGGAGACATGTCGCCAGCTAGATCGCACAAAGTTGATTATAGCTAAGTTAATTACTAATAATTACGAAGTGAAGAGACACAACGGAAGATGACTCGGCGTGAAATAGATCAGGGCTTGGTTTGGTAATTGTCGTTGCGATACTCGTCATCGGAAGTTGATTACAATCAACTCAAGACAGAGAGTTATGTAAAAGAATTGTTAATGACGCGTCAGGGTGTGTGCAGATGACGCCGATAAGATCTTGCGATTTCTAGCGCAATCGTTCGAGATATTTTTAGATGATCGTTCATATCGCATCTCATTATTTCGAGAAATCGATAAAAAGAAAAACGCATGCTTTCCTATCTCCATCACAAATTCTCAAAAATTTATTTTTTCATTTCTATTTATATATTTATTTATATATATCTTTCTATCGTTATATTTATACCTTTCTATTTATATATTGTATTTACATTATTTTTATCTGTTATTATATTTATCATTATATTTATCTTTCTTTCTTTATTTTATCTACTTTTATTTCTATTTATTTTTCCATTTACATTTATTTGTATTTTTTTAAATTATTCATCAAAGGAGTACATTTAATTTTAAATTAATATAATTAATAATTTTATTAATATAATATTTATTAATATATTTATTTATTATATTTATTAATATAATATTTTATTAATATAATGCTTAATAATTTAATATTTATATATAATAAATATAATATATAAATATATAAATATAATATATAAATATAATATATAATATTTATATATAAATAATTTGTATATAAATAAAAATATGATAAATATATAACTTTAATTCTAAATTATTTTCTAAATTTTATTAATTAATTTTATTAATTCTAATTTTTTTCTAAATTTAATGGTCATTTATTTCTATAAATTCATCATGGATTTTCATATATCAATTCAAAGTCTAAGTTTCCACCAAGTTTCGCGATTTTTGATAGAAATATAAGGCAAGAAATCGCAGTTTATGTGACGATTACGCATCGGCATCTCAAGTTCCATCTCGTTAATATTTTCGCGGCACGTGCCGCGAAAAAATCTCCGCAAAAGGAGTCGCCGGTATATATATGTCCGGGTATATCGTGGCGATTTTATCGCGATACTTGATTAATTATTTATGGAAAAGCGACGCGTGGGCGCGTGCCTTGTCGTAGTAGGTCGATCGCGTGGGTCGAAATCTCTGTTGGACGAGATGAAATCGCGATTACAAACCGCGGCGAGATATCTCCGCCGCAGCCGCAGAGAGTCATTATTATGCATAAATCCCGGCAATTTTATCACACAGTGCAATCTACATTAAATGCGCTTTTTTATATAGGTATGTTGCTTTTTGCTTTTAAAAACGAGCGAGCGATTGACGGTGCTTATCGATATTAAAAATGTGATCAGATAGACGTCCAATCGTAATATCGATGTGTGAAAAGAAGCAATAATTTAAACAAAATTATTATTATTATTAAATTTAAATAAACTCTGCTGACAAATTGAAGTAACTTTTTTTTATTTAATTATTAAAATATTAAGAAACGTAATATTATAAAATTAAATAAGTGTTTTTTTATATATACACGAAATAAAATATAAAATTAAATAAATAAATATAAAATAAAAATATAAATAAATATAATAAATAAATATAAAATAAATATAAAATTAAATAAATTTTTATATATGAAATATATTTTTATATGTGAATTTTTATATATAAAAATGTAACATAATTTTGACAAAATAAAAAATTACGAAACGAATCTTGATCTTCGATTAAGGAAATTTATCCCATATTTTTATTAAGAACCGTGTATTTCTTATTAAAACTTGCATGACTCGTTTATTTCCATACAATTTTTGTTGCCGCGTAAATTTATGCGAAATCTTGCGCGATTGACAATCTATGATTAGAGTCATACGTGATGTGCGTTGCACGATGAGTCAATGATAGAATACACTGTATTTTTTAATTCGAGCGTGTTAACCGCATTTAATGTATCAATGGGATCTGATGCAAAAAAACTGCGGCGCCATCATTCGTTCGCGAGTCTCTGTGAATTATTTTGCATCGCATAATGAATTGCCTTTACATTTTAAATCTCTATGTATTTTATAGCCTCTGATATGGGCCGCTAATTAATTGTATAATTGAATTATATAATTTCACCGAGATTCATTAAATACATATAATTGTTTTTTAATAATGTATACCTCAAGAAAAATTTATGAAAAATTAATTGAACAATGTTAAAGTAATATTAGAATAATTAATATTAAAATAATAAAAAAATAATTTTATTTTTTTATAATATTAAATATAATATTAAAATAATTTTATTTTTTTTTGTTCAAAATATGATAAAAATACAATTCTTTCCTATAACATTTGTAACAAAAAATTCTATAATTATATCATATATATCTTGAAATTTTAAAATAAGACAAAAACAATTTTTTTTTTAATTTAAGATAAAATTTTTAGACACTGGGCAAGATATATAGAATATCCGAAATAAACGATTTATTGTGAATATCGAATTGATTGATCTTACCAATATCGATTATCCCACGTTCTGAATCTAAGGTTAATAAGGTGTCAACTGATCACTCGATATGTAACGTAATCTATAGAAACAGCCATCGAATATCGGCGCTTTGCTCCTTCAAGCGTGAATATTCACATAGATAAACAAGGTTAATAGCTATAGGGAGATGTCATTATTGCTATTACATGTAATCCATCCCGCATTGTAACAAAATTATGACGTAATAAATCAATACGATTAAGCAATTACAACCAACGTGTCAATAAGTATGATATGATAATTAAATGATAGATTTATCTGCCGAATTGCAAAAAATAATTTCGAATAAATAAAAAATATAATTCTATATTCAGACAGATACATAATAAGTGGAATGCGACACGCCCTACGCTTATATTATGCATATGTTGCTCGGATATTTCTTATAAATAATTAGCTTTCAGGAGTGAAATGCTTTTAAGATAATTCTTAAATAATTTTATAATTAAAATTTATAATTTTTAAAATCGCGAGGATAAAAAGGGATGCACAACACAAGCTCGTCGCGTTACATTGCTACAATTTTAATAAATTACGTATGTGTTTAATAGTTTAATATTTACCGTAGACTTTCGTCATACCGCAGAATGGAAAGTTTTAAAACCGGCTTTAATATCTTGAATACCTTGTACAAATAGACAAGGACAAAGCGACCCGAAATGAGCATAACCCATCAACAGAGCCTCACATGCTCATAAAACGTTTATCACTCCATATTTAGCCGATAGTTATAGTTACGGTAAAACCCCATGATGATTACGTCATTACAAAACGTCGAAACTTTTCTTACTTCGTTTTTTTTTAATTAATTCTCGTTGAAAAAAATTAATTGATCAAAATCGAACGCGAACGAATAGAAAATCCATGATATTGAAATAAATCATATAATTTATAAAGAATATCGCAAAATCTAAGAATATGTATTTTAATGATGATTTGGATATTTGCATCCATTAATCTTAAATAAAGTGTTAACTTCGCATTTTATTCCAATAATTTTGCTCTTACACATATTTGGTTAATTTTAAATCCAAAACTTCAATTTTTTTTAGAAATTATCATTGAAATTATTCTACAAATATTTATATTATTATTCTAAAAATATAATAATATGTATGATAATTTAATTCAAATTTTTATTTAAATTTTATCAAAAAAAGCAAATTTATTTACACCTCTGAAGATTAATCTACTAAATTAAAATTGTGTAAAAATTTCTTTTCATTCTTTCAATAAAAGCGACATATTTCTTTCTTAATTTCATATAAAATTTTAATAATTACATGCAATTTTTCTTTATGTTTAAATACAGAATAAAATGAGAAACGAAAAACAAATGGACCTTGAGACTTTCGATCGAGTTGCGAAATTTGAGAAGATCGATCGATCTCTTACAAGAGGCACAGGTGAGAGAAAAAGAAACGAAACGAAAGAAATCGAAAAAAAAGGGAAGTCGGAAAGAAAAGATGAAACGCGGAATGAAATCTCGGGCGCGAAATAAACACCAGCGGCTTGCATAATCGCAATGCGTCAGCCGACACGATTGTACAGGGAAGGTAAATGCAATGGACTTGCACCAATAAGGTAAGATACGTGCCCTGGATGTAACAGAGACGGTCGCGAAAACGCATTTTGCTCGTTACGCGCCACCGCAAAGATGCACCGAGATCACAATGGGATTATAAAGCATGATAAACATGTCTCATACCTGCACTGTATACATCCAAAATGAAGATTGCGGGAGAAAAGTCCGAAAAAATAAAAAAAAACACGGAAAATTTATAACTTAACTTAATAAAACAAAATTTAGATTTTTTTATGAAGGAAAGAAGAAAAAACATAATGAAGAAAATAGGAAGAATTCAAGTTTTTAAGAAAATGAGAAAAAATTGTAAGAAGTATATAATGTAAATAAAAGTTGACCAAGAATTGAAGAAAATATTTTTTAAAAGTTAGTAGAAGTAACATATTGCGAGAATTTTTTCTCTTTTTTCTTAAAAAAATTATTAATTATTATTATTGTCATCAAGAATTTATATAGACCATACGTAAATATCTTATTTCAGTTAATATGTGATAGCAACATTGCATAAGGATTAATTATAAATGAAGCATTTAACAAAAATATATCTATGAAATTAAAATCGTTATTTGTGTGAATTTATATACATTTTTAATTCTCGAGTTACCTTAATTAATTATATTTTGTCATTATTAATTATTTCCATTTTTCAAAAATCAGTTATTACTTAAAAATATGAATCACTCTCGATTAAAAAATAAAAAAGAAAATGGCACAAGAGTCAACTCTCGATTAACAATAAGTATGATGAATCAAATTAGTCGGCATTTACGGATCGAACATAGGAAAAAACTAGGAAGAAATATTATATACATACATATATAAAAAAATCGTAATAATTGAATTAAGAAGTAAAAATAAAAAATAAATAATAGAACAATATCACATATAATTATTAATAAATACAATGTATTTGTATATTCACGCATGTATCTAATTATCATAAAATGTTAAAAAATGTGTGACAATAATTATTATCTTAAATTAATTACCTTAAAATCAATTATTAAACCATTTGCTTCGGACCTTTGCGTTCAAGCGACTAACTTGACTCACCATAATTTTTGGCAAAAAATTGCGCGCAGCCGAGATAAAAATATTCGTTTCTTTTTAGCAAAATAAGTAAAATAAGCACTTTCACTATTCGTGATAAATATGAGCAAGTCGTTAATCATACAATTCTTGATAACTTTTTACTAAAGATATTTACCAGTTTTTTTTTTCTCGCGAGGGATGCGTTGTCGCGAACGGTCGACGAATGACTCGCGCGGTCAACTCGCGGAGACTCGCACGCGTGTAAGCAAAGCTTGTTCACGAGCGCGATTCGTGGGCGTGCGTAGCGTTCTCGTGTGTGTAAGTATACGCTGTGACGAATTTTAACGAGACACGTCATTCGCAGTGCGTACTCCAGAGAGAACGAGTCGCTCGTAAAACGTTAGTGCATGGGATACACGTTGTACAACACGTGGTATCCTCTTCAGGGCCCACTTTATGTAAACACGAATTACAGCACACCTGAATTAAATGAACAGTACACATCTCGCCTTTCTATTATTTGTTTGTTAATTTGTTTATTAATTTATTTATTAATTTCCGCTGTATTCGTATATATGAGGAAAATCGATCTAACTTTATGTAATAAAGTAATCACGAGAATAACGCTTGGCAAGATTTGCCTGTAAAGAGTCCTAAAAATTAGAAACAAATTCAAGAGAAACATAGCTTCACATTCTACTATTGTATATTATACAAATAAAAAATATAACAGATGTATATATTTAATGTCTTCTTGATACCTGACTTATTTTCTGACTAGAATATTATTAGATGTCTACATTTTGTGTTGATCTGCATCAAAATATTTATACATCTTACATCCATTTCACAGAAATGTGTAGCACATATCAAACAAGATACTATCAAATAATATAAAACTGTAACAGGCATGCAATATGTACAAAATAAAATAGCACACAGTTTTGTCAAAGACTCACTGATCTTTGTAGTCACTGATTTTACTGGGGAAGGTGGCGGAATATCTGGTCTACGTGGCCTAGAGGAACAAAGTCTTTCGATCTTTGACGGTGGCCTTATTCCTGATGGCTTTGGCTCTGATGATTTTGTCTCTGATAACTTTGTCTCTGGTTGCTCTGCCATTAACAGCTCTCCTTCTGATAACTTTGACTCTGATGATTCTGACTTTGATTCTGCCTCTGGCTCAGTTTTTGACTGTGCCTCCGACAATTCTAATTCTGACATATTGTCAGAATGTAATCACTGCACTACACTGTAATAATAATATTATACATTATCAGTAAAAGATAAAATAAACAATAAAGAAAATTATTAAAAAAATCAAATAAAAAGAGACAAAAATGTATATATTTCATATATAAAACATATATAAAAATTAAATTTTATGTAAAAATTATATTGAAATAAAATTCCAAATAAAATAATTCTAATTATGTTAAATAATATTTTATTACATGCAATATTAGGAAAAAGGAATAGATAAATTTCAATATAGTGTTAATTATAGTAAATAATCCACAGAAAAATTGCAATGATATCTAAGAAAATATTCATCTATATAAAATATATACAAATATCAGATAAAATAAAAAATATGAAATTGAAATAAATAAAAAATTAAATATCATTATATATATCGAATGAAAATAAAATTGAATCAGGATAACACGATAAAACTACGAAAGGAAACTTTTAAATTAACAGTTAAACTTTCAAAATTAACAATCGATCGATCTAAAATTTGTTATGTCACGGAAAATGAGTTCTTGTCAGTTGTCGTATTTTTTTTTCTTAGGAAGGGAAAAAAATAGCGCGGGTAATCACGAGCACTTGCGATTAAACGTCGTTATTCACGTGACACGGTCAACCGAATGCGTGTTTTGACGTTATTATCGCGATGATAACACGCAAGCCATGCAAATAATTCGTGCGATAATTAATTTTTGAAAGATCGAGGAAAGTCACATTTGACGAGTGAGGGTTAACCTCAAAGGAACGATACGCGGACTTGTGCTCGCAAAAAAAAAATGCGAAAAAGAAATGCGATCTCACCTGAACGAAATATTACTCGGGATGATTCGCGATATCAACAAATTCACATTTCACTCGCGACGACGTAAAAAAGTTTACGCGATTTACGCACACGACGTAAAGCTCGCCCAACCACGACTCGCACAGAAAAAAATGACAACTACCGCAACTGCCGTTGTAATCAGGCGTGCCAACTTATGATTCGAGATGTCCCTCGAATCGATCACATTCGAAAGACCATTTCAAAAATTATATATTATTATTATTATTAGAAATAAAATTATTGTAATTATTCTATCGTTGTTATATGATATTATTGTTATTATTATTGAAATTGTATGAGTTTGATATTTCTCCGCCTCTTCATGATGAGGGAGAAGCCTGAGAGGAATTATACCGTCGTCAAAGAGGATTGAGAGAATCATGGCCTGCTTTTAGGTGATCCCTGAAAGCGATACACTCCCTCTATGAACATTGAAAACGTGGACATGAACTACAAAGCCAATGTTCATGAATGTTCTCAGATGGTAATATATAGAGTGTACAATTTCTGGTTTTGTTCCGTGCTACGTGCATGATATGCCGGTAACATCAGTGCTGTATATACAAGATACATATGTATATAAATTGATAGTAAATTATTCAATCGAAAGATACTGTAATATTCAAAGCTGAAATAAATATTTTTCTATATTCATTGTCATATTTATCTTTTTATTTATTATTTATTATTTTTAATAATAATAATAATAATTTTATAATAAATTTTACTATATTTAGTTTTGCACTTTAAAAGACTGACTTAGAGCAAACTAAATAAATAAATAAATAAATAATAGCGTGAAAAGAGAGAACATACTAATATTTTTATAATAAATTATTATTATATTTATATATAATAAATTATTATTATATTTATAATTACATTATTTATATTTTTATTTATATTATTTATATTATTAGAGGAACATATATGTTATCCTCTGAGAACATTCGTGGACATTGGCCGCATTCAGCGGACTCAACAGTTGGGCAACATTCCTAGATTTTCCGATGTAACTCGACGCTGATTGGTCGGACCTGAAAGTAGAAACCAATCAAATTCGATTGCTACTTAGCGGTTGAGTCCGCTGAATGCGGCCATTGGCTTTGTAGTTCATGTCTACGTTTTCAATGTCCATAGAGAAAGTATCGCTTTCAAGGATCACCTAAAAGCAGGCCATGACATCTCAGTCTAGATCTCAGTCTTCTCTCTGGTTTTTCTCTCTATGTTATTTCGACTGTTTCATGGATAGATTTATAATAAGGTTAAGATAAAGGTTATGCATAAAATTGGCGCCAACTCGATGACGTCAATTATGTTTAATCACTTCCATATAATATACATATAGAAGTCTGTGTGTTTAATAAACGTATATCTAATATTTTGACTGAACTTGTTCACAGTGTCTGATAAAATAATCGCGACATCACATAATGGTTCGACGAAAATCCATACCCAGGTTTATATCCCTCGATATTGTTAATATTTGCAAAATAACTTATCTTAACTGTGTGTGTTATGGTTTTCGTTTAATTTCAGAATTTCCTTTATTTATTGTGATTATTTTCGATAGTCAACATACATATAACATTAAAAGTACTTAATTGCTTATAATATTGTCGTAGTATTGTATTGTCTGATAAAAATTTAATAATTTAATTTATTATTCATTAATCTACAATTATTCATTAATCAGCGTTGATGTCTGTTATTTTACACATCTCGATAGTTTCATATAAATATATATTTATTATTTCAGAACACTCCCATCTGAATCCGAAGAAGGAGAAAGAAACAAGGTAAATGGCATTTATATTAATTATATATACATTTGTGTGTATATATATAAATTATTAAATTATATTTCCAATTATTATAAATAGGTGGCATGTCACTATTAAATTGCTGTCTAATATTTGCTTGTTATTGTTTAGACAAATGTAATAGTGAACAAACGCAAAAGGAAAAGCCGCGTACTACAAGAAATTAAGCATCTAAGGAGAACTACGCACTTTCTTATACCTAGACTGCCTTTCTCACGATTAATCAGAGAAATTATGCTGGACTTATTTCCAAGACAAGAAATCAACAAGTAAATATTTTTTTAAATTTTTATATGATCAGTTAAGTTAATTAAGTTAATTAAGTTAAGTTAATTAAGTTAATTTCTATTAGTTTTTATCATTTTTTTATCAACTGTATGATTTCCTTAAGTTTACTTTTTTTTTATTTGAAAATAGTTGTGTTATTAATTAAAAAGAATTTTATCTTTTACACACATATGCATTGAATGCTCCATGTATGAAATATGTAATAAATTATATATGTATACATACCTCTTGTAGCTAATATTTTTGCAGAATATGCTCTATCCTTCTCAATTATATATATAATATATTTGGTATATATAAAATATAATAAAATACATATTTTTATAGAATATTTTTATATTATAATAAATCTCTATACTAATTTTTTTATATTAAAGTTTATAGATATTACTAAATTGAATTATAAAAAAAGAGAAAAAGAATTTACAAAGACTAATATATAGATGTTCAATGGAATCCATACAGTAAATGATAAATTAAAGATGCGTAGATGTGATTAGAACTAATTTACAGGATACAAGCCACTGCCCTTGAAGCCTTACAAGAGGCAACAGAGATGTACATCGTACAATTCTTCGAAGATGCATTACTGTTGACGTTGCATGCCAAACGGGTTACTCTTATGCGACACGATATGATTTTAATGCGCAGATTGAGAGGCCGCTCAGATATTATCAATAGATAAAAATCTTATATTTTTTTAGGTAAAATTTAATATATATATCTTTTTTTCTACAATTAGAATTAATGATAGAAAAATTTTATTTTTTAACATTAAATTAAATTTTAATAATGAAAAAGAAGAGATACATACTAATTATATAAAACCTTGTAAAGTTTTGACGATATTGTTTTAATAGATGAAAATTTGCTTTATGTTATTACATTTAATTAATTAAATGGACACTATGAAATATGAAAAATTAAAATATTGGGAACATGTTATTTAAGGATTGTCATAATGACTGATAAGAAGTATTACGAATTAAACCTAGTTATTATATTAATATAAAAGCTATGTTTGATATTTTTGATAAAAAAATGAATAAAAAATTCAATTTCCAATGAACGCGATTTTTTCATGCAATATTTCCTCGAGGCATTCGAAAAAGGGAGTTGGAGAGAAGCAAAATAAAATTTTTAGCGAAATATTATTTCGCTAAATAAAATTTATTTTTGCGAAACATTCAAATATCTCGATAAAACTCGTAACTTTACGAAACTTTGGTAAAATATACAGTTTTGCTATAATCAGGCGGATCTCTCTTAAGCTACGAATATCGAAGCGTTGCCATTTCAATTCTCGGTGAGAATCGAATATCAGCGATTGATACGATAAAAAAAACAATGTTAAATAATAAAATATCGCGCGACTCGAAAGACGATTACGATTCTATATCGGATGTTCGGTAATGAATGTGTGTATATTGCGCTAATGTATCTTACCATTTTCTTTCTGGTGACGATATTAAAATGTCAATAATTCACAATCAATTGAAAACATAGAGATTTTAGGAAAGTAGGAATCGTATAAATTGATGGTAAGCCTTTTTCTTTAATTAATTTTAGATAGGTTCTATTTTAATGGAATCTTAATTCAAAGTATAGCTACCAAGATATTTAAATTCGAAAATATTCTAAGAGCTGCAACAAAAAAACAACGCGGTGTACATTTAATTAAATATTAATAAGAAAAAAATTCCTTTTTATTTTTCGACTTCTTAAAGATCTTCTCAGTTTTCAAAAAGGAATGTCGCTTGTTCACGAGTTACTACCGAACATTCCGTACGCTTGTATATATGTTTCTGGTATTAGCTGCGACAAGAACAACCATAATTCGTGACTATGCGAGTCATACGTGGATTCTAATAGAGAAGAACTGTCTAGAAAAATAGTATTACAAATAACAATCTAGCCGCCTTAGCTAAACGTTCTCGATTCGTTTGCTTCTAACATATACAATGTAGTGTATATGTATAATGTATACAATACAATTCAACGAGAGAAAAATACAATACAAAAGGGCACCTGGAAAAGCAGCCTAAATTCACATAAACATATGTGTCCCAAATTCTGAGACTTGTATGAAGACACTTGTCGTATGTATAGGCACAACATTTCGCTATATACTTTCATGCTGCCTGTCATTGTACATAATGCGGATTACGAATTCCGCATGAAATTCAAAATATATCTTCGCATCGCGAGTAAATACGCGAAGTTGTTCAGTGCTGCGAAATTCAGAAATTGCCGAGCAATTGCTGAAAATTTTCACAAACAATGACTTGAAAGACACTGAAGACCTCCAAACAAAAAATATACTTCTTCGACCAAACTTCCTTTAAATAGAGTTTTTAAAAAATGCGCCTTTTAATTTCTTAAACTAAATCTAAGATTTAGTGTATGAGCCTAGAAATGTCTAAAACACTTTAAGAAGTTCAAAACTTCCTTTCGCGTTTCTTTCTATATAAATATCTTTTTGATATCTAAATTTTTTTAAAAAGTCCTAAAACTATCAATATGACTTTCTGGAAATTTTTTAAACGGTTTTTTAGACATCTAAAATTCGCGTAATTGTTGGATGATTAAAGACATTATTTTCATCCATCTTTCATAATATATCGCGCGCTCAATTTCCAATATTCGATACGGAATTATATATTCCGCGGAATTAAATAACAAGAAGTTTCTCTTCGCTTCACTTCTTCATAAACGACCGCACCTTGTTCACGCACTTGTCCATGAAGTTTCGTTTGCGCTTAGGTTCTGCGCCTGCTGGCAATGACAACAGCGAACCCGGGCTTTTCGCAGCCCTGGGCCCCCCATATTCATTTGACGAAATGCTTCCGTCAGAATCCAATCCCGCACCACAGCTTCTCGATGCTTTCAACAATATCGTTGATTTGTCGTCATTATAGTCGTCTTTTTCGTTGTTACTTTGCGTCATTAGCCTCTCTTGTATCGTTTCTCCGGTTCTTTGCTCTTCTACCTGATGCTCTTGATTTCCAAAGTGCTTACTCGAACTTGTCGAAGACTGCTCTGAGCTGGAATACCGACTCGGCTTCGGAGGACGTATCGACAAAATTTCTTTATCGTTTTTATTCTTATCCGAAGACGTTTCTGAGTCCTCCAACTCAGATTGGAATTCAATAGCGTCGGGCATTTTAGATTTCACTCTAGGAACCGGCCTTGGTTCATCCTTGGACTCAATACTTTCAATATTAGGCTTCTCTTTTGAAACAGAGATGGTTTTATCCTCCTCCGGATTTGTCAGTGATCGACTTTTCTCACGCTGCATTTTGTTTTTCTCGCAGGTCTCCTCAGCACCACTCTTCACATCTTCATCCAGAAGACCATCCAGACTGCGTGACCTCGGCCTGGGTCTAGGAAGCGGTGGTCGTTGAACGATCGCAGAGGAGACCGACATTTTTCGTTCCTGTTCCTGCTGGTCCAGCAGTTCCAGAGAACGGGAACGCGTCGATGGCGAAGAAGGCTGCCTTGGCGGTCTGCGAGGTACTGCCGAAACACCGCTGGCATTTCCGGAATGCGCGTGCATGAATTTGAAACGCGGCGACGTGGGTGGTAGGCCCATCAACCAACGGGATGGACTTGACGACTTTTTAAGCCTAGAATGCAAAAAACGCGAGTCGTAAACTTGCATTTTCATTGCGTTTTATATTTATCTGTTTATATATATGTTTTAAAATTTCTTCGATGTTAGGTATAAGAAGCTATCTTCGCGTACTTTTAATTAGAATAAAATTCGTTGCAATTAAGTTTTAAAGTGTAAATTTCATATTAATTTTAAATTTGTTATTTGGTTAAAATCTATGATATATTGAGTCATTCAAAAAATTAATATATTTATATCTTTCCTTAAAAAATTTATATTTTAATAATTTTATATTTAACTTGTTTCCAAATTTTCTTATACTGAATATCGAAGACTTGTTTGACACAATTACATTGTAAATACAATTGTATCAGTTGAATCCCAATTATGGACATCCACATAAATAATGGTGTTTATGTGTAGAAAAATTCTTATATTTATTACGAATATTTTGGAAAAATCTTTTTAATAAATTTTAATGCCGTCAAAGAATCTGTTATTAAAAAATTAAAATTAAGAATTTAAGTTAATTTCAATTTAAGTATTTTTATAATAAATTTTTTACTTTTTATTTTTATTTACTTTATTTATTACTTCTTTATTTTATTTATTTAATTTATTACTTCTTATTTTTAATAAGCGAAACATAATTTTATTGAAAGAAAGAGATTATATATATATATTGATTTCACACATAGACTGTAAACATTTAATACAGACAAGATTAGATTAGATTTCACCTAAATCTCCATTTTAAACTATACATTTACAACAAGCACATACATGTAAAAGCACACAATTAAGGTTGAAAATGTACTAAAACGATATCAAGGAATAATTTAATGCAAAGGTCTGGCAAAAGCAACGAGATGGTAACGAATTGACATTATTTAAACATTAATAAAAAATTTGTATCGCTGACCTAGTCATGATTGTCATAGAGCGATTCGCAATCTCGGCTGCGTGAAAACAAAAATTAATATTGCGTTAGTAGAGCTTAAAGATCGAATAATAAACTCATTAATGACTAATAAAAATCCAATAATTCAAATTATTATAAAAACTTCTTTTTATATATTATAATTAAATTGATTCCAATTATTTAAACTTTGGTTCCTTAATTATTCTCAATAATATAAAATATTAAAAATTTTTTGTTTTTTTTTTTTTTTTTCGGTTTATAATTTAATTATATAATCCAATTACTTAAACTTTCTGTCGTTACTTTCTATTATTTTTAATAATGCAACTTATTGATAAATATATAATTTGTAATAATTCATTCAGCCCAGCTTCGTTAGTGACCAAGTCCAGACTTAGTTTTGCTCCAGTTTAATGGCTTCTAAAATTTTAGATTTTCTGACGTTTTGACAAATCGATTCGTTCATCAAACTCAATATATTAGAATGCTACATTATCAGGAATAACTACCTGCTCGGTATGGCTGTGGGCGGGCCATCTAGTCAGTCTCGCCCGCACGTGGAATCTTTATCGCTGCCCCTGCTTTCGTTGCTATGCATCCGCTGATAGTTAGGCGGCTGTCGTATATTCGTGTTGCCCGGTGTGCTCGGCTGGGTTACGTCCTTGGGCGCCATGCTGCGCGGAATTCCGGCGGATAGCTCAGATCTTACAGGTATCTCGCCTCGCATAAACCTTCACGTTGTGAGAAGTCAAAATAGGAGTTATTTTAATAGTTGTACATTAAAATGTATATTATACATTTTAAAATATAATTGAATTATGTAGGAAAAAAAAATTATATACATGATAGAATAATATTATAGATATGATGGAATAAAATTATTAAATAGTAACAGAGATATAATTATATGTTATATTAGAACAAGAGAGATTATTTTTCAACGTCTTAACTATTGTCTTAGAAAATTGAGTCTTGCTTTTTTCTTTCTTGGTTCATGTTCTTTTCATGTTCTTTTAATTATAGATACAAGAAAATTTAAAGATTAGGTAAAAGATTGATTTTATTTTACCTTTCTAATTTATCTACGCAGGCATCTTGATAGTCGTGAATCCAGCGGACACCGTTAAAGTGACAAACCGCTCGCATGTCCTCGGGAAGTTCCTCAGGTTCCGGCCATTGAAAGTTATCAATGATAGGGATTATGTTACATTGCGATTGCAATGCAGCAACAATCTCCTGCAAAATAACCGAACATTATAAAGTTTAGCATATATTTTAAAGTAATTTATTTATTATTTAATATTTAATTTTTAATTAAATTTTAATTTAATTTTTGATTAAATATTAAATTTAATATTTTTAGAGCTAGAGACTTTTCTTAAAAATATTTTTTGGAAGATATCTTTCTTATTTTTTAAATTCTTTAAAAACTGTAAATTTATAAAACAAATTTTTTTTATGTATATAATTTTTAACCAAGTAAAAAATAAACATATAATCAATATATATATTTTCTCATTAAAATTTAATATAACTAAAGATTATAAAATCTCTCCAATCTTTCATAACTGTAAAAGAGGAGATAAAATAACGAATATCATGACTCACCCTATGAACCCAATCCTTGCACTCGCTGTCTTGTACACATCTTTCCAAGGCTGAAGGCGTGAGCACAAGGAGGAAGTGTTTAGCCTGTTTGATGCTCTGCAATAGATTGTTGTCAAACTTGCCGGCTTCGAGTCTCTCAACGTCAATGAATACCGAGAAACCGCGCAGCTGCAGGTGCACTTTCAATAGACTCGCCAACTGCGAGCCGTTCGATCTGCGATAACTGACAAACACGTCGAGCGACTTGTCTGGCGATTCGTACTCGTACGAGCTGAATTGATTGTGCTGCATGTTCTTGATGGCATCGAGTATCCTGAGTCGGTGAATGCTGTTGGTGATGCCACATTCGGTCAGCAACTGATCCTCCGAGAGATTGCGTATCGAATCCTTGTCCACGCCGGCGTTCAACATGCTGTACGTATAGATGGAAAACTCTTGGCCGATTGATTGCAGGAAGCTATTCAAATTACCAGTGTCACGGCTGCTATAGTCGGCCATCTTCTTCAGATTCTGCAGCTCCCGAGCGAATCTCCGGCGCATGATACCGTTTGTCAGGCCAATGTCCTCTCGCAGATTCTCCTCCGTCAACTGCAGTAACAGATCGCCGTCCACTCGACTCTCCACAAAGTTCGGCGCGACCTCAGCAAAACCGATCTGCTTCACCCACTCGCGAACGTCCTCGGTAGACCACAAGGGTACTTGTTGGCTGAGTTTGTGCGGAATTTCTTCGCCGATCAATCTTAACGCCTGAGCCGCATACTTGGACGCGATTGCGTTAGGACAACTGGCGACCTTCTTCAATGGCTCGATCGCGCCGATCGTCCGGAATATCTCGGTATTTCCCTGCTGCTTCTTGATGCCCGCTTCCATACAAAAGTGGAAGGCCGCTAGATTGCGAGCCTCTTCTCGTTTCGAACTCAAAACCGGTACGAGCCTCTCCAGCCAGTTCTTGCTCTGGCCATGAGCGTGCGCCAAGTTCGATTTGGCAAACTCGTAGGGGTTGTGCGACGTAACAAACGGCTCGACGAGGTCGAGGGTACCGGATTTGAGCACGGCCGCCTCGATCTCCTTGTTGGCGACTAATACAGCGATCGCCAGGCAGGCATAGTACTTGATGTTGTCGTCGTTGTGGAAGGCGAGCGGAAACAGCCACATCGGTACTTTTCGCTTGATCATCGCCTCCTGATTCTCGGCGCCGCCATACAATGATAGATTCGCGAGCGCTCCCGCACAATGTCGTAGCGTCTCCACGTCATTCTTTCGGCACTCGAACAGCACCGCATCCAGACCGCCCAACCGGATTACATCACTGCACGTGCCTTCGCTGTGCTTGAACAGGTGCTCGAGGATCCCAGTGCCGACACGCGCGTGATCTACCGAGTTGGCATTCTTCGTGCACACGCACGCCACGTTCACCACCTTCTCCAGGCCGTTCTCCACCACGTGAGCGCGATTCTCCGTAGTCAGGCATTGCTCCAGCAGCCTCGCCGACGAGAACTGCAACTCGTGATCGTTCGCCACGCAGTTCGACATTAGGAGATCGAGACCGCCGCGCGTTCTCAGGGTGTTGCACAGAGTGTAGCCCAATTCGTGACCATGTGTTGGCACCGCCCAAGCTTTCCGGATGATCTCGTTCACCCTATTTAGCAACTGGGGTGCCTTGTTGCCGCAGCTGATGCTGCTGCTCTTGCTGCAGCCATCGACGTTCGCCTTCAGTCGCTCCACGAAGTTGTCGAGCAAGCTACAGTACTTGGCGATCGCGCAGTCCACGTCCTGCGGATTTGACTTGGAACACAGCAGGTCGAGGTCGTCCAGTGGCAGGCACAGTAGCTCGTCCTCGGCCGTTGGTGGTCGCATACCATTCATTAGCTGATTTACCGCACTCGCTGCGCTGATCATCTTGGATGCGCTCACACCCGACTTGGCGATCGTGATGCTCGACTGCGAGCTTGACGCCATGTGCTTCTCGTGGTTGAAGATGCCGGTCGATGTGACTGTCTGTCGTTGCTGCTGCGCCGCCATCGCTTTCTGTGAAGCAGAAAATATCATTTGTCAATTTTCGGATTTTAAGGAAGATTTTAATGAAGAATATTGCCATGAAAGTCTTGAGGAATATTGTTGGAGTTTAGTAATTAGGAAGGATAAACTACAAATATGTTTTGAAGTATTTTTTAAAATGATCTTTAGAAGTTAGCAGGCTGTTTAGCATGGTATGGTGATGAGAAATAGAGTACTTATACTAAATATCTTTTACTGAATGATGTAAAAATATATGATAAAATTTATAGATTATAGATTTATTTATAGATTTATTTATAGATTTATTTATTTATTTATTTATAGATTATATTAGATGTCCATTAAAAAATTTTTGCTTAATTTATGCTTAATGCACTTTTTCAATTTACTTTTAATCCCAAATAATTCTTTCAATTACCAAGATTTTTTTTTGCTTTTTATAATAATATTCTTATATCTATATATGTCGTAATTCGTGTTGTGATTACTAATACGCACATTACGTATTTTATTTCTCTATGACTTAACACTTCTAACTTTTCTCTTAGTGTAAACTCGCCTTACTAATTGCTCGCTAATTAGTATAAGCGGTACGAATGACATATGTTGTAGCAATATATCAGTTGCGTGCGTTTTGCCTTCGATCCATGAAAATTTGAACCGAAAGGATTTCCCAATACAAATTTTTCAAATAAATATTATTACACTATTATTAAAGCTGACAATATTTTATGAATATTTTATAATTATATATTTCAAATAATATTTCTAATATTTTTTATTATTCTAATAAATAATTTAAACAATTGCAAAAATTAGTAATTTCTAATAAATATCTCTCCATAAGCGAGTATTTTAATATTTCGCAATTATATATTTTATCAATAATATATATATTAATTTTCTAGAATTCTATAAATATATAATTGCAACATTAAAAAATATGATTTCTTTATATTTTTCCGCGTTCATTTAAAGAATTTGAAATTTTCTATCACATATGTATAATGATTAATGTACAAAATATTTCATAAAAAGTAATAAAAACAATCAACCTCTCAAAAAACACTTTTGCACCCTTAAATTGTGCCAATCTCACATGGCATTCGTTTACCATTCGCGAGTCGAGGCTGCACTTCCTCAGCATCATTTTCCCGAACGAATGTAATGTTTTCCGGAACGAACGAGTGTAGCTACGCTTCTCTCGCAGTCGCTGTCGAATCACGCGAATTCACTTTTCGACTGAAGCCCGACCGCAAGCTCACCGGCGTTTAAATCACCGCCCGGTGTATCGCGGATGAAGAAATGCATTAAACGCCGACGCGATCCAAAATGTGCCAAAATGCGGCGCAGCCGTCCCGATCGCGTTCTCCGCCGTCGTTAAGGATGACGATTTACGATTTAGGCTGTGTCGCTACCCGTGTGATGTTTTAAAGCTTGGTGATTCGCCAGAAGTGCGAATGTAAAACGAGAAAATTGCGTCTCGAGTTTTTCCGACGACACATTACACATTGTCGCATAGTGATCTTAGATCAATCGCGATAATTTTCATAAATAAAATCGTGTTCAACAGATATAAAGTTGATATGATATTAGTAAAATAAAATAAAATTGTGTTCAACAGATATAAAATTGATATGATATTAGTAAAATTTGCTGAAGTCGCTAGTTTGCAATTTTATGAATCCCAACAATATCTAAGAAATATTATAAGTGATTTAAAATCATCGAATATATCTTATCTATTATTTTGAAATATTTATACCTATTAAAGAATTTTTCAAATTATTATTTTTTTATTAATTTTAAATTTTAAATAAAATTTTAATTATATATGTATATTATTTTGTATTATTTTATTTTATTTTCTATATAATCTACTGATGATTGTAAAGATATATGAATTAATTAATGATTATTTTATGTAAAGTAAAAATTTTATAATGATTTAATTAATAAAAAAAAAAAAACGATTAATATTTGATCTTTTACCTTTTCAGAAGTAAACGAGTCGCTGTGGATTTTTATCGTAGACGCTGCCATATTGTTGCTCTCCTGATGCGATAGATCGCCAGCTTTCAAGCTTCTCTGTTCCTGTAAAAAAAAAAAATACACGCAATCGATATATTTATCTCCTATTTTTGAATTTGAAATTTATCTTTTATAAATTTATTGTCCTAGAAAATACTATATTTATTATATTATTGTCACAAATAAATTAACATTTGTTTTGTAATTTATATTTATAGTTATTATCTATTAATATTTATTCAAGAAAAATATACGCTTTTGTGATTAAGAATTATTTCTAAAACTTATAAATTTATAAAATTATTTATTTTATTATTTATAAAATATCAATTATGTTATTTTTATTATATTTAATATATTAATTATGTTTTAATTTTGTTACTTGATTTTTATTTCTCCGAAAAAAATATTCCTGTCACAAAATCCAGTATGATTCTTGTACATGTATAAATACGAAATAAAACAGACATTCCTTATAGTAACGACACCCTATATAACATTCCGCGCGTTGCAAGGAATTAACGCATATTATCGAAGGTCCACTTATAACGCACTCACTAATTTGCAGTAGCAGATAGATGATAGTATCTTATATTGAGAGAGTACAACTGTTGCACTGTATTCGAAACGAATGAATGATTTTTTCGACGATCCAACATGTAGCCACAACATGCACTTTGCGCGCAATAACGCATAATGAGATACGCATTTCTGTCATTTAAATCTCTCATATAATCATTACCATGATTAACATAAGAAATCGAGGTATATCACAACAGCATAGAAATGTAATTATAACACATATAATACATCGTAAAAAAAGAAATGACTGTTTAAAAAATTATTTTAATGTTTTATTTATCTTAGAATTTTTATTTTTTATCGTGCTTAATTTGAATCAAATGATACATTCATAAATTCATATATTCAATAAAATTAAATATATAAAATAATATTAAATGTTTAATGTATAAAAATTCACATAGAAACACTTTACATTTCGTTCTTATCTATTTTTTTACCGAAGAAGAGAAACAATACTTTGATTCGAATAATTAATGCTTAATCGTAACTAATTAATTCCTGATACACATAAATATCCAGCATCCAATTGTATTAATTGTATTAAATACCACGGTATCGCGATGATATGATATGACGCACCTTTCTTATCGCTTTCCTATTGCCGCGTTTTTACAAGTGTCGATAATATAATGGTTCTTTTCCCCGCGACACTTCGCGATACAATGATCCGCATTGTGGAAAGTGCGTCGATCTCGTTCGTCTCGAATGTCGATTTCTCTCCTTCCCTCAGCCTCTCTTGACGTATTTCTCTAAATATAATTCAATCGTGTCGTCACGGCCGTCTATTATACGACGTATTAAGCTCGATCCGCTACTACTTCCATTATACTAGCTTCTATTTTGATTCGAGATTCGTGACGTCTACGATAATATTGCATATAAACGTATGTCAAAAGAGGAAAAGTATTATCTCGTCGCGAAAAGCTGTCTGTCTCACTCGATGCATTCTGTATCTCGAAGATTTATTATTTCTGATAGAACAATAATTAATAATAGTTGCAGTTTTTACATCCCATTAAATTTGAATATATAGGATACCAAAGTCATCTTCGAATTAATCGAGTGTATTTATTGCGGTTTTGAGCAATGGTTATTTTCTAGCATCGAATAATATGAGATCATTTTTTGAAATTTAATCATTTTAATATATTATATTTTAATATATAATATTTAATATTTAATATGTATTTTAATAATATATTTTTTATTTTTTATAATAATTCAATGTTGCGTGTGCTCTTTTTATATTCTCGTGAAAAGTTTTCTCGTCGACTTTTGACATTTTATTTACAAAAGTAACGAATATATTCATTTACACGAAGTCTACTTTGTTTTATTTTTAGGCGATGATATTTTGAAAATTCTTTGTATAAACAAATCTTCAATTTTAAATATGCGGTTTTCGAATATGAACGGAATATTTTCAACGATCACCGGATATTTTTCAAAAGCATTTACGTCAGTAGAACATTGTCCCATATACGTTTCTCAAAATGTTACATCAGCTTCATGCTAAGAATTGTCCGTTCGTTACGATTCATAATTTACCTTCATAGTAATTTACATAGGAAATTACTAGATGTCAAAAAAGAATATGAAACATTTCCTCGGACTCACCACTCGCGATCGTTCGAATTGTTTTCGATGCAATATTCCACGATGTATCGGCCACGGTGCACTCATATTTTAATTGAGATTCACATCACTCTTTTAATATGGAAAATAAAAATGAATATTTGACGATAATTATTCCTTTTTATTAAAAAAAAATTGCATTGTTCGAAATAAATATCTTCTTTCACAAAAGATAATTCATTATTTATTAAAGAAAAATCTGAAAAAGTGGAGCACAACTATCAAATTATTTTTTATTAACACCAATGTAAATGTATCTCAATTAATTTTAATCAAATTTCTTTTATTTAATTATAATTCCAATGAAATAAATTAATTCAACAGAGATCTTGCAAGGTACTTTTCTTAATTATTCCAAGCTAGATTATTATTTTTTAATTAAATAATTAATATTATTAAATTAAATTAAATTAAATTAAATTAAATTATTTTTTTATTTTTTAAATTATTATTTAATTAAATAATTACGAGTCATACACATTCGTCAAAATATTCACAGATGAAAAATCAAGAATCGCCACTATTTGGCGTTACTAATTGTACAACACAAAGAATGCGATAGCAATAAATCACTGCGGTCGCGAACGTAATGGCAGCGCGGCGCAAACTAATCTGGACTGCGTTTAAGCTCGATTCACTACCCCGCGAGAGAATTTAATTTCGTTACGCCCACTGTGTGTACGCCACTATGAATCAGAGACAGAGAGAGAAATGCATTTCGCACATCGATCGCGTAATCGGTGCGGCTTTTTAAAAGTGGTCTCAACGTTGCACCGTGTCGTTGCTATTTTTCGCCTAGTCTAGAAATAGTCCACGAGCAGATTCTCTCGAATCGCGAATGACTCGTCGTTCGTCTCGATTCGTATTCTACGGACGATCGACGTTAAACACTGATAGACAGCCACTGACGCATTATTCGCTCACAGCTGCACCCTATCACATTGATGATTTGTATGAATGTTGAAGGGATTACAGATTCTCGATTAGAATAAAATTAACCTCTTCTCCCCTGTATAAATTTCTTTATTGATTCAATTTGTGCTTTCAATTTCAATCTCGTAATAATTATATTATGTATGATTATAATAGCCATGTACAAAAAAACACAAAAATTATTATTAATTAAATAGAATGACTTCACGTTAATCAGACAATTATAACAAGCAAAGCTTGTATAAAACCGCTTTGTTCTTCCAAATTATCTCCACAGCCTCATAAATTCGATATCAGACTTTGCACGAAAGAAGACAAAGCTGCTCATAAATTGTAATCTTGCGGTAATTTCCGCCAAGATGTCGCCGAGCGTTTATCAAATTTTCATTGAGCTTTTATCACTGTGGCTCCCATTGGTCGATTCGATAATGGCCTCTGTACCTCGGGGAAATTCGGTAACCTTCGCCTGTCTCTGGCGACCCTCGTGTCCTTGAAACCGTGACATTGCAGTCAGCTGGTAATCTGACTGAGAATACTCGCTCTATTTCCGCTTGGCGGAGATATCGGTGACACCTAGTAGTATTCGTAATCATCGTCATCGTCGTCTTCTGGCACGTCTTCTAATTTCTCACCGAAATCTGAACGATGATGTCACATTCGCGGCGTTGAATGAACAACAACTCAGGTGTCGTTGACAAAACACTATTCTATTTTAACAACCCTCACTTCCTCAAAGTGTGGATCGTGTCTCAGAAGTCGGAGTACTTGCTTAAGCTACTGTTTAAATTTTAAGCGCGTTGTCAGGTTGATGTGCAACACAACAATAATGGACATTTTCATATTCTCTTGATTCGTGAGATAAAAATTGTCCGACGATTATATAAGAAAAGAAAGAATGATGCAGAGAATTGTCCACAGTAGTTTTGCAAAACTACCCTCTTTCAAATTCGATTAAAGAAACGCTTGATTTTACTAGCCAGGATTGTCGTACCATTTGCGAGGTGTTAGTCAGGATTCGAGTACGAGGGAGTAGGACTATCGTGTCGCTGCGGGACTTCGGACCTGGGCAAAGGTCCCGCGCCAGCAGCCTCGACAGTCGCTGTCCCATTCAAAGTCGACATGCAACCAACGAATCGACCGATTGACCGAACAACCGTCAACGAGGAGCGTCACGAACGAACTGCTCCTCCGCGGGGATTGCGAATTATCGACCCGTAGCGGTTTACTTTCTCGGTCATACCCGTGACTACCACCCCTTTGCCATGGAAACGAGGGTGATGTATTCGCAAAAGTAGGAAAACAAGAAGATAGAAGAAAGCGGATAGTACTCGACTTTAGTAAAGCAGTTAGAATTTCTTATGCGAAAAAAAAGATTTTTCAATATTTCTCGATGGATTTTTATCTCAATGATTTTTGCTTTCGATTGAAAAAAAAATTCCTAATATTTATAAAAAGAAAAAAAGAATTTTTAATAATTTAAGGGTTTTTTTCTCTCTCAGAATATATGATATTTTCTTTCAATTATTAGAGTAATAATTATATAATTTAATTAAAATAATTACATAAAATAAATAGTATTTATTTTAAAATGTAACTTGAAATTTTTAGTAAAATAAATATTATAAAATAACTATTGTTTTCATTAGTCTTATTCAAATATTAAATAGACTATTTTAAAAATCAACAGACTGCGTGTAAATTTTATAAAAAATTATGCATCGGACTTTATCGTTCTGTAAATTATTCATGTTGTACTAAATAAAAATTCTTCTATATTGCGTTTTTTCCGAATCGCATGTTATCATGTAATTTTCAATATTTTGAATAATAAGTAGAAAAGAAAGAAAGAGAAAGATATTTACATTTCATATAATATTACAAATACAAAGAGAGAAAAAAAAACATATATTAAATAAAAATAAAAATTAAATTAGACAGTATTAAATAAAAAAAATTATCTTAAAGTCTAAAACTATTAAAAAATATTACTAAATACGAAAAAACTATTATAGCTATTAATTGCAATATTTTGTATCAATGATATAAATCTACTCGCATTGTAACAATGAGATAACATCGAAGAATATTGTTCTTTAAGCTAAATCTGGCGACATCTCTTGGAAAAGCTTGCAAGTCGCGAATAAAGATAAGTACAATCGAATGTTCATCAGATGTATACAGAATATCTTATTTTAATCCGCTATGCGCGATAATAATCGAATTAATTAAATCATTTCAACTCGCATAAGGCACACTTGCGCTATCGTTGCTCGAAATTCCGCGTATTTTTGTCGGATTGAAAGAAAAAAAATAAATTTGCGATGAAATTGCATCGCGTTAAGAACAAAGTTCGACACGAATGTCGCAAGGTCGACACGTGGGGTCAAGGATAGCACGGATAGCACGATAGAATGAAAAAAAATAATGGACCGAACACACCCACGGACGAAATGGCACGCAATCGTCCGCGGTTTTTGAGACGAGCACGCATCTCTTTCCCATGAAAGATGATTTATCTTCCTTTCGAGTTAATCGAGCTTTTTTGTTGCCGGCTGAATCTACCTACGCGACTCACGCGAAAGCGCTATCAACCCATACGTCTGGAAATTTAATTATTCTTCTCTTTTTGTGGCTACATTAAAGTATTATGACATTTCAAAGATTTAATGTTTAAAGAAAGATAACATTTTTATTATTACGATAATATGTAGAATCAAAATTCAAATAATGAGAAGTATTTGATTTGAAGATTTAATCATTTTTCGTGCAAAGTGAAAATATGTAGAAAAAATATATGATTTCCAATTTTTTTTAGATTAATAAAGTAGTAGATTAATAAAATTATAATGATTTAAAATTTCTGTAAAGTGCATATTTGATAAAAATATATATTTTTATACATATTATTATATATTTTAATTCCTATAAATTTTATAAAATAGTTATTTATGAGAAAAAGTTATGAGAAAAAATATAAAATTTCTATCAAATTATTTTATATTTTTTCTCATAAATGTACGATTCTTTCTTTTTATTTTCTACTCTTTATTTATAGAGAGAAAAATTAGATAGATGGTGAATCGTATCGAAAGTTCGCGACGGCTCGATTCTACCGGGTGACCCGGATCGCGTTGACGAAGCTTACGTTTCGCGATTATTTACTCCTGGCGGCGTGTCGTAATCTAAATTTAGACGAATTCAGCTAGGTCGGCTACTACGTGGCTTTTGAGTCAGCAGCGTGCACATTTTTGAACACGAGCCAAACTGACTCCTCGTGTCGAACGACACGGCGTCTCACGATTACACGGGAGTATCCGAACTAACCGCTTGTGTCCGCTTGTATCTCGTGGTACTTTTTGCGAAATCATCGTCTTGGCTAATAGTCAAGGTCGAGATTACGGTCGTTATCAGATACACGTATGTACGCACAAGAAACAGCAGCTTGGCTTATTTAACAAAAACATTTCTGACATATTTCGGACAAATCTGACTTATGTTAGATAAATTTTACGTTATATTCACCTTCTTATCATTATATTCAAATATATTTAAATATATTTAATGTAATCGCTCTTCCTCTCTAGCTCGAACATATTAAATTATTCAGATGATGTAGCGTTTCTTTTTACTTGTTTTGAATTTTTTACATGTTTTATATAAAAGATTTATGTATCTAATTAATTTTTATTGATCAATTACGCTTAGTATTTAGAATAATAATAATAATATAATTAATAATATTATTCAACATTTTTGAAGTAGGAAGGAATCTCAATTAAATTAATTAATATTAATATTTTTATAATAATTATAATAATTATATTAATTATATTATTTTATATTAATATTTTTGACATTTAATTAAGTCTCTTTTCTATCTCGAAAAATATCAAATAAAATAATCAGAATTATCAGAATTATTAGAAATGCAAGAATTCAAGAATTATTTCAACGAATATTAAGACTTCGACTAAATCGTAAATTCCATATTTTAATTTTCTCAATTTTAATTTTATCACAAATCATGATTAATATTAAGCTTTAAATAATTTTAGATAAATAAATATTTTATTATTTTTATATTTTTATAAATTATTAAATTAAAAAAAAACACTCGTTAAAAATCAACATTGATTCTTTCGCGAATCATGGGATTAAAACCGAAAGATCTCCTTCGCGATGCGCAGCTTCGCACTTCATCGAGTGCAACGCGTCAGAACAACACCGTTGTTGAAGAAAACGGAACGCATACGCATGTCAACGACCCTCGCAACAGCGCCTTATCCGCGCTAGGTTTCCGTGCCAAATTATTCGCCGCACGCGGCCGCACCCACGGAGAGTCTTCCTCTCGATCCTTTTGTCGTTTAAACGAGAAAGGTCAGGCTTAGAGAGAAAGAGCCAGAGCCGGACGAGGAAACCTTGAAAGAGCCTCCTTTGTCCACCTACGATTTTTCATTCAGGCTACCATGTATTGTATACGAACGCGTCTCTTTTTATAAACCTTCTTAATTACGAGAAATACTTTCGTAAATACTCTCGTATCTGTATCTTTCATGTCAAACCGGAAATAATAAGAGCGTAAAAATTTTCATTTTACGCGACTTGTTCGGGAATACGTCCACTTTATATTGATATTGATACTTTTCCTTTCATTTATCTATTTATTTATTTTATTTATTCAATTTTTATTATTCATATTCAATTTTCATTTTATTTCATATAAAGGAGAAACTGCAAATGCACGTGTAAAATAAAAAATAAATAAAAATACGTGGATAAATCAAATAAAAGTTGAATATAAATAATAAAAATTGAATAAATATAAATAATATAATGAATAAATATAAATAATATAATAAATAAATATAAATAATATAATAAATAAATATAAATAATATAATGAATAAATATAAAATTAATGAATAATAATGAATAAATATAAATTTAATATAAATGCAACTGCTAGGATTTTATTAAAAATCGAAAGCAAATTTCTCGCAATGATTGTTCAGTCTGGCATCTCTTTGTTCATTCATTAAGAAGTAAATGGCACTCACCCTCGCGGCAGCGACGCTCTTCTCTGCCGAGACGCCATCGAGCTCGACGCGTGCCCTCGCCGCCGTCGCGGCGCTCTGCTCCTTGTACGAGACGTCGCCAGCTTGCAAAGCCCTCATCTCGGCGCTGTTGGCCGTCGCCTTCTCGGCGCTAAATCCATCCGTGACAACCTGGTGGAAACAGATCGATGATTAAGCATAGGAGAAGAGTAAAATCAAACAAATTAATCAAATCTGAGATTATTATCTACTTTAGATGCAATATTAAAATGCGACACTTTCGGAGATGGACTTGTAATCCTTGACCTAGACTAGCCGGAGGAAGCCGCACCTCAGCCATTAAACATCCGCTCTAAACGTTATCGTTGATGTTTGTAACGTCTATCGAGCAAACTTCATTCGAGACAAATTCAAGAGCTGAATCATCCGCACAATTCTTATCAAATATGTATTTTCAGGGAACAGCCGAATAGCTCGACGAGTCCATGTATTGATGACGTACGTGAGATAAATTCTTCAGTTTTCAATTTTATGAGATTAATTCGATATGATAGATATACATATAAATATACATATAATTTTGTTCTTAATTCTAATTTATTATTTCTGTTTTTCGTATCTTATTATTTTATTTTGAATCAAATCTCTAATCAAATTCTGGACGAAATATTTATAAATCTTGCTGTCAAGACTTTTCATTAATATTACTATAATTTTTAATTTCCATAATTTTACTATTGTGTTTAACTGTTATTTATCCATTAATTATTTTTCAATTAATAATGAATATAAAGTTTAATTATAAATAATAAATATAGAATATTGAATATTTTATTAATATTAAAAAAGAAATCAAAGGATAAGATAAGAAAGGATGAGATAAGAAAACGCTTACCTTTGTTTTAGAGGCGCTAGTCATCTTCTTCTGTTCAAACTTCATAGTTTCTTGACCAGCGGGTAGATTTGCTATGTTAGGTATATTTATCGGCTGATTTATACCATGATGAAGATTGTTTAGGGAATTCAGAGAACTCAACTGGGATGGAGAACCGCCCGTCAATGTGACAGCGTCGCTGACAGGTGGCGGCGTATCCGGATCCGGAAAAGTCACCAATGGTTCCGTGAGATTGGTTTCTTCCGGTCCATTGCCATCTCTGTGAAATAAACATAAAAAAGGATTCGTCATCGAAACGAGAAATAAAAATTGAGCAAGATAAAAAATGAAGTATAAATTTATAAGACGAGAATTTTTTAAGAAAAATGTGCATAACAAAAATTAAGGCAATATTGAATGAAAAAATTAAATATTTTAGAGACACACTTTTTAAAAATGACATATATTATATACATATTTCAAATTTAAACAATAAGAGAAATTTATTTTTTCCAATTTCCAAAAAAAAATTTTCCAATTTTCCAAAAAATTAATATTATAAATAAAACAGTTCGTCGAAACTAATTTTAACTCGATATTTTCAAGCAAAATTATCACCTTTACGTTTATATCATTGATAAAGAACCAGTTTACGGGAATGATAATATGTTCAAATATATAGTATGTTACTATTGATTGGAAAAATACACAGTGAGCAGATAAAACATTTTAAGGCTCCTTTTATGCAGATTAAATTTATATACAATGTTCTCTTTTTATTTATCTTTCGCTACGTGATACAATCAACTCAACACACATCAATAACGAAAGATTATCTCGCATTCCAATGTAAAATGACACGTGAGCAATGTGTTAAAAATAATCTGACCGTTTCGAAAATAACACGCAAATCGGAATTATACGTATACAAATATTCCGTTGACGCGTTTCAGAGCTTTCAATTACGAAAATTTTCGTTATGAAACTTAAACGCATGTCCGAACCTTTATATATATCGAAGGAAATGAATCACTAAATTTTTAGTAACTGGAGAAGTTGAAGGCGAGAAACCTCTGATGTTTCGACAGAAGATGAAGTCAAATATTTTTCGAATTATTACTGACAGCTAAAGTTCTTTGAATTTTTATTTTAAAGTTCTTTTAATTTTTATACTGATAATGATATCGACAAATCTTTAGTAACCAAATATTTGAACGTTATTGTTTTTATTTTTCGATCTAATAAAAATTTCATTTTATTTAATATTTAAAACTAGTGAAATATTGTAAAAAAGCTAAGTATTGTAAAGCTAAATGTCGAAATAATAGTTATATGTAGGCATTAGAAAAATATATTATACAATAGTATATATTTTACAATAGTATATATTTAAAAAAATATATTATATAATAGTATGTATAATTGTTTATAAATAAATATAAATAATAGAAATTTTGAAAATAGCTGCACGCAAAAATAGCCAAATATCACGACGATGAGTATTAGATTCGTCACGTTGGCAAACTTAAAGACGTTTCTAAAAATATCAATTACTTATGAGAAATTACGTATGAGAAAAGCACGCGAAATCACATTTTTTATTTTCGCGAAACATTCAACGTGACACGTGATGTATCCCTGATAAACACACTCATTCAAAATATTTTTATTAAACACCAAGTTTCAAAACACTCAATTTCTTCTCAACGATCCGAAGAGTCACTTTTAATTTACAATCTAGTTAGATTTGATTTCGAGGGTTGTTGATCGATTCGAGAATGAACCAACCTGTCCACGAGGTTCTCCATACTGCTTCGCAACCGTTGCGAAAAGTTGGTCGACATGTTCTTCATCTCCGAAATGCCGCGCTTGAGTTCCGTCAGATCGCTCTTCATGGAGCTCGCTTTCATCTCACTCGACGAGGACGAGGTGGAGAGGATCCTCTGCGAGGATTTGGCCACCCTGCTGCTGCTACTACTGCTGGTACTGGTGCTGCTACTCTGGCGTTGGCTCTGGTTTGTCGTCAGCATCTGTCGAGTCAAAAGCCGTTTTCGTTCTATTTAAGATCCAACATGACTCATTCGTTTTGCCCCTCTCTTTTATTTCTATCTTAAAATCTCTTTCTCATTTTAAATGTATAATATATAATTTATTCGTCAAAGTTCTCTGAATTTCTCGATCAATCTAATATGAAAATATAGCATATAATGAATATATATAATCATAATATTCACAACAATATATATATTTCATTGATTACCCCTTTCATAGTAATTATATCTTCTTTCTAAATTGATGATTGTAAAATAAATTTTTTAGTTTGAATTTAAAAAATCAATACTTAAAGTATTTATTAATTAATATTAAAATGTATTTATTTTAAATGTATATTATTTTAAAATAATAAATATACAAAAAAAAAATCTTTTTATATTTTTGACATGAGAGAAAAAATTCCTAATTAATTATTAAAATCATATAATAATAATTTGATATAATTAGCAATAAAAAATTTATCACAATATTATTTATATATTATGTAATATTATTAATATGTAATATTATTAATATAATATTATTAAATATGAAATTTATCACATTTATCCGTTTAAATAAAATTTACTAGCATACATTCTTTTAAAATAATTTTTTTATCATATCATAAAAACTACTAATACAAATTTATTTGAAAATTTTTCCGTGTAATATTTTATTTTCAATTCCGTTTGACAATCATGATAATAAATCTTTTATAAATCTAATATTTTGCAAAATTAAATTGTACTATACAAATTTAATAGATATTTTGAAAAAATAATCTTTCCAGAAAAGTTTAAAAGGAAAATGTAAACAATATTTGTGCATAAGAGTGTAATATTAGCAATGGCGGTCGGCCAGCAGTCATTATGAGACACAAGATAACTCGGTTAAGACGCCTGGAAACGAAAAGGGCCCGATAAATTTAGAAAGAGGCAATGTTCTCTCAAAAGTGAGAAAACATCGAGAGAAAGGACCTTGAAACATGACATCAAGGTTCACCGAGAGATTACGTGGAATTAATCTTTAATGGCACAAAAAAATGTATGTGGGCGACCATATTGCGTAAATGCCTACAATCATTCGTCGAAAAATCGTGATTTCTAATTACGTGATCAGTCGGAGATGGACCGACAAGTGATTTTGCTCGTAAAATAACGTTTAACGTGATGTCGTTGACATTTCATAGAAACGATAAATTGAATTTGAATTTTCGCGAGATTTCGTATTTATATATACTATATTTAGCAGAATATAGAATGTTATTTCTGCAGTGTTTGTGATTTTCGGAATCAAATTTAAAATATACTAAATAAACTATACTTATAAATTTATTTCGATTGGAATCAAATAATGTTTAATTAGATTTAGTAATATATATTTAATTAAGTAGTTTTATTTTTTATTTTTAATTAAATTAAATTAAATTAATTTTATTATTAATTTTTAATAACGTAATAATATTAAATATTCTCTAAATTCTTATAGTTTGGAAAATAAAATAATAAACGAAAACAGGGGGAAAGAGGGAAAGCATTGTTAGAAGCGATTTAAACGAGCGATGACGACGATTATTATTTTTGGCGCTTTTAGCAGATTGTCGAGATAGACTCATAATAGATGAATAATTCGAAATTTCCTTGTACACACTTTCAGGAAATACGTCTCAGACGTGGGCGTCAAAGACGGCGCGACACTTTGACAGTCGTTTCTAGCTAACGCGGAGATTAAAGACCGTGTAATCCTCCCGTGTAATCGTTGGATTAGAAGAAATAGTCTGGAAAAAGGCAACGATCATGTTTCCTCGAAACAGTGAGGCCAAATAAATATTGCACGGTGCTAAATATGCAGAAACCTGTGCAAAGTGTGCAGAAGAATATGAGTAGGTCTCCGACTTACATTCGATTCGAAAATATCACACAAAAAATTACATTTGGTCTCTCCTTTTTCCTTCAGAATTAATAATTTAATATAATTCAGTAGCTTGTGTATGATTGAATTTAATAAGAGAAAAAGAATAATAAGAGACAAAAGAAGAAATACAAAAGTGCCAAAGTGCGGTTGATGATTTAGGTTCGAAATTTATTATTAAAGCGTATCTCTTTTTATCTCTCTCTTGATTTTTCTTTATCTATCTATCTCTTATTATATAATTAATTTTTCTTTTATAGAATTATTATTTTGTTTTCCAAGCTACAAGATTTTCAGAGAATATTTAATATTATTATGCTATATTTATGAATATTTAATATGATTATATTATTAATTAAAAATTAAATAAAACTACTTAAATATATTTTAATAAAACTAATTAAAAATTATTTTAATACATTTGATCGAAATAAATTATCTAAAATCCCATTTCGAATAGTCGCAAAAACCGTAAAAATAGCATTCTATTTTCTTTTATAAAAAGAAAAATCGTCTTTAAGAACTTCAAATTTAAATAGTGAGTTTTCTTGAAACTATTTTGAATAAAAATCATATCTCTCGCGTTTGTTAATCAGCAAAAAATACTCGAAACGCAAACGATTCTTGCGAAGATATGCCAGCGGATGACGATATCTCTTCTTCTTTCTAAAGAATCATGATGATGTCTCGAAATATATGCGCAAATATTTGAGAAACAAGTAAAGCGGGAAAGGAAAAGCAAGAAATAATCACCTGCGACGATGTGGTGGTGACCTGCGGATGATGGGTGACGTGGTGCGTCCTGCCCGTCACCAGATTGTTCTTCTTTTGGAAGTTCTCCATGACGGTATGCATGTCCCCGTTCTCGCTTCCGTCCACTGGAAACTCCGACATCTGCAACAGGCGTATCGGCATCGTTAATCGAGATATTTACGCATATATTAATTGCGTAATAAAAATATATATGTCCATCCCTTTATTTTTAACACAAATATATGTCGGCAAACGTGTGCACATGTGTTTTAATTGCGCGCTAATCAGATCAAAGCCTGATGTATCTTGATTGCAAGGTCCTAATAATAAATCCTGAGAAGCGATTGGCAGCGCGACTTTGGCAAGATAGAAGGTGAGACGGTTGATCGCGTTGACAGGAACTACGCGTTGCAACTATGCGTTTGCTTAAACGAGAGACATATGGAGAGCGAGCTCCCACACGTTCACTAATAAAAACGCGCGATCGAACCCGGATCTATCCGAACACCCGATACTCTTCTAAGGTGATCAAGCTTTCTAGTCTCGCGATTCCCAGTCTCTCCAGCAGGGAAATCAAGCTCGCTGGTGGAAATGCTATCGGATATGCTCGAGGCCGCTCGAGGTCGACATAAACGCTGGATGTTCGATTAAACTCGTCCGATAATTGTGTAATAGCTTTATATGCGAATATAATCTTGGAACGCGATTCTAGAACGATCTCTCTCATTAGAAGGTTCCTCTGCGCGAATAATTAATATCTGAAACTATGCAAATCAAGTCTGAATGTAATATATGCGTATGTATATATGCAAAACTAGTTAGTATTTCATACATTATTTTTTTACCGGTCTTCTTCGTGATCAAAGTTAAATGTGTAATCGTAGGATATTTTATATTATTAAAGGAGATGTCGATAAAAAAAAATATTGATTTTATCGAATAATCATCTTGAAACATTCTTTCCTTTCTTTACGACATACTTGCGCTTTGTTGTTACATCATTTATACGCAGTTACATATTACATAAGTAACTTTACGTTGCATATAATGCAATCGTCGAAATTAACACTCCAAATGTTTTAATATTCCTGCATAATTCCTAATGCACGACAATTCAAGGAGAATAAATTTCGTCCGGGTGTTGATTTGCAGACACACTTGACAATATTATTGCAATGTTTCCATCAACTAAATGCAATGTTTTCATTAACTTTAATTATTACTTAATAATTGCCACTTTAATTATTTGTGAGACACGTAATACTTCATGCAACACGTAATAATGTGTAATTAGTCAAATGTGTAATTAGTCAAAATACCCCACAGTATTGTTGCATTGCATTCGAGCTCGTTTCGCGACTTGGATGCAGCAACTATATAATCGGGACAAGTGCAACTATCGCGAGACGTGCGTGGATGGGCGATACGTTGCATTCCATGCATGCACTCTTTCGATAATTCCGCGGGATTTGCATAGGCGTGGGCGCGTGTAATAAGCGTATGTACGCGAGAGGCGCAATATCCGGCATCTTTCGAGCAATGTTTAGAATCGCGTCGCGATTCTCTTTCGATTTAAAAGAGAAATAAACCCGATTCAACAACATCGATCGGTTTAATCCCCTTTACAGCTTCAAAAATGTTACGTTATTTATGCTATATTATTGTATCATTTCTGTTATATAATAATTATATAATTGTTATATAACATCACATAATTTTTAATATTATAATTTTTGTTATATAATTAAAAAAATATATTTAACTATTGTATATATGTGTATGAAATATTATCTTATAAGTTTTTAATTTGCATTTATTAAAAATCAATATTCAACGACATCGATCGGTTTAATCCCCTTTACAGCTTCAAAAATGTTACGTTATTTATCATGCTACATTACTGTATTATTTCTGTTATATAATTGTTATATAGTATCACATAATTATGTTATAATTTTTGTTATATAATTAAAAAAATATATTTAACTATTGTACATATGTGTATGAAATATTATCTCCTAAGTTTTTAATTTGCATTTATTAAAAATAAAGTAAAAGAAAAGATAACTATAAATACTCGGTGTTGAGAGATAAGAGAGAATTAAGTATGAATTGCGAACAAAAGAATACCAGAGAATATATACTCCAAAAAAACATCTTCAAGTGAAGAGTCTCGAGTCTTTCCGATCAAGTGAGTTAAAATATCTCAGATATAAACATCAAAGTATATAAATCAAATCTATCATTTCCCTCTCTCTTTCTTTGTATTAATACACATATATATTATAATAAATATAAACTAGCGAAGAAAAAAATAAATTAATAAACTGAATAAGTACAGGTTAAATTAAAACCTCGACTGACAGGTTTAATGAAGCGTCAGATTAGGTTAGTTCCTCAGTTTACGCGGAAACCGGAAGCTACACGCGCGGAATCCGTATATCTTTGTACACGCGAGCGATTTAAACGCGCTTTTCCCGGACAAAGACAGCTGACATGTAGACTATTATCGAGCGAAACAGAAACGAAAAAAGTCCATCTCTCTTCGACAGCACAACGCGCGGCTATCCCTGATTATTCCAGGATCCCTGGTCGGGATCGGCCATTCCCTCTCCTCCCAAACATTCCTTAAACATTCATAATTTAAATTCGGGAGCATCAGAGAGAGACTCGGACCTCTCTGATCCTCCCGCGTCGAAAAAGCGAGGAGAGAAAAAAATGCCCACCCAGCTGACGCTCGCCGGCGTCCGTCCGCCTCGTAGTCTGGCACGTAGTCCGTGGCGACGTGAGATCGACGACGATCGAGGAGGAGAGGAGAGGAGGCTCCGAGGACAAAACGGACCGCGCGTCGTTGTTATGGCGGATCGGTGAGGGAGCCGAAGTCGCGCGAACGGATAGTACGTCGTCGCGTACCGGCGACGACCGCTGGCGCGAGGAGCAACGACACCACCCCACAATCGACGTACATCGCGCGCGCCGGTCGCGCTCGCACTGAAGCAGCGTACGGTCGCCGCTCGTGCGGCGCGACGGGCGGGTCACGTGACCCGCGGTCACGTGACGCGCGGCAACGTCGCGCCGCCGCCGCCGCCGCCGCCGCCGCGCACGTGAGCGCCGGCGAGTTAAAGTGACACGAGCAAAACTGGAGATTTAAATGGTACGAGTTTGCGGATTTGCTTCCTCACCTCTACCTCACCTTTCGTTCATAACAAGCTTTGGAAAGGGATGTGAACGATAGAATGTTTTGATTGTAAATAGACGGGGCAATAAAATCGAAAAGCCAATTTAATTGAAACAAGGTTAAATAGATGGCTAGAATAAAATCTTGCTATAAATGAAGAGTAAAAGATTCTGTGAAAGATAAATAAAATGGATAAAATAAAATAGACAAAATTTAAAATTTTTTTAAATAAAATAGATAAAAAATTATAGATAAAATAAAATTAAAGTTTCTTTATTAGATATGTTTTGATTGTAAATAGACGGAGCAATAAAATCGAAAAGTCAATTTAATTGAAACAAGGTTAAATAGATGGCTAGAATAAAATCTTGCTATAAGTGAAGAGTAAAAGATTCTGTGAAAGATAAATAAAATGGATAAAATAAAATAGACAAAATTTAAAATTTTTTTAAATAAAATAAAATAGATAAAAAATTATAGATAAAATAAAATTAAAGTTTCTTTATTAGATATGTTTTGATTGTAAATAGACGGAGTAATAAAATCGAAAAGAAATTTAATTGAAACAAGGTTAAATAGATGGCTAGAATAAAATCTTGCTATAAGTGAAGAGTAAAAGATTCTGTGAAAGATAAATAAAATAGATAAAATAAAATAGACAAACTTTTAAATTGATAAATTTTTTTTAAATAAAATAAAATGGATAAAAAATTATAGATAAAATAAAATTAAAATTTCTTTATTAGATATGTTTGTGTGTATAAAACACGATAGATTCAGAGTTCGAAGTATATGTGGAATCAATAAAATTTCGCGCGTGCATTTGAAGAAAATTAAAATGAAAGACGATAACGTTGAAAAAATGAAAAAAAAAAAAAAACATTCTAATTAATGTTGAAATTCCAGGAAGTTTATGTTTTGCTAAAACAATAGATTTTTCGATCTCGATTAAGACGAGAATTACAGACAGCACAAGTAAAACGACGATAATATTCATTTCTCAGAACGACGATGGCAAAGAGACGATGCTTCTTGTCATCGTCGTCGCTGCGACGTTATGTAAGAAGCTCATCTCTTTCCCTATCTTTCTGACTGACAGTGCATCTGTTGAAGTGCTTTGCAGCGAGCCACTTGTGGTAGAAAGTTTACGAGGGCGCAGTTTTAGGGGAAGAATTATCAAGCAACTTGTCGCTTTTACATGCCACCTTTCATTGATTATAGATGTGACACTTGAATAGCTTCACAAATTATGGATATCATCATTTGTTACATTAATTAATATTCTCATTTGTTACATTAATTAATATCATTCATATTATCATTCATTTTTTATTAGAATTCTGAAGAATGATAAAATTTACCTCTATATTCGACAAATTAAAAGAAAAGACAAAAAAAGTCTACGTTGTTTAAAATAAATAATTCTTTAGCATACACTGATAAGGAAACAAGTTTGGAAAAAATAAAATTATAATATTGATTATGTGTTTTTTAATGAAAAGACATGATCCGCGCATGTGACAGTCTTTGATTGATTTATGGTTTAAAGAAATGTGAATTTTTATTATTTCCAATTCGTAACTAAAAAATTTAAAAATTCGATTAAGTTGATTTTCATGTAAATAATTATATTTTATATAAATTATATTTTATATAAATAATTATATTTTCTATAAGATAAATAAAGCAAGACAAAAAGAAACGGTTTACGAATATTGTAACGTGACATCTGATGAAACTGACAATCAGCTGTTTCGCCAAATCAGATAAGTCACAATCTTTTCACAAATTTTCCAGATAATGCATTACAACAGCGAACGCATTAAAAACCGCATACACTTTCTCATTTCCGTCTCTCTTTCTTCGGGAGATACGGATAATCACCCGGAGTCACTTTGTCAGGATATCCTTGCGCGGAAATCGCTTAACTCAACCGTCATAAATCAGTATCGACCGCAAAGCATCGGTCGCGAAGAAAGAAGCCTGGCATTCCATCTGCGGGAAAAGAGAGACACAAAGAGCGGAATGCGGTCCGGCGAGGTGCGCGAGGAAACTCGTAGCCGCGGAATTTCGGCGAAAACATACCGGGTGTACGCGCAACAGAAAGTCCATTATCATAATGATAAATATAATGCCTTATATTAAATAATATTATTCTATTTAAATATATCTGACATAAATTCCATCAACATTTTTGTTCAATATTTTTATATAATCTCTTCGATATTTTATTAATAATATAATTTTTAATAATATTTCCAATCAATAAAATTCTATAAATTTATTATAATTTATTATAATTGTTTTGTAATGAAATTCAACCTCGACTCGACATTCCATCTTTAATTCCGATCGACCAGATTAGAATCGGTTAACGATTTCGATCCTGGAATCTCGAGAGTTCCTCCTCGAAGTTCAAAAGCACGATTCTAATGCTGAGACTCGTTGAATAAATATGCGGACGCGAAGGAGGGCCTCGATGGATCGAACGAACTACACTGAATATATTTCACGCCTTTAGCCACGTTGCGTCGCGGCAGCCACGCGCTCTTCGGCGCCGCTTGATTTACGGTGGCCGTAAATAGCGTTTGCGAGTGGCTTTTTCCTGTGCCCGACGGCAATAACAATTTAGAACACGCCGCTTAACCGCGGGATTGCTCACGTTCTTGCTCGAGATCAATTCTCTCGTATTATATTAGCCAAAAACTGTCGAACAATCATCAATAATAAGAGAAACCGCAATGCAAAAAAATTTCGGAGAGATCCAAAGTTGTAAAAATTGGCGTTAAATAAAACATAAAATCAGTTTTTATCAAATATTTATATAAATATAACGTACATGTGAAATTATATTAATTGTAGAGATTAATAAAATTAATTAATTAAATGTAGGATTTTACTTGAGTAAAAAAGAAATTTTAAAAAATTTTTCCTTCATTCTGTCTCTCTCTTTCTCTTGATTTTAAATACAAATTTCTCTTTATTACTAAATTGCTAAAACAATTTTATTCCCATTTACTTTGTAATCTTCTTAAATCAATTTAATTCTTTGTATGTTACTGTTTTTTTAATGGATTATTTGAAACTTTCACCAAAATTTAATTTTTCTTTAGCGAGACTTTGATAAGAGAGTAAATTTTCTACAATGAAATTATGCATCATGAAAGCACGGAATATTATGAGAATCGATTTCTTTAATAGCCTCTATTGTCGAAAAAGTACACTGGTAAATGTATTATAACTGTAATGTCTTGCTTCTTGCCAAACACGAAAAAGCGATTCGGAGACGATATTGTCATCGTTGCGTGCATGGTGTATTAAGTCACGTTCATAATCTTCTTTAGTTTTAATCCCTCCGCGAATCATGATTTAAATAAATATTAAAAAATAATAATTCACAAATATCTAAAAAAAAATAAAAATAAATCGCAATAAAATCAATCTTATTAAGAAATATCGCTATAATCTTTTCAGTGTGTAAGAAAATAATAAAATTGACAAATATTTTATAATTTATCAAAAATATATGTATGAAAAATATAAAATAAACAATTTATTTAAAAAAATTTAACAAAAAATTTCGCGGTATAAGGTTAATTCTCATGCAATGCAATAATTATAACTATAATATAAATTATAATATATAAATTATATTATAATATATAATATATTAATATATAATATATAAATTATATTTTTAGAATTTCAAAAATAAAATTTTAATACAAATTAAAAATACAAAAATCAAATTTTATTTATTATTTTAATTTTTATTCTGTAAATTTTATTATTTTTTCAAGTTATTATTATTATTATTATTATTATTATTATTATTATTATTATATTTTCTAAAATATTTCAACTATAATTTGAAGATATATAAATTAAATAGTATTTTATATAGAATAATATTATAGAATTCGAAACACATTTGAAAGATATTGATTTATTTAAATTAATTTAATATATTAAAATTTTATTTTGTAAGAAATTAAAAAAGACTGATCATCTAACGATAAGATGGAAGGCGCCGCATCAATTTGTTTAAAAAAAAGCAAGATACTCGAAGTGATTATCTAGCATCACGATCATAAATCCAAATCGTAAAAACATGTCGGCCGATTCGACCGGTGAATTATCGATTTGCGCTTTGCAGTCAATATTATTTATTGCTTACTTGGTTATCATATTTGGTTATAAAACCAAGTGTGAAACAGGCTTTAAGACCGGTAATATTCGTTGCTGTCCATATATTGGATTAACCTTTCGCGTGTATCCACTTCTTTTGCGTATTTTTATAACTCTGTAGGAAATTACGATCGATGAATTTTTTTGGAAATTCTCTTTGAAAATTCTCAAGAGGAAAAGCAAAAATCTTCGTTTTCGTAAATATCGTGTTGGATTTTTATTCCGAATCTTTAATCTGAGTTCTTTTGAAAATGCAATTGTTGTTGAAATAAAATTATTTATTATTTGATGTTGTTCGTAAAATTCCTCGATATACGATATATTACACTTGTAATGTCTTATTGTTAGACAAAGGTGCCTTGTGCTGAACATCGACATGCAAGAAGAAACGTGTTTCCATGAACACGTACTACCGGTTATAAAGGAGGCCAGCTGGTACGATTATACCACGATAAAAATTTCGTTTCGTCGTCTTACAAACGAGTTTCGAGTTTTTAAATTTTTTTAAAAATAAATAAAAAAATAATTTGGTGTATTTAATTTTATTCGCTGCTTATTTTAAAGATATAAAGACTACAGATATAAAATTAAACAATTTTTTTTTATCACAATCGCAAATTTTCTTTATTTTAAAAATAAAGAATAAACAAAAATTCAGCAAAAATCAAATAAGTAAAATGTATAAATAGTAAAATGCGTTATAAAAATTTATCTCAAATTGATTCGATCTCTAAAATTCAAATTCAATTAACATCCATTTTTAAATGTTTTCTGATTATTCTCTTATCTTTTTCTTACATAAAATCTTAGATATATTTATGATATTTAAAAATTAATAAATCTCTTGCAAAAAGCTTGTGTCACCTTCTTCATATCTTTTACTAAGAATAAATATCTGTCTCTCTCAATGTTCGAAGAAATGCGATTAGACGTGAAGATTTGACGACTGATCGACAAATGATTTGAGACTGAAACAAGTGAACAAAATATCTTTTCGAGTAGCCCGATGAGTCAGACAGTGGAATGATTATTTGATATTTAAATTATTTGATATTTCGCTGATATATCAGTGAAATAATCGTGCATTTGCGAAAAATAAAGGGCGTAAAATTTCTCAAGTAAATTCATCGTTATTGATAATGAAATTTTAACAAAAAGAAAAAAATAGAACGTGCGTGTCGTTAAAAATAATTATCATATACACCTGTGCCATATATTTCTGCGTCATAAAATACACTCGCAAGCCTAACTTAATCATATCTGATAAGGCTGTCTGCGAAATGTGATATTATCACCAATATTATCGGCGCTCATGCAATAGTTAAAAAACAATAAGAATGCATAAACGATATAAATGAGAATATCATCGATAAATAAAAATTATCTTATAAATCTAAGATAAAATAATTTAATTATTATGAATAAAATAAGTAGATAAAAATTCAGGAAAATATAAGTTTTAAAATTGACTTTTTAGAAGACTGATTTTTCTTTCAAGCAAAAAAAAATAAAATATTATGCAATATTTCGGAAATTAATTTATCAAGCAATTAACTTATTAAAAAAATTGATACGCAAAGATGAATATTTGTGAAAAGCTCGTAAATTGTTCCGAGAAAAACAGAAATGGAAACCAAAATGAACATTTTCAAAAATATTATTCCTTTTTAATTCTTAACACCTCATAATGTAAATTAAAAATATTATTGATAAATTAGGATTATTTTTTATAACTTTTATTTTATAAATAATAAAGATTTTGAATCTTTTCTTCTCTAACTTGTGATTATAATCTGTGATTAATAATATAAAATAACATAAATCATATAATATGTAATATTTTCTTGTAGATATTTGTCATAAAAACAAAGAAGAAAAAATATTTTGCTGCATCTAATTTTAATTCAATGTAAAAAAAGAATGATACTCATTATTATTAGCTTTTATAAGCATAGAATGTAATGAATAGTCTCCTCCAATTCTTCAAAGCTTCTCGAGGAATCTTGCATATCATTGCATTCATCACAACAGATATTCCATCAATCAAAACACGATACGAATATATATCTATGTTAAATCATCTCCGTTTAATAATCATTGAAGAACTTCCAGCATTCATTCCTAACATACAAGTTGTAAAAATGACGTAATATATTATTTTTATATATTATAATTGTTTACAAGATTCATTTGTAAAAAAGTCAATTTTATTTCTATCGGCAATCTATAAAATTATGACACGTTCTTGAATAAAAAAAAGTCACTTTTATTTCTATCAGCGATCTATAAAATTATGACACGTTCTTGAATAAAAAAAATCCTATCAATTATACTCTTTCTTTTCTAAAACTTAAATACGCATCCGTCTAGTTTCAGATGCAGCAAAACGGAGCAAAATGAGGCTGAAAAAGACGAGTATCGACAAGTTCTAGATTTTAGACTCGAGTTACGAGTTCAACCGCCGACAACCGCACAATCAACTAGTCATCAATGAAGAAGATCTGACCCGCACGCGAGTACACGTGCTTCCGCACGTGTCGTCCGTCAATCGGGGGGTCAGACTCCCTCTCAAAGACGCAGTGACGTAGAGAGGTCGATGCTTTGTGACATCGTTCGTTGTTTTAGCACGATGATGTCACATAATGTTTCCCTCGTAACGGATCGTGACGCACAGATATGACGTCGCGATTAGATCGGTCTGCACCAAAGACGTTTGATACGGGAAAAAAATTCGAACAGATTAAGTAAGAAGGAACGATAAAAAATATATTAGTTGGAAAAAATGTATTTAGTTGGATACAACTTCCTTTTCCAAAAAAATTTTCCAAAAAAAATTTGAAAAAAATATTAAATAAAATATGAGGTACGTGTGATTTTGACAACTTACTGATTTCAAGAAAGCGCCTCTGCCCTTGTACACGGCACCGTGCGACTTGCTTCCATGCTTGTGCAGCATGTTTAATCCTCTATCGACGCTCATTCATGAATCAAGATCTTCAAGGGAATTTAAATACTCGGAGCAATTTATGACGCACTTTCACACTCACAGCTCACGTTTGTTGATGTTTACTCTCGTGAAGCCTGAACGAAAGAATTTGTTGATATAAATACTCGAAGAATCTAGTACCTCTTATCTATTCAATCGAAACTAACTTCAATACTTTTCTCATCAGTTATAAATAAGATAAGAAAAAAGTGAAATAAATTAAACAATTGCCTCGATTCTCTGCTTTTAACTTTGATACTTAATTAATCGACAGCTTGTTTTAGCGTGATTTATAAATATCGATGTTGACGTAAGAAAATGTGTCGAGACAAGTTTCCCACGACACGCAAGATCAACACACAGAATGATTCTTCACGAAAGGATATCTTAACATGCTGTAATTTATTGACATGAACGAAGCGAGTGATGATAAAGCGTTCTATATAAATCGTGTTATCGATATAATCCAATATTCGATCCCCCCGTAATTTCTCGGAATGTCTATTGGACGAGGCTCAAGATCGCGGGAATCTGCTCGATTAAATTCCTAAGTTGATGTCGGCAACGTTTTATTGACATGCGGGAAAAGATCGCGCGTAATCGTAGATAAGGTCGTTATCGAGTTCCGGTGTTTCGAAATCAAATATGTAACGTATGATTAATCTTGTGAGAAAAAAAATCGAAGAATAAAAATAATTTCTAAATTTTTGAACGAAAAAAAACGTCTCCTTATTAAAAAGACATGAATAAAAAATTTTATAGAGAATTAATTCCTTCGGAAATGAAGCGATTTTCGAACTTGAAAATTCAAACATAATATTCGCGAAACTATCGTTATGGACAAGTTCAATATTTAGTTCCATATTTTTCGCATAGTAATAATTCATCGCGAAACAGCTGTTTAAATACGACGACTTGTTTATGCGCGAACAAGGAATTCTCGCGATGCGAGTAGCAAACGTGCTTTATCAAATGCTTTGAGGAAACTAGTCTATATAATTGTCACGAACGAGTCTCGATCGACGTGTATTTTCGATAGATGTATCAGCGAAACTCTAATCAATTTATAATCACAATAATAGTAAATAATATAATATATGTAATAATTATTTGAAATTAATTTTAAATCAAGCAAAATTTTCAGCGATAACTGTAATAAATTTTTAAAGAACGAGTGTCATATAATTAGATGGAAAAAAAATAAAATGTCTGTTTTGTTTCCGCGAGGAAGTCACGTAGTCGATGGTGCCATAAACGACGACAAGTCTCGCATACATAAGGATGCGTGTGCACGCGTCGAAGATGCGTTTTCATCTCGAAAATATCTTCTTGTTTTTCCTTTTACTCGACAATGAGACGTGGATTTTTACGCGAGGTCGCGATTTCAAACAACTGTCAATCGCGAACTTGGCTCTTGAATTAAACACGATTGCACTAGTTGCAGATAATGATAATTAATATTATAATTTAATTATTGGATTATAAGCTTAAGATATCTTAACTATTATATTTTCTTACTGTTTAATTAAACGACACGATTGCACTAGCTACAGATAATGATAATTGATATTATAATTTAATTGTTGGATTACAAGCTTAAGATATCTTAACTATTATATTTTCTTTCAAGTGCTTCCTTCTAAGCAAATGTATAATATTTTATAACTACTCGTTATTGTTTTATAACTATTTTATAACTATTTTACAACTATTTCGTTATTGTATTAATTGTTATTTTTTATTTCGTTAAACTAAATTATTTTCAAGCTTTAAATTAGTATATTGAAGTTAGTGTTCATGACTAATGAAAAATAAATAGAGAGAAAAAACCATGTCTGTACAGGATAAAATCGCAATATTTAGAGGCGAACACACTCAAAAAAATTGCTGTTCACTGCTCGGGATTCGCGAGTATACTGTCGATTTGTAGGCGCGATTTCTTGATATCGTATTATCGAACCGATGATTCACACACGTCCGTTGTCAACCGAGTTGATGCGTCTACTAACGATGACGACCTTACGATGACGAGGAAGACCCGCTGTCGTTGCGACGATAATGATGGCGGTCGGAGATCAGCTGGTCTGTAGGAGGAGGAGGAGGAAGAGATAATCGTGGTAGGAGGGCCAGGTGTCACTTGAGGTAAAAAGATAGTGCCGGACTCGAGAGAGAAATACCTGGCATTCTTTACTTCTTCGATTTCTTTCACTAAGGTGAAAGAAATCGAAGGAAAGAAAATTAAAAGTTACAAAATTATTAGAAGATTACAAATAGTAATATAACAGTTATATAAGTATGATAAATTTATCTAATTTTCCCTTTCTCTCTTGTTTAAATTTATTTAATTATCAAGTAAGTTTAGCATTAATTATAAAATTGATTTTCCAATTTTCTTTATTCTTATTAATTACCTAAAGCTATTCGAATGACTAGGTTTATTCTTTCGATGATGACGTAATCGCGACCGTACTACTATTGCAGCTAATCTTTCAATTATATTTGCATTTTGATGGACTGTAAATTTGCCTGAATCTGCTATTCTGAATGGAGGGGCTGTCGTAATAGCGGTACACGTAATAGGCAACTTCTTCTGAGAATCGTACGTGCACGAATGATTCACCGCGTGTGTAGCTGAAGTGTGGAAGAGAGGAGGAGAATCATGTTCTCGGTAAAGGTATTCAGTGTGTAAATACGGGCAAATGTGCGGTTGCTTCGTCGAAGAAATTTCCCGAACGCCTCTCGGATTCAGTCCGACAAAAAGCCTCCGAAAGTGGGGTATTAAAAGATATTTATATATTATATTAATGAGAGAGAGGGAGAGAGAGAGAGAGAAATTAAATTCATGAAAAATTATTCTTAAAAGAATATTTTTTGACTCGATTTTTTTCCTAGTAATTCACGTCTTTTATATAATTTTTTATAAAAAAATTCAAATACAGTTTCTTTAATTTTGTATGCTTATTATTTTTATATTTATAATTATAATATGATTTTTATTTTCTTAATTAATTTTCCACATCTTTATTAATTCACTATTCTATTGTTATATATTCTTTTTTGACATGCACATCGTCTTTTACAATTTCAGACAAGTATATCGAGAATTCAAATGTGATTTCCGTACGATTCCTGATATGGCATTGCCATAAACACGAGCGGCGCCTCGTTAATTATGTTTTATTCCCGGATTCTTGGAATCGCGGACCGATTAACGTGTTATTTCTTTGCTCATTTATGTTGTCGACGTAATCGACACAATCCATGTCGAGTCGATAGCGACACGTAATCAACGCACGCTAAATAAAGCCGCCAATATCGATGCACAATCCGTGATCGTTTCCTCTTATTAACCAAAGTTAGCACGGTCGCGAGCAGCCACTGAGGTCCATTCATTCAACCGATGATGTAAGAGAATGATCGTACTACCGTATGCCGTTGAATTGGACAGACAAAAGCATCGTTAAATGAGATGCATCATCGCTGATGCAACTTCTACTTCGACCATCCTCGTGTTTAATCATAGAATCAGAAATTTCTCATAAAAATATATTTTTTAAATAGTTTAAAATATTTCTTATCTTCAGAAAATGTTGTCCATCTAAAATGTTTAAAATAAAAAAAATCTGCTAATTATTTATTACTTTTTTTAATTGACAATAAGAGATTTTCGTATTTTAGAGAAATATTATTTCTGAGATATTTAAAATATAATATATTAAATGTTTTTCAAACACAAAGAATTGTATATATAGAATATATATATATATATATATATATATATATATAAATATAAATATTTTATCTTTTATTTATATTACTTTTATATTAATAATTAATTCAATAAAGTAAAAAAAATATTACAATATATAAATTTTGTTATATAAATCGTATTATAATAAAATAATATGATGAAAATTAACATTAAAAATTCGTTTTATTTTTTTTTATTATTTATATAAATATTTATAAAAAAATTGTACTGTGTATATGAGTGTCGTGTGTATAAAAGAGAAAGAGAGAGAGAGAGAGAAAGAGAGACGGAAAGAGCTTATTTGCGACATCCATTGACAATTTAAAAAGTTAAAACCCTGAACTTAAGAGAAGACTAACAAATATGTTGATTAATGAAAGTTTTAGCTTCGCAACGTCCATTGGCAATTCAAAAGATCAAAACCCTGAACTTGAGAAGAACGATTAACAAATGTTATATTTGTCATGTCAACCATTGCGACGGATTTTAATGACTCACTTTCAAAAGTCAAGGATGTCATAATTCTTATTGAAACACAAAAGAAATTGTAACTAAATTGCCGTTAATTACCCAATGTTATATACATATAACTCTACGAAAAAGCAATTTTGCATTTCGATCAAGATCTAACGAAGAAATTTCAGTGCCACGTAATATGTAAGCGGGCGAAAATTAAATTGAGCCTCTCAAAAATAAAATTGACTCATCTGGATGATGAATTTCAACATTCGTCACTTCCGGAAATATTTATTTATTATTCCACTTTAAATCTCTTGCGCGTATCGATATCGATAAATAAATATTTGTGCACAATCAACGTCTCTCTTCAACTCGAAAAAATTGAAGACAGACTGAAATATATAAATATAATTTATAAATATAAATATATAAATATAAATATATATAAATATAATTTATATATATTTATAAATTTATATATTAAATATAATTTATTATAAATATGCAAGCTTTTTTATTTTTATTTATTAAATAAATTCGTTGTTCGTTATCACATATCGATATAATAATAGAAATAATTATAAAAATTGTGAGAAACAACTGATTAAATTAATTTTGCATATGGAGCCAAAAAGTGGCATAATTATTCGCACGAGCGAAAAGAAGCGAAGATTAAAAAACTCGTGAGAAAGATAGAGAGAGATATACCAGGTATACAACCTCTTCGGATTGATTAGACCGAATAGTTCGCATAGCATCTGGTGCGTCGAACCTCTCTGCCACTAATCCAAAGATCGCGCAAGGAGACAGGTAAACTTGCTCTATTAGGATGCCGGGCATAACTCTGGGGAATTCTCTAGAAAATATACCTGTTTTTCTTTTTTCCGATATCGCCCCAGGCATTTACCGCCCCAAGAATTTTCATTCTCAGATAATTATCTCCATCGATGCATCGCATCAGCTGACATGGATTCCCCCTATCCCCTTCCTTTACATCGCACTCGTGAGAACATATTTTTTTCCTTTTGTAAATGAATATTACCGTGCAATACTGCTTTTTGCTACGATTATAATATAAATAATATAAGAGAGAAATAAGCGGCGTACGTAATAAAAAACTGCAAGTAATAATTAAAATAAACGCATGATAATAATGAAAAATCAATGGAATAAAAATGAAATGAATAAAATATAAAAGTTATATTTCAATTAAAATATCAAATAAAATATAAAAGTTATATTTCAATTAAAATAAACGCATATAATGAAAAATCAATGGAATAAAAATGAAATGAATAAAATATAAAAGTCATATTTCAATTAAAATATCAAATAAAATATAAAAGTTATATTTCAATTAATAAATAATTAAATAATTAATAAATTTACTCTTTCTAATATATTTATATAAAATTATATGGAATTATATAAAATATAATAACTATATAAATGATCGCAAAATAACTATATTGATAATTTTTATATAATATTATAATATTAAAATTAATAAATAATATTAAAATTTGTATATAATTTTGTATATAATTTGTATATAATTTTTTATATAAAAATTATTAATAGTTTTGCGTTTATTTACTTGCGTTTATTATTTGCAGTTTTTGTAAAAATGTACTTGAAAAAGAAGAATGAGCGAGTAGAAACGCAATATATATCTACGTGTTGAATTCGCCTCCCACATATTTGCGGGATCTCTTGCAGAAATATAATTTAATCGTCTATGCAGGCTTAAAAGCGCATCAATTTCCTCGCACTCGTTGCTCCTGGACGTGTTGCGTCTAAATCGAGATGCACTTCAATCGATCGATCGGTCGATTCGCAACTGAACTTGAGCGCTCGACGAACTCGATCGAAAATAATGATGCAATGATCATTCGCGTAACGTATGAATAACACGTCGTAATAATCTCTATTATTTCTCTGTTGTTTCCGAACACGTTATTTTAATCGATATCTCAAGTTATGCGTGTATAATGCAAGCAACACAACGTAATGATACATAACGAGTCTCATAATAACCGGTCACACGCGTAACTCTATCTCGAGGCTCGCTATGAATCACGGTTTCTTATCGGAGGGGTGCTTGTGTACGTGGTTTTCTGCGAGGCGACGATAAGGCAGACCCGCGAGCATGAGAAGGGGAATAATATTTTCATTCGTGTCGCTATTTACGGCTGGGATCGTGGCTCTTTCGCGGGAAAGGATGATCTGTTGCAAGGCGCGGGCGAGTGAGACCGAGTGACTCATTAGACATTTCTTCTTATTAATTACCCCGTCACACATTGAGCAACTTAATTACTTCTTACTCTTGCATTTCCGCGCGATAATACATCGTGTATTTATCTCGAATATTTGAATCTGCAAGAATAATTTGCCATCAGAGGTATCTCAATTAATAATCACGCATTAATTTAGAAAAAGGATATTGTTTACTTGTTATTGGCAATTTTTTAAGCTTATCATTTTTATACTAAACCAGAACAAATAAATGTAAATAAAAATAGTTTTTCTGCAAGAATAATTTGCGCTATCAGAGATATCTCAATTAATAATCGCGCATTAATATAGAAAAAAAATTGTTTATTTGTTATTGATAATTTTTTTAGTTTGTAATTTTATCATTTTTATATTAAACCAGAACAAATCAATGTAAATAAAAATAGTTTTTATATTAAGAATATTTTCAAACATAAATAGAGCTATTCACTAGAAATATAGCTTGAATCATCACGATTTTGTGAATAATATGTTCTCTCTCTCTCTCTCTCTCTCTATTTTTTCAAACGGATAATCTAGTATTCAAGTTTTTTTTTCAAACGAATAGATATGAATAGATATCTAGCATACAGGTTCGTACAGGTGATCGTACGAGTTGTCAGGTCGGTGAGTCACACGACGCGTGTATCTCCGAGATATCTTTGCATACTTGAAGAGGCAGCTCTAAGACAAGAGACGAGTGATTCATCTCGATAGGCGTCTCTTTTTTTTCTCTATCCCTCTCTCTTTCTCTTTCCGTGTTATCTGTCATGCGAAAAATTCATCGCAATCGCGACTATGCAAATATGCTGAAAATACGCATTATGTCATTGCTGCGACGAAATCATCTGTTAATTATATATTTATCGATGACTCGCAGAAATCACAGTCAAAATCTTTGTGCGCCTGTATACATTATATGAATCATAGAGATTTCTTTAAAAATATAAATATGATACGAATCTCTCATTTCGAAAATTTATTAATATCTAAAAATAGTAAGGCGAGGTAATCTCGAATCAATCGGAGCATTAATTGTGCAATTAAAATGTGCAAATTGTTCCTACAACGAATCATATAATTTGATCTTTTAATTAAATCTTTTAAATAAATTTAATTTGAAAGACTGCAAAAGATCACTGTTAACTAAAATTAAAAATAAAAATAATCTATTATAATTATGAAAAAATCGATTTATGCTGGTCCTCAGATGCATAATAAAATCCAGAGAGATAATTTGATAATTTTAATTATCCAATATAACCAATTTTCCTCAAATTCTTTGCGATTTCTTCATGAAAATTTTTCAGAAAGTCTGAAAACAAATCTTTTTTTAAATTCTTTGAACTCGTGCAAGATAAATCTCTTTCGCAAGAGAATCTCGTCGCGAAATCTTTACATTAAAGACTGGCATCCGTTGAAAATCAAACAAACAAGCTACGTACTTTAATGCACATCTCGCGCTAAACTGTTCGGGACGATCGGAGCAGACTTGAATGAACGAGAGGATGAATGAAAGACTCGTGAATCATTCGAGCAGGAAGTTCAAGGTCGCCAGTTACGATACCGAGAGAAGCGCGCGCCTATATCGTATTGTACGTTATCAAGAACACGCAATGCGTGCGGTCATTTGACATCCTTCTGCTTCGAACTCGGGAAAAAGGTCAATCACCCCGCTCGTTAGCTTGCCGAGGAAAGGCGAACGCACTTGCAATCAAAGTATATCATACTTGCAATTAAAGAAAAAATGGACGCATTTTCCAGAAGTTATTTTACAGATTTTTAAAATGTATGCACGTATTTCAAAAATATCTTGGAAATATTCTGTGTAAAAATTAATATTAGAAAAAATTCGACAAAAATTTTGGAGATATTTTTGGAAGAAATTTATTTATCACCTTTTATTTTGGATAAGTCTACTATAGCTCTGTTAAAAAATATTTTAAAAATTATTTGTTTTAAAAATGTTCTACGTAAAAAAATATATATACATTTTGAAAATATTCTGAAATGTTCTAAAAATACATTCTGCAAACATTCTGAATAATATTCTTTCAATATAAAGTAGATAATTATTAATTATTTTTCTGAAGAGTTATTATTCCAGTTATTATTCCAGATAATAATTATCTTTTTATATTACTATTTAATAATAACTGGATTAATAACTCTTCGAAGAAATTCTGCAAAGCACATATTTAAAAAAAACGGTAATCACCAAGCATGTAATATCCGTCAAAGAGATTAAAAGACGATAAGACACGTAGACCGCCTTTGACGTCGCGTGCAAGAAAGCAATTGCTCTCGTCATCGATCTCGATGTATCGCAATTTCCAAAAGAAACTTTCGCTGAGGGCGATAATATCGAAGGGGCAGAAATTCGGCCGCGATGACTCACGCCACTCGTGCATGGAAACACAGTGAACGAGACAACACGACACGCGGGGTACGCGGGTTCCCAGTTAGTCGGGGTCCAGGACAACCTCGGGCGGCGAATGCCGATGAGTCACGAAGGAATTCCAGCCTCGCGAGCACGGTTAAGCCCTGTAAAAGCGAGACAGAGAGAGAGGGAAGTCTAGAACCTCCTTCCCCCAGCCTCTCACCTCCAAAGTAAGCTCGAGGCTATTGCGTACCTGTGCGTGTCTATCGACGATGCGTACTCGATCGATACTGCCAAGCAAAATTCACTGCTGCTCTTTGTGAATATTTATATTTACGTTACATATATCGCTTTAATGAGAGAGAGAGAGAGAGAGAAATAAACAGAGAGAGATCAGACAACTTGGCGAGCGATAATAGTCCATTGACCTTCGCGTATAAATACAACGCAATTTACATCACGCATCTATTTTGTATTTTTTTTTTTTACGATATCACATATGTAATGTGATTGGAAAAAATGAGACACACAATTAAAACATTATTTTGCCTTTTTAAACTCGGAATTATCTTTTAATTACGCGTGACTTTGCACTCGAAATTATGAGGATAATTAGGAAATCATTTTGATTCTGTACAGGTAGGAAAGAATACTTGAGCAATTCGCGTTGGCACGAGAGATGTATCATCGAGCGTACTCGCGAAAGGGTGCGGATGCATGCGTAACGTACGCATCGTCTTCACGATGACTCATCGCGACTTTGCGAAAGTGGAATGCCCGGGTCTTGCCTTGCGTGTCGTTACATTGTGCGTACATGACAGTACTACGGATAGCTGCACCGTTATGATGACCAGACAACTTGGCGAGCGATAAGTCCGTCGACTTTCGCATACAAATACGACACAATCGAATCAAACGCTTCCCTAATCAAAATTATATACCCAAGCTAAAAAATTAATACGAATATCAGGTGTCAATTTTATGACATAACGTTCAGCTCCGATTTTTATTATCGCATAGAACGAAGCTTCTCCTGCAAACCTTGCAACGAGGAAATATAAATACTTTTTTTCTATAATTTTTTTTCTTTTTTCGAAAGAGAAGAAGTCGTTCACGCTTATCCGGCTCGAAAGAGGTCCTTTGGAGGGTCATTCGCGCCGATGCGAAAAATCGACGCGAATCGGCGACTCGGTCGATCGCGAAAGAAAAAAAAATACGCATTTGTACAAACCCAGACGACAGGATTCGTCGCGGCACAAAGGACTCTCCGGTAAAAAACGGCGGAGATCCAGTCTACCGACGATTCAGATGGAAATTAAAGGTGCACTCACCTGAAACAGAGAAAAAAACGATATTTTTTTTAGTCGCGCGACGAATTACAATATGAATAGGCGAGACGAGATACATCGGACCCCTTTTAATCACGAGACTCCGATGTTCTACACCCACCTCTGCGGACGTCACGCGACGACCAGAAATTAAACGGATTATATCGATGATGGAAGGCACTTTTTCTCTACTTTTTATCTGCAAACTAAATTATAGCGATAGATCAGCGAATCGAAATTTATTTACGAATCAACCTGGTAGATATAGTATATCTGATGTCTGAGGTGCGAAATATGGTCTGTCTATAAAAGTATAACATAATAATAAAGCAACAAATTTTCAATACAAAAATAATAAACATTATATTTATATCGTAATTATTTTACATATTTTATATGTATATATTTTAGGAAAATCAAAAATATATAAAAATACATAAAATCTTGGAAATTTCATTACATTTGTATGTGTAAATTTATATCTTTTAACACTTTTAATTTATATCTTTTAATTTAAAATTATTATTTAAATTATTTAATACGTGTAAATTAATAAATTATTTAATACATTTAGAATTATATTCATCCTGTTCCTTCATATCGCGATTTTGTATCCGAATATCAGACAAGGCACAGCAAGAAAAAAAAAGAAATCATCGATTGCACTCGGATAGTTACATTCAACGAGGCTTGTTTCTTTAATTGTGAATAACAAACGCGTCGGAGTAACGGTTGTATCATCATTTGCCAAACAGCTCGTACATATTTACCGAATGGCAGAAGAAGCGGGACGATGAGAACAAAGAGACGAATGCGAGGAAAGTGCGTGGGCGTCGTTAATCAGCGACGGCGCCATTCGAGGCGGATTATCAACCTGCGAGTCTCGAGGTGCGTCGATAAAAATTTGCAGCAAAGAAGGTGCAGGAAAAAGACGAGGGGAAAAGTGAGAAATGAGATCCTGTAAACTGTTCGCGATGTAAACGACCGCGCGATCGCGCCCGGTTACGTCAAGAACTCGCTGTCGCATATGCAACGAGACACCCGATACATAGAAACTTATTGACATGATACGCAAGCATCGTCTAATATCTGTTTACCGTTAAATAACGGTGTTAGGTTGACACTGTCAAAATAAACGAAAAATTATTTCTTTATTTTTATTAAAATATTATTAATCATTTGTTCACATTTATTTTAAATATATAAATAATATAAATAAATATATAATATATAATTAAATAATAAATAATATAATATATAAATAATATATAAATTAAATAATATATAATTAAATAATAATAAAATAATAATAATATATTAATATATAAATAATTATATAAATAATATAAATAATCGTAATAAATAATAAATCATAATAAATCGTGATAAATAATAAATCATAATAAATAATAAATATTAAATATAAAATTAATTCAATTCTTTTCTTTTATTTTTAATTTTTTCCCAAGGTGAACAAAAAACGATAAATTTTTTTTTAGACAAATGTGGACAAATTGTGAATAATTGAATGCCATATCTTCATCAAAAATTTGCATTTCAATTGTTAAATTATTGTCAATTGTTGTGTGTCAATTTCATAGACCTTGAAACGAAGATGACGAAGATCGATTAACATGATCGTAGGAAAAGTTTATACAAAACGAGTTATGCCAGTACATCAGATGTTGATTTACTATGCAAAACGCCTGCAGGATCGTTAATCCTTACAAAGTGCGAGATAGATGCGCCGCTAAATGATTCCTTCGTTCGCAAGGACACAAGTCAATTATTTTTTTTCATCCGACTTATATCTTTTATTGTCATTCTGCATTTAATATCGGTGATCTTTAGGGTATAATAAACTCGATGATGCAAGAAATTCTTGGCATGTAATAAATTTTTTTGCGTCTCAATTAAAAACAATTAAATATAATTATATTATATAAACACGCACTTAGATGCTATTATCAAATCTGTTTGAAAAATAATGAGAAAAATGCTAATTTAAACTAATATATGGAAAAATTTTAATCATTATTTCTATATATCTTTATCTCTTTTCCTTTTTAATTCTAAATATCTGTAAATATTTTTAAATATCTGTTTTTAAAATTATAATATCAATATAATTTTTGGATTATTTTTGAATTAATGTTACTTAATTTGATCAAAAATTATTAAATTCTATTTTCATAAATCTCGAACGAATTTTAATAAATGTTTATTATATTTTATAATCGATAAAAAAAATCATATAAATCATTTTTCTTCTAAAAAAATCCTCAAGATAGAAAGATAATTACTAAAAAATATAAAATGCTACAAAAAACATCGTTGAGAAATCGTTCTAAAATCTCGCAGTGATTTTAGTACGTGTCAATATTATTATGTCCAAAAATAAATACGAAAACATCAGTGAGACGATGACGTCTAAGTTCCTTCAGAAATTCTGCTTCGAAATGCCGATTATTTTCGACATTCCGTTATTACACGTGTAATCATAATCTTAATGTAATCTTAAATGATACGAGCACCAACTGCAATGCTAACGGGATACACTTTAATACGGGCTTATCGTTCTTATAGAAAGAATGCTAGATAAACATGTATTTACGCGCAGATTCTAATTAATTAAAAATAACTTTGATAATATTGCACTTAATTGCGCGGATTTACACGAAACGTTCTCGATACTCAAGTACCGATGCAAATAGAATCGTAAGTTAAGCATTTAGATTTAATACAAGCCGCTAAATTTTAAAATAAAATTATATAAAATAAAATAAAATTGTCAAATTAAAATTAAAAACTAATAATTTAATTTTTTGTTTTATACATGTTATAGAACAGCATAAGAATGAAATGCATATTGCTAAATATAACCGACAATATTTCTTTTTTTTTTCTGAAACCGATGATTCAGGAATGACATTTTCTCGTCGGAGTCGGAGACGCGCACGTGTCAGGTTGCGCATGATTTGCGTGACATTTCTGCGACAACAGAAATACGATTCGATAGCTAAGCTACATGTCGTGAAGGCGATATTCGATGCCACGGCGACCGACCAATCGGTTAGCCAGCCAGATTTACATGGTATCACGAGACGATACCTATCCGATATGTGTGAGCAGTCATGTGAGAGTATATTTAACATATACACGTGCGAATAAGGCGGACTCGTTTCTCTGGCGAAATTAATAAATGACTTCAAAAATGCTGATTTCTTCAGTGATGCAAAGTAATTTTTTTAACAGTTTCTAAGATACAGATTTTACAAAGTGACCTTTCAAAAAGAATATTTCGATGATATTCATTATTTTTCATCACGTATTTCATAATAATTATAGATTTTATCACCCTCTGCAAGATTATTAGCTCTGCTTGTTCAGCTTGGATATTAATTACATTAATAAATTGCTTGATAATTCTCCCCATCACGTATGAAAATCGAATTAAATATCAAACATTGGATAATTTTAAAATATTACGTTTACGTAAACGCAAGCGTTTATATAAACGTATTAAATGTTAATGAAGCTCAAGAATATATGGTAATTTTAGAACGCTATGCATGTTCTATCAATCATTCTTGCTTACTTTCATATAGATTCCATGAAGATTTAAGCTTTCTAATAATATTTTCGTTTTCTCCAAATATCAAATTATTTATATCATTTTAGAAAGTTACGGTTTAATATTTCTGAAGCAATATATTTCTAAATAAATTTTTGAAAGTTTCACAAATAATTATATTAATGTTCCAATTTAGTTTTCAAAACGATAATAATCATAAGTTTATGCAGATGATTATTCAAGAGAGAGAGAGAGAATTAATCAGGAATGCAATAATTATATTATAATCTTTAAATGTAAATGTTAGATAAAAAATCTCTAGATCGTCTCGTCGATTATTTCACATTACTCACAAATTAAACGCATCCGGTTTCCGCTCCAATACAGAAAAGCTGAAGGAAATTGATTTTATAAGAAGCGATTAAACCCCCGGAAATATCTTCGATGTATTATTAATATATCCTTTCGAATGACAAATAAAGTAATAAGAAATAAAGAGTAACCGCCTATGATATGATATTTCCGTTGTATTTCTATCGAAATCATTTCGAAAGAATTGTATTACAATTGCCTATTTAACAAATCATTTCCGTTTTTATAATTTTAATTATAATATATATACATTAATTTTATTATATAATCATAAGAGAGTTAACAAAAAGAAAATTAGAAGCTATATAATAATCTTCAGTTTAAATAATTTTTAAAATTTGAAGCTATATAATAATCTTCAGTTTAAATAATTTTTAAAATTTTCGAATAAAGATTGCATAATAATCATAGCGTTAAGTTTACGTAAACGGTCGCTCAAATAAAAATTCATCATTCACTGTAATTACAATAATAATCTCTAATGAGAGAAAATGTTATACATTAAAAAATAATTGACTTATATAAAACAAATTATGCGATGAAAAACAATTCTCAATTCCTATTAAAACAGAAACCAGGATAAGATGATTAAAACATATATATACGTTTCTTCAAAGCGAAAAAACAACACCTCGTCTCCCAACTCTCGGCAATTTAGCGCGAGTTATACTTAATGACCAACTGCTTGATTGTCTCAACGAGATTACTACCTCCGTCAATTTCTTGTTTTACACGTGCTCACCTCGAGGGTACAGGATGACGGAAAAGATAGAGAAGATATCTCGCCTAAAGATAAAGTCGTAATTAAAAGAAAATTTAAAGACAACAATTTTCTGATTTGTTCGATATTATCAATTTTTCTTTTCTAAAAAAAAAGACATTATGTCGATATTCGAAAATCTTGAACTGCATTGTTGCCTCTTATCAAAGTGTAAATAAATGTAATATTTTTACTTTAGAAAATTTAAATAGAACGGATTAATTAAATAAAACTCAACAGAAAAATTTTATAAAAACGGTGCAATATATATATTTATTGGATGAATGGTAAAAACATAATCAAAAGATTTCTATATAAATAATTGATTACTGTTATCGCTTATTTAAACATAATCAATATATTTGGAAGAAGTTTTTGTCCATATAAAAGACTATTCTAATATTTTAAGATTTTTCTCGCAAATTAAAACGCTTCTGGACAAAGACAGAAAACGAAGAGAATCAGAGAATGAAAGAGAGAGAGTGCAAGGAGAAAAGATCCGAGAGTGCCGCCTACGGAGAGCGGATGCCGGGTCGGCGGGGTCACCTCTCCAGCAAAATGAATCTTTTATGCCTCTCTTATATCGGAGTCGCTTTTATGGTGTTCTTTCGCGCGTCCTCGAGAACGCTCTGTTCTTTCTCCAGACTCGATGAAAAAAGTCGGCTCGGTTGGTTCATCGATTAATTCGACGACTAAAGGAAATCAGGAGCAGAAATTGAATTTATTCGAATGTGAAAAAAGAAAAATTTACACAATTGAATGGCAAACTATTTAGCAAGTCATATAAATTATGAAAATTATAAAATTCCAAGTAGTAGATATAAATCTTGCTATTTTTAAAATTTATATCATGTGTATAAATCTTAATCTTAATAAATAATTGTTGAATTAAATTAGATGAATCTTGAATTTTCCATGTGAAATTTTAAATTGTATATTTATAAATTTGAGGAAAATCTTGTAAATTTGAAATTGAATTATATATTTTTAGATTAATAATAAAATATTTGTTAATTAAATGAACTTTTAAATACTTGTTAGTTAAATGAACTTTTTTACATTATTTGAATTTTATACGTGTATAAAATTATTACTCAAAAACGTATAAAATTATTATTATAATAAAATTTCTGATAATATTTTCCGAGCAAAAGCGGAAGAAAAGGAGAAGTAAGTTTATCTTGCAAATAAATACGGACGCATAGAGTATTTGTACTATCGCCTTCAAGACTTAAATTATGAATGACTAGAGGAACTAGTATGACAGGCTGGAAAAGGGTGATTAATGTGAGCTTCGGGAGGAAGCAGCCGCGGCCTACAAAAATTCTCGACTTGCTTCGAGCTATTTCGGACACGAGCCGCGACGGTGGCTTTCCTAATTCGAGGTCTCGCTTCGCGTGAAAGAGCAAAACGCCGCCACAGGCATCTCAACATCTTTTCCCTCGCTCTCTTTTCCTCTCTCGCGTACGATACATTGATATTAATGTCATCCCAACGGCCATGAGGCATTCTTAATGAGAGCGATCGTCGCTCGTGCCACGAGCTATCCTTATTCCTTATTCAATTCAACAATGCGACTCCACGTGTCCCATGTCGCCTTTTAATTCCCTGCTAAAAAAGGCTGCTTAATCATGTCTCCAAGCAATTATAGACGGAATTCTTAGTAACATTTTTTATTTCTTTTTTTTACCAGAAATTATATATATTATAAATGAAACTATTTTTATACTTAAAGCAACTCTCGGCTATATAAAGTATTTTAAATGGAACGCATGGCCTTATTCGCTGATCATAAGTCTTTAAATTAAAAAAAGAAAAGGCTGCTAATCATGTCTTGAAGCAATTATGGATAGAATTCTCAGTAACATTTTTTATTTCTTTTTTTACCAAATATTATATATATTATAAAAGAAACTATTTTTTTGTATATTTTATACTTAAAGCAGGTTATATAAAGTATTTTAAATGGAACGCACGGCCTTATTCGCCGATCATAAGTCTTTAAATTAAAAGAAATGTCGCGAAATATTGATATCCTTCTTCTGTTTTATACAAGATTTTAAAAAATCTCTCTTTAATTGCTAAAAATTTTTAACTATGAAAAATCGCGTTATACATCAATTATTTTTTTTATATTAAAATATGTATTGCATATATATATATTCTTTATATTAAAAATGTCACATGCGCATATATATATTATAAAAATCCTCTCTTACTATAATATAAATTGAATATCTCGTTATTTCAACAACAATGATTAGAATAGAATTGTTATTAATAACATATTATCATAAAACTGAATAAAAAATAATAGAGAATGAAAGAGATCCGATTCTAACGAAGCCGGACGAGATGAGACAAGTGCTTTTCTACGAGGAAATCACTCTAAATATAACGAGACCTAAATACAACGTTGCAGCGCGAAATTACGACAGTCCGCAAGGAAACTGTACTGCATACTTGAAGATACATCTCGTAATTCTCTCAGTCTATCATGCGAATTTCTTCTCATTATGTGATTAATTCAGTAATATTAATACGGATTTATAGCTAGAGATAATGAAACATCTTTAATATCATGTCAAGGTAAACAGCATAGACAAATTAATAACCGTAGAAAATATCTAAATTGTATATAACTAATACATTCTGTGAACTAAATACTCAATAAATTATGAATGGTATAAAATATTTATACATAATATATTGATATTAAAGATATCAGAATACATGAATAAAATAACGAAACATTTTCAGTATTAAATACTAAATATAAAAAAATGTTTAATTAATAAATGATGTTGAAAAAATGTCGGAAAAATAAATACATTTTTCATTTCAAAAATTTATTTCTTAATTTGTGTAATTGATTAAATTAATTTAACACGAGTTATATTAAAAATCTTGTAAATTTTTTTCATCGAGAATACATTCTGAATGAAAGCAATTTATTCTCCAGTATTGTTGACCTTTAAGAGAATCGAACAAAGATGCTAGTCTCGAATCGCGCAAGATTATTTTTGCGCATTAGCATGTATATTCAGGAGGAAAAAGTTGTTTTGTATCAACACAAGAAATATGTAATTGACGTTTTCATTTCGCGATAAATAAAACGAGACGTCTGTAATTCTTAGTGATGTTTGCGTTGACGGAAAAAAGAAGTCTCGTTTTCGCAGCTGCGAAGAGACGAGAGTTTAATAAACTAGCAGAGAGAGTTTTGCGGTTCGTCGCCATTACATAAGTTACTACCAGCTGTTCGCTGAATTCGGCATCAACCAAAAAAAGATTGCAGCTCGTCGAGCATACATAAATGTAGCGACGTGCCAAAAATATCGTCGTGAAAAATATATCGTAGCAACGTGTCTGCTATTTCCTTCGCTTCATTCCCCTAATTATTTTTAAGAGAAAAACTCGTCGTGTGTATTGCACTTTGAAAAAAATAGCCACAGTTTATTATTCGATTCAGTTTCAAAGTCCATGATTCGGCGATCAGTTTATAGCCCGACAAGTTTTTAACGATATGTGCTGCATGTCATTTTACATATTAACGATATAAAATATTCTTAGAGCTTAATTTTTATTCAGATCGATTTGGAATCTTTTTTTTTTAATATATAAATAAAATATCAATAAATAAAATATGCCTTCTGAATTATAGTTAAGTCCATGAAAATAAGTTATTACGAACAAAATTTTACAGACAGAGTAAGCAGATTTTTTTCAATTTAAACAATTGTAGGATTTTAAATGTTAAGATACTGTTTTTTAGAAAATGTAAATTTCTTATATCTTAAAAAGTTAATTTAAATACTAAATTATGATTCCAAAGTATATATAAGAGAATATAAATTTTGATTAAAAATAATAGTTAGGCTCAAATAAATAAATAGAAATTTAAAAAAATAAAATCAAAATTAAATTTTAATTTTAAAATTTTTATTATTAAAAAATTAAACTTGATTTTATAGGTTCTGATTAATTAAACTTGATTAATTAATCTTTTGATTATAGGATATAATACGACATCTTGTCGCGTATGAGATCTTTTTACCTTGGTGTGAAACCCCGAGAAGAAGGTACGTAGCGGCGCGGAATACGACGACATGTTGTTGATCTTATTGACGACCATTGTTATGCTAGCTGTTTATTAGCTGGATTTCCCCCTCGCGATTCAAAGTCCGAAGTCTTCTCTCATCCAGTCGACGACGTTGCTCGTCTTCCGTGTAACATTGACGTGATACCTCGCGCCAAGAACAACACGTTCGTTCTCGTCTCTATCAAATGTCTCTATCAAATGTACTTATCCGCACGCTTCGTCTCGAGGTATTGCAACCATTTCAAGAATTTTATCGAAGTACGTTCGGCTGAGGAAATCATCGGCAATTCAAGGAATCTTTGATAAACCAGGATCTTGATCAACGTAAACTCGACAAAGAGGCTAGTAAGTAATTCCCGTTATCAAAGCCCGTGTCATCTCCTCCACTAAAAAATGTCTTGACCGATATATATTTAACTAGTTCCAAGTTCGATGTACAATAATAAGGCTCGATATCTTGAAGAGTCTGTGAGAGTAGAGATTACATCTATCTTTCCAGAATTGACACCCACTGGAAATAAGATAAATTTCCTCTTCAAGCCACTCCAAAATCCGTTTACTTAGGAACTTGTCAAACAGATCCCGCCTTTAAAGATCGCGCAAAGTCGGCGATCAGCTGCTAAAGGTCCTTATTAAGCCTCTTATTTTCGTTCCTGTCCGAAATGCCGATAAAAAATTCTCCTCGAGGGACTTTCGTGAACCTCCCAAAGAAAGTAATCGAAAATCGATAATTGATTTCCTGGATCTCGCGCTTATCTTCGCGATCTTCCGATCGAGGATCAAAGAGATCTCCCTATTGACAGCACTCGAAGGAGACCCAAAGAGGCGAACTGGTAGCAACGACAGACCGTGCACCTTCGAGATGGACGCGCGCAAGAATACTGAAGGAGAGCGCCTCGGCGGCGATGTTATATATAGCCTCCCTACTCCAGGGGACCAAAACGAACGGGGCCCTCTTCAGGGGGACACCGGATAGCGGCGATTGTTACCGTGACCTTCGAACTTCGGAGGGATGTGTCGCAGGACACCCTGAGGAGGGATAGAGCGCCGATCATTGGAAGCTGGACAGGATGAGAACGTCGTGGTAGGATCGATGACGAGATCGATTCGCTACTCGGCGATGAGATCGATTCGATTTGAACGCGAAAATGTCAATGTCAACGGAACTGTGGGGAACAGTGGGGGATGTCACGAAGACACGAGGGTGACAAGTGTTCCCCTTCGTAAGCGTGCGTAAAACGAACGAAATAGCTGATCATGTCGAGCATGATGGAACAATTTGCATTAGCAAGTATTATTTTGTACGATTTTTTTTTCATTTTATTAGCATCAATTTTAAAAATATAATTTTCACAGAAAATATTTAATTGGAATTTTTTTTTAATTGATAATGATTTTATAGAATCACCGATATGATGATGTACAATTTCAAAATGCAACGAGTTTGTGCTCATGTTATTCAGTTATATGTTTCAAGCTTCAACTGAGAATTATCCTTTATTAAAGAGATATTTCGTTTATTTGCTTTGTGTGACGTGTACATTTAATTTTTTTAAAAATTCAATTTGTTTAAGTTCCTGGAACGAATATAATTCGTTCGAAAAGTGAAATTTTATTTAATGATGCGTTCCTCGAATCACACATGTGTCACAATGTCGCGTATACATCCGTAACATTTTTTGCAGATAAACTTTAGAGAGGATGGCGAACATGATGATTCTTCATCATCTTTCCCGGGAAAATCTCTCTTTTAGAAACTTCGATAGAAAAGTCTCTAAGAGATTTTCGGGGAAGATAAATGGTGACTTCGATAAATTACATTTGATTAAGGAGGTCAAGGAATTATACACGTGTTTTTTTCCGCTAATATAAAATTCTGACGAAGCATCGCGACGAAATTGGAGCGGAAGCGAATTCCCTCGTGGTCAGTGACATATGGTATGATAGATGGTGAAATCCGGAAAAACATGTGATAAATATACCCATGAGACAAAAGTACATCGTATCACATTTATTGTGATGAATCTCGCTATAATTAATTCACTAAATAAACAATTTTGGTATAAAATTATTTATTATTTGAAATAATGTCAATTATACTTGTTTATAATTACTTATATAAACATTTACCTAATTAATTTATTTAAAAGGGACATCTAAACAGAAACATTTTCCGTATCTATTCCAAGAATCGAGAATTTTACATTTTACGCGGCAGATCCTGTTGTCAGGAAGATCGACAACGTAGACGACTAGTAGGCGTCGATGAATCAGGGTCGGGCGTCTCGACGACATTAATTCCGGACGACGACGACAGCTCTTATTTGCGACGAGCGTTCCGGAAAGAAAACGATAAGCAGCAAACGGGAAGTGAAAAGGAAGCACAGCGACAACGAATTGAGCGTGCATTCGTATCCTGTATGCGTTCAAATGTTACACAGTTATCAAATATATCTTTCGGATAAAAAAAAGTAGGATTGAGAAAAATTCTCATAACTGCAAATTTTTAAGCATTAAAAATTAGCATTTCAAATAATTTTTGGTTTACTTGATATTAAAAAAAAAAAAAAATTATTTTTGAATTTCGAAAACTCAAAGAATACTATTTGATTTCTTTTATAATTTTATATCATCCTATTATCACAAAAGATGTACAATTTCTGTTGCACATAACTAGTTTCAAAGCTAATGATCTTAAGTAAAATTTTTATACATCCAACAAAAAAACAGAAAAATCTAGAATATCAAATTATTCGTGACGATTAGATCGATGATTACATCTGACACAATATGCCGTAATATTTGCCTCATCTTTTGTATTCTTTCACCTCCAATCGATTATTGTTCGAATTTCAAACTGGACGCGTAATTCAAGCCATTAAACCAATCATGATTATCTTATGAATTATTTATTCAGTAATAGGGACAATTACGACGAATTTCGTCTTTGAATATAAAAGAGATGTTTCAATGGAAGAGCATTCTTCTTGAAGCAGGCCAAGGCTATATTTTTCGATCATGAAAATCATTTCTTCCTCGCCCTTTTCAACTTTAATTAAAGCTGTAATTTAAAGCTAGGCTTTCCAGCTTTAATTAAAAGTTTATAAAATATCAAAATTAGCTTAGCTTTAATTTAGAGCTAGGCTAATTTTGATATTTTATATATTATATTATAATATAAAATAAATTCTTTTTTCTTTTCTTAATTATAATATAAATAGTAAAATTATAATAAAATATAAAAGTAAAATTATTTTTACTTTAATTAGATTAAGAAATTATAAAATTATTATATACAGACAATTATAAAAAAAATTTATTTATTCCATTACATATGTGTGATAAAATCAGCCTTTTTACAAAAAGATTTTTAACTAAAATTTTTTTAGCCGAATTTTCATGATAAGTCCTTTTTCTGAGCTTTTTTTGTAAAAGGATTAAGTTTATAAAAAACTTGCAACATATATATGAATAATCATTTTGTTTCATACTTCACATTTCGAGCAGATAACTTTTTCTCTTATTTTTTTCACTATTTATTCTCTTATTGCACCAGAATTTTTCGAGTTTTGTAGGAAAAATATTTTTCCCTGTCTAACTAAGCATCGCATATTTTATGAATGTTTTCCTACAAACAAAATAAAAGAAGATTTCAAATGTTATTTGAACAGAGTTGTAGAATAATATAATCACAAAAAAGGAGAGAGATGAGAGGATTGTTAATCGTACGTAACACGCGTGATGGATGTGAATTGCTCTCGGTGGCAGTAATTTGCGTCTTTTTCCTGTCTTCCCTGCTGCTTCCTCCTCTCCCTCACCTGCTCGATCCAGCTGTTTACTTATGTAATGCTTGTGCAATAATTAACGGCATTTAAGCAATTGACTTGCCCGCGGCAAGAATCGTGGCGGTCCCACGATGGCGAATAAAAGAAATAAAGGAAGAATAAGAAATACTGTTTTACGCGTCTTTTCTCGGCCAACTTGTCGAGCTTGACATTGCGGAGGTAAGATTTATGCCATCGCGTTACGTCGCGATGTTTCCGTTTGACATTTCTCATAACTCTTGAGATATTTATCTTTAATAATTACGTTAGATGTACGTGAGGATTAAAAAAAATAGGATATGTTACAAACGTCCCACAAAATTATTTTGCTAATTATAAATGTAATTAATTAAATAGTTCGATTAAAGATTGTATTAATATATAATTACTTCGATTAGAAATTGATTTAATTAAATCTTATTTTTGATCGAAAAAATCATTAAGCGAATCATTAAAATATGCATATTAATTGCAATCAGCTATTGAATGTATGAATTAATGTAATAAAAAAAATCTTTACAGCTTAGATTTTTTTAACTATAACAAATATAATATAATACATACACTAAAATTAAATATTCACACATATAATGACCTACAATAATAGAAAGAACATATAATCACCAAATATCTATATCAAATATATATAAAAATATAATTATGATATTATATATAATTGAGAGTATTGTAGAGCAAATAAAGTAATTTCGCGTGACGCGAAATAATAATTATAAATAAAATACGCGATAAAATGCAAGAGAGAATCAATCAACAATCTTTCTCTTTCTCTTGCTCTGGACGTAAAGTTATAGCAATTTTATTACAAATGAAACTTAGTCACGACTTTATTGTTTTATGTTCTCAGAAAGAAGGCGCTACAGAGCACACACAAACGAAGGTTACAAAAGCAATGGAAAAATTTCAAAATGATTATCATGGATAAAATAAATAAATGCTTCTACAGTAAACACAAAATGATTATCGTGGATAAAATAAATAAATGCTTCTACAGTATTTATCATAGGATTAATTAGAAAAAAAAACAATATAAAGCAATTTGTCCCAAAAGTTCAATGCACGATTAATTGCAAAAAAAATTGTCTCCTAAAATAAAATTTATTCGTTATTGATACAATCGACGCAAAATAAATAACTTAATACGTAATAACCTTTTCTATGCATCTTACATTTAAATCTTTATGAGTTAAATTAAGTAAATAATTATAATAAATTTTTTTTTAGAAATTATAAGGATATTATAAATTAAAAAATTAATTATATAAATTAAAATTTCGAATTAAAATTAAATTCTATTAAATTAGAGAAATTAAATTAAAAATTATAGACTTAATTGAATTGGAAAATTGAAGATAAAGACATATAAATTCTTAGAATTTTTTTTTCAGTGCATTATAATTCGATAAAGAATTAAATAAAATTTCGAACGAAACGTATTTTTTCGTGGCTTTTTTTATTTTTATTTTCGCGAATATTTCGACGCGGTTTAGTCGGAATCAAAATTGGCAGCAGAATAGCTGTGCCGCGTTTATAACTTCTACGAGCTGGTTTAGTATTTCGCCAAATTTACGCAAACACGCTGTGCCAAGCACACTGTGTAAATCGCACGTTGGCGATCGTTGCCAAAACATGCGGAGAATGTAAATGTTGTGGAACGCGAATTCCATATGGCAAAAATTTGCATAATTCTTTTTAAACCTTATAAATCGTTAACTTTTGTTTCACGCTTTTATAAATATTATCAAAAGAAAGTATTTCAATGCTGTGGTATAAATGTATTTTTTTTTTTTTGTAAAGACGTAATCATTGAAAAAAAAATTAATATTTCTATTAAATAAATCTATTTTTTAACAATTATTTATAAGTATAATGTATTTTTTAAAAATATATTTCCGTGAGAGTTATTCTAATTATATAGGAACAGATTATTAGATCCTTTAAATTAATAAAAAGGATAAACGTCATTTTCTTCAAATTCCTCATCTTCTTCCTCTTCTTCATAATCTTCTTCTTCTTCATCCTCATAAAGTGCTTCTTGCTCGTCCGGTGTTAATAGTATCACATCCTCGGCTCCTTCAGGGAAATATTCCGTTAACATTCCTTGTGCTTCTTCGTCAACCTCTGTCACGAAGAACGGCCCGATGCTGGCGAAAGCAAGGAAAGCTTCTTCGCTGATCCTTCGAATTATCACTACGAACACCTCGTCGCCAGTTTTGTACTTCACCTTTCGTAAATAATTCTTTTGTTAATTTTCTATCGTAAATTGTATCATCAAATCAGAAAAGAATAATATATTTAATCCTCATTAATTTTATCGAAATTGTAATATTAAATTACGGCAAAAAAGATTATACAGGGTGTCCCGCCGAAGAAGATCATTATTTTTTGCATATTCCTAATTTTTGTCATGATGTATCTTTCTAACTAAGCCTTAAATTAAAATTCTATTAAAGTAAACTCTATTTAAAATTAACTAAAGAATATGACTTTATTAATATTTTATTCCCATAACGCTTAGTTTGCGAAAAACCCTTTATTTTCAATCATTTATAACTCGAAAACTATTAGTGCCTCGACATTTTCGCTGAGGAAAAATCGTTTTTAAATTGGTCAGAGAATCTACCTTTAAAATATGGAGCGGTAGTTGCGGGACACCCTGTATATATAATTTAATATAGCAAGTTTTATCGGATTATTTGTCGAATTATAATAGAAAGAACAGAGAGATGGAGCACTTTGTTTTCGAAATCTTCGGGCGAAGATACGAGGCGTCTCGCGTGAGGCGGTTGATCGAACTCGAAGACGCCAAAGCGTTCGATAGCGTCGCGATATTTTTCATATGTATCCCGCACGACGCCGAATTTCGACGCGTCAAACTTGAAGGCGCACAATGGTAAGGGAGGTGCCGGCTCTTCGTAAGGATGAGTTTTCTCCATGTAAGCCGAAAACAGTGTCTTGAAGACGTGAACTTTGCTTCTAGCCTGGGAGCGATAGCCCGGATATCGTGTTGTCAATATCATAATTTGCAATAAATTTTCAAAAATAATTCCTTCCTTTGGGAAAACATTTTTGTAGCGAATATAATTTGCATGAGAAATTATTTAGGATTATTATATTTTTTGTTATTTATCGTTATATCAAATCAGTATAATCAAAATTTGATAAATATAAATTGAATAAAATTGAATAAAATTAAATTGTCAACATCACAATTTGTAATAAATGTTCAATAAAAGTAATATCCTTCCTCTTTGGAAAAATATTTTTTATAACAAATATAATTTGCATGAGATATTATTTATGATTATTATATTTTTTTTGTTATTTATCGTTATATCACAGTAATCAAAATTTGATAAATATAAATTGAATAAAATTGAATAAAATGAAATAAAATTTGATTTTAATCTATATAAATAATTTTAATCAATTTTCAATTAATATCTTCCGTACTTGAGGAGGTACCCAAGCGGCGGGGTGCACGCGTCGCACATCGCCTTCAATTTTTGGGTCCGGTTCGTGCACGTACACGTGTCTCTCGATGTAAGGCACGTTATCATACGTCGGTCGAAACAAAGGCGCGCCGGCTTCAGTTCCTATGAGTGGAGGTGGCTGCGTCGTGATGATGCTGATGAGATAATTCTCGACGTCGTCGATTGCGCGAATCGGACATTTCATCGAGTCGCGTTCCGGACATTCGTGCGGATAATGCACCGGCCAATCCGGATGCGGCGTTTTGCCTTTCAGTCTCATCGCCATGCACTTCCCATCGGTCAGTCCTGAAGAATTCTCAATTTTTCTCGTTTCTTTTTTTTTAATCCCAAGGTGAGAATGTTTCATGAAGATGCGATCAAGGGTAGAAAATTTGATTGATATTACAGGATAATAAATATATTTTAGTACTCCAAGCTAGTCAATTATGTCAGATTATTCTGTCAGATCTCGTGGCTGTTTTGTTTACTGTGATGCACCTTTTATCAATTCCTTGGTGATGTCGACGCCACTCTCGACAAACATTCTCTCGATCGTGTCCTCATTTAACTGGATACGCAGCTCCTCCTGCACGTCGAAGCACTGTCTGAAGAGATCCTGTACGAGCTCCGTATACGGTGGACTCTGCCACTTGTCCCGCGGTCTGCCTCGCTCGTCCTTGAAGATCCACGGGTAAAGCACCAGCACCGTTTTCTCGCATAGCTCGACTACCATTTGCGCCATAAATCGCTCGTATCTTTCCAGCCTCTCGGCCTCTTCTTTCGCCTGTTTCTTCTCCTGCAACGCTCGCCTTTTCGGAGACGACTTTGCATGAATACACGCGATTTCGCCTTCTTCTCTTTCTTTTTTGGTAACCGCGAAAGCTTTATTAATCTCGCGGCGATATCGCGAGATCGCCTCGAGTATGTTTGAGTAAAAATATCGGGAATTTAAGACAGAAATTTAGAATACGCAAAGTTATCTAGTTTGCAAAATATTGTTGAATCTCGCTAGTCTATCTCGCGATCATCAGAATATATTATTAAGATTATGGGACGTGATTAGACTCCTGATTTTTTTTCCTTCTGTAAAATCAATTTTCTCTCATCACCTAATGGCTTCCTGCTCCTGCCATCGAGCTTGCTCCTCGGGGGCCCGTTCGCACACATCGAGTCGCCACTTGGGAGTTTCCAAGTGCTGTACCCTCTTTATCTCGTTCATCACCAGCTTCCGCAGACGCGGACAGTGCGCTCCAAACATCAGGTTCACCATTTTACCATCTTGCAGGAACATCCAAGTGGGCTCGCTTCGACCACGGAATCTCGCCAAGTCCTCGATGTCGTCGTTACGCGCGATCGCGTAATCCACCGCGTCGCCTACCTCTATCTTGATCTTCTTCAGGGTACTCGCCATGGCAGTGCACGGTCCGCTCCAATCCGAGTACACGTCCACGACGAGCAGACCCGGACAGCTCAATAACTGTCGCCATTCCTCGTCGGTGCTCACCTCGACTTGCAGAACCGCGGATGCAACCTTCTTCATGATATCTCGCCGCGAATTATTTCGGGAATTCACGAGGAGACAAATATTCTCGCCAACTGCGTGAAGTGTCGCTCGAGTGCGAGTGTCGATAACGATCTTTGAAACGATTCTTCCGAGACGTTCAAATGGACCAAAATATCTCGAGTGTATTTCTTTGATATAACGATGATAATTTAACATCCCATACAGCACAAAATATTGTTGTAACATTGCAGCAACATTGATTACAATGTTGCTGCAATATTGCTGTAATGTTCTGTGCTGTATGGGATGCATGACATTTTCGATTATGCATTTTTCTCCAGAATTGTTTAATATTTAAATATATAGGGTTGCACAAGACCCAAAACAAGACAATATTCGTAAAAATATAATATTGTATTGGTATTGAAAATTTTCAAAAATTTAAATCTTGTCTTGATCTTGAGTGAATATTGGTAGCAAAAATCTCGTCTTGTATTGTCTTGTCTCGATTTTATTAACAATTTTTTATCTAATATTAAAAAATTATTTAAATGATATTTAACATAATTTTTGTAATGTAATTTTTATTAATTACTATTGTATTATATTTTAATTATAATTTATTATTACTATGTAATCAATACAAATGCCGTCTATTTACATAAAAAAACATTTACTGTTTCATGGAAAACAGGAATTAATAATTATTTATAGGCTCCAAGGGAATGTACAGAAAATATTTTGTAAATATTTTGTAGTGATAAAAAAATCAGGTTTATATTTATCTCACATTGTCAAAAATGGCTCGAGACATTTTAAGTTCAACTGCCTCGTCCGTATCAATAAAAAGACTTTTCTCAATAGGAACTCTGACTATGTCAAAAAATAGAATCAGATTATAAAGTAAATCTTTAAAGGCACTAATGTGCATCAATTCCTGGGTGAAATATTCTTTAATATTCTTTAATAAAATAAAATTCTAAAATTTGCGATTTCTAATTTATAAAAATGTTATATTATATTAATATTAAATGTTTTTAAATTTATTAATATAAATGTTTTTATTGAATACAATTTTTTTTTAATTCGTATATAGTGATTTTTTTTCATTTACAAATATAAATATTTTAGTTTTCTTGAGAACCAATAATCTTGACAAGACTAATATAATCTTGACAGTCTTGGTTTTGTCTTGATAAATAATTAAAAATCTTATCTCGATCTTGTCTTGAAATTCAAGACAAGACAAGACAAAATCAAGACTAATCTTGGTGTCTCGTGCAACCCTATAAATATATGATTCTTAACGATTAAAAATGTTACATATTCTAAATGATATCGTTATATTTCATATCCTATTTCAAACGGTTATTACAATAAAGTTCTCGAAGGTATATTTATAATGATTAATACGCCGAAACGACGACTTCAGTTCCCTCGCACGTTTTACAGATACGCAATTGCGGATGCAAATTGGTCGAAAAAACGACGCTTGTTCCAGCGGCGCGCGAGATAACGAGCTCGAGATTGCCTCGCTCGAGCGTGAAGGGGCCGACTTGTGTGTTTCTCGCGCGCGTAAAGATGAGAGACGAAAAGAGAGGAGCGCAGGAAAGAGAGATCGGGGCCGCCGATAGTGTCAGCGTCGGCTCCGCGCACTTATGACCGCGGCGGCGACGTCGTTTAGGTTTACGTCCTTAATTCACGTCCAGCCGCGATAATTAGTCTCGGGCGAGATCGCGAAGCGACTCTTGACACATCCTCTTCCAGAGAGCCCCCGATATGAATCACGAGATCCGCGCCATCGCGATCTTGATTGGTTCCGTCTTAAAAAATAAAAAAAAAGAAAGATTTCCGCCCATATGTCGCGTTCATCGAATTAATAAAATTTAATAAAAAAAGAAAAATAAGCATTTTCTTGCTCTAATACGTAGAAAGGACACGGACAGGGAGCGATTCACATGGCGATCTCATGATTTCATCGTCGATGATTCACAAGGAGAAACGATCGGATCGGTCGATACACGTGCTCATTTTGTTTCCAGAAATGCTCCCGCAATTTCGCGGGAACCAACAGGCGCCGTTTATTGTGACGTCACCCGCCGCGACCGGAAGAGCGGTGAGATCTAAGTGAAAAATTGCGACCGCAAGTTACGACGCTCTTGGCGAGAATAATGAGCGCTATAAAAATAGCGGCCATGAGGATGCGACCGCTAATTATTTATTAATCTTTTTGATGGTTGCCACAATGTCCAGTTTCGAATTATATAGGGTGTTCCATACGGAATATTTTAGCATATAATTTATAATATATAATTATTTTTAGTTTATAATTTATTATATAATTAACTATCTATTTATTTAATATATAATTTATTTTATCCTTATTTTTAAATGAAGCATATGGTGATTGGAAAATGTATGTTAATGTATTCTACTCTCTAAAAGTGAATCAGTGTATTACCACTGAAAAACAGTAAATACTCTGATTACAAGTAGTTATAAGTACAGTGATTATAGTGATAATACACTCATTCACTTTTAGAGAGTGAAAAATCAAGCAATTCTCGTGTGAAAAATCAGAGAATATAAATATTTTTAATTAAATGTCACAAGTTAAATTAATCGAAGACAATTTCACTTTTTTGTTATTTCCAAATAAGTTTTAATTTAAAAAAATTTAGTTTGAAAAAGAAAATAAATATACATTATGTTAAATATTGAAAAGATTCTTTTCAATCTCGTGCTTTTTTTCAAAAAAATTATATACTTTTTATTTGAGATGTTTTGCCTTCGTGATGTGCAACATTGGTGTGCAATTTATTATTTCGTTTCTTCTCTTCGAGCATATGTATTTCATACATATTGCAACTTAAGCGATGTTAATTGAGGTCGTCACACGTACCATCGAGTATTGCACCATTAATTTTCGATTTTTTCGCAACATCCGATAGCAAAACACAGGCCACACGTGTAAGCTTGCTCGACGATCGAAAACTAAATTCGATTTTTCACAGGACAGCATATTTCAATCGTTCATCGGCTACCGGCACAAAGATTCCGATTTGCTGACAAATCGAAACCGTGATTGGAATTTGTCGTGTTGTGAGAAATCGATTCTCGGGTCAATCGAGTTCATTCACGCGCAAATAAAGTATCTGAAAAAACATAATGGCGAATACTTGCACAATATAAGTCGAAAATGCAAAATATAATCATCTAAAGAAATACCTTTGTACAAAATGTGAGCACTAAATTTTCATTAAAAAAATATGCTCTTAATAAAATATTTAAAAATTATTTAGATAATTTATATTTCAAAAAACAAAAATCAAAGTAGAATTTTATTTATATAATAATTTTATATGTCACATATATTGCAACGTATGTGTGTATTCTGATTTTATTTTTTCTCCAAATGCTTTCATCCTTCACATGTTTGATTTAAAAATTAAGTCAAAATAAATTTAAATTTAATTTAATTATTTCAATCACTTTAATTCAAATTGGATCTCCAACATTTCCCGAAGTTCGATGTTGCTTAAATTATTCAAATTTAAATGATTACATTAAAATGAAATTTATGTAAACTCGGCTGGCGGTAAAGTTTGCGAGTGCGCGAGTCCTCGAGCGCATCATTCGTCAATTTCATTTCAACACAATAATAGCGAGCCGCGAGCGTAGAAATGCGTCTAAACGCGTCCATCAAGCTAACGATCGTGCCTTGTAGAAGCATGTTTACGATCCCATTGAGTGCCGCATTGTTTTGCGGCCGCGATTGACCGCGATGGCGGAAAGAAATCGTCGCCACCGCGACAACATAGTCGACTCCTAGATAAAGAGCACGACGATGATGTGCCTTGGAATGGAGAGTTGTTATAAAGGCAAATAGTCACGAGAAACAAGCCCAACGAGGCTTAACGATGGCGCATTTGCATCAGTCATTAAGATCGCTAAGAAAGTCTGGTGTCGGCCGGTTTTGCTCGATAAATGTGTACGCAAAATTACATGAAAGTGATGCTTCCATCTCGCAGTTTACGCAATACCGCTTTCCCGTGCTACTCGTGCTTTGACACTATCAATCCAGTACATGAATATCGGTAATTCTGCATCGAACAATACTAAAGTGGAAGAAAAAATAACTTTCGTTTAGAACATTTATTAAAATTACAATATATTATTTAAATACTGAAAAGGTTTAATTAAATTTGACAGAAACTATACATAATGTCTCAAAATAAATAAAAAAGCTAAAAGAAATAAAAGAAAAAAGCTAAAAAAAATATATTAAATCATATTAAATAAATAAATATATAAAAGTAAATTTCTTTTAGCAACTATTTTAATATAAATAATAAAGAATAATTAAATTCAACACGCGCACATATGCATAGTGAATAACTGAGTATAAGGAGTAAAATTTAAATTAGAATGTTTTTTATATAATATTAAGAAAATTCAATAAAAATTCAATAAAAATTATTTCTCAATAATGAAAGAAAAAGGTATTTCTTTACAAATGACTAGCGTTTTATTACTAGGATTACGTTAGCTTATCAGAGATCGAGAAATCGTAGAATGATAGATTATTTAATTCTCACGATACAACATTTTTTTCGAAATGTATTCTTCACCTACACTAAAATGCAAATTTTCTCCATCTTGTCATGTTCTCAATCGGCGTGAATTATTTTCATTGGCGACATCAATCAAAAGAATAACAATGAAATTATCAATCTTGTTCTCTCGAGTTGATTTTATAATATTGAGGTCTCGGGGGAAGTACCTACATGCTTTCATAAAGGCTTCGCAAAATGATTCATATCAAGGTTATCCTGCTAATCTGTTAATAATGCATTCTTAAGTTACGGTGCTTACGTAACGAAATGTCTGGAAATTATAACTGGCGCCAAGTCAAGCGCGCTCTCAAGATCAGCAAAGGATATTACGCACAACATCATAGGTTGCTTATATTTTTTTTCTCATTCCACCGATCAATCTGGAGTAGACCTTTATTTAACAGAAGTGGTTTTGAATCTGTACATTTTACAGGCTTCTAAGATATTTTAAATATCAAAAATTATATAGATTCAAAGAAATAGATTTTTAATTTTAGAAATTAGATTTTCCAAAATTGTAAAAAATTTAAATTTTTACTACGAAGTAGTTGATTTGTGCTACTTTTCTTATTCATAATCTGTTCTTTATAATTACGGATGTATTCAATATTTTAATATGACGTAAACTTATTTAAATTAAATTAAACTAATATGTGACATTACTCGATTTAAAAAAAATTTTTAATTGAAATTTAAAATGTTTAACTTTTTTGTTTGCATAATTGTCATTCTCACAAGAGTGCTGTAAAAACGCGGATGTATTCTACACTAATAGCTTCTCTTTCATATGTACATCCGGCTTGCTTTCTTTATTCGGATCAATTCCATGGGAAGAATTCTCGGTACTGATCTACGAAACGAACTTTCCTCGTTCGTCAAGGAAGTATAAGACACAAAGTGTTAAACATACACGATAATCGAGGATGTGACTCACGTCACGAATCGCCATCGTAAAAACCAATATAAGTAAGCCAATATAAGTGTTTATATAAATATTTTTGAAATATCAGACAACTTGCGATAAAAACTAGAGCAATAAAGAGGTATATTATATGTTCTATAACTGTTATTTTGACTTGAAAAATATGCAGCTCGTTAAATACGTCTGGACAAACATATTTGGACGACGTTACACAAACTTGCGAATATTAAACAAAAACGTGTTTGACGTATATAAAAAAATTCGTAAAAGGCACGTACTTGTTACAGGAATCGCTTTTTGCCGCGAGTAAAAGACTTCGTAACTCGCTCTTTAATTAACTGCCGTCATTTGTCTAGCTAGAGAAACGGGGAAGAATAATGAGCATGTCGAGAAAGAGCGAAACATCGCTTCTGCGCCTTGATTAATTTGTAAGTTAAATCGTCGTAAGGGTTCAGCGAAACCTCGAGAAACAAAGGGATGATGGATACAAATCAGGTGTTTGAAAGGAGTAGGCGTTTCTTACTAAACAGGGAGAGGATTAATCCTTTTGGCCTTTTATATTGGCATTTAAGAAATAAATTCGCTCTCGTAATATTTTAATAATTTTTTTTAAAACAAGTGTAAAGTATTTAAAAATTTACTAACATATAATATATATTTTAATATTATTTTAATATTATTTTAATATTAAAATTGTTCAATTAATATGTCTTAATATTTTTCTACTTTATCTGATGATTTTGAATTATATTTTAATATATTCTTAAGTTTTATTTATGTATTAATTAAATTATATTTTTAATTATATATTAATTAGATTTTAATTACATACTTTAATATACAATCTAGCAATATCAACTTATTTTATTTTATATTGATTAAACATATTGATTAAACATATAAAATGTTGCATTCTTTTTCTTATTCTGTCTCTCATTTACTTTTATATATTTCTATATATTTATAAAAACTTATTATAATTTCCAAATAATATTATGAGTTTCAAACTTTGTTTTATTTTATTTATGAGCCTGTTTTATTTTATTTTTGAGCCTGTTTATTCACATAATAATAATGTATACAATATTTTGTATGCAATAATTTCTATAAGATTTTAACATTATAATTTATGAAATAAATCTTAATTCTTCAATTGACTGTTACTTTATGAACAAGATTTTGTTATATTGCGTTTTCAATTTCAGAAACTGCATATGTTTATTACCTCATTCACGCACAATTATTATCTCGTCGACAAAGTACGTGTCACTAATATGCTCCGGAAATAGTTAATCCCGCGAAAGAATGTCGGCGTCGGCAACTGAAATTAATCGCACACGTACTCCGTCTCTTTATCAAGTTATTTATCGTTCAACACACACACATAGATATCGCTATTTGCAATGTAAATTCTTCCAAATATTCTTTTACAACTATCAAAAGAAATTTATCAGAAGAATTAATGGAGAAAATCATTAAAACATTATCTCAAAATAGATCTAGAGTTTCAAATTTTAGTTAAAAAAAAATTTTTAATTTTTTTAAATTTTGATTGTCATCTAACGAAATATTTCTGTTAATATATATATATATTTTTTTTTCATTTGATATTTTCATTAGAGAGAATGTAATTAATATAACTATATATTAAAGTAATGAAAAGTATTTATGCTTAAACATAAGATTTTTTACAATAAAATTTTTGTTGATACTCGAGGATTTTCTTTTTCATTAAATATAATCAATAATTACTTTTTATTCGATTTAGCGATGAATGTCTTCCTTAAATGATGCGTTCCGGATGCACGATTTGTTTTTCCCCCGTTTCTAATCGCCTTATTCAACTGTGACGCGCCTTCAAACGAGTTCGGTATGCGTCGTAAAATTGTGCAGTCATTTGTCATCTTTATGCCACCGCTCCATAACTTCATGCATATTTGATTAAGTCGGGTGACCGATCTTAGGTCGAGCGTTTAGTTTAACCCTCGAATTATTGATGTCAGTAAAATATACGAATTTAAATCATAGTTTCCAGCGATTTAGAAGACTTGGAGGATCTTTTATTTGTCCCGATTCTTATCGCTCCCTAATTATTTATTTATTGATCAATTGAGCGAAATTCATCATAAAATTTTTACAGAAATGCTAAAAAAAAGTCAGGCTAAAAATAGTTAAAAAATATCGAAGAAGAAAAATAACAAACAATAATACTTATATAGAAATATATAAAACATACATATGTATTATATGTATAATTATTATTGTCTGATGAATTATTTCTTCAATTGTATTTTTCCTGTATATTCCTTCAATTGTATTTTTCTATGTTACTTGACAAATTAGTAACTTCCTAATTAAATCTAAAAAAATCCTGCATCCGCTGATTCATAAATCTTTGCACAAACAATGTGCCTTGCGTCGAGCTTCACAATTCCAGATCGACTTCGAGACATGCGTGAATGAGTATGAGTAAGACTATTTCCGTCTTTCAGCAAGGAAGAAGGGAGTATTAAGCATAATGGTCGGAAACATCAATTCTCATTAGACACTAGGAGACTGCATACCATCGCCGACACCCACCGGAATAGCGGCGAATTGTTATACAATGTAACGCGTGCGCATTCATTAGGGTAAGGTCAGGGTGCAATATGTCATCACACGCTCCTGAAACATTCATCCTATTTGCGTAGACCTTCAATGTTCCTAAATCACGTTTAGAAAGAACATTTGAATAAAAAGAAATTTATTTCAAATAAACTAAATTTTATTTATTTTTTCTGCATTTTTCCTTTATTTTATATATTTTAATTATAATTATATAATTTTTATTTCTAATGTCCAAAATTTAATAAATTTTCATATTTCATACAAAGTTTAATACTAATAAAATCACACAATCATAATCCAAATTTCAAATATTTTATTTATTTAAATTGTAATTTAAATTTTATTTAACTTTTTTAAATAAAAAAAATGATTTTAAAACTTTATTTATATTTATTTATATTGATTTTCAAATAAATTTGTTTGGTCATTAATATGTATATATATTTATTATAAATATGCAAGAATCGAAATTATATAATACACATTTTTTTTGTATCTTGTATTTAATATTTATATATATTTTATATTTAATATTTAAAAATTACCTATACATATTTTTAATACATATTTTTAAACATTCTTTTACAATTAATTATGTTATTAAAATATACATCATATTATTTTAACCTTAAATATAACACCTAATAATATACGAGATCTAAAAATGTTTTTGGCACAAACGCCACATTGCACGTGAAGTCTGCAATTGCATATATCGCGATATGATGCATCTATGTAATATGTGCGTGTATATAATGCGCAAAGTATTGCTAAGATTTTGCAACTGTGAATTATAGATAGGTCACTCTCATTGGATAAGATGAACGATTTAACGACTTTCTTTGTGTATGTCTCTCCCGCGACAGACACGACGCGAAAAAGAATTGATTAATAGACCATAATTCCGCAAAAATACATGCGCTGCAGTGATTAATGACGTGCGAGTTAGAGCCGATAATTACGAGAATTTTAAGCAGCTTTTTTGTTTATCAACACAATAAATATAAATACATACAATACAATAAAATCGAATATTGATTTGAATATCAAATGAAAATTTAAATTTTATTATCATGTATTTAGACATAATTTAGGCTGACAAATTTCTCTCGACAAATTTACATTTGTAAATTAAGATATTCAAGTTCATGAGTACTCAAGGAAATCTTTATTAACGTTTAAGGAAGGAGGAAATTTTCGGATTGCATGGTAGAGACTCGCAAGATTCTCGTGGGAATCGCGAAATGATATATCGAGGTGTGGCATCGGGCAAATTTATTAGCATTTCAATGGAAAATATTTACGTCTAAGCTCGCTAGACACGCATAATGCGACTAAAGCTGCGCGCGAGGACCAACGGCAATAAATAATTGCATGCTGTCTTATATCGAGAATGTACGAGCGAGAATTTTTTTCTAACAAAATTTCTCAACATAAATATAAGATATATAAATAAAAATACAAATAGATAAACACCGAGAAATTATTTTATTATTATCAGTAAAAGACATTTATTTTTTACAATCGTAAAATTAATTCTAGTGATTCTAGCTGTCAAAGAAATGTAAAATAGCAATAATTTTTAAATTAGTTAATTTAATTAACATTTTTAAAAATTTTTAATTTTAATTTGATTTTATTTAATTTAATTTATATTTGATGTAATTTAATTTTAATTTTCAAATTTTATAATTATTTTATAATTATATTACTGTATAATTTATATACATAATAAAATAATGAAATTAGTTATAAAAATAGCAAAATAATTATGAATTTTTTCTTGCAATTATCTGAAAAATTATTTTTTTTTGCAATTATCTGAAAAATTATTTTATATAGAGATCTACCTTTTTATAAACATAAAATAGATTCTTATAATGGTTGTCAAACAAACAAACTAAAATAGCGGCAATCAATAAATTATTTTATTACATACATAATAAAATAATTAAAATAATTAAAAGGCAGTAATATAATTATAAATTGTCCTTCCTCGTAATTATCTCGGATCAAGCACTGAAAAATTATTTTCGGAGAACGATGCGTTAGAAAAGATTGCACGTCGCAACAACATTTCGACGCAACTTTATCACAGTTGCTGATGCACGTGCAACGCACGCAACGTTGCGTAGTTCGCACGCACTTGAAACCAGCACGAATATCTTATCACACCCGGTGGATCTAACCGGACTGTCAATGCGGAAATCTGCTTTTACGGCAAACCGTAATTCACTCTCCTCGCGAGAGAGGATGATTAGCAACGGCGATGTTGTTACTCATGGTGAGTTTCTCGTTTCCTTTTTCTCTCCTCTCCCCCTTTCGTTCCGCCACGCGATGTAATTTTTCTCGCGAAGGGCTGTAACGATCTTGTTACAGCTCTCGTTGCATGTGCGTGGTGCAACGGTACATATAGACTTTTATATCTCGCGTAAACATTCGCCGACATAAACATCTCCTCGTCGATCGCGTTTCATGGAAACGCTAAATAATAAGCGTTGAAAAATATTTAAGGATGCGTGTATTAATTAATTAAAAACGGTAGAGAAAAATTTGTTGCAAAATATTACATATAACGTGTCTGAAAATATAATCAGGTTGCTAGATAAATTGTTGAGAATTCCTCGAATATTCCTCGAATATTCCTCGAATATTCCTCGAGAGTTTCTTTTAATAAAAATATTATGGCAACAACAATTTTTGAACAATTAGCGATCGAAAATAAATTTAAATTTAAAGAGAATATAAATTTAAATTTAAAGAGAATATAAATAGAAAACAGAATCATAATTAGAATCAATTAAAATCTTTAATAATAATTCGTTTTTAAATTCTACTTGAAAAATATACGATAAAAATAAAAAATCGAATATAATTGACCTCTGAAAATTTTCGAAATATCTTGTATTTTTTGACTGGCAACAACAGTACCGTTCGTTTTGAAAGTGATTCATTCGAATCATTAATCGTTACGTCTTTATCCCTCGCTAATAAGAGGAATATGCTTAGCTAATCTTAAACAAATCGTTGATTTATGCAGATGCTTTTATAACTTTTTCGAAATAGCAAAGAGGAATTTGGAGGAAAATACGAGGAAGTGACTTGAAAGAGTTTATAAGAGTTTTAACGATTTCTGAGAATCTTAAAGCATTTTTCTTGACTTTTCTGAAAAAAATTTCGGAAAAATTTCTGATAAGTATGTATATAATATTTAAAAAAATTAAACATTCTATGATCATGAATCTTTTATATCTTTTAATTTATTTGAGAAGCTTATATTTGATTATTGACATATTCTTGATCGATGATTTTAATTCATTATACGAGAATAATAAGTTCCTCCATATGACAGATCTTTATCACTGGACGCAAACAGATGTGGTTGCGATGAAAAAAAAGGCTGAATAATATTGCAAATATCCTTCATGCCAGCGGTGCTCGTAAGCTAATAAAGTTTTCCTCTAGATTGATTGATTGCATAATGTGCGACAACAACGGCGCGATTGTTAACGCGGGCGGTTATGAATTATGACAGCGTTGCAAGCAATTTCAGCAAGTTTATATGCGGCCAAATCGAGGACAGGCATCAATTTCGCCTTCGCGGAACGCGTTCCAATTGCAAGACAAACATGTTGCGACCCTCTGCAACGAGAATGCAACGATTTTAATCCTCGTGAACGACTTTTTCTCACGTCGTTGCATAAACGCGGTTTATTCGAGCCCATCTATCGTTATTCGATAATTAGATACCACGTTATAGATACTGCATCTCCAAATAATATGTATCTTCTTCGTACAACTGCACTTTTACATATATTTGTGCGTATATCTGCAGAGTGTCTCTTTATAAATGCGAAAAATTATAGGAGATAATTCTTTATCGAAAATTAAGGGAGTTTTTCATATAAACGTTAAAAAGTTCTAATAAAAAATTGAATAGAGATTGCTAATTTCATCCCCTTATAACGATACGGGAGGCTGAAAAAAATATTAATAAATAATCTTTTTACTAGTCAAAAATATTCACTTAATTTCATTTCTTCAACTTGTTTCAAACTTGAGAACAAATAAAAACCTAATTTTTACCTCCATTTTTGAAGAAGTGTAACTCCACAGGAAGGGATATAGGTATATGTTTATATGAAAAACTTCCCTTAATTTCGACAAAGAATCATATCCTAAAATTTTTCGCACTTATTAAGAAACACCAATAATCTTATTAAAATATCTGTATAAAATCTGTAAATATCATATATTTATTTCTAGAAATATCTTAATAATTTATTATATTATTTATTCTATTATTTTGTAATATTATAAAGAATAATTAAAAAATTATGAGAGCTGTCATTCGTAATCCCGACATTGTTAGCAGACATATATAACCTCCAGCAATACACTTATGCAACATGACATTACAATTTATCATACCACAAATTTATTTTTCATCGGAATAAAACGTTATCTCAGATTTCAGTAAAAATTAAGGAGACATCATATTTCATTTATCGCGTTTAATATTTAAAAGAATCTTAATTCGCATAAAATTCGCGACCGAATCGTACACATATGTTAAATGTGTCCACGTGTTTCCTTCGTCCTCGACAAAATGGACGCTTCATTCAGTAGTCCGTTAATCGCGTCTACGTGCAAATGCTTTAATGCCGCGTCTTTAAGCGCAACAGCGGTTCTCTCGTGTCTTTAGCGCGACGAAATTGCGAAACGTGTAATTTATAAGCGTGCCGCGGCATACGCCGTCCCTTGTTGTAGGTGGCTGCTTGGATTGTATAATACCATAGGTATAAGCGGCAAGAGAGTAAACCATTCGGCGAGGAGGAGTGGCCATCGTTCATTGTTGCTGCAACAATGCACCGACGTGTGTCGCGACGATGGCGAACTGTCCTTGCATCGCGCGAAAAAAGAAGAGAACAAAGTAAAGGAAAAAAAAGAGAGCCGAGTCTCTCTCTTCTATGCACGTCAAGTTTAATCACGGCGAACTTCCCGGCCACCCGCTATATACGGCGGCCCGATTATGCGAATAACGCGCTTTCTTCGCCGAATAGCGTTGCGTAATCGGGACACGAGCGAGGGCCAACGTCGCCAAGCGAGAGCGGTGCAACGAATGCATTATTACGCGGCGCAATAAATCTCTTTCGTCCACGTAAGAGGGACGCGAGATGGGTCGAGTGATTGCGAAAAAAAAATAACAAATCGATAGAGCGAATAGCGATTCGTCCATTCCACGAGCGTGAAATAGATTCTGTAGAATTCACGACGCGAAATCTCAAATTCGATTTTTTAAATAGAACTTATATTTTTTCTTAATTTATTTAACATGATTTTCCAACGCCTTTTTATTTATTTTATCACATAATTTTATTTATTTTATCTCATAATCTAATCGTCCTTTTCTTCTTTTCTTTCTTTTCTCTTTTTGCGTGTTTTAGAATAAGAGTAAAAAACAAATTTTTTTATGTTTTATATGAAAAAAACTGTTTAAAAAAAATGCGATTCGCGATCGTAGGAATTTTCGAGAGAGTCTAAATTGGAAATCGCGTTATTAACTTATATTTTTTCTTAATTTATTTAATATGATTTTCCAACGCTTTTTTATTTATTTTATCACATAATTTAATTTATCACATAATTTTATTTATTTTATCTCATAATTTAATCGTCCTTTTCTTGTTTTCTTTCTTTTCTCTTTTTGCGTGTTTTTAGAATAAGAGTAAAAAAATAAATTTTTTTATGTTTTATATGAAAAAAACTGTTTAAAAAAAATGCGATTCGCGATCGTCGGAATTTTCGAGAGAGTCTGAATTGGAAATCGCGTTATTAAACGTGCACAATTTCACTCGAGCCGCTCGACGCAATAATAAGCCCGCGTTCCGCTGTTATTGTTAGCGCGTTCGGGTGATTTGAATTTCAATCTAGGAATAATAGCGCAGTCACACAGGTAGATTTTCAGCGCGGCTTGCACGTTTCGCGAATGCGCCGCGAATCCGACGCGTTGCATAACGCGCCTCTCCTCTTCAAGGTTGGGCCGGCGGACCTAGACCGGTGTTACGCTTTGGGAAATACCGCGCTCGTTAGCGTACGAGAACAAAGCCGAAGTCCGCGGCTACGTTAATGTTTCCGGTCTCGACACGCCGTTAAATCTTCCTCTTTCAGGAGACACGCGCTGATTTTAAACGATATTCTCGACAAAAAAACAACGAGCAGGAAACATGTCAAGTTGTTAACGCGAATTTATTACACGGCGACCTATATATATATATCATGTACGCCTTTCATGAACAGTTTTTTGTTTTTCGAAAAATATCAGCCAAAAAAATGAACGATTATTTAAAGAAGAAAAATTGTTTGAATTTTCTTTGTAAAATATGCGACAAAATCCATGTGATATTTTTCAAAGAGTTTGCTATTTTTTATTTATATCTAAACATGTTTCTCTGTGTTTAAAAAAAAATAAAAGTTAGGACAGTTTTTTGTTTTTCGAAAAATATCAGCTAAAAAATGAACGATTATTTAAGGAAGAAAAATTTGAATTTTCTTGTAAAAAATGCGACAAAATCCACGTGATATTTTTCAAAGAGTTTGCTATTTTTTATTTATATTTAAACATATGTTTCTCTGTGTTTAAAAAAAAAATAAAAATTAGGACAGTTTTTTGTTTTTCGAAAAATATCAGCTATAAAATGAACGATTATTTAAGAAAGAAAAATTGTTTAAATTTTCTTGTAAAAAATGCGACAAAGTCCACGTGATATTTTTTTATTTATATCTAAACATATGTTTCTGTGTTAAAAAAAATAAAAATTAGGACAACTTGAAATTATTTGAAAATATCAAAGTAGTACGAGATAATTTTTAAACAGGGTCGCGTAACAAAAGATCCCAACGAGAGAGAGCAAGTCTTATTTCATAGGTCAACCTATCGCTCTTAAACAAGTGACAGATGTAATATCCGTAATCGCATCGTATTTACTTGTACGAGTTCCTTCAAGGATCTTTAATATGAGTGACACCTCGTATTAGACCACTTTGTGTAGCATCTTTAATGTTCGTCATCCATTACGACACACTAGTCCGATCATGTAGGCAAAGAATACACGACTGAGCTATTGTTTGATTCCGAGGAACGTGACAGAACATTAGAATGCCGATGATGCTTTCAGTATGAAAGCTTAAAGACGAATCTCTGATCGATATTTGATAATACAATAGCATCAATGATATAAAAAACAGACTTTAATAGCGTGATATTATGGAGCAATATTATGGAGCAATATTACAGAATCACGAATAGGAATGTTAATAATTGCCGCCTTGTATATATTTATCCTCTTTACATTAAATTGCTACACTTTAGCAGCACGGTACTTTGATGTAAATCGGAGAGACTAATAACGGCACGCGTGACGCTGCCGAGTTGGCAACAAAATCACGACACGCCAGTTAAATTGCGCTGGAATTGACGCGCGTGGTAAGAAATGAACCAACTAATGCGATTTAATGATAGTGTCGGGAAAACGCGTCTCTCAAACAATGGAGACATGTGGACGCCCACAGATTGATTCCGCGTGTGTAAATCATCCTCGCGGGTCGTAGTCGGTAGTCTGTAATTACCGTGATAATAATTACGGTAGAAAAAATACCGAGATCGAGCCTGTTTCAAAGAGACGATCGATTTGATCGCCGTTTCTCGTGGATCGCGAATTTACGTAACCGCGAATTCTCATGATCAGAGTGAAATGGAGAACAAAATTCGTAGTCCCTTTAATTCTCCCGCATTTAATATTGAGAATCTTGTGCAAAAAACAAAGATAGAATACACAGGTAATGAAATAAAATTGCAAAATAATATTTATCATAAATGACATTTTGATGCAAAATGTGCGAATAAATGCGCTATTAATTAATAATTTTTTAAATATCTAAAAATTTCGTTTCATAAAATATTGATATACACCTTGTTAAAATGAGAAGAAGGAAATTTCTTCAAAAAGTAATGTAACGAAAAAAAAAGTGTTATAATGATTACTCGATAAATTATAATTTTATTCCTATTAAAATAAATACAAACAAAACGCAAACCTCTGAAGATAAATTTAGACATTTTTACATTGTTTATTATTTTATCGTTATTTAGATTACCTGTTTATTTTTCCTAAAGAAATTTCCTCGCAAGCCTTGCGTGATAACGCGAATCATTGATGTGCCTCTTTGAAGCTATGCCACGTCGCGAATTATGGATCCCGGAGGCCTGATCTCGCAGGCCGGTCACGACGCAAATAAACCGTACGACGCTTTTCCGCAGACCGAGCCTAAGACTCGATTCCGAAATTTGACTTGCTAATAATGCCGGCTGGTTACTGCTGGTACATACGCACCGGTTACGCTCGCGGCCGTTGCTTTGCAAGTCTAATTCTGGCAACGCGCGCCTGCCTGGCGGTTATTAATTACAGAGTGCCGCCTTTCACAAACGGATTCGCGAGAAAGGATTGCAAACTCATTTTGGAAAATTCCTCGCGTCGGATAAAAACCATTTAACGGCGAAATAAATTCGAAAATTCCGTCTGCCTACAAACACGTTCCAGTCCAATTTCTCGGAAAGAGCGTACGTTGGGTAAAAATCTTTTGTGAAAATAAAGAAAGAAAATTCTGCCCGCTTCAGACAAAATATTTCGCGATTCGCAGACTAATCAAGTATTATTATATATTTTATCATGACGCTTTATAATCACGCGGTATGATTCCCGTCTTGTATAAATCAGCTGGCGAGTGTAAACGCATCGCGGGACTTTGCGAAAATAATCACCAATAACGTCGTCACGCGTTAATTTGCGTCAGAGAAAATCGCGAGAAGGCGGCATCGCTTAGCTCGGCGAACAAATAAACGGACATTGTATCGAACAGGAAAATAATCACGACTGAGTGCTTTATAAAGTTGCATCACGACACATGCATCACGACACACACATACATCGGACAATCAATCTTAATGATAAAAGAAATTTTGAAGTGTCAGATTTTTCTCAAAATTGAAAAAAAAAGATTCTTAAAACATCATAAAAATGGTTATAAAAATGTTATAAAATGTAAAAATTTGATTTATAAATATTTTTCAAAAATTTCTAAGATAAATAAGTATTTGAACAAATTCCAAAATTTCGCCGTAATATTTCAGAAATAAAAAGTTTGAATAAAAACTCTCGTCGAAATATTTGAACGGCAAAAAAAAAGCAAATGCATTCGTTTCGCGAAATGTCAGTCGTTTTCTCGTAGAGTTACTTTCATCGCATGTACGATCTGATAGGTTTATCGAGATCTGGCAACTACTGTTACAATATACTGTTATAATATTCATACTACACGTATTCCATTAGCCTACCTCATTATTGATGTCAATTATTGTGTCCAATAACTCATGCGCTGTTCAACTGCGACCTGGATAGCATAGGAATGATTTACAACTCGAATGCTGAGAGAGAATCCAAGATAAACGTGACTGTAGATTAATCGACTCGATTTTTGCATTCAATGTGTATATAAATTATAAGCTTTTCTATCCGTTCAATGGTTAATGAAGATAAAATCTCTAGGAGCAAAATAAAATCTTTGTTCGGCCATAATTATATCTCATTTATCTTTTATTATCCTATTCTTTATAACTAAAATATACTAAATACACATCTCTGCCTTTATATTTTTATTTAAATATTTTTAAAATGCTAAAAGGAAATGAAAAAAGAGGAAAGAAAAGCTGCTTAATTTAAAATGTTCCCAAAAATATGTATAAAATTATAAATCAGTATTTTTCGATTTCAAAAGCCTAATAAGAATTAACAGTAAATTAAAATGATGTTAAATCGTGGATTTTGAACTTGTAAAGATTTCACATCACGACCTCAATTCCCTTTATGACGCCGCAGACGCCGCTGTTGACGAAACGCTTTTGTAAGCGCGCCAGAAACACCGTTTTTCCGTGATTATTTGGATTCTGGCGGATGACGTTTCTGCGTGAAGAGCACTACGTAAACACTCCTGTAAAGTGCTGCTTTAATGCTACGCGCAAATCCACTTCAAGGAGGGATAGGCAATCAAACGAGCCGGAAGAGAAAAAGGCGCGTTAATGATAAATTGATCGAAGTCTTGGGAAAAAAACCATCGTAAGATGGTACTGTGCTTTCAAAACATATTACAAGAAAAACGAGAGATACTTTGAAATAATGTCAATTTGATTTGTTACTTCTTCCAACAAAAAATTAATATAAAGACAAATAATAATCTATCCTTTTAAATTTTATCACGATTCTCTTTATTTGTTTAATTTAATGTTAATGGAAAATGTATTAATTTTATTGCATAATACCTCGAAGATTATGGCTGTAATCATCTGGCTATTGTCCCCGATTCATCTTTTCTGTTCATTAAAGATTCGAAAGCAGAGAGACGCTTGACACGGGCTCGAGTTTGACTGGCAGCGAGTGCAATCTCGAGTTTCCCTGTGACATTGTACAAACAGAATGATGAAACGCCAGACTGATGCCAAGAGCATCTTTATTCTTTGATTATTTCGAGCCTGGCATGCTCGAAAGATCGAACGCAATCGAGTCTTAAACTCTTCCGAGAACCCCCGACTGTCATGTCACAAGAAACGCTCTCGATCTTTATATTTAACTGTTATTACACACGTTATTACAAAAACTTATTATACATTATTATACATTATTACGTTATTATACATTATTTTTTTTTAGTTAACGCAATAGTACAGATTATGGATTGTATTCATCATTTACGTATTTATTTTTAAATCCATAATCATGATAATTATATGTAAAATATATATGTTTCACAATCAGTATTTTAAATAATTTTTCCTAATTTCTATTAACATAACTTTATTGCATAATTAAAAATAAGCAGCCTCTTGATTTATTTATTGATTTTATTTACTTATTGATTTTAATTATTGATTTTAATTATTTATTTATTGATTTTAATGTTATAACTTATCGTTTCTATTTTTATTTGCTTTGCTTTGCTTTGCTTCTATTCATGCAAGAGAGATGTAAATTTACAAGCATATGGCTCCGTTTGTTTCGTAATGCACTGACGTCTTCTCAATAAGGCCACAGACGTGCAATTTCCATGTCCTGGCACTAGGTAAGAAATACATATACCAAGTATACATATACCGGAAACTTCAACGTCCGAATCAACGCGACCCACGTGTCCCTTAAGTTTTATGTAACTTAAGTGAGAGGAAGAGAGAAGAGAACTAAAAAAAAGTTATATTGTATCTTATTGAAGAAGAAATATACAAACTAACAGTTGTTATTAAAGATAAATTTGCATTATAATTTAGATATTAAATTATTTTCTTATATACTTTTAATATTGTATTAAAAAATTCTGTTTTTGTAATTTACGATATATTTTAAATATTAGTACTTAAAAATACAATGCAAAATAATTTTCAAAGACATTGACTTGATAGATAAAATAGTGAAAGAAGAATCTAGTCCGAGCCTGACACTTTAAATAGACGAACCGTCTTTCCTCGCCGTGGGACGACGTCTATTTTAGGATCACTTTGATTCTCGAAATAAAATTCGTGATTCACGCCTCTGTGTTTCATGTGAATGTGTTGCCAACAAATACAATATGGCAATTAAATTGCGATTTCTCTCATTGTACAAGAAAATTCAATTTTTTAAAATAATATTGCGAAAATATTATACAAGTGTAATTTTATAATAGTTTCAGAATTTTATAATATAACTGTATAATATAAATTTATAATTTTAAATCTAGTTTTGCATTTTTAATAATTATAATTTTTAATAAAAAATTTACAATTCTAAAATATATTATAATTTTATTATTGCAATAAGAGAGTATCGTTTTATTACATAAATGAGAAGTAAGACAGTAGCAACGATATCATTAGGTAGAATAAATATCAACGAAACATCAATTAAGCCTGATAATAAATCAAAGTCGATTATGTGACGGCATAATTATCGAACATTATCGACGTGTCAGACGGAAAGAAATCGTTATCGATCGCGAATAAATTAATGCCAATACGAATATCGATGAGAAACGAGATCATCCAGGAGCAGGATCTCGCTTCGAGACACGACTGCAATCGAATTTATTATTTATTTATTAAATCGACCGACTTGTAAATTTCTTATGCGAAAAAAAAAGAAACGGAGAAACAAGACAGAATGAAATCGCACGCCATCACGCACATTTGTATCAATACGCACTTGTGCGCGAGTCGTAGCAACATCATTTGAATAGTCGTTATCAAGTGCGAGCTGAGAAATCAAAATCCCCCTTTGCACAGATAATTTTTAAATGTATTAATTTTCCAATCAACTTTGCGAACATTTTTACAAATAACGGACATGAATGAATAAATAGATAAACAAAACAGGAGTCTTTTAATTAAGAGAAAGAGAGAAATTGTGCAATTATATTAAATAATCCTTTATTAGAACTTTCTATTAAAATTATAATTTAAATAAATAGTTTAAATAAATAATTTAAATAAATACCATAAATTCAATACATGCGTTTCATTAATTTAGATTACTCGCCATTAAAATTGTAAAAATATTTTGTGTAAAAATATAATTTTATTACGATTGGCAAATTGATAATATAATTGCCACGTATAAATAAAGTATATCAAAGCCTCTTTATTGATAAATAAAGAAGATTTTATTGATAATTCCTTTCAAAGATTTGCTTTTTATTTTACTTTAAGTAAAAATTATTTTTTCAGAAAGCAGTTGTTTTCAAAACAAAAAAATTAAAAAAATGTATATTTCTGAAATAAAATTGTGACAAAAGATATTTTCTGGTAAGATATATTTTTTTTTAGTTAAGCTATTCTCTCAGGCAATTTGAAATTTTGTCCATTCTTGAAGAAAACGAAAAAGGGGATGTGGGCCGACGGGAAATCCAAGGATTGCCGGGCTTGGATTTACAACCGGTCGGCTGCGATCACTTTAAATCACGTCCGGTCGCCCACGCGAGAGCGAGCGAGCGTGTAACATGCGCGCGAGAGTGAAACGAAACGGGCGAACACGATTTCATTCATGCGCGACCCAATTAAATTTCATTCAACGATCGGCACGAGCCTTCTCGACGGTACGTTATTATACCGGTCCGCCTTTCTCTCGATTTGCCTGTCTGTCCTGTAAAACCCGCACTGCGAGTCGACATGGTAATTCTCCGAACACGTTGCATCGAAAAAATATCAATTCTGCACCGGAAAGGTCGCCGTTAACTTAATAACGCTATTAAAACTGATATTATCTTAAGGCGTAAAAAATTACTAAGAAAAGTTTTATTTCTATCAATGATATATGTCTCGAGAAGTCAATTTAATATTATTAAAATTAAAATATGAATATTATTAAAAATTGGCAAAATCTTAAAATCAGATTTTCCTAAAGATTATAATATATTAAAGATTGCAAGCACTTTTTATAATATTTATAATATAAAGCTTCTAAGTAATGCGATACAAAATTGGAGAGACAAATTTAAAAAAATTATTTCAATCAAATTTAAAAAATTAAATAATTATTAACATGAAAAAATTAATCAGAAAATTAATTTTTTCAGAATGAATATTCAAAGTTTTTAAGAATCATTTTTATTTGTCTATCCGTTAATCCGACGTGTCTGTCCGTTGTCGGTGCAACATCTGCAGAATAAACTGCTGGATCGATTTTTGCGTCTAGTCAAACTTGATCTGTCTCGACGAGGACGATAAAATGTAGACAGATCTTAATATCGCGAGTCGCGTTACCAAATAAACATTTTATGCTGATAATGCAACAATATTCGAGACCGCAATGCAAATAGCAGGCCAAATATTATTTATAGACATCACGATAATGCATGATTATTATGCATGCAGATCTAAATTATCTATTAATTATCTTAGAACGTTTGAATTATGTAACGATACAGCTGAGTAATAAATAGCAACAGCTCCTTTTTTATCAGTTCAGTTTTATTCGATTACTTCAAATTTTTTCTATGTTATCATGAAACTACTTATAGATATCAAGTTTATCTGATGTAGAAATTCAACGGAGCAAGTCAATAAATAGCTATCTTTCCTAGTTTTTTCCCTCGTTGTTATCTTAAATAATATTTATAATATAATAATAATTATAACATTTTTATATATAATATAATATTACTATTATTTATATTTAATATATAATATTAAATATAATATAAAAAATATAATATTAATATAATATTTAATTATAAAAATATAATATTAATATAATATAATATTTAATTTAATATAATATTACTAGAGAATTCAATATCAATAATATAACATATTTAACAATTTCTACTAATTATTCGAAAAAATGCATTTTAAGTAAAAAATACTTTTTATTACATAATTATATAATTTTTTGATAATTATAATTCAATATTAATAATAATAATTATAAATAATAATTAATAAACCATGCAATAAAATACTTAATTAAAACATAAATATTTTAATTTTTTTACTGATAGACATACTTTAATATTCTTCTACAAGAATTTTGCGTATTTATACGATACAATATATATCTTGATATATTAATATTTAATATTTAAGATGAATATTTAATATCCGTGTGTAAATAACAATGGCAATTACGAACGCCCTTTGAGATTATGGGGAGAAAAGCGGATTGCAAAACTGGGAATCGATGATCAAAGAGAATGCAAAGCGTAGCTAATCTTAATCGCCAATAATTATGATGATAATTACGTTTGCACACGAGTTGATCGATTCTTAGTTATCTGCTGGCTACTCTCACTTGAGTGATCAAACAGCCATTGTATGTAATCGCAACACCTCAACGGGAATCAATATTCCTGTGATTTGCATAAACTATCACGGCCGCGTTCTCTTCGAAAAAAAAAAAAATATACACATCCCAAGCATTTAAAATAATTACTCACGTATATTTTTTCCATCGACTCCGCAATTTGTCGTTATTAAATATTTCTCTCTCCAGTTTTCCTGCTCAATCTCGCGCAAATTGATCGAACATATAGAAACTCAAGCTCCTCAGGATGATTAATCTTCGTTACAAGAAAATGCTGCTAAATTCCATTGCAACATTGAAGACAATTAGAGACTCGGCTTCGTGCACTGTTACATAATTGTAATGTCGGGATGTAGCAGTCTGATTTATCTATCATTAATAATAATCATTGTAATAACAAACCGCGATCTAACAAATGGAAAATGCTGACATTCCACGGTTCAACAGTATCGCGTGAATTTAATAGCGTACACGTTTAAAAATACTATGTTAATCGTACAATTAAATATCAAGCAATAAAAAGCAAGACTTAGAAATATTTTTTAAAATAATTTCATAACAAATTTAATTTATAAATCAATATTATCTAAAGAGAGAGATATTATTAAAATAAATTTACAAATTTTTTCATTGACATTTTCATTTTACTTTGTAATCGCATAAACATCTTAAGCAAATATTAATTATTAAAACAAACGCCGATCCTATCGCTGGGAAAAATTTCAATATCTAATACGTGCGCTAAATGAAAGTTTAGATAAAAGTTTATCTGATCGAATGTTGCGACATTCAATCATTGCGTTGCATTAATACTTGTCAGTGCCTTTTAAATCTCACTTCTCATTAATATAATTTTAGACCTCGCGTTAAAAACAACGCGCAATTAATATAATATAAATTAATATAATATAAATTAATATAATATATCGGTAATGATGGAGGGGGATTATTATTCGAATCAAAATTCCATATACGAGATCTCTTTGATCCTTCTTGTAATTGTGAGACACATTCCTTGATCGAAATACCTGTCTTTCATCGTCTTATTACGTCTTATACATCTTTTACGACTTATGCATTACGTCGACATTAACAAGGTCAGGAGCTTCGTGACTTTAAGATAGATCATAATCCATCGCGTATTGGGTTAAAGGTCGAATTATTAATCGGTTTTCCCTCCATCGATTTATCATAGATAGCATGGCAGACTACTTATCAACGATTATATCAGTTGGTGTTTACAAGCGCTACCAAGATAATTTCACTTTTCCTTTATGCGATTTATGAAAAGGAATTTGACGTTGATTAATAGTCTTATTATACTATGTATTGAAAATATTATGCCATAGATTTTCAGCATTTTTAACATATCATAGTTATATACAAGCTAAATATTTATATGTAATCAAGAACATGTGTACTACTTGATGACAGATTTATTACATTTATTTATTACACGAATTTATTACACTTTTCCAAAAATGTATTGTTTATTTAAATTTTTTACATGTTACTAATTTCTATCAATTACCAATTACTAATTAAAAAATTCGAAGGCAGCTTAGAAAGTAGTTTATTTAAAAAATCCCAATACTTTAAAATAAAAATATTCAATTGCCTAGTTATCTTAGTCTCTTAAAGTAAGATTTATGAAATCTAAAGTCTATTTAAATAAAATCATTCATCAACCGGTGGCTATAACTCGCTACTTTTCCAAACACTTTTCCAAAAATTTATTGTTTATTTAAATTTTTTACATGTTACTAATATCTATCAGTTATCAATTATTAATTAAAAAATTCGAAGGCAGCTAGAAAGTAGTTTATTTAAAAAATCTCAATACTTTAATATAAAAATATCCAACTGCCAAGTTATCTTAGTCTCTTAAAGTAAGATTTATGAAATCTAAAGTCTATTTAAATAAAATCATTCATCAGCCGGTGGCTGTAACTCGCCACTTTGACGGCAAAACTTATTTAATAATCGCGCGTTCATAAAATGACATGCACGACGCTCGTAAGGAGTGATCAGAGGAAAATTGTCATTAGTGTTTAGACATCGTGTTTCCATCCCGAATCTCATAAATAATTCAAAACGCCGCGGGCGCAATCTTTATTAGTTTCGCATGAAAAACAGGCGGAAAAATAATAACGATGAAAATATCGGCCAAGGCCGACGTCGCTACCTGGCGTGGGCGGCATATTTGCAACGTTAAATGCGCGTTAATGACGCATCGCCGGCGGCTGCCGATTTTTTTTTGAGGAATTACCGTCGCCAGCCGATCTGCGTAATGTCGGATATCGTCCCGGATAAATTGCGATTCGTGATATCAGCGTTATCGCGATGCATCTCGCGAATCGATTGCATCTTCAATGTCGAATATCTCGCGCCTTCAGAGGAGTATATCTATGAATCCATCCGAAATAGACGAAAAACAAAGAAGATAATTTGTCAGCAACGTTTGCTTCGATATCACACATTAAATAATAAATATTGCTTGCAATGATTACAATAAATTTATATGAATTCATTATAATAAAAATATCATAGTACGAAATTATATGAAATACTGTCGATTTCGATTTAAAAGCAATTTAAAATATCAGATGAATGAAATATATTCGGTTAATAAATATTTAAATGTTACAATTTAATAGTTTCAAAAATTTAAATAATTAAAATATTCAAAGCACGAAAGAATTATTTATTTATTTGGATTGTTTGTGTAACATGATTAAATAAATGTTTAACGACTTTAAATAAATATTTTCCTATCTCGAAAGTATTAATTAATATTATAAAATGTTATAAATATATTTCAAGTTTATTTTAACAAAAAATTCTTCCTGAATTAAACAAAAAAAAAATAAGTTTTTCTTTCATTGTTCTAGCAAAAATATTGCATCAAATTTTGAATGACAAATGACAAAATTTAATCTAAAGATTTTTCTTTCGAAAATCTGATCGCGATACAAATAAAACTAATATTACATCACAAAATTTCCATCGTTCGTAATATGAATTTATCAATCATGTTTACAAAAAAATCAGTCATGTTTATACGAAACTCGTTCAATTGTTATCGGCAATCTGCGATGTGGGCGAGTCATTATCATGCAGAGTGCAAATTGACCAATGTTAATGATTACTGTCGGTATTATTTTTGAAAACACAAACACTATTCACGTGTCGATCTGTGTATTACATGCCGCTTCATTAAATATTCCAAGGAGAACTAATGACATCGCAAACACGTATTTAGCGCTAATTCACAATTTTCTTGAATTATAACATACAGATGTTTTTTTTCTCTCTTTTTCTCTTTCTCTTGGGTCATTCCAATTTAGTCTTGTGTGGCAAGTCGATTGCATTTATTACAATCGTGATTAATATTTTGCAATTCATTTGATAAATTCAAGAATGTTTAATTACATATTAATCGGTCGAGATTTTGCGTTGTAAAATTCTCGAGAAATATATTAAATGTAGAAAATATAAATATATTATTAAATAAATAATTATTAAATAAATATATTAAATTAAAAAAATTTGTACATTTAATATACAAACTGATAATAGTATTTTTTTTATCAATTCAATATAAAGAATATTTTCAAAAATACAATAAATTGAATTATAAAATTTTATTGTTAGTATTATAGATTAATCTTTTCGCAATTTTGAACGGATGATTTGCATGATTCTTACGTAGAAACAATATCATTAATAATAATTGTCTCGCAAGTACTGACCATGACTTGACATAGCAATGTTCAGTCTTTACGCATTTATAGTCGCCAATTGCAAACTAGATAATTGAGTCGTAAAAAGATTAGTCGAGCTTCGTCGTCGAATATAATAGCAATATAATCGTAGACGAGTGTGGAAAAATATCCGGTGGTTTTTACGGTGATTTAATAATTGACAATGTTAAAAGAACGTCTGCAAAACCGGAAGCAAATGGAATTGACACTTTGATGGAATTGACGCACGTTATCAAGATCGTTTCGTCTGGGATTTCCCCAAACATCTCGTCGATATTTGTGCGACGCAAGTCGACTTATTGTCAATCGAAATGTAATCTTTAGACTTTTGATAAGCCCATCCTTTATTTGCATCATAATTATCGCGCAAACGCGAAAAGTCTTTAAATAGAAACGAAATGGTGAAAATAAATCTGTCGAAACTCATTCTATAAATTAATGCATATCACATCTTTTACGTATGTTAATTTTGGGAATTTAAATAAAATAATATCGGCATGTTAACAAAAAATTAAAATGTTAAAAAATTTAAAAATTAAAATTACAAATAAAGTGACTAATTTCATAATCGACAATATTATTAATGCAATTTTAAGTGTTGCTATTTTTGTCTCGATGAAGAATAATCTTACTTTTTGATGGAACTTTAAAAATATTATATAATGCTAGATAAAAAGCTTTATAAAATGCTATCATTTAAATAAAAATTTCGCGAATTAACGCGCGCGTGATTTATTCATAAATCGAGACGCCTGTCAATAATGCAAAATAAAAATATTTTATCTCACGCACGAATGACGCCGATAAGTCTCCTGCGAAGGTGAAAGGGAATTGCGTGTTTAAAGCTTATAGGGAAAAGAACCGGTTCCCTTGCGTTTGCAACGCACTGTTTGTTGCATCGAAAATGCTCTTATTCAAGTATTCTCGAAGAGGGATTAACTCGATTCGAGATTATTAAAATAATCGTACAAATAACAAGTACAAATAACAAGTCTAATATCATTTCAGGACGACGAATACGAATTAGAGATGAATGAATGAATAACAAAGTGAATAAACTATGTATTTGTAATATAACTGTTATATATCGACATACCAAGCGATTCCTGTAATTCAGGGGAGCATGATGTCCGACGTTCCTTCGGAGCTGTTTGACAGCTCTCGGCGGTGCCGTGGTATGCATTGTCAGCTTTCTCTGGGATCCTCTCGATTATCGATCCATCACTACATCACTCGCGACGAACTGCGTACATTATTGTCCACCGTAAACACATTATATTTTGAAAATAAATGACAACTCGCGACGAAATAACGTCAGAGAGAACCGCGAAGAGAACAATATCATACAACACGTAGATCTCCTATCGTACGTCGTACGTGTATGTGTATTCGTTTCGAGTCGCGAGCGCGAATGGAAGATCGAATACCGAATAAATCCCAATAAAAACAATAGCGACGCGGAATTCGGCGGCTCGATAAACAACGCGCGCGCGTCTCTTGCGTCGCGTGTTACGTCACTTACTCTCAAAGGTCACCGGCTCGCTCACCCACGTGCCGCTGACACAACGAGTCTCATCTCCCGCGCGCGTGACAGGCGCGACGCGTCGCTCACTTCACGTCGGTCCGCCGCCGCGGACGTACCGCGGACCTTCCGCGGCGATGTTCACGCGGTAGCAGCCTGGAAAACCTTCGCGCGGAAAATGCTCGCTTTCCTCAGCCTGGAAAACCTTCGCGCGGAAGATGTTCGCTTTCCTCTCGACGCGCCGAAGGATCCCTCGCGTCGATCGGCGATAATTCGGAGAAATGCGTATAATTTGCACGCGCGACTCGGAGGAACGCGCGAACTCGTCGTCTCGATCTGGCCGCCGGCACCGCACTGAAGTTCGCCTTCGCTCTCGCGGGGTTCACTTTCGACGTGTCTCGAGGCGCCCGCTCGACGACGAGCGTCGCCTACGTCGGCACCGACGCGATCGGCATAAGAATGCGAATTAGACGAGGCGTGCGACGTGTTTGGGAAATCGGGGAGTGTTATTCCGATTCCGAACCCGTCGAGTAGTCTCGCGGCACTTCAAAACTCGTAGAGACGTCATCGCGCGTCTATTCGAATAAAAAAAGAAAATACAGCGGCGCCATCTATTGCACTTTGCACTTAACGACGCTTTATCTTTTGCGTAGATTATTTATTCTTTTCTTTCTGCGTTATTATGTCTATATTATTTAAAATAAAGAAGAGAAAGATAAAGGTGGAAGGTACAGCTCGAAAGGATAGATTTTCCTACACGGGTGTCGCGAAAAAATGCATGCAAATAAAAAGAAATTAAATACGCGAAGAATTAATAAGTGGAAAGGTTACGCGAAGATTGAACGCAATGATAGTAACATTCGACACAATAATTGTTTCGTCAAATAATATAAATTCGGTACAAACATATACACAACATACAATGCTAATTAATACAGTAATTTACTCACGGCTGTATCATTCTAATTCGATTCGTGTAAGAGGTCGCACTAACTAATACACTATCGGGAACTTCAAGATTGCGTTCGAAAATCTATTCGTTAAAATAGAGCATTCGACTGACCAATCAGAGTCAAAAAAATTCTTCGTCTTGATTGGTCAGTCGAACCTTGCCTTCAACGTGAGTACATTTTCGAACACATTTAGGGTGCTGCCATCTGACGCTCGAATTTCGAATCATTCGCGACTATCGCTCTCCCTCGTCGCGAAAAGTACGAATAAAATAGCATTTAGCGTCTGTAATTAATCGCTAATTAGTGTACAAATTAGTGTGCAATATTCGATCGTGATCGCGTGAGCTAACTCTGCGAGAAATTAACTTCGTCGCCCGCGAATTTCGCGCAATTTGTACTCTCTGAAAGCGTGTGACGTCACAGGTTCAAATCGAGTCGCCTGAAGTTTCGCGCGCGATTTTACGATGGCGATTCTCTCGGACCCTCTCGATGCGAATTTCCAGATTTCTCAGTGATCTTAATCATATTCGAAGCAGGTGAGTATGTGTTTTCGATCTTAATATGTCTTATTAAAGTATCCTTAAGTAAACAATGTTCGATTTTCCCAAATCGCATGTCGAACTACGAGAATCCGTGCATTGGATATTATGGCGGTTAGGGGGGGAGGGGAGTATTAAATTCTGATTTCATATTCGATTCTTGGAAATTATCTGAAATTCTACAAAATGTGAAAAATTAATTGTTATCATTGAAGTATAAAAAGGACGCGGTCGCGAGAACACAATGTTTACAATCGCGAGTATACAAAAAACGCTCTTGTGTTGCCTCCCAGGTTCATGGAATCCGTTCGAGCCGAGCTAATTCTCCGAATCGCGTCGAATCGATGATACTTGGTATTCGGTATCGGTATTTTTATCTATCGGGATTCGGCGACTCTTTTTGATGTTTCGGTTATCGGAGATTATTGTACGCGACGACAACTCGGGAGTTTGACATTTCAATGACGTCAAAATTCGGTCGACGATTTTTCAAAAACGTGACAATATAATTTCGCGGTTTCCGAGTTGCAAATGTCAAAGTTCGACGATTGACGCACTTCATTATCATGAATGAATAAAATATAAATTAAAAAAATAATGAAAGATGTAAGTTTAATATCATGTGTGAAACTAAAAGTATAATAATGTGTGTAGTGTGCGATCCTTGGACATCGACGAGAGACAACCGAAAAAAGATATACATCGAGGGATAAAAATATATCTGGAATAATGTCGCAAAATGTGTGGAAACTCTCCAGTGGTTCCCAACGCAGAGACTGGTTTACACAAGAAATGGACCAGAGCATTTCAGGAATTATTCGATAAACATCCCTAAGGATCTAAGGATATCCGGAGAAAGAGAGAATCAAAATGTGAGTACAATTATTTGTCTCATTGATAAAAAAATATAAAAATTTATATATAATAAATAATAAGTAATTAATATTGTAAAAAGCACGATTTTTGTTACTTAATACTTATATTATTTAATTTTCTCTTAATATTTATTATATATTATTCAATATTTATTCTTTAATATTTTTTAATATTTATATATACATTAAAATATTAAATATATATTTATTTTAAATATATAAAAATTTGCGGAATATTATATTTTATTACATATATTTATTATCAAATTCTGCAATATTAAAAAAAAAAAAACGATCGATTAGAAGAAAATTTACAGATATTTAAGGTGAAATTATTAAATATCAGTTATATTATTTAATATACCTGATTCTGAGTTTTATTTCCTTGTCAATAGTATATATAATTGTTTACAATTGAGAATAAAATGCACGAATTACGCTAGCAAGTAAAAAAATTGGAAAATAATATTTTTGAAAAATAAATTTCAAATTTTTTTAAATTTATATCATTTACAATATTTTCTAATATTAAAAAATATTAAATAATATAAATAATTTTATTAAATTAATATAAATATTAAGTAATCCTACATGTGTTTTATATTAAATGCAAGACATATGAATATACAGATCTTCGTCTGCAAGTTATACAAATGTAGATACTATAAAACCCTGGGTAAGACATTAGATTCCTGACGAAGGACTTCGTTCCTTCGACCATATTCCCACGCGTACCTGTTTCTTTTTTTCTCTCTTGTCTTGTTTCCCAACAAATTAGATCTCCCGTTTCGATCGGGTCGCGATTTATACCACGCGCGTAGTTATTTCGCCTGGTTAATCGATTCAAGATTGCCAATCGTAATTTGCAATGCGTCGTCTGCGCTAATTTCCCGCGTCGTTTTCCTTTGATCCTTCACGCTGCGTGCGCAGAATTAAATCCCATCTACAGAATATAAAATACGCGCATCGATTCAATGTAATTCGTTTGAGAATTTTTCTCGGTCAATCTTTAAATGAAATTTGATACGCATAATCGAAAACAACAATTTATATGTCTATTTTTGAGACAAAATTACTCGTTTTTTGCAAGACTTTTATTATTCTTTCTATTTTTTTTATGTTATTCGCTCGCGAAATTATATTATAATTATGTAAATAAATTAAATGAAATATATTAAATATATAAAAATATAATAAAATGAAAGATATTAATAATAAATAAAATTAAGGAATTTAATAATAAATAAAATTAGATATAAATTAAGGATATTTAATAACAAATAAAATTAAGTGGAATAAAAATTAATAAAATTAAAACTATTTTTTCCGATATAAACAAAATTGTTTAAACAATAAAATTAATAATATAATAATATGATATAATTAATAATATGATAATATAATATGATATTTTAAATTTTATGTACAATATATAAAAACTACGAATTTTTAAGTACGATATAATTGATTATTTAAACATTTAATTGATTATTTAATTGAATAATATTTACGACGTTACACTCGATCGATTCCAATGTCAATGCCTTTGTTCAATGGATACCGCCTTGATTATTTTTAGACGCGATATCTGGGGTCGAGGAAGTCGTTCCATCTCCGATCTTTCTCATCGCAACGAAGTTGCATTCCGTGCGATCGTTATCGTCCCATGCGTCGACTTTCGCGGAAAATGCGTCGCTTTAGTGCCGCTATTAAGTTAGGTATTCTCTCAATATTCGCAAATAATAACGTGCATCGTGTATCGTCTGGATATACGACGACGAGTTAACCCGTGTTCCATCCGCGAGAATTGCACGCTGCATATCAAGCACGACCGGGAATTCAAGGCGCACCGAGCGAGGATAATAATGGGATGATTTATTGCTGCGGGTTCCGAGATGCCGAGTCTTGTGCTCGAGCAAGGAAACTTAACAATAGATACAGAAGAATTGCATAAAAATACGATCAACAAAGACCGATAGAAAAAAAAATGAAAAATTCTTGTCATAATTTTAAATCCTTTACAAAGTACAAACAAGCGACACTAGAATATTTTAAGGTATATTTGAAGATTATTTCAAAATTAAATTAAAAATCGTGTTCGAATATCTCACAAAGAAACCTGAATTGAAAAATTCTGATTTTCATAAATGAATTTTATAAGTAAAGGGGGAAGAAATAAATAAATAAGTAAATAAATAATAAATAAGTAAATAAATAATTTAGAAACTTTTAATTACTATCTTCAAGAACGATTCGAGAACTACTTTTGCTTATTTTCAAAACTATCCGAGATATTAAAAAATATTTTATACAAAAGTTTCATTTAATAAGAATATCTTTATTTAATCACATTAATAAAATAATTTTTTTCATAAATTATTTTTTGAAAAATTTCTAAATTTATCTATTTACTCTTTTCACATGTATATAAAATTTCATCGAAATCATCAGGATTTTTTCGCGAAAGTCTCTTGTCAATAAAATGTCGAATTAAAAATGATAAAAAAAAGTCACACTTTCTCGCAATTTTTTCATCTTGTCAGCCGGTGGTCTTCGCGCTTTCACCTTATTACGGGACCAATATTACGGGTGTTAAGATCCCGACCGAAATTAACCGCAAATTGCGCGCGAGGCGCGATATTCGTCAATTGCCAATTACCATAAAAGGGCGCTTTATGATCAACGCATCGGCGAGTTGAAAATTGCCAATGTTAACTAACGATTGACTGACAATACCATCGTAATTCCATGGAACTAGTGCTATTGCGATAAGTGTGAGATAATGATTACAAATGCACACGTTTCGTTGTACATTTACATTCAAAGAACAATGTATTTCAACAGAAAGAAGCGTCTTGACCTAAACCACCTTTTTTCGAAAAAAGAAATGTCAATCCAATAGCTTGTCGAAAGATTCAATATTTAATTCATTTTTTTAAGAAAAATTTGAAAGTTGTAGAAATATGAATTTCTCCAATTTTAAGAATTTTATAAATATTTATTAAAAAATGTTCTATGAACTTTGCATGAATTTTATGAATGCTATGATATATTTATTGATTTTTGGGATTTATGGAAATTCTAATTTAAAAAGATTTTAAAAATTTCAGAAACTTTAAAAGTTTTCTCATTTTCTCTGCATGTTTTAGCATCATTTAAAAAATGAATTGATTAAATTAAGTATTGTGAATGTAACGTGAATTTCGTAGAACTCAAGGAGATTGAAAGCTATCGCAAAAACGAAGGATATCGTGAAGATAACACGTTTTCGATAAGCCATAAATATCATCCGCGTCATAAACGCATTACAGGCATGTAAACAAAAAGTGTCGTAACGGGATTATAAACGGGTTTTATCGTTGGACATTAAATTTCTCCGGTGTTATTAGCGGGTTAATGGAACAGTTGTTCAAAGTTAATTGCGTTACGGTGCGAGGGAAAAATTTCTAGAGAAAACCGTGGCTTTGATATACGATGGGTGATAAATTATCGCGCCTTTTTCTCGCTTTTTGTTTCATCTATCGTTCAGCAAAATGTCGCGAATAAAATACTATAAAAAGAAATGGAAACTTTGCAGATAGAATCTAAATTCTTTACATGTGTCAAGCTATATGAAATAATTTAAAATTATTAAACAATTTTAAATAATTTAAAAATTATCTAATAATTTAATATAAAAAAATAAAAAATTAATTTAAATAATTTAATAATTAAGCTAATTAAGATAGTTATAAATTTTATAAAGGGAAGATATTTAGTAAGAAGTATTTTTTTGCCGTAATTATTACAGAAGGAATTTATCCTTTTAATATAACCGAATGGCATTTTTATACGGATGGATCGTAATATCAGGGCTATAAATGCTAATAGCTGCAACCGGCGGCGATTTTAAACGTTCCGTAAATCAAGCAAGAGGATTTTAGAGGACGCGTTTTAGTTAACGACGCCTTTTTCAGGCAAAGACAAATCAATATACAACGGACGATTACTCGTTATTCTCGTCTCGAAGGCCGCGTGCCCGTTCCTCGCATCGCGCGCAACAGTTGCAAAATGCAACGATATTTATCGTAATGAAAGAAAGAGGAAACGTAGTCTCTTTCTCTCTCTCTCGGCTTGTATCCCGTTTCTCATGGGTGTCCGTTTTTCCAGGCTCTTTTCCAATGCGTCGTTTCTATTTAATGGAACGCGCGTTTTTGCTTCACACGCGCCTTGATAGATCTAACGACGCCGATCGATCGATTGCGCAATCGATCGCTATTAACTACGGGTGCCAACGGCGGATTCCTCTCTCTCTCTCTTTCTCGTCGTGAAAAAAAAGCAATAACGACTCGCGTACCAGTGACATTTATATAACATTCGTACTTCTCTCGCCTTTTTATGGATTCGTAAAAAAAAAAAACAGGAATCGTCCGATTGAAATAATCGTTAATTATTTAAAAAGCCATACGTTGCTTGAGATACTGGTTCTCATCATTTGGGGAATTTTGTGGAAATTATAAAAAAAATATAACTTGCAAAAAAATTGTACATGCATTTTATTTAAAAAATATTCGAGAAATATCAGTGTCTGTAATATGCGATGTTGAATTTATTTCCATTTAAAATCGGATCCATGCCATATATATAGACAACTTTTAAAATATCTCCGAGAAAGACAGCGTGCTGCCATCTTTCACGAGGACCGGGAAGCCCCGGCCTACGCTCGCGTTATCAATGATATCGATAGCAATACTGATAAACATTTATCCACGTACCTTCTTGTTGCGATACGCGCAGCAGGACGATCCGTTACCCATGATTCCGGCGATCGATCCCGAACAGCGATCTCGATCACCAAACTGTCAAACCACTGCGACTTCTCGTTCTGCACCGCTCGAGATATCGTTCGCATCCTCGTCGATCGCTTCCCTCCTCGCGAACCTTCTCCTCGTCATCCTGGTCGCGTTCGCGAAAACCTGTCCCGTGAAAGTCGCTCGTAAACGTCGTTTCTTTCGGCGCCGAAAATCCACTCTTTCTCGATCACGCCGCCATTTTATTCGTTTCGTAATTTTTCTTTCACAAAACTTTTTTCTTCTTCTCTTTCATGTCGCTTGTCGAAAATTCAGACTTGCACGGTTAAAACGGCGAAAGAACGGAATCGTTTTGACGTCTTCAATGGAATTTGCAATTAAGATTTTAATCGCGTGGCTAATTGATCGCTTACAACATTTTAATTAATATTCGCCTTAATTTGCCCCGCCTCGCCTTGCCTTGCCTCACTATTTATCTTAATATTCCGTACAATGCGTAATTTATTTATCTTATTTTTTCGAGAATGAATTATATGATGAAATTAAATTTAAATTACAATTGAATTAATGCGAGATTACTTTTGTCTGGAATTTTAATAAAATTATAAACAAGCAAAGAAATAAATATAGAATAAGAAATTATTAGAAAAGCAATTATAAATTCTGCACAATGCGTAATTACTTTTATTTTTTCCGAGAATCACGGATTAAATTATACAAAATTAAATTTGAATTACAATTGAATTAATGCGAGATTACTTTTGTTTGGAATTTTAATAAAATTATACACAAGCAAAGGAATAAATATAAAAATTATTAGAAATTATTAGAAATTATAGAAAAACATTGTCAAAGTTCTGTATTATATAAGGCTTCTTGTCTTGCATCACTATTTATTTTCTAATATTATGTACGATGTATAATTTACTCATCTTATTTTTTGCAAATCACAGATTGATAAAATTAAAATTTAATTAAAATTGAATGTGATGTGAGATTACATTTGTCTGGAATTTTAATAAAATTATAAATAAAGAGAGAAATAAATATAAGAAATTATTAGAAAAACATTATCAATTTTCTATTACATTTATACAAAAATTAATAAAGAAAAATAAAAATGTATAAAAGTATGCCAAGAATAAATTAGTTATATTCAATTATCAATCATTATATTATCAATTGTAATTAAATACGATTTTTAATATTGCTTTGATTATTTCTCAAATATTAATTTTAGGCCTAACTTTTTATAACAATCATTTGATATAATGTGCAAATAATTTTTAATATAATTAATGATTTACTAATATTGACGATCGCTAGGAAATTTTTCTTATATTAAAAATAGAATATGATGCGCGTTGCAAGCTTTTTTTAGATCACTCAAAGTCGCACTTGTTTGCGTTATTTGATTGGACGTCATTATTTATTTTTCGATACAACTTCGTGCACAAATACTTTATAAATAATAATTAATAATTTTCGACATATTTTACCGTCATTCATGTTTAAACACACGCGATTTATTTCTTTTACAAATTTTTTAAATTATTAAATTATTTTTTAAATTACGTCCAAAGTTATTTTTCTTTGTTTATTTCGAAAATTTAAATAATATTTTTATATTATGAATATCTTTTGAAAAAATTATTCTGAAGATTGGTCACAATACTTTTTTCTATTCCTTCATAACTTGCAAATTTTATAAAAATATTTATCTATTTTTTATATAAATAAAAACCGTCCGAAAAAAATAATAAACGATCGAATGAGAATAATAGTATTCAATGATATTGTATCGCTAGTTTCCATTTCAAAATATTGTGCCCGAACGAAGAGATAAGAAAACATAGCAATCCGAGAACTATAAAGTCGATTTTAAATATATATTTAATTCGCTTGCGAACTTTATTTATCATTCACTAATTTAAATAATAAATATTAAAACATCTTAACATAAAATGTAAATTATATTCAATACAGGAAATAACGCACAAATGTGCTTTTGTCCGCGACCATTCATTTTTACTTCGCTATTTAGATAAACATTATTTTTTGCAAACATTTTAGTATCAATTCTCTTTAATTCTCCTTATAATATAACGTATATTAATAAAAATTCTGTATTAAAAAATGATTAATCGTATTATTCCGGTGTCTTTTACCCTTTTATAAATTAAATTCGTATCTGATTCCCACGTAGCTGTATCGGAAGAGCGGTCACGTTGTAATAAAGTGCGTAACGCGTAGGTGAAGCAACACGACTGGCAATTTCGGAGTAATCTCGCGTTTCTGCGTGCCTCGCGATAACGGACGCAGACGCGCGTCTACGCACGTGTCGCTGAACTTCGAAAAACTGCCGGCGAAAATCGCAGGAATGTCCTGGCTCGCACGCGCGCACCACGCGGACAGCGGGCCGAGGCCGACGCGGGCGCGCGCGCGCGCGCGCGCGCGAGCGAGCGAGCGCACGGTACCAATATCCATACTGGCGAGTCACCGCTTTATTTTCCACCGTTACATCACTGTCGTCGTCGGTAGCTCGGTAGCTTCGCTCCTCGGCGTCGACGGCAGCGTGTCCGACAGGCCGCCTCTTTATTGCTCTTGTCGGCGCGCAAAGACACTTGCGGCGAAACTGCAACTTCGCACCCGTAATCCGCATAGGATTTGCGGATCGCGATTCGATCGGTATGAAGTTTGAAATTGGAATAAAATTTCCACCTGCTAAACTTTCTCTCTTTCACTCTTCTTTTTCTCCGGATAAGCGGTGATTGATTGTCTCTGGTGATATTTAACATCGCTTCTATTTTTAGATGAATAGTATTTTTTTTTTAAGTAGTATTATATATCTGCGAGCTAAAAGATTTATATAATTGTACGTATATGCGTACAAAATATTTTGGATATAGCTTTCTAGCTTTTTGTGAATTGAAAAGTTAGCAATATTAACTTAAATTATTAATAAAAATAAAAATAAAAAGGCTCCTGTGTAAATAAAATTAAAAACAATCGGGCTTTAAGGAGCAAAATTATACGTTAAAGTTAAAAACAATCATTTAAATTATTAAATTTTATTAAATTTTTTATATAATATATATTAATATATATTTATATATCTTAATAAAAAAATAATTCTTTCCCTCTGTTATATATATTTATATTATTATATAATTATATTATATAATTATGAAAGAAGAATTTTATATTAAAATTGTGTTTTTGCATAAATTGATACGTATTTTTAAAATGACATATAACTTTTCAAGTGGCTTCTTGAGACTTTAGACTGTCTTAATTTATCAGAGTTAAATGTTGCAGACATATAACGAACCTGTTATTTAATGAAGTTCGCTAAAAAAGTTGTTTTCTCTTTTTTAAGCCCTAAAAAATGCAAGAATTTTTTGTAATATATAGAACTTCGAATTTCGTTTGACTTCATATATGTATAATATAAAATTATGAAAACGAAAAATTAATTGATATTATTGATGAAAATAAATTAAAATTGCACAAATACGCATTTTAATTTACATTTTTAACAGGCAACATTAATAGGCAATTTAATAGGTAACATCAAAACTTCTTTCAATTCGAAACTTCTCTCTTTATCTTGAATCAAGCTTTTCTGTTTTATAATAAAATACGATTCGCAGAATTGATTTCACATCAAATTTAAAATGCACGAATATTTTTCATTTGTGACATATTTTTTAAAAGTTTATCGAAAATATATTTCTAGCTTGTAATATTTTTAAATAAACTATAATAATTCTACGCGTGCAAGAACATAGAATAACTGTTAATATTTCTATAATTTGCGTTGATAATTTATTGTGATTGTTTTAGCGCCAAGTTATATAAATATATCGAGATTATTTATTATACTGATCGACACTGATTTTTTTGGAAAAAACGTAGCGAACACGACAGACATCAGAAAAGCGACGAATGTATCGCGCGATGCACTCGCTGCGCTACTGACGCCATTGCGCTCTGCGCTGCCACGCCGTCTCGTGCGCAGAGCACGTGTTGACAGTAGACGCATTGGCTTACGTCAGACGCAACGGAAATCGTTTTATCGATGCAAAAATCTTGATAAATGATAGTTTGGCAAATTGAAGATAATATTACATCATAAGTGAACTATTCGAAATACGAAAAACACTCAAAATTAAATCTGGCAAATTATTATTCGCGTCGTAAATATATGTGAACATTTAATAAATAAAAATTTGATTATATGTATGAAAAAGAAAAAAGAAAAATCTATTGAAAACAAAAAGCGTTAAATATTTTTTTAAAAAATATTAAAAATATTAAATAATTTAATTCTTTTAACTTCCGTAATTTAATAAATCGAATAAGTGTGTAAAATAATATGTTAGTATTCCTTTTATTAATATTAACGTGAAACATAGCATCTTTTTCGAGATCTTTGTTTTAATATGAAACTATGCATAAATATACATCGATTATTTGAGAAATATAGTTTCCTGAAAACGAGTACGAATTTGTTCTCTTCGTGTTTCGGAAAAAACAAATTATATATACTTAGCTGCCTACGTGTAATTTGCAACCCGCTTCTCCTTATCATTAATCAGCATTGCAAATAGTTCCATTAGACGTTATTAGTTAGTTCTCAGTTGTTACCCAGACACACGTGTACCTCCAAGTCGCGCGGCTTTAATCGACTCACTTACAATGTCCGATAGAACCGTGATTAGGATCTACCACAATTGTGCACGATATGGTAATTTATCGTTTATCTGTGCAAGGTGTCGATTTATCATTCATCTGTGTTCTGGAAAATTAAAAAATTATAATGACACGCGTATACGATGTCGTTTGAAAAATATTAATGTTTGACTCAGAGCATTCTTATTATTCCTTTATCTTGTTATCTCTTTAAGAGCATAAAATGAAAATACTTTATATATCTGTTATTGGATAAATAATTATCTTGGAGAAAATTAGTTTGAAAAAGTTATAATTTACATTCTAAGTGAATTTTATTATCCGCCATTCTTTTTTCAATTCATTGAAAATTTATAGAATTTTTAATTCTAATTTTTTTACATTTTTTTACATTTATAGAATTTTTAATTACTAATTTTTTACAGTTGCGATGATTTGCAAGCTTATTCACAAAATCTTGCATGTCAAATCTTAAAATAGCCTATTTAACAAACATAAACCCGAAAATAGGAAGGGAGAAGCAGTAAAGAAATGCATTATTTATCAAAACATGTATAACGATTTATTGAGGATCTATCCAAGCATGTTAAATTTCTTGAAATGCAGGTACCTACCTATATCTACTCGCTAGTGTTACATTAGACGCGCAATTTCACTCGAAAAAACCGACCGTACATACGCATACGGCCCGTGTCTAATTTAGAAGGAGAGCTGCGTTTTGTGTCTGGAGTCGCGTTTTTTTTTTTCTCTTTAATGATTCTCGCGCAGATCTATCTTCTTTTTTCGCCGGCACGATCGACGGCCTTGCGTAGAAATAGACGATAGCTAAAAAAAAATGACGATATTCGTCACCTCTGACGGCTCGCTATAATAACGATAATCTGTACATTAAGATCTACAAAAGTACTTAATCTTTCCTCTTGGTCGATCTCGTGGAAGGAAAGGAACAGTCTTCGTCGTGGCCTCTTTCGCGATCGTGAAATGAAAACGATACGTTTACACTGCACGATTTTCTCCAACGAGATCGTGTAACATCGATTCGTATGAAATATATTAGTGTCCGCTAATTTCTTTAACCAATTATCTAGTAATTTTGTCGATAAGCGATTTTATTATTTTTATTATTTATTTAGCGATCAAATATTGTTCGATTGATTATTCATTAATTGATTTATTATATTCATTAATCAGTGATTTGATTGCAATGTTGCCTTGATGTAATATATTTTGCAATCGATGCATTACATTATACAATCGTGTGGTGTAAACGTGCCATTATATAAGATTGGTCGCCGATCGCGATTGTGCCGGCCATCGCAATAAATCTGCGCGTTCGATCAGCTTATAATAGTTTTGATTGCCAGTCTTCGATACTTTGTGTGTTTCTTTTGTGTGGTCTTTCTTTCTTTGTCTCGTTGCTGTTTCTCGCATTTATCTCAAGGCCGAATACCGCGATTGCCGGATGTTCGATTAAATTCTCGTTCGCTCATTAAATTTTGTGATTAAATGGACATTTTTTCCAAAATCTATTTTTCATGAAAATATATTACAAATTACGCATTTTACTTAGATTAGATTGGAATCTTTAGCAAAATAATAAATATTTAACTTATTCTTAAATTTAGAAATAAAAAGAAATATATAAATTTAATTTTATAATTATATAATTAAAGTATGATTAGTTGCATCACAAATTTTAATATGAATAAATTTGTATATTACATATATATATGTGTAATTTAAACTTGTGAAATAAAGAAAGTATAACATATTTAATGTAAACAGATAATTTAGTCAAATGTTGAATATTTAAATAAAGTTGAAGCTATCTTGAATTTTATTTTTATAAAGATATTTTATTAATTTTATTTGTTTCTCTTAATTTAGTAAAAAAAATTTGACGATACAAATGATTACGAATGAATATTTTAACGAGAAATCGAGAATTAAGCCGCGCGATCCCTGGCATAATATCTCGAGTTATCTATTTTCTCGATTCAGAAAAAATTTATGCTTTGATTCACGTCATTCGCGACGCGACTCGCAAATAATTCGGCTCGACTCGCGATAATCGATAATCCAAAAAAGTGAGGTTCGGCTCTCTACAGCGATGCATGTGCATAAATCGAGAAATATTGATCGATCGATCGATCAATATTCAAGAAAAACTTGCTTTTCCGACGAATCAAATGACAAAAAGGGCAGTTCGCTTTACTTCGACTCAATTATTCTAATCACATCTGCTCAATAATGGGATTATCAGATAAATGCGCCATTTGATTCGTCGGAATCGGCTCACGAATTTGATATCTTTAGACGTGATCTCCTCCACAGAAGATTTACAGCTAGTACCAGAAGAAACGCATGCCTGGGACCGATTTCATTTTCGCGATCGACATCTGAATTAAATAATTATTAATAGAAATATTATTCACTGATATTCACTGATTGTGAAATTTTAAAAAGTTTTGGAAATTAGATGATTAAAATGCTCGATTAAATTTTTTTAAGAGGAGAAAAAGGAGCCAATATTCTAGATAAATAAATGAAATATAATGTGAGTAAATAAAATGTGATATATGAATAAATAAATATGATAAAATGTGATCAGCTCAATTTTTTAACGCAAATGTTAATGCAAATATTGAGAATATATTCTGAATTCTCAATTGAATTTTAAGTGGAATATATGAAAAAATATTATCATAAACCATTTTGATTACTAAATTTTTATATTTTACGTCCTCTAATGATTTATTAAAGTGTCTTTTTGTGAAGTGATTCTCTCTCTTAGACATTATTTATCCAAGATCGGAATTCTTTCGCGATTTTTGCACAATCAGTCCCTGACACGTAGTGCGTAAACACATCTATGACATGTGCACGACGAATTTTCGACATCCATCGCGATCGACGATCGAGACAGCGCATTCGTATTTTACGATGAAGAAAACGTTCTTTTGGAATCTTACTTCATGGTAGATATTGATTAAGAAAGAAATTATACAGCTGTAAATTAATCGGAACACCCGATTAATTATGTACAGTGAAAAATGCAATAAAATCTCGATCGCCGAAAGTGACATGTAAGATCTACTTAATTCTGAAAGACACGATTGATCTATGATTCGAGAGATCGATCTCAAGAGACTCGATAATATCGCGCAAAACAGGAATTTAAGAAATCTAATTATTAATATATTTTTCTGTACATTTTATTACATTGAATAATATAAATAAAAAGTATAGTTTTTATCATTCATTAATTCTTCAATTTGATTAAATTCATTGCTTGATTAATTCCTTGATTTTTTAAGAATAAAATATATAATTAAAATTACTATTATAATTTTATATAATTCTGATAATCTAATAATTTAGTAATAATATGAATTTTTTTCAAATAATGTGAAACAAAATACATCACTGTTATATTACTAGTTATAGAATGAATAATTTGTCAAAGGTAAAAGTACATTTCGAGAATCTCGAAATCGTTCGTCTCTCATCGGCTATACACCATTATACGGAGAAAAGACTGATACAAAATCTATGTCCAATCAGAACCGACACATACAGATAGAATAAACTGCATTTAGTCGTTAGTAATATAGCGATTAGCAGTGATTGGTTGCTTCTTTTCTTACGTTATGTAGAAGTAGAACTGTGATAGGCATCGACATTACATCTTTTTTTTTCACTTTGTTTCTCTTTACAATTTATCTCCTATTTACACAATGAGTACATTGCATCTTTGTTACGACTTAATGAGTCTTATATCACGTGTGTTACGATATAATCTACGGTATAATAATATCGTACGGCAAATATCTTGTGACGTCTTCGCTCGCGAAAGAAAGATACATTATCGTCAAATAATTTTTCGCGATATTATCAAACAATACTGTTTCTGCTACATTATTCGATCAAAATGCACAATACTTATAATACATCACTTTCTATGTTACAATATAATGTGCTGTGCATTATAGATTATAGAAAATACAAAGAAGATATATTTGGTCGCCAAATGTCAATTCTTATCAGAAAAATTTAGTATTACTATTTACTACTTTAAAAATTTATTTTTTTCTAAACAATTTTATTTGAAATAATTATCTAATTTTTCAAAGTTAATTATTTAAATTTTTTAATTAAATTATTTAATTTTTCAAAAATAATTATTTAAAGATAAATATCAAAATATAAATATAAATTTGTATTAAAAAAGTACAATAAAAGCTTGACACTACGTTTTGTTTTTCAAATTTAGATCGAAGAAAATTTTATATTTAGGCTAAAAATATAACAATTACGAAAAATAAATCCTTCTTTCGCTCTCTATTATTTCCAATTACATTAATTCGGATTAAAATTTCGCGACTTTCGTAAAAAATTTTTCGTCGAAGAACCGCTGCGTTTCTATAATATCTATTTTATTCCCCATATCTTTCCGATCGTTAATCATCGTTACAATATTATACAATGTCCATATATATATATATATATAATGGTGGAACTCTACTAATGTATATTAAATATAACAGCATCGCAATGAGAGTTGTACTGTTTGACGATAAGATGATAATAATAATAATAATCATCTCTTGCTTCTCTCTCGTCGGTGCTGTTTCGTGAATCGTCGAAAATACAAAAATTACACGGCGGAGATCAGCCTCTCTACATATCTATATAGATATATATTTGTTTATATATTATTTTTATCTCCCTTTCTTCTCTCTCTCTCTCTCTCTCGTTCTTCACATCTGCGGTACAATATATATATATGTATTATACACATGCTCCACTCTCTTATTGTTGCGCGAAATATTTTCTTCTTTTTAACATATTTTAACGTTATCAGAATCGCAGCGATTTTCGCGCGATTTCGCGAAAGTCACGAGGTCAGGTCCTCTTCGCGAGCGAGCGACGTTTCAGAATTCGCCTCAAGTCGATTAGAGGAAGGAGAAAAACGCCATTTAGTATATTATACATGAGTGTATAGATAGACTGCCATAATTAATCGCGTGTCACGACAAAATCGATTTTTTGCGATATACATCGTTGTCGGAAGGTAAAATATTTCCGTCAAATATCGACATAATTAATCGTTTTATAAACGGTGTAATTTAAACAGCATAAAGTAACACGAAATTTTCTTAGTGTAAAATTTCTACAGTGCTATTATTCACAGTTGTAATGTTTCAGAATTTGTAGAATATTCTGCGTAGGATCTTTAAATGGAAAATTACAATTAAATAGTTAATTTCTTGAAACTCGCTTAATTATCGGGCAGGCTTAATTATTCGTGCACATGTTGTTTGTATATGTCTGTGTGTTTGTGTGTATGTGAAATATGTAATAATGTGTAAGAAGGCATTGCCAGCAGCAGCTTTTCCTAAATTACGTTATTTTGGCCGTGAGTTTAGAGTGGTTCGGGCCCGAGTTGGCGCGAGTAAAATTAGTGAAAATGTGCGCCTGTTCCTAGGGGGGCCCTTGACATATTACGCACACATATCGACTAAATCGTAGAGGGACAAATTTCTACGTGTAATGATACAATAGCGTCTCGACACGTTGAGAAAGGAGAAACTCCGTTAGAGAGATGTACACATATGAGTATTACCCTTAAAGAGGATTAGATGTTGAAAAAGAGCTCGCGCACTCGTTTTTTACCGCTTTACATATACATTTACGAGTACACACTGTCAAAGATCGTCAATTCCTATTTACAAAGTCGCGCTAACTACACCGGTCTTAACCGTAAATAGTAATTAGACACACGAGTCCACCGAGAAATTCATTTATTTGTCCTTTAATCACGGATGCGAGAACCCACAAGATCCTGACCGTGATTAAGATGCTCTCGTCTCTACTCTAATATTAAATAATCAATTATTAATTTTATGATTACCGTGATCAGTTCGGTAATTAATTATTATATAAATAATTGATTTCCAGTATCAAGAGAATTTATAGTTGATTTATTTTTGTAATAGATAATTGTTAATTTCAAATTTATTCATTAGTAATTAATAAATTTAATAATTATATTTGATCTCGTATACCACATTGAGAAATTATCATTTTTAATTAATTCTTACATCTTTTTAATTTTGTTGTATTACTTTCTAAAATATTTGCACTAAAAAAATTATAATTTCCACATCACGTAAACCAGAATCATTATATAATTGATCGCATTATCTCGTATGCGCGAGTACGAGAGCATCGCAGACGAGAACTACATAGCTCTATTTATAGGACGTACGAAACACCAAGAACGAGAGACATACAGAAGATGAAATCGGAGGATCGATGATCAAAGATCGAGCGTAGTCGCGTTTGAAATCTCGTGTCCGAGAGATTCTCATCCGGTAATATTTATAAAAAATAACAGCACACTCCGAGGCGTCTCTGAAATATATCTTACAACCGCCTTACACAATCGGCGATCATCTCGATTCTTTCGATCGCAATCGCGTCGTTTAAGGCGAATCGGCTCGATCAGCGATCTTAGAAAATCCCGCGTTGCTATTCTACACGTATGTATATTTCACTCGCGCGAAAAAAATAGAACGCGTCGCAAGAAGCCGTTCTTGAAATTCGATCCATCGAACCCTGGCATTCTAAATATACGTCGATCGATGTTTAATATCATATCGAGGATCGATCGTTGCCCGAGGTTGGAAGATCGAAACGAAATCGCAAGAAGGACGCCTCCAGCTCGCGGGCAGCTTACGTCTAATTGTTGAAAAGTATCTGGATTATTCGCTTTTTTTTTTCGCATCGTGGCGCGTGTCTTTTTGCGAGAGCAAAGAATATCTACATTCTATTTCTACCTATGTACAGCTCCGCTATTGCTCAAACGCTAAGACGTTTGAAAAGGCTTCGGGCTACTTTCAAGGTACGCGAATATCTCCTCGAAGTCCTCCGAAGAATCGTTGAGTATTTATACAATCGGTTGGGCTCGTCCTCGTTCGTACAGAGTATTCGGTAATAGGTATGTTTGTCAGACAGAGCGATATCTTTTGTTGGAAATTAAAGTGTCAAAATTTAGTTCAAATATTTCTTTCATAGTTTTGAAAATTTTAATTAATGTAGATTACGTAGATTATTTATATAGATTAAAAATTGAGGGAAAAGTAGCATTATTTCTTAACGATTTATTAAATATATTAGAGATTTGTTTTGATTAAATTTAGATTCAAAGTTCTAATTTTCTTTATGTATATAATATTTCGGAAATTATAAAAAACTGGTAATTTAATTTTATTCAAAGACATTCAAAATGTTATTATAAAAAAATGTATCTGGAATGTATCTAATTCTTATCTTATTTGAAGTTAGTATCTAACTTTTTTTACAGATTTTATATATATTCGATAAAATTGTGGAATTCCAGAAGCTCTTGAGAAATCAAGATATATTCTATCAATTATATTGAAATTTAAAAAATGTACATTATTTAACATTCGTAATTTTTTGGTTATTAATTAAATAATAATTCAACTTTTAATTAGATAATAATTCAATTTATGACAAAAAATATCACGTCTATCAAACAAACCTATCATCGAATACCTTGTAGATTATATTGAATTGCAAAATGTTTCATTGCTAATATACTTTTAAAAAGACATACATACAATGAAAAGTGACTTCGTTCGATTTTACACACAATTTGTTAAATTTTACTTTTGTTTTATTTTTTATTTAAACTTTGCTTCATTTGACACGTGGTTCTGAATTTTTCTCTTTATCGTTTTTTTTTATATCAAGAATGATATTATATTTGGTTCGGCAAATTGAATTTGTTTCATCTTTTTTCACAAAATAGCCTTACAATTAGTTATTGCGATTATCTTGTTACCTTCTCTTTAGCCATCATGATAAATCTTTTGTGTAAATTGTCCTTGAAACTGCCCACAGACTTTTTATTGCATATTCTTGCATAAATTGACGCGCTTAGTCAATAACGTAATATGTTTCTGTAAAACTGTATGTGTACCTCTGTTTTTATTAATAATTAATATCGATTTACTAATTTGTATTGCGAATAACATAAAAAATGTCTAACTTGCGTCACTAAAAATTTATATACATTAACATTTTTGGAACGTATCAAAGAGAAATAAAAATTTATATTTAAAGTTGCTCGCCTCTGTTGCTAACTTTATTATAATAGCTTTATCTACGGTCCTGTGGGTCGCGATGTTTTAAATGCAACTCGCAAAATGTATGATTGCAACACATATAATGTCTCGTTTGTATGCTACTTTACGATTCATATGTAATTGCATGGATAAAGGTTTCTTTCGACTTCTTTACAACGATGTCGGCAAAACTTGCCAATCTTTCGATGAACTTTTATAACCAGTATCAAAAAGATTTTAGAGAAATCGAAGTCTTATTCCTTAAAAGTAGCAAGCTATCTTCATAAAATATATTAAATTCCCATGAGATAAAAATAACTTGAATAACAAAATTAAAATATATATTTAAAAAGATATAAAAATAATACATTAAAAAGCAAGATAAATGATATTTTGAATAACTGGAAATTAAAAAGTTAAATTAAATTTTTTAAATATTAAGTAAATGGTTTGAAGTTGCATATGCAATTTTCGAAATTTGATATTAATTGAAACTTTTAGTTGTGAACTTTTGGATTTTTATTATTTAATTTTTTAATATTTATTTTAATTTAAAAAAAATTATCTTAAAATATTATAAATGCGTTTTTTAAAGTTTTACAAAGATGTGAAAATAGATTTTAATTTCGACTTTTAATATCATTATATTGTGAAAAAATTGTAAAAGGTTATTTGAAACCTGAGAAATTGGTGAAAAATCGAACAAAGTCGCATTCAATCTTCATACACTTAAATTCTTTACATATTCATTTATCTATACATATCACTACCTTACTTAAATTGTATCGATGTATAGTAATAACCGTATAATAAACGTGATAATATTAAGGCCTCTTATAGTTACTAACGACAGGTCGTCAAAATTTTATCTCGGACCGCTACGATTACACTACCGATAGGAAAGCGACAAGAATCGTTTTATTTCATCTCATAGTCCACACAGAATCGCCGAATATCGAATGTTCCCATCGAATTATCTTTTTCCACTACAAAAATATAGATTTTAAAAATTTAAGCACATCGTAAAATCAAATTTTATAATTTTTTTTTGACTGCAAAAAATTACAATAAATTATTTGTATATAATTTATCATTAGAAATTCATAAAACATTATTTTTCCAATTTTTGCAGTCCTTTTATTAATTATTATTCTTATGATTGTTTTGAAAAACTTTTTAACTATATTCATAAAGAAATATCAACGAATCAATATTATAAAAAAATTTCCATATTGATGTAAATAAAATCTTACATTAACAATATGTCAGACATTTTCTGTGATACGCTCGACATCGACAGGTATCTATATGTGTCGCAAGAGATTCGAATTATTTACAATTTGTACAAATTCGCGAATTCTTTGACGAATTCTAGAAAAAAGTCACCGATAAGACGCAATTAAATTGTGCTCGTTGCCATCTTGATCATTGGCAACAAAATCGTGTAAGAAATAATCATCGATTAATTACGTCCTATTCGATTTATTTTTGTTATCGTGCGATAGAGAAATTAATTTAAAATTCGCACGAAAATTTATATTTGCAATGTTTCGAATGCAATGAAACAAAAATGAAACTTGCATTAAATAAGGGACATTAACGTGCAGTGGAAGTTAAAACAAATTAATCGATTTAATTAAATTAATCGACGAATAATTCGCTTCTTATATAAAAAAATATTAATTTAAAAATAATAATAATTAATTAATTTAAACTTAAATGTATGCTAAAAAGCCAAGAATAAAAATGTGGGGAGGGAGGAGAGATATAGAATTAGGTATGTATAGGAGATGCAGGATTGTGCGAAATCAAAGAAAAAAGAACCATCGCTTTCGATCTTTTTTTTTTGCTCTTTTCTCTTCCGTAGCTTTATTGTTCGGTGCATCTTTTTCGTGCCAACCACTCTCCATAATGAAAGCATATATTCGCTAGCGTGGAATATATGTAGTCTTATATTCATTTTATGTTTTTCTGTCGCTTAATTATTCATTACTTCTAAAACGTAGATAGCTTATCACCTAGCCTCCGGTATCGCAATTTATCTCGTTTTTCTCATTACAAGAACGCCAATGCGTGTGCGCCTAATGTCGTGTTTCAAACGCAATACGCGCTTATATGCATGCGTGTGTAAGAGGACACAAGTACGTATACAAGTAAGAATGCGCAATTGATTTTCATATCGAAGTAAATCATGAAATGTGTCTGACTGACGACCAGCTAGAGTGAACCTACGTATTTACAAATCTTGTTATTGAAAATGTATTCTATTTTTAATAGGAAACATTAATCGCATTATTCTCTTCCTAGCTTTTTTCTTTAGTTTTCACATCAGAAATTGAAATCGGTATAATTTGGGCGAAATAAAATTTTTATTACGTGCGCAAAAATCGTCTTCTCGTTTACGATAATAGACGAATACCATGTTAAAATTAATATGATAATTATTTAAATAAAAGTTCTCTTAATATTTAGAGAATATTTTTCTGAAATAAATAGCAAGCTTAGTATATAATTCGAGATATTGATTATCCTTATTAAATAATTATTCTATTAACAAATTTAAAACAGATTAAAATATTTGTTAAAAAAAAATCTGATGACTCTAAATAAAAAATTCTAATTTAAATAATGAAAATAATTGAAATTATTTAAATTATATTGATTTCAATTCCTGTTAAATATTCACACACATATCACATATATACAGGTCCAATCTTTCTTCCGATTTGCTATCTTTTCCGTTCGCTCGTTCTGGATTGAATTGAATTGTAAATCGCATTCTGTGAAAACTTCAAATTACGCGTCTTTCTCGGCGACAAATTGCTTCCGAATAAAATCGCTTTTTTCTCAATTATCGTCGTGTTTGCATCGCAAAAATTTGGAGACAATGTGGTCGCAAAATCTTAAACAAATCGTTGAATGGAAACGAGATTTTTACTATATCAATATAGTCGTAATTTTTATTTTCAAATACATAAGTCAAAAATAATTTTACAAATGTTGAAACAGAATGCTATTCGAATTTCTCAAAATTCCCTCGCGAAGAGAAAAAATCAAACGAATTAAATTGAAAAAATATAATAAAATACGTGCAAATAAATTTGATTATTACTCTTGTCGATTATTCTTTGAAAATACGGAAGAGAAAGCTAAATGTGCATATGTGCATATATGTATATTGTGTATGAAATTTATTTATTATCCCAATGTTCACAAGTCTCTAAATTATGCTTGAATCGCATTCGGATCGAAAGTCGGAAGGAATTATTAAACAAAGTATTTGATAGAATCCTTGATCAAACGTGTTTCGATATATCTTTGATAATAAATCTAATATTAAATCGGATATCGCGCTGTTAAACACGTTATCGAGTATTACCTTTGAGATATATAAAATAAAATAGGTTTTACTTTATCGTTATTTGCCGATATTTTTATATAATTTAATTGATCTTTATAGATAATACAATATGGATAGAGAGTAACACAAAGACGAATTAGAGCCAAATTCATGCAAAAGATAGTTGTATGTACATTGACTTGATAATTAGTATAAAAATATTGCATGAAGCCAAACATCTCGATCTTCCTCAGGCTCTTCTCAATGATACGCGATATAATATAAAATCTAAATATATTAATGGAAGGAATTAATTAATAAAAAATCTGAATATATTAATGGAAGAAATTGCTGATTGGAAACTTTAAAGTTTTATCAAAGACTGTAATTATATGTTAAAATCGTAGAACTTATTCTCGGTGCCTCCCAAGATACGCAAAATTTATTAAAAAAGAAAAGGAAAAAACAAATAAGTTAATAATTAAAGATAATTTTCCCAAGCAATAAAATTTACAAATAAAGAACAAAGTATAGAAAACAAAATATAGAAAAAAACAAAGAACAAAATATAGAAACAAACAAAGAACAAAATATAGAAAATTAATCTTATGCTGATTATAAATTATTATTTATTTATATATATATTTCAACATTTGCGAATTGACTCTAATTGGTCCTTCTGTTATTATTTATATTTTTCAGGACAGGAATCTCTTGTACAACTTTCTTTATTTTAGATTAAAATTAGTGACGACGTTTAAAAAGAGACTGTATTATTGCATATTCTGTAATCACGACAAATATCCTGATAAGTTGGAATTTATGTACACGATCTATTTACAAATGATGAAATGAGAGAAGCGCGTTACTCGTCGTATCTCGGAAATGATAAGACGATGCGCAGTACGTTATTATAGTAATTACAGAGGAGGATCTCGGACGAAAGAAGCGAAGACTCAACGTTATTACGGAAAACTGTATACTGACTTTTATAAATCACATAATTGTACAGAAATGTATACTGATTTGCACATATAAATCGCATATAACTGTACAAGTTACAATTTTATCCGCGAAATATCGTATATTCCGAGTAAAATTTCCATGAAATTTCTGTCTTATTAATTACAATTAATATTTTAATCAAATACATGATCGTTTTATTAAAGATACCTTTTCAATGTTACGCTGAAAGACTTGCAAAATTCAAAGGGATTTGAAATTCGCATTATCGAGCGTTTTTACGCAGCCTTAATACTTGACATCACTGATGAAAAATATACAATGCCAAATATTATTTGCAGTTGTACCCAAATTAACATTAATATAATGAAAACGTTTAGTGACAATTGCGTGTTTTCATTAAATGATGCTATAGTCGTGTACTACTAGAAATTTACAACAACAACGAAATGTGTGGTAGGTTTGGAGGAGAGGTATCTATTTTCTATATTAAACATGGAAATATTCAAAAAAGATCAAAGAATGCGGCTCGATTGTTCGTTTCGTTGAAATCCACGCCTCGCGATTAAATAGATCCGTGCTTTAGATCGATGTCCAGCGATGCTCTCACGAATTAAACGTATTGTTTCAATTTTTCAATTTTTTTTTATTTTGTCCAAAATGATTACAGAGACATTTAAATATTTATTTTACATTTTCAACGTGCCTGCGTTTATCATTAAAATGTATTTTATTTCGATAAAATTCAGCTGTTCACTTAATTTTTTCTTCTGTGCAATTTTCTACAATTTTATTAAGATTAATTTTACAAAAAAAGAAAATTCGTTTTCAAAAATATTTTTCTCAATTTTTTTTATAATTATGAGGTAAAATTCGTGTCTATTTAAATAAATTCAAGAAATTTTTGAAAAAATTAATAAATTTAGGAATATTTAAATAGGAATTAATTAGGAATATTTAAATAAGAGACACATCTTTTGCGTAAAATGTTTTTGGTCGATTGAAAAAGCGCGAAATGAAAAAACTTATACTAGGAAATATTTTTACAAAATATTATGTTTTTATGAAACAAACTTATGCCATTTAAAATATAAAACAAACACTTGATATTTGTGTCGCGATTGCATCAAGCAGACGCCTATAATCTCTATTTTTTATGTCAAAAACGAGAATACTAATATCAGAGAAGCTTCCTCGATCCTTTCAAAATCCTTAACATACTCTCCTTCATGGACCACACATAGCCTTTTTCTAAGCACTTAATTAATGACTATAACTAATTTATGTATCATCTCGTGACAACGGTTTTTCATCGTTTTCGAACGATCGTCGCGAACGGATATGCGTAAAAAAAGAGGATATACATATGCTTTTTTTGTTGTCGACGAGAACCAAAAGCATCTTTCTAAATCGTGCTACTATCTGGTACAACTTCCTTTCGTCTAAAGGTATTTTTTGTGTCGTCAGAGTTAGTACTTGCTATCTCTCTCTAAAAATCTCTTAATCTAAAATCACACTCAGAGTACGCAATTATGTATACCGTGCGCCCTTTCGATTTTCTGCATTTATCAGTCACCCTCAAGTTGAGGACGCGAGACATAAAATATATAAAACAAAATAAAAATACTAAAGATAAAAAACGGTGCAATTTTGTTGAATTCAATATTCGAAAGTTTGGAGTTTTCTAGTCACGTAGAAAGTATTTCTGTATTTATTATTACTAAAATTACCAAATAATTGTGTATACTAAAAATGCAATTGCAATATCTTTCATTGTCATATCTATTTCTGATTTGCATGATTTTATTTGCATGATTTTATTTGCATGATTTTTCTTATTTATTTCATATTTCAACACTAAGTTTTTCTTTGCTATTTATTGGTAATATTCGATAGTATATATATTTGATATTTTTACGATCGTACTTTTGGATGTCTGACTTATTTGTATGTTTCCTTTTGATATTTTATTATGTCTCGGCACTCTTATATTTCTAGAAGATATCGTTTTATTAGGAAATAAAATGAGAGTGAAAGCATTCGAACGATCCTCGACAATTGCATTTCAAGTGCGACTCGAATCAAATATTTGAAAATATTTGACAAAGTAGTTGCTTTAAAGAAAAAAAATTAAAGGAACTTGAATGTTTTAGAAAATATAAAGAAATTAAGTATGATTTCGGTTTTATTATAAACGATTAATTTTTCTAGATAGATTTTTTTATCGCATATTATTTGTCGGAAGTGATTTCGAGATTCGCTCGAATCAGCTGGATTCGCGTGTCCAGTTTGAATCGCACGGCGATGGCGCTTACAACGTAATCAGAAATAATACCGGAGGTACTTATCTATATAAAAACGCACAGCTCTCTTCCGTCTCTCGATCCTCCGTCTAAATTCTTCCTATCGAGGATTGAAACGAGACATAAAATAAGTTCAGGTTTTTACGACACAGTTCATCTTACGCGTTTAATTTTAAATTTAAGAAAACTATCAGCAGAATGTTAACATTTATTTATGTGTCTAGTATAGGAAATTAAAATATAAAAAATTACACCACGCTCAATCCTCGTTTTCACTCGTTCTTTTCATTCTATTGTTCTATCCGCTTCTTCCTATCTTTAGCTATTTATCTCTCTTTTTTTCTTTCGTTTTCCTGTATTGATATCGTCGCGCTCGCACGATACGTCGGCAGTGTGTTTATTGGAATAAATCGCGATAGAGAATCGCTTTAGGGGAAACCCGCGTTCGTGAGGTAAACGAGGAGAAAATTATCGTGTCGCCGAGACGGACGAGAATCGTTTTCCCGACACGGAAATTCTCGAGATTCTCGAGATCGGCCGGCGACAAAGTCGTTGAATATCGATACATGATTCGCGCATACCCCTGCCTCTCCTCCTTCTCCTCCCTACGTGAAATCGCAAGTGTCCTGTCTTCTCGCAGGACACCCTTCTTTTCCTATTTCCTAACCTGAGATCCAAAGAGTCCCGCTATTCGAAAACCTCAAGCTTGAGACGAGAACGAGTGAACGCAGGATCAGGATAATCGTGAAAAAACAGGACGCCAATTTTTTTTGTCTCATCGAGACAGCGAGTCGTCGATAAAATGCGAAAAACGACGCTTTCCACGAGAAGGACTCTCAACTCGACGATCCTTTGGGAATTCCTTGAGGGATTCCTCGAATTTGTCCCATTATTCCACCGACTTCGCAACCAATAGCATCATGAATTTCGAAATTACTCCGAACATAATTCGCGTTTCTTTAGCTTCGCGAATGCAAATTTCCTCGAACGTTTCCCGAAAGTTTTCGGAGAGCAGTTCTTGAAAGTTTTCCTGATATACACGCTTCTTCTATGAATTTATAGTCTTAAAATCTTTCGCATTTGCGACTCGCTGTCGCGGTTTTCCCGATCCCGCGTTTTCACCTTGCGTCCATCTTTCCCTTTTCTTCGCCTTATTCTTCATTTGAGGAAAAAATGCCTCAATCAGGGACTTACTAGTCTTTATTTCCAGCGAATGCTGGTCGAAATTATTCGTTAGCTTATTAATGCCGACGCATTGGGGAGAAAAAGTGCCGTCGGATGCACGATTTCGCCACCCGTTATATATTATCGTTCGCCGCAATTCATCTTGTTACAGGCCCATTAATAGTTCCAAATTCGTCGCTACTTTAGCGAGAAAGAATCGATGACGACGACTTCTTCGAGCTTCTCTCTTCTCTTTTCTCTCGGTTCCTCTTCGTGGCAGATCTGTCGAGAATTTCGCGATCGAGTATCAACGCTCGCGATGATCGATTGGTTCGCACGAAGCTCGGTTCACACTTCGGTAAACGGTACATCTCGTGGCTCGTGTTTCCCCGGAAGAAGAAAAGTTCTCGAGTTTCCGCCAATCGGAAAGAGAATCGATCGCGCGACATCTTATCTCGACGAATACATCTTCTTCTTGATAGGATATAAATCCTTGATCAATATCTCAAGCAATTCTATTCGAGGCGGGCTTCGCCTGACCTTCAGACATACTCGTAATATCTCTGTAACGATGAAGGATTAATGTTCGCTAAGGATTGAATGTTCTCGCGTGACATCCTTGAGAAATACCTCATCGAGAACGAGCGGATTTAGAGAACTGTCTTCTCGCTTCTCAAGATATCCTCGTTTAGTAATATTCTATCCGAGGATTCGATCGCGGAGCCAATAATTGTATCATTGTTGAAGATGACGTTCTCGAGAGATATTCCTTCAAGAACAAATGTCTATTCGCAGCGACATGTCCTGTCGATTAAAAGCTACATTTTCAATCCTCGAAGCATTCTCGCGCAATTCCTGATCAAAGCCTATTCGATTCGGATCATTAATCTGATTACTAGAACGATATCGTCGAGGCATGTCCCTTTGAGGACGATTCGATTCGCAATATGACATTCTTAGGGAATTATCTCCCAATGTCAGAGGATCCTCGATTATCAGGACGAGAAGGATTTCTCTCCTCTTTTTCCCGGCACTTTCCTCCCACGCGTGCGCATATTCGATTATAAATGCCAGCTGACCTCGCGCGCGATCTGTACACGTGTGTAAAATCTAAGAAAAAAAAGGACTGGCCCGTCTTTTGGACGCTCGTGTTTACTAATCGCTATTAACTATTACTCCCCCTCCGACTTTTCGCTTTCCTACTCTCACGATACTTATGATTCCGCTCCTCGAAAATCCTCCCTTCCTCCTCCTGCTCCTTCTCAGAATTAAAATTGGCTACTTCATGTTTTAAATTGGCTAATGTATGTGTATGTGTATGAATGTATATGTGGCGTATGTGTGTACACGTGTCTCTCTCCCCTCAATACCATGTGTATACAACGTATATGTATAATATATTGCTATATATACACGCAGGATACGGTAAAATGCACAGAGAAACGACGAGATAATATTCTTGTGGAATTTCAAATGGTACTTTCTCTAAAAGAAAGATGTTTGACAAATGTTTTTGTTTTTTTTTCTTAATTATTTCTTGACATTGATCAGTAAAATTTTTCGAATTTTCTTTGAATGAGAATACTGAAATTTTATCATTCAAGGCTCAATAATTAATTATTATCACGAGCATAAGAGTACATTTTTCGAATTAAATAGGAATTTTTGTAATTTAGTAAAAGTCTTATCAAGTTAAATTGAATCTCACGAAATTGATATAAATATTATTAAATAGAAGCTTATCATTTATTTCTACTTTCATTGCTAAATAATATTTCATTAATTATATTCCACAAAAAACCGAAAAAAGAGTTTCGTTACGTTATTATTACGTATTTAAATGTCTAAAAAAAGTAAATAATCTTTTCTCGAAGCGTACTTTCTTAAGGAAATTTAAAAAATGTGCAATTTAACTTTTGAGAAATACAAGAAAGAAATGAAGATAATTAGTTCTTTTCTCGTAGAATTCTTTCGAAAAAATTGAGAATTTATTTAATTAAAATACTTCTCTTAACACTTCTAAAATTATTAAGTTCTCGGACGAAAAATTCCACACACTTTAAGAATAAAATTAAATAATTTCCAACTTGCTTGGAAAGAAATATATTCTCGAGATAAATCACAAAAGCTCCAAATTTCATGGCCCGAAATTTCTCTGGCATTTTTCTACGCATCGCTATGCGAATATCTCGCGCATGTATATGTATCGGCTAGTCGAAAATTGAGGCTACAATGTGCGGCAGTCTATTGTCTCTCTTGGCTCTTCTCTCCGCAGCTTTCAGTCCCCCCCCCTCTTCCCTCTTCCTCTTCTTCTTTCTTCCTGTTATCGGCGACTTACTATCTTCCGGTCGGAAGATCGTCCCTTCTTCTCGGAGCGCGACGCCAAGTCGTCACCCTCGGGTCCAATGGTCTCTATCTTGGGGACGGGAACGGGGAAGACTTTTTATTCCCACTGGTGTGGAGAGGGTGGCAATTCCGAGGGGTGAGCCACCGTGGAGCTGCAAGTCGTACGAACGAGTCATTAGAGAGGGACGACGAAAGGCAAAAAAAAAGCCGGGGAGACTGGAGAAGGGGAGAGGGAGGGAGGGAGAGAACGTGCGATTCTCTTTTGGTAACGCGAATCGACCGCCCCGCTTAATTGCCAACAGTATAATTTGTCGAGAGTCAAAATATCCCCGACGAAAAGCTCTCTCTCCCTCTTTTGTTTATCTTAAATATAATAATGTTTTACTTGAACTTTGAAGCTTATTAAATGAGAATTTGATTACTGCGGGGAAGTTTGGACGGTCGATTGCGAGGCGAGGAAGGATGAGTACAACTACGTGCGAATCATCGAGCTAATTATTTGCGACTGGAATTGATCGATGTTTAACTTTGAGAAGGGATTTAATTCTCAAATTGAGAAAATTTGTGAAATTAAGAGAGAATCTTGAAAGTTTTATTTGTGTATTAACTGGCAAGTATGTAAGCTTAAAATGATATTTATATTCGATTTAATTAATTTTATGGAATATTATCTTGAAATTAATTTGCAATAATTTAGAATTTAATTTCGAATTAAATGTATTCGCTCGATCATTCGCCTTTTCTAACGATCGAAAACAAAAACAAAGTACGAAATGCCAGAAAAATAATTTACATATAATAATTATCATTCGCACTTTGATTTATTATCGATCGACTAAGTCACATGAACCGAAATCGTCAACGAGTAGCAGCGTGGTATATTTTCTTTTCTCTTTTTATTCAAAATTATGAAATAACATCAATTTATTTATTCTTCTTTACAACTAAAAAATATCAAGAGAAGCGACATATATAAAACAAAGAGAAATTTATCTTCTAATTATAATATTTGCATCTTTCAAAGCCGAAAAATGTACAATTGCTAGAATCTCTGTTTTGCTCATTTTCGATTGTATATTACTATACTATTTTCTATCTAGAAAATTAAAAGAAAATTGTCAAACGGCAGCCGATATCGATAATTATCGGACAGAAGCACACAGTACTCGCTGACGATCCGAAGGATCAATAGATCTCTATTTTTAGCAAAATAACAAAAGCATTTGTCTGATTTCCATGCAGCTGTCAGCATGTGTGACAGCCGATCGTTTCTCTCTCTCTCTCTCTCTCTCCCTCTTTCTCCTTAAACACATTTTTGTTTCCAATATAAATCTGCTTCCGTTATTTTTTCTCTTTATCTATCTATCTCGTTCGGGCTATTTGCGCGCGTATATCGAAGTTAATATTGGCCTGATATCGGGTGGGTTTTATCTATGGAAGATGCTTTTTCTATGGGTTGAATCATTGGGCGAGTTATAATACGTGGATCCTAGGAAGGGCTTAAGGATCGGGAAGAATCTATTTCTCGATCTATGCAAATTTTCGCGAAAGATAGTTTGCATTTCTTTTGTCACTTCTTGGCGCGTCGCGACGTGTGCTCGTTTCTTCTCATCTCGACAATTTCTTTCAACTGAAGGCTGCATGGTGGATCAGGCCTTCTTTTACACTCATAATGCCAACAATAAAACAATGCGCTCCGTTCAGGTGGTTTTCCCTGTTTTCTTTCACGCACGAATAGCATGTTCACAAAATGACAAGTCGAATTGTGACGGCGAGTTGTGTTGGACGTATGAAACCGGGGTGACAACTTACAAATTATTGTATATTTAATTTATTAATTTATAAATTGTAGCAAATTGTTTTTCTTTTTAATTGAGATTTAACGTAACGTAAGGAATCAGTGTTTCCTTCTGAAAATCTGATATAATTAAGTCTAAATTTTGTTCTTAATTAATGTCAATTTAAGTTTTATAACCTTCAGATATTTTCTTTATTATTATTATTGTTATTATTATCATTATTGTTATTATTATTTTATTGTTATTATTATTGGGGTATTTAATGTAAATAATAATCCATTTGACTGAAGAATGTATATTTTTTCTCTCTTTAGTTTTTTGAATTTACTTGGTAGATTTTAAAATCAAAGTTTAAAAACTAATAAAACTGATATAATAAATTTTATAAAAATATTTAATTGTTATTAAATATTTTAATTTCATAAGAATATTATTCATAATTTACCAATAATTAATATTAGTTTCCCGGAAAATAAATATACTTTTGGTTTTTCCTTCACAAATATCTTGATACAGAATTATGTTCGCTACAACGTTTTCTCAATGTCTGCGTATATGTACTTGTGCGCGTATACGTATAGTAACAAACTTTCATAATTTTCTACGGGGTGAGAGGATTTAAAAGACGGAGTAAGTTGTTATCGCCGGATGTTCCTCGAAGATTGTAATTGTTTCCTTTTTAATTAGACTCCTTTGGATTCGCTAAAGTGGCCGTAAAAGTGGGCCAGCAGCAACGCGATTTCTCGCTTCAGCAACGTTCTCGCTCGGTTGAAAGAAAGGGAGGAGGCGGGCAAGAGGGGGTGGGAACGAGACGGAAATACTCATCGGACGGAGAAACGGTATCCTGCCGAATAGCACCAGGTATATTATCGTTCCTCGGATGTTTAAGGAACCCGTTAATGACGCATACGCAAAACTGCCGCTAATTAGCATCGTTGCACACGTCTCATACGTCATCGTTTAAACCACGTCGCCTAAATCCGCGAAAATGGATGTTAAATTGTCCTAACTTTCGCGCTTTTTCCCTGAAATTTCTTCCTCAAATATTAAAATTCATTTTGAGATGTTAATTTATTTTGTGCTCGCTTCGCGTAAAATGAAACATTTCAACAACTTGAAGAGCGATCCTCAATTTAATCTGATTAAAGTTGTATCGCATAATTTTGTAGGAGAATTTTTTCACGCGGTTTTTAATGTTAGTTTAAAAAAATAATTTAAAATAATTATCAGATTTCTTTTTACGAATCTTCGAGGAATTTTTCTCTTCCTTTTCCACCCAACTATGAATAATGTAATACCTAGTATAAATAAATGTCTAGTCTACTATATATTTGTGTGCGATATTAAATTCATCCATATTTATTTCGAAGAAAGTGTCACCCCGTTCAAACGCGATCAACTCACCTCGAAATACGCGAAATATAGCCGTTTCGATTCGGAGATGCGACATACAGGATATTTCGGAATCACCAAACATCCATTTCAACTTGCGAATATATTCAAGTAAATATTTACGCTTTAATTTCACGTTGATAAATCGACCTTCTTTTTTTACTCGTCTTGAAAAATCGAAGGGTTCAGCGATTCCGAAGATATCGGTCGCACAGAGCGTTCGACAGAACGCAAGAGGCACGGCGTACGTATTTTGTACATCATGAGGGTAAACAAAGGGCGGTTTGAGAAGCCAAGGTCTTGTAACACAAAACAAAAGGCAATATACTTGGTATTATAAAAAATAGGATCATGTACCTCTGCGAGCGAGGTCGCGTCGACTTATAGCTGACTCTCGTTTCGTTCGGTTCGTTCAGGAGGAGGCGTAACACGATTGGTAGTAGTAGTAGACGATAGTAGTCGATAGTAGCTGACAGTGGTAGATAGCTGAGTCGGTAGTAGTAGTAGTAATAGTAGTAGTAGTTGTAGTAATAGTAGTGGTAATAGTAGTAGTTGTAATAGTAATAGTAGTAGTAGTAGTAGCTGTTGTTGTTGTTGTAGTAACGTGTATGTATTCGCGACGCAGGGCGCTGGTTCGGCGATCGGCTTGCTCTAACTTGACGGCAGAGTAAGCAAAACGAATAATTGTTACACATCCAACAGCAGTGTTGCGAGTAACACTACTCAACAAGACACTTGTAGAAGTTACGACATGAACGTGCATCAGATCCGATTTCGATTTTGAAATCTTTCCATTCCAAGAATCCGCGAGATAATAATAAGAGAAAGATAATAGGAACGAATTCTAACCCACTTTAAAACTAATTAATAATCACGTCTAGATTTCACGTCTAGATTAGAATTTTATGGTATCAAGTTTTAACAGGTTGATAACTTTAGATGGAAAGATACTGGAGTAAACATTTTCAAGTAGTTTCATATATTTTAATGAAATTTTCTGGAATATATATAACACATTTTATTTCACATTCAAGTTCCCATTAAACATGTCACCGTTAGATATTCATAAATAATATCATAAAGTGACAAAAATCTAGACGCTATTTTTATTATAATTTTATTAAAATATCAGAAATTCACAATAGGATCTTTCATTTTTTATTATACTTCTACAAAAGAAACGTTAAATTTTGTTGAGTAGCGTAATCTGGGGGAAAATATTAGATTTGTCATTATACATATATTGAAAATATTTTGTCTCAATATCGCAGAGAGAGAAAACTAGAACAATATCCTAAAGAATCAAGCAAACTTTAATAATAAAATGATTTTAACGAAACTCAATATTAACCAAAAAAAATATTCAAATATTTAATAGTACAATAACAGCCAAAAAATTGATATTTTCAATTTTCCTAAATTAATATTTATACACGTATTCCCAAAATGTTTATTCTAATAATATATACATCATTTTTATCTTCTTCTAGTAATACATCATTTCCTTTTATCCACAATAATATCATCTTCATTGTATTTCCGTCATGAATTATTTATAGATTACATTATCTTGAATCTATTATATCATAAAATATTATCCGTCACTATATATATGAAATAAATTGATTGCGGTAATTGATAATTTTGTTAGTATTATGTATTTTCATTACTCTAAATAATGATAATGTGCAATTTTCCAATCCATCAGAAATGTGATTTATAATTATAATTGTAAACATGCGAAATAATTGATAAAATGATTTTCTTATTTACAAAGATCAATCAATTGAATGTGTTTTCGGAAAAATGCTAATTATTGTGATTGAAAAAAAATATATTAAAATATATTAAATTATATAGAAAAAATATTTAAATTTAAAGTTACATGCATATAAATTTAAAAAAGTAATTGAAAAAGAAAAAATTGAAAAGAAAAAATATCCGATTAAAATTGTGAAAAAGGATAAATTTTGAATATACCAAACAATACACATGTGAAAGAAAAATAGAAAATTTGAAACACTCTATAATATTTGACTATTTTTTTTTATTACTTTAGAATATTATTCTGATCTCCTCCTTTCGGTGATATTGATAGTTATCAGATCCTTATCTACTTGATCTCTGCTCTTTTGCTACAATCGAGAGATCGTATATAATTATTGTGTCACAGTGGGCCGACAGGGTTACGTGAAACACATTATATGCTTTACTCTTCCTTAGAACAATGTCGAAAGATACGGAGCGTACCTTTGAGGACGTTAGCAAGAGGATCGCCAGGACGAAAGGCCCCTCTTTTTTTTTCTATCGACTCGACTTTCGAATCCCGTACGATCGATTTTGAAATTTATTCTCTTTTCGTTACGCGTCGAAAGACTCAGCTGGCTCTAGTCAGCGCTACTCTTCGAACACCCGATATATCCCGCTCGCTTTACTCGACTGCTTCGACTTGATAAGAAACACTGTGCGCCCCTCTATGAACTCTCTTGGGGATTATTAGCCTGTCTTTTGATCGGGAATTCAGGATCACGACGCGGGAGATGCACGGATGCGAAGGAGAGGAGATATTGATTAATCTCGAGGGGAAGTGAAGGGATGGAGGGGGAAATATTTTTTCTTTCTTTTTTTTTTTTAATTCTACTAGGGTTCGTTTTTCATCAATGGCTCTGGTGACTTTTCTGTATGCGACTGGGGGACTTTTATGAATCGGATCATATATTATATACTGAATGTTCCAAAACTAGATAGCATGCTATAAATTCAATCAATATATTGATAAAATAAAATTAAATATTTTTTTTAAATATCCTTATAATATATTAATATGAAAGGTACATTTTAGAGTGCAAAATAATATTTAAGACTTCGTCAAGTTACACTTGTCATAAGCTCGATTTTAAAAAATCTCTCTTCTTGACTTGAAAATTTTTAAAAATGCTTAATATTTTAACAAGCTGTTTTTTTTTTAATTTTGCTTATTCCCGTAGTTTTGGAGCATCGTGTATCGATCGGTCAAGGGCGATTCGCGTAGATTTGCAATGTGGCTTACCTTGCGAAGCTCTTGAAAGCCGCGGATTGCGGATTTATGCAGAGCGGTACTCGCGTTGTGTTGAGCTGCTCCGCTATAAATTTGTGCATCTCCTCTGAAACAGGCAATAACGTATCGGTAATATGAGAGAATGACGGAGGCGGAATGACGGCGCGATACAGTTTCCCGTGGCCGAGCTAGTGACACCGTAAACAACGCCATGGTTCACGTCCTGATCGCGCGGTCAGCGCTAAATACGGCTAAATGGTTCTTATCTCCCCCATCGTATCTTTAGAATTTTATTATTACAACGACTTACACCACAATCGTTCTTTAAAAAGGAAAAATTACAAGCATTTTTTTCATCGTGAAAATTTGCAAGCATTTTTCCATGAAAAAGCTTCTTGAAAATTCTCCTCCAAATTTTACGCGAAGTTTTCACATATTTTACGTAATTTCCGCTCGCGTACACATTTACCGTAAATAATTAAACTGATAAATTCAATTTTAATCGCGGAATCTTGATTTAAAATTTTAATATAATTCGTATCTAATAGAGATGAATTAGGAGATAATGAACAAAAATGAGCAGTATTTTTAACGTTACTTATCGATTCACCGTTCTTCGTTAACGTTTATAGCACGAGAACCTCACGATTCTCAGCCACTGCTGAGATAAACTATGATTTATCGTGACACGCACACACGCAAGCGTGTTTATCGCGGTTATTGTTCTCGAATAGCGCAGCCACGTGCCTAAGATACTTACTGTGTACGTCATTATCCTTTGATACGCGAGACATTCTTGCGACGATATATCGAGATTCATGCCGCAATTTGTATCGCAAAAACAAGCTTTCAATTATCAATTATGCTTTACGTAAAGCTTGATGTGCAATGAGAAAAACCGATGTAAAGAGAAACGTTAAATTACAGAGAGAACAAAAAGTAATCTTCTATTATTTTTACACAATATTCTAAATGTAAATTCACAAATGTAAATTTATTTATAATTTTTTATTAATAATTTTTAATCTTGTAAATTAATTCTTTTACTAGAAATAAATTAAAGTTATTTATTATTAATATAAAATTATTTATTAGAAATATATAAAAAAAGATAATTCTAGTATATATTTTATATCCATCACGAAACTTTTATTATCGTTAAATAATATTTTTATAAATAAATTATAAATCTGCATCTGTTTCTTTCTTTATCATGAAAAAATTATTTTGAATAAAATGTAATTATATTCAGAAAAAAATATAGCACTCGCGATTTTTTTCCCTTTTATATCAAATCTTTGATGTCGCGAATTTTCTCACCTTTTACTTGCTGCACGCTCGTAAGCTTTCGCTCCCAGAGATCGTCAAATGGATGAGCGGCCGAAGGCTCGAAATCCACCCTGTACTGTCTCATTCCTGCGCTTGTCGTGTAGCAGCACGTGCACATGCACGAATGATACCGCAACCGTCCCTCGTCCAGGTAAGGATGCGCCAGGGCGTTCACCACGGTGATCCTCTTATCCTGTGCAATAATAAGAAAAGAATCCATAAATATTCATAAAGTGAAAAACATACACAGAAAAAAGGGACATTCTTATTTTGAAAATATATTTAGTTTTAATATGAAAATCTTGAAATGAGATTATATTGCGTTAATTAAAGAAAAATATAATTGTTTGAATAATTGCTTACTTGAATAAAGCCATTTTATATAGTTCAATCAAGAAAAATATATTCTTATGATTTAAGATTTAATTTTCTTGAATGGAAAAGGAACAATGTTAGATGGAAAATAACATTTTTAAATCAATGATTATAATTTTCTTAAAGCAGAATTAAATAATTATATATTCTTGAAGTGACAATTACAATATTAAAATAAGACTATAATATTGTTGGAATTTAAAATTATTAAATTTTTCTAAGAAGATTATAAATTGTTGTATATACGAAACAATGAACGCGTTAGTTTAAGTATATAAGTTTTGATTTGACACTTCTTCTTTTTTTTCTGTGTAGCATCAAATTTTCAAGCCGGCAAAGCAAAACGAATTTCTATTAAATCAAGAGAAAGATGTGGAGCAGAAATGTACGTTTCGATTATTTGCACGTGTATTTTGATTATTATCAATCCAAATAAATACAACGAAATTAATAACTGAAATTAACAATCAAAACGATTGAAAATCGAGACTGGGCTAATTATTGTTAATTAAAGTGGTAGATGAATTTCATAGAGAAAGATAATAGTATGTGTAAATAAAGAAACGTAATAAGATCGATAAATGTGACATTTTCATCGATTAATTAAATTAAATTAGAATGTCCGCATGAGAAAGTTTCAAAAGAAAGTTGCTTAATTTATAAATTCTTTTTAAAGTTCTCTATATTCGGTAACAATTTTTTTAAAAAACTTAAATTGAGATGTTATATTCTAATTAAAGATATGCAAGTCTCTTTAAAATTTTTCAAAAAAAACTTCCATGCAGAAAAATCAATATATAATAAAATATAATAAATATATATCTCCAAGAAATCTCTCTCATTAAAATAGTGATATAAGAATCGCTTGAGATTTTTATTTATTAAATAAGTATATAAAACACACAAATAAAAATTCAATTTATTTAAAAAAACGGGTACTATTTTTAACTTACGGGATCGAAGACTAGCATCTGGCAAAGCAAATGGACGGCCTCGTGCGTCGCCTGGCTGCTGAGATTATACAGAGTCGCGAGCGATGGCGGCTTTTGCGCCCTTCTCATCATGTGAGACTTCGCACCCTCGCATGCATACCTCATCTCCTCAAGAGAAGGCGAGCCCAGCAGTTCCGTGATTAACTCGAGCTGCAACCAGAAAGAGAGACACGCATTTTTATTTCAACTTCCTTCGAGAATTATATCTTACAAAATGTATTCAATCACTATGATGGAGACAAGCATCATCCTTAGATGATCACAAGTAGTCAGAAATGGAGGAGTTCAATCAATACACTGAGGGAAAAATTTTTTTAAATCAAATAAATCTGTTTTCTTGAAACTTTTACTTTAAATGGAAGGAATTGTTTATTTCATTTAAGCAAAAGCATTTAATTTTAATTAAATATGCATGTTATATTAAGCACATTATTTTCATGTATATATTTTTTATATTTAAATATTATTTAAAATACATACTATAATTTATTAAATTAAATATATTACTTTTTAAAATTAAAAAATTTAAAATGTTTGGGAATAAAAAATGCATTTTAAATATTTTGTAAAATTAAAATAAAAATGCATTTTAAATATTTTGTAAATTTAAAATAAAAATGCATTTTAAATATTTTGTAAAATTAAAATAAAAATATTTAATTAAAAATTATATTTTTTTAAGCATATATATTTTTTAAACATATGTAAATAAATACTTAACTTAAGTAAACAGACGTTTTGAAATACAAATAAATATGTGATTATTACTCACCGAATAAATAGCTTTCTTGAGTTAACTAAAATTTTTTTATTTCAAGATAATTTTTTTCCTCAGTGTATAAGCGAGACGTGAGTGCATTAATTAATTAATTAATTAATTTAAAAAAATAAAAATAAAATATTTTTTGGGGCCCATCGCCTTCACCTGTTGCACGGGGCTTTGGGCCTGGAAGAGGATCCGCCGACGTAGCAGTTCGCCGAAGATGCAGCCGACACTCCAAACGTCCACCGCGGCGGTGTAATGTCGCGCGCCCATCAGGATTTCCGGTGCGCGATAATACTGCGTCACGACTTCCTGAGTCATGTGCACGTTCTGGTCAGGCTCCGCCACCCGCGCCAATCCGAAATCACAGATCTGCAAAAAGAGAACAAATCCCTCGTTGTGTTTTTTTGGCCGCTAGATGTATAAATATAATAGACACAGCTGGCAAGAGTGGATGAACTTTAGAGTAGAAAGATATTCTTATTGTTAAAGTGAATCTACAGGTACACTGAGAAAAATGAGAGAAATGTCCGATGAAGAGGTAACGAACGGATATTTTACCAATCACTTTAATCGGATATCTGATCGGAAAATTCCGAATTTTGAACTTTCTGATCAGATATCCGATCGATCGATATTTTCTGACTGGATATCTGATAGGTTTCTTGTTTTTCCAATTAAAGTGATCGGTATAATATTCGTTCGTTACCTTTTCACCGATTTTTTTTTCTCAGTGTAAATGAGACTGATGTTTAGATTGGGACTCACTTTTAGTACGCAATTGCTGTTCACTAGGAGATTCCCGGGCTTGATATCCCTGTGAAGGATCTGGGCCGAGTGAAGATACTTGAGGCCTGAAAGCAATAACATATCGCACAAATTATAAGCTTATCTTAATTAATCTCTGCAAGAAGAAACTTAAAATATTAATAAATTAATAAATTATTAATAAATTAAAATATCAAAGGCGATAGAGAGCATATCAATAAGTAAAATATTTTAATTAGAATATATAAAACAAAAAAAAATATAAACAAAAATAGCTAAATATAGTAATTTAATAAAGTAACCAAATATGATGAGAAAAAACAATAAATGAGAGATACATAAGTCGGAATAGAATTAAAGCGGACGTTTCTAATTCTTGTTTTGAGTCTTCTTCAGCGCAAAATTTACAATCTAAGATATTACAGATAATAATACGGAAATAGATATAATAATATATGATTTATATACAAAAAATTGAATAAAAAAAATCGAAATGTCAATAACGCATAGACGCAAAAAATATTAATGCTTCTCATCATCGATCAAAAAATATGCAAAGATAAGGGATAAAAGTGACTGAAGAATCTTTAATCGCTTTCACGACAGTAACAATAATTGCAAGTTTCCAAGAACCTCATGGGAAAAGCCATCAGAATTAAATTAACGATTGGCTGGACGCGTTTAATGAAAGCAGCGACAGCATCGTAAAACATCGATAGGAATTAAACGAGAGCATGGAGCTTTATCGATCGTGAAAGTTGACGCGATCGTCGACGTCTCGCTCGTACGAGGCTGAAAACGATATTGATGAAAGAATTTTTCACGCCGAGCACGACGAGTTGACAAAACATCGGAATTGTAACGTGACATATAGTTCGCGTCGATACAAACTCAATTTTCGCGCCGATGAAAATTCGGGTCACTTTGGAACGAAGATTATGTCGGGCTTAATCAAAAATAGGTTATTGTTTCATCGACAACGTTCGCCGATTAAATTTCGGGCGGTTTTCGCGTAAATGCGACACTGATAACTAAATGTACTCCCTTTGCCAAAGTAATTACGTTGCATAAAAGTGTTTAAAATCACGTCCTTAAATTGTAATCGCACTCAAGATATTAAATATGATTTTTCATATTCAGAATTTTTTATGGAATATGTATAATATAGCATAATTAAAAATATTTTCATGTTTTTCCACCATAATTATTAAAATTATTAAATTATTAAGTTAATTATTAAATTTCATTCATCTCGAAAATATTTCGAGATATGAATTTAGAGAAATTACGAAAGAGAAAATTTAATAAGATGAGAAAATGAAGAAAAGTGTCCTTTTGATATTATAAATTGCAATTTTATAATATCGTAAATTAATCGCGATTATTTTCATATTATTACAATGTAAACTATAATAATCGAATTAAAATATGACACGTTTCCTCACTTTTTAATTTTTATAATAAATTTCACACATAAGCTTCATACTTAAGTAACATACGAGCATACAAATAATATATTGATAAATTTCACGATCGATTAAATATGCACATTGCACTTATAATTTAAAAATCGAAAATGATTAAAGAAAAGCAGGTTCTTCGCTTGTTCAAATTAATTATTTATAGTGTGTAAAAATTTAACAGAAATTTAATAAATTATTTGGCGAAGAGAAAGGTCGAGACGGTGATGAAACGTAATCGATCGAATATTATAAAATAGTTTGGTCACAATTCCAATTCGATCACACATCTTCTTTGTTCGTTCTATAAATAAACGAATGACGCACGTGACGCCTTATTTAATAATCACTGACGGTCAATATATAGGGCGTTCGATATAGCGTGCATGGAATTAATTTCTCGGATTAATTCATCATTAATAGCAATCGGCATAACTTATAGAGATTACATGAGAGCCCTTCCGCCTCTCTTTGTTTCCTCGCCTCATTTCGAGCGGGTGATTTCTCTGCCGCACGCGGAGGGTGAGAAATGACAGGTTGAGCGGCAACATAAACGAGATTCCTTTCGTGTTTCACGATCCATCCCTGTCAACGAATCGATTTCCACCCTTTATTTGCGTGAAAATGCCATGTATTTTACGAAACTTATCGACAAACTAAGTTAGTTAAACTTGAAGTGTCATCAGTTCTCCTCTAATTCTTTTGTGATGTTTGTTAAAATTTTTAAAAATTATCAAGAGATAGAATATAATAACAGATTCTAGCGAAAAATTAATTATTATGAAACTACTGCAGACAAAATAGTTAAAATGAAAACAATTTATCAAACTGGCTGTGTGGTTTAATATATTTGCTATATTTAATATATTTAATATATTTTCAGTTAAATAATATAATCTAATGACACTTATATAATTTATTACGCATACATGCGTCTCTCTGAAACATAATTGTCCCTCGAATCACGATCCTCAAGATGAGTCACGTCGTGTGCACGTTCAGGCCCCAGTCTTTCCGGCAATAAAACTCAGTTATACCGGATAATCCGTCGTTCCGAGGGTGGTTTGGTGAGCCCGGGATGTTCCGAATCCACCCTGTCGTAATTAAAGTTTCTCGTCCGGGTCTGCTATATCGAACGCCGTTCTTATTATCGTGTCCGTTCGCACGCGATTAACTCGCATCCCGAAGGCTCTCTCGCCGAACCCGAGTCTTTGCGCACGTTTGTTCAAATAGTGTGAACAGTTCGTTTAACCATCGTGGGTTTTAATCAATATTAAATTCTTGCAAGTAAATTCGTGTTATTTTTTATGACAAAAATATTTCGCGCCCAAGAAAAAAGTAGATTTTCAAAAAAAGAAAAAGGAAAATACACGCAAATACTAAATATATTAATTTTAAAAATAATGAATAAAGGATATATTAAAATATCCTCCTCAATAAAAAATTAATAATTTTGTTTAGAATTAATAATTCCTAAAAAATAATTATTGATAATTATTAAATTATTATTTAAATAATTTATTGATAATTGAGGAGCTTTGGCGAACTGAATTAGAAGATATATTTCACTTCGTTTTCTGTTAGTCTCACTAAAAATTGTAATCTGTACCAAAGATTTAAAAACATAAGTGTTAAAGTACTGTAAATAGCCTTGTATTTTTATCGATATCTGTCATGTGTTGTGCAGTCAACTGTGTCATCAATAAAATCTGGCGAGATTTTGACAACGTCAAATAAAACGCGAATTCGGTTTATGCCGGACGATTAATTAGCCGTACACGCGGCCGTTAATTAAAGTCCATCAGTGGGTTACTTATGAATATTCCGATTATTTAATGTCCTTTATCGCTGAAATTAGTCGTGTGTTCGCCTCGCAAATTTATGCGTGTATTATTTCGTTGCATCGATAAGTATAAGAGAATTTTCTTTCTTTCTTTTTCTAAATTAGCGTAAAAAGGAAGCGATAAAAAAGTCAATTAATGTTGATCAGTTGCTGAGTTTTCCAGCGAGAACTTACAATTATTTTCATTTGACTTTGCGTGTAATCGGTCTTTATCTTTCTCTCTTCTTTCTATTTAAATCGAATTAATTTAATCGCATGTCGGGTTAATTAAGCGAAGGATGAACGAGGCAAAAAAGATGGCCAATATTGAGAAAATGAATGGAGTTTCATTCCGTGAAAAAGAAACCAGGCCGATCGATCGACAAGACGATCCTTGTCTGAAGAATCATTATTATTATTTATTATATGTAACGGAAAAAAGGCATGAAAAATCGGCCTGAGCAGATTATTTTTATCTAAGTTGCCGACGACCTTGAAGTCGATAGTCGAAGCGAGACCAGGGTTCGTCGAAGGGAGACCTTGACTTTCGCGGTAATTGAAGACCATCGACCTCTCTCGACGGTCGGATAGAAGAAGAAATAAGAAATTGGCCGGCCGACCAAGAATGCCATAGTTTTAGTACAATGAACCCAATAATGACAGTGTGTTCTGCTGACGCGAAATTACTCTGGCTTTTATTTAATGACCCTTCCGTATTTTTGAGTCAAAAAATCATCGTACATTATTATTTCGCTCCGATTATTTTATCGCAAATACGCGAATAAGTTATTTAAATTTCACATATTAAATTAAATTTAATATGAAAATTATTTATGAATTTATGATTATTTATTTTTCTTTATTCAGTAAATAAATATAAATAAATAAATAAAATTTAAATATAAATTTAACTATAAAAAATAAATATAAATTAAATAAATTAAAATAAATATAAAATATAAATAAATAAAAAATATAAATAAATTAAAATAAATATAATTTAAAAATACATTCGAGTGTATATAAAAAAATTAATATGTATAATTTGCAAGTGAAGAAAGGCGATTAATTATAAATAATTAATTAATTGCACGTGTATAATTTGTATACAATTCTTATTGAAGTTCTGTTATTTAAACATTGTTGTATTCCGATTGCGAGCATTCGAATATCATACCGCGTCGGCGTATTTGCGTTATAGTTGTCGTACAAGCGCGATGCTAGGTTAATTTTGACACTCGCGTCGTCGTAAACAAGAAACTTTGCATCCCACGAACTTATTTTGGGCGAGGCCGATAACCGCGCGCAACCACCTGAGATTGTTTTAGCAGCCAAGTCTTCTGTTTGAATCGGGATCTATTTATTAAACTCGTGTAATCTCGAACTTTATAATGAAGCAAATTTGGAAATCAATCACGGTGATTGTTAGACAGAAAGCCGCGATAATCGGTGACATTGCTCTTCAAGTTAACGGGCATTTAATCGGCCGACGCCTCATGTTAATCACTCCACATTAATCACTCGATGTTAATCCCCGCCGACCAATTTATCTCGCGTATCGCGGATACGTGAGACAGAAAAGAATTTGCATAATGCGTGCCGTTGCAGCCGCAGCGCTTCCTGCAACGCGAATCGGAGTTCGCAAAGTGTACCTTAAATGTCACATTAAATGGCTGTCGAGCCGTAACAACGTAATACAATGCCGCCGTTAATGTTACAGGAGCGACGTTATACCGTGATTGCGAGCTTTCACGTTTCCGTCGAAATTTTACTCGCCTCTGTAAAATTTCCTCGCTCGTGTACTCCTCCCTTCCCCTTCCCATTTCCACATATACTTTCCGAAACCTTTACACATAGTGTCTATTGAAAAAAATAAAAAAAAAAAAGAAAATTTAAGAAAAAAAATAAAATTATGAATTTAAAAAAATTATTATTAAAATTATTATTAATTATTATTTTTTAAAATTATTATTATTATTAATTATTATTTTTTAAAATTATTATTATTATTAATTATTATTTTTTAAAATTATTATTATTATTAATTATTATTAATAGTAAATTTGGATTACAAATCATTATTTTCAAGAATTAAAAGAAAAGAACTTGTAAAGAGGAAATATCATCTTTGTTGAAGTAACATCTCGAACTTTTGCGAATTTTATCGGGAGCAACAAGATGGTTTCCAAGTCTCTTTTCTCTACGCAATTATGTATTCTCGTCTCTGCCAGCAGCGGTATAATTTCATTTGTCGAGATAATTGACATACGTCGTATTATTCCGTTTAATGAACGTCGTGTAACTTACAATGTATCGCTTCCATCATCGTTTCTACCAGGTGCTTGATTAAGGACTCAACTTCACGGCGTCTATGTCTATAGCCACGTCGTTCTCAGAATATTATCCTTGATCGATGCACCTGCTGTCGATTAAGTCGATTCCGATCAGACGTTGAATTTAATTAATACCACGTATGTGCATCCACTTATGTGCGTTGCAACCTATCGACCTTCCAGCATATGCATCCTGTTTTCGTGGTACACTTTTCAAATTATATTTTAGACCAACGTATCGAGGACTAACTTTCAAGCCGAAAGATATTTTAGTTTCGTGGATATTTTTTTGCAATATACAGGGTGTTTTCAATAAATGCGAAAAATTTTATAAGATGATTCTTCGTCAAAAATTAAGGAAGGTTTTTCATATAAACATATATTTCTACATTCCTTCCTGTGGAGTTACATTCCTTCAAAAATGGAGGTAAAAATTAGGTTTTTATTTTTTTTCAAATTTGGAACAAGTTAAAGAAACGAAACTAAGTGGATATTTTCTAGTAAAAAGGTTATTTATTAATATTTTTTCAGCTTCCCGTACTTTTAAAAGGGATGAAACTAGCAACCCCTATTCAATTTTTTATTAGAAATTTTAATGTTTATATGAAAATCCCCCTTAATTTTCGACAAAGAATCATCTCCTAAAATTTTTCGTACTTATTTAGAAATACCCTGTAATAAAAATTATGTTATCAATATTATAAAAAATATTAATGTGCACAAAGTTCTATAGGCGTTATAAAGTAAGATTAAATAACCTTTAGTCTTTTAGAGATAAAAAGTCAGTGTTATTTATGATAGAATAAAAAATGGCGTGTGAGCTCGAATGAAAAAGTTGATTCATTAGATCGCGCACGTGGCTCGCACACATGCGATGAAAACGTAAAGCCAAGGAAGTTTGCTCTCCCCTGGCGATGCTCCAATCGATTTAATGTCGATGTTTGTTAATGTACAATGTAGAAGAATGACAAGTGACTGGAGAGAGAATGTGAGCTAATATTTGGTCTCGAGAACAAGACTGAATTATTAACTTTGTCGACTTGTCTAGTTTCGACTGGAAGTAAAAGTTCGGGAGAAATTATGATACCTTGTTCATACAGATCGCGAATCAACAAATACTCGTTAAATTATTGGCAATTATGTCACGAAGTGTGCCAGTTACGGCATGGCTTACAATAGGGATATAACAAGCCTCTAAGATACCTCGAAGAAAGTATAACGTGACATTTAAAATCATTTTTCTTCAAATTAATCACTTCTTCAATATTATATAATTATATAATCGCAATTAATATTTTTATATAAAATAAATGTTTATATAAAATTCTCATAATGAATAGAACTAAAATTATTAAACTTGTAATAACATGTACATAATTCACTTCAAATAATTTTACCATAATTATTGATATCTGCAGATGAATAAAAAATATTTTAACGTCGGATTCATTCCGACAGATTATCCTGATTATACTTAATTCGATAGATCGCGAATGTTTGTATTAAAAATGTTATCCGCCGACGTTTAATTGAATTATCTCGTCTCTCGCCTTTTGTCCGCCTCTTCTTCTCTTCTTCTTTTTCTCTTTCTTCCCTCTCCGTTTCTTTCTCTCCCTACGCGTTACGCGTTGTGCTTAAACGCGAGCGAGATTACACGGCGTGTAATCCGCTCATTAAGATTCGTCTGACGTCGATCGCAACCACTAGCAAGTAGTATGAGCATACAAATCGACAAAGTCAGACATGGTGCTGTGCGACACGTGTCACCCTGCGCAGAAATTACTACAACGTATGTAATCGTGTAATCGTGAATTTCTACCAAAAAGATATCGCTTCTACGAAGTGGTACTTTGAAAAGGAAAAATAGATTTTATATAATTTAAAACGTTTTTTTTTTTTGAGAGAGAGAGAGAGAGAAATACGTTTCGCGTGAAACATTGATTTTTTGACAATAAAATGAAAAATAATGATAAATAAAAGAAAAATAATAAAGTATATTAATCATATTAATAAAAATTATTATATGATTAGTGTAGAATTTAACGTATAATAATATATTTCATAAGTTTTTCCAATTAATTTTTAAATAAATTTGCAATACAATTAATTAATTAATCTAATTTGTTTTTTTGAATAAATTATAGATGATAAATAATTGTTGGCTGCAATTGAATATTATTTTGAGAATAATTTATTCAAATTTAATTTGCTATATTTTTAAATGCTTGATAAAAAATCTGTCTCCCACATCTCTAAATTAAATTAATAAAAGAATCAGATAAAATTAAATTAATAATAGATAAAATTAAATTTAAAAATATATAATATGTAAAGTAAAATATTTTTTATTTAAAGTAAAACCTTGACGATTTTAATACAATCTCTTTCTCTTTCCTCGGAAATTAAATTCCGCAAGAAATTCAATTCAACTCCTTAAAATGTAACGTTCGATAATTGCTTTCGTTTTCCTTCCGCCTTCGCGTTAAATCGAAACGGCATCGGTTACAAGATATCGATTAATTGTTGCACAATATTGGCATGACGCGTTAAAAGAAGAAACACCGCAAGTTTTCTTGGAAAAAAGATGTTGCTCTTTAATTAAAACGTCGCGGAGGAGCGGAAGGAAGGAGGCGGCGGGAGGATGCAGAACGAAGGGGCAGGAGAGGCGAGGTTAACCAACGTGGTAGTGGAGGAGAAGCCAGAGCCGACCGGATGACGGGGTCCGGGGTCACGGATGGGCGGCGGCAGGACTGGTTTCGGACCAGTCAAGAGAAGAAGAGGAGCTCGCTGCTCTCTGCTCTATCTTACCCGGGCTTTACGCGCCGCGCTATACCGGGTGGGAAAATTCGAGACCGACCGTCCGTGAGAAAATCGAACCTCGAGGATCGTCGTTTTCGCGACGGTTGATTTTTGCGAGAGTGCATATTCCAAATCACAGTGTCATCGAGCTGAATTCTTTTTTTTTTTTCGATATAACATGCGTGAAAGTCATAAATATTCGCTATGTTATTTATTAATTATTAATTATTAATTTATTAATTATTGAATTTATTATTAAGAAAGAATTTTCGAGTATCTTAGGTAACAGCAAGCTTAATTAATATTTAATGACGACGAAAAAAAGGGATTACTTTTCGCAACCACTACTGGTCATGAAAAAACGTACAAAAAACTAGTTCTTGAAAAAAGTACAATATGTAAGAGAAGCACGTGGAATGGAGAGCGATGCTCGAGAGATTGTCACAAAATTTTGCCGCATCATCGGAATATTTTACTTTGATCCAGTTGGGATTCTTGGAGTATCGAAGATTAATGCGTCGAACGTGCAACGTGAAAAAGCGCGATTACGACTTTGGCTCGCGCGGAAACGGCCGGGCCTTTATCGGACACGTCGAAAACGCGTGCCGCTCGCTTTCCGGTTCACGGCATCATTCTCCGTCCGGAGAAATGTACCGTTGAAGCACGCAGAAGCTCGGGCAAGCCCGGAGAACGGGGCCCCGGGTCGAACTCGTAAAGGACGTTGACCGATGGATGCGGCCAGGAGAATCGGAGATCCTGGTCCAGGATCGACGAGCGCAGTTTCTCCTTGCTCTTCGCGATAGTAATATATTTCGCAAAAAGAAGATGATCGACCGCGAGGCGAAAATAGTTAGAGACGTTCTTCAGATGTTTAATATCGAAATTATAAACGTGAGAATTTTGACAGGTGCAAGATGGTCGGCAATCTTGATCCTTGCCACCTTGGAAATGTTAGAGATATTAATTTAACAAATTTAAAATTGTTTATATACTTTTCGACGTGTAATAAATTCCAATTTTTTCAAAGAAATATTATTCTTGTGTCGCATTTTGTAGAAAATATATAAATTTATGCAATTAAATTATCACTCAACGATCAGTATTTTTATATTAAAAATGTTATTAAATATATAAACGTAATATATAAAATAATATTAAAATAATAATATTAAAATAATATAAAAATAATGAAAATTTTCTTAAACTCATCTTATATATTTAGTTAGAAAACTATATCAAATTTTCTATTAATCTTGTTAACTATGCCAACTATCGTAGAATTAATATCTCTTTTATTACATTCCTCGTTTCCTCTCTTATTCATTTATTATCTATAAATCAGAAGTTCTTGATATCGAAGATAAACATGACTCGAAATGCAATTTCGCCGCTATTCATTCCGTTATTCCAATCGCATTACATTACATCGAGAAACCATTTCTTCTCGTACCAACTCGCGAGTATCGAAGACAGTAATTTCAGGAGTGACTCTATCTCATCACGACGGAAAAAAAAAAGAGAGAGATAAGATAAAAAAAAAAAAACGAAAAGATGTCACCGTGATGAGACAGGAAAGATCTTAATAACGAGAAAACGAGGAAAAATTACTATTCGCAGCGGTATGCCTCGCTCGGCCAGCGCATAATGATTCGCTGCACTTGTGTTGCACTCGCGTTGCATTCGCGCTGCGCCAGAAACCTCCTTCCAGCGAGAGCGGAAGCGAAGGGTGAACGCGACGAGCTCTCCTCCGCATCGTGATTCGAGAGATGCATCCTACCGCGAGGGAAGAACGAGAGCGGGGGGGGAGGGTGGAGGCAGGGGGGTTGGGATGCAACGAGAACTGTCATGACAAATTATCCTCGAAAACAAGCGGCTGGAAGAGAAACAAAAGTGTCGACGCGCCGAATGATGAATTAACGCGGCTATCTTTTTTTTTTTTTACGCCTATTTACAACCGTCTTCCGTACCGTTCGGCGGCATAATAAACGAAAGACGAAACCGATGTACTCGGTTGCGGAAGGATATGAGACAGTTCATTCTGCCTCGAACACTGCAATTCTCTTTTTGACATATTTGAGATTGAATTTTGAAAGTTAAATTTTCATTTTTTTTTTTTTATTTAAATTTAATCTCGTCTTAATCTGTTTGATTAATTATTAGAAATTGTACTGAATGTACTAATAATTGCATGAGTTGCAATTATTATTCTTTCTTCTCAATTCTCTTTTTGACATATTTAAGATTCCATTTTAAAAGTTAAATTTTATTTTCTTTTTATTTAAATTTAATCTCGTCTTAATCTGTTTGATTAATTATTAGAAATTGTATTGAATGTACTAATAATTGCAATTGCATGAATTGCAATTATTATTCTTTCTTCTCAATTCTCTTTTTGACAAACGAAAGACGAAACCGATGTACTCGGTTGCGGAAGGATATGAGACAGTTCATTCTGCCTCGAACACTGCAATTCTTTTTTTGACATATTTAAGATTCCATTTTAAAAATTAAATTTTATTTTCTTTTTATTTATATTTAATCTCGTCTTAATCTGTTTGATTAATTATTAGGAATTGTATTGAATATACTAATAATCGCAATTATTATTGTTTCTTCTCAATTCTCTTTGATTATTATTATTTCTTCCCAATTCTCTTTGACATTTGAGATTAAATTTTAATAGTTAAATTTTATTTTCTTTTTATTTAAATTTAATCTTGTCTTAATCTGTTTGATTGATTATTAGAAATTGTACTGAATGTAATAATAATTGCATGAATCGCAATTATTATTCTTTCTTCTCAATTCTCTTTTTGATATATTTAAGATTCCATATTAAAAGTTAAATTTTATTTTCTTTTTATTTAATCTTGTGTCTTAATCTATTTGATTAATTATTAGAAATTGTATTATTGAATACACTAATAATTGCGTGAGTCGTAATTACTTATTGTTTCTTTTCAATTCTCTTTTTGAAATATTTGAGATTCAACTTTGAAAATTAAATTTTTATTTTCTTTTTATTTAAATTTAATCCTGTTTTAATCTGTCTGATTAATTATTAGGAAACTGTATTAAATATATGTAGTAATAATTACGTAAGTCGCAATTATTATTCTTTCTTCTCAATTCTCTTTTTGACATATTTAAGATTCCATTTTAAAAGTTAAATTTTATTTTCTTTTTATTTAAATTTAATCTCGTCTTAATCTGTTTGATTAATTATTAGAAATTGTATTGAATGTACTAATAGTTGCAATTATTGTTTTTTCTCAATTCTTTTTTTGACATATTTGAGATTAAATTTTAAAAGTTAAATTTTATTTTCTTTTTATTTAAATTTAATCTTGTCTTAATCTGTTTGATTGATTATTAGAAATTGTACTGAATGTAATAATAATTGCATGAATCGCAATTATTATTCTTTCTTCTCAATTCTCTTTTTGATATATTTAAGATTCCATATTAAAAGTTAAATTTTATTTTCTTTTTATTTAAATTTAATCTTGTGTCTTAATCTATTTGATTAATTATTAGGAATTGTATTGAATATACTAATAGTCGCAATTATTGTTTTTTTCTCAATTCTCTTTTGACATATTTGAGATTAAATTTTAAAAGTTAAATTTTATTTTCTTTTTATTTAAATTTAATCCTGTTTTAATCTGTCTGATTAATTATTAGGAAACTGTATTAAATATATGTAGTAATAATTACGTAAGTCGCAATTGTTATTCTTTCTTCTCAATTTAATTTGACGCAATGCATTCATCGCGCGAATTTCCGCGTGAAACCACCGAGATTAGGGGAATGATTCGATAGGCAGTGAATATTTATGTGCACGTGATAGATCATAAAGCGTGCTCTAATATCTAGAAATGATATATCGCATGATATGCAAAGAGAGAAGCGTAACGAATTTAGCACACATCTCTTTTGTTTCTCTTCTCATCTGTTTTCCTTCGTCCACTTTTTCTCTCTCTCTCTCTCATTCTCTTTCTTTCTCTCTCTTAGAGAATTCATTTCATCGAGTGCCACGATATAAGCAAAATCGATCGAAAAGACGGTTCACTAGGTCACCATTCTTTTCACGTCCAATAAAAGAGCCCGCGATTGACCGTCGTAAATAGTTGCTTGCAGTGATATACATCCCGATATAGTATTTCATGAACATATATGACGGATACACGATGCTCGAATGCTGATCGATCAAATCTGGGTTTTTATTTTATTTATTTTAATATATAAATTTTGACTCAAAACTCTTTTATATTTTATTTCACTGAAAAAAATGTATAAAAATTTTATTTTATTACAATGAAAAAAATATATAAAATAATTCAAAATATATATAACAATGAAAAATTTCAAAATATATACAAATATATCGAGCTACATTATTTGAAATTAATATCTGCCAGAGCAGAACATTCAAAAAAACAAAGCAAAATCCTCGAGATCCTTTTTTGATCGAAGAATCTTGAATCGAGATAATGGCTTTCGTGCTTGTGTATTATCATCGTGGAATTTCATTTTCAGATGTCACATACATTGTCTTTTTTTTATATTCCTCACGTATCACGTAATCCCTTTAATCCGCGCTCTCTTTGATCTGTTATTTCTCTCCCTTTCTCGCTCGAGAGATATTTATTCCGTAATTTCGGGAAACAATGCGATGAAACATAGGGGCGACAAACTCATAATAAAATTCCGCGAGACATAATCACGCACATTCTGCGTCTTTGATTATATTCAATAATGTAATTATACTAACTCGAGCAAAAATCCCAAATTTTTCATATCTATAATTATAGATAAATATAAAGAAATAAAATAACTTGTAAAATCATCTTCTTGCTTCTTGATTTTTGTTACACTTATATATACATTATTTTATTTTATTATTAATATCAATAGATATCCTAATATCTTCATTTTTATATAATTTTTTACATTAAATAAATCATGTTGTACATATTGATTATATTTGTTGAAAATAGATCTCACCAGAGAATACCTTGCGTTTTCTCTCTTTTCGCGAAAGGGGGAAAATAGCGGTAGACTGATCAAGAAGAAAGAAAAATAAACGAGACCAAAAGGATGAACGGACATTTTTCAGGTCCTAGTAGAGGGGACAGGAGTGACGGAGGGAAACAGGTAATTCGGCGAGCCAGACAATGTAAGGATAGAGCAGGAGCGTCGAGATCCCCGGGATGATCCCGAGGGATGAATAGAAACGATCCTGTTTATCTCAGCTCTCCCACCCCCGCCCATCCTTCCGCTTCCCCTCCCCGCCCGCCACCCAAACTTCCCCTGGTGACGACACAAGCAATATGCTACTCGTGGATTTTTATAAGCGTCGACTTTCCTTCCTCTTTTGCCTCCTTCTCATCTCGTTCCTTCCTCCCTCTCCTGTTCCGTTCTTTCTTCCACTTCTTCCCCCCCTCCCCTGCCCTCCCTTATCCCACCTGGTAAGACTATCTCGGAATCTCGACCTCAACGACTCCTGAGAGGTCGTCTAGAGACTGGACCAACACCTTCGTCGCCCTGGGAGTTCTAACTTCCAACTTTCCCATCCTCTCCTCTTCCCCTCCCCGCTTTCTCTATGGGCTCTTTGCTTCCTACCGAGAACCCATTGTGTCTTAAGAGCTGATCTATTAGTTATCTGCTTGTATCGCATCTCCGCTTCGTTTCTTTAATTCGTGTGAACTTGGCAGTAAAAATCTCTATCTATCTACATCTCTTTACATTTAAAGTTTTAAAATACAATGTAATACACACACACACACACACACACACACACACACACACACACACACACACACACACACACATACACACATCTACATTAAAATACATAAAGCTGTAAATTTAAAATATATTTTATAATAAAAAATATATTTTTATTCTTTTATTTTATTATAATAAAAATATATTTTTATTCTTTTATTTTTTTATTCTTTTTAGTCTTGTCGATTTAAAAAAATTCCAATCAAACACGCATTAAAACAAAAATATATGTAAAGCTGATGACACTCACCTCGCAGGATCTGATAAAGGAAGACCTTGATGTGGTCCGGGCTGAGATGCTGTGGGCTCACGATGATCTTGTGTAGGTCGCTCTGGAGCAGTTCGGTGATCACATATCTGTCGCGCGACTCGTTAAGGAATTTATCGATTATGATCGTGTATTATGTTAAGTCATGTCACACGCATGCGTGTCAACGACTAGCAATTAGCAGGTGATTCTCCTGGATCGTTACATTGCACCTGTAGAACGGATCGTCTAATCTCGCGTGCGATGACTTAATTCACTTAATAATCTGTCAGTTCCATTTTTGGCACGTCGAATATAAATGCGACACGCCTCCATAATATATAGCCAAAAGAGCTACGAACTAAGGCAGTTAGAATTTTATAAATCTAAATTTTATGCAATTTATTTTTCGAACATAATTATCGGTAAAATTGTAAAGACTAAAAATGTTTACTTAATTTATTACACGGATGTTAATTTTTATGCCGGCATAAAATATCAAATTATTTGCGCGGAATATTAATTGGAGCATTAATTAACATATAATAAAGTAAATTTAATTGAGCCGTTATTTTATTCCGCGTTTAATAATTACTTTCTCGATGTTTGTCATGAATATCATAAATAATATTTTATTATTATCATCGTATATTAGGGATATTCTTTATTACTATGCAATAATTCCACATATGTAATCTTTATTATATATTCATCAGCCGCATAATATTTTATTGTCCGTTTAATTGTCATAAATAAAAATAATAATTATTACTTATAGATCTTTAAAACGGGCAAATTTTTTTTGCATATCGGAACAGCCACCGCGAATAATCCGTCACCGAGTCCCACCAATCCATCAACGTCCGGCATAAAAATGCAATCGCGCTGTAACGCGGTGTAAAGTAACACGCGTGCGATCGCCCCGTCGTGAAATATCTGTGTCACGTGTGCGGTCGAGGGAGTTAATATTTTCGCGGCAGTTGATTTATAGTCTATATGAATGCATTTGGTGAATGATCCAAGCACGCATCCGATCGCTCGGAATAACGTAACGGATAATGAATATCGATGTATGCTCTCGATGCTATCTACTTGCCTGCTGCTGACAGTGATCGAATCGGCTTGTAATGAATACGATTGTCGATGATCATAATGCCAGGAGAGAGTCTGCGTGTTACGCAGGCACTGCTTGTCGCTACCGAGGGATATGACTTTACGAAGATGGATACAAGATCGAAAGAGAAATTAATGAGAAATCATAAAGAAATCGAAAGGAAAAATTTTATTAAAAATGAAAAATCGAAATTTGCTGTCAAACTTCTCTTTCCTGATCTTAATGTTGATCTTTTGTCAACAGAAAATTTTTTTTCTAAACGTGAAAGAAAAATTTATTCTTATTAATATAATAATTTATTAAATTTATTTTTATTTGTACTGTCATAATTTATTTGTTTTGTTTATTTTTTATATCGATGTAATTTCGTTCTTCTCGACGAAATTAAATTAAATTTGAAACGAAATTATTTCATTTATCATGCGATTTTTTTGTAAGCGATATTGTTTCATCGCAAAAATTTCAAAGACATGATCTCGAGTCGCAAGCGCAATGTCAGGGACGTCGTGTGACATAATTCGATGCCGAAAACTCGCTTTCGCGCAAACAAGCGGAAGACGACATTCGAGAGAATGTCGAGAGAGCCGAGAGAACTAACGAAATAATATAATGGCGGAATGAGGTCGACCGGATAAGCTGGAATGCAGGTAGAGGCTGCCATGACGCGAACCTGGCGCGGTATGCAAGTCAAAAGAGAAAGAGAGTGAGAGTGAGAAAGAGAGAGGCTGGCGGGAACTCAAACTGACTTGGAGAGAGAACTTGGAATCAGGATTCAAGCCGTCACAATTTCGGTGACTTCATAGATAATCTTGATATCATTTTAATCTTGATATCATAAATACACGAATATTTCCTCGTTTTTTTTATGTGGAAACAATAACGATGTAAAAAATATTTATTATTCTATCAAATTATTTATTATTTAAAATCATTAATAAATTCGATAATTATTACTGTGCAGTGTCAGACTAAAGTTTTGATTAATTTCGACCGCGATCAAAGACTCGAGAGCGAATACGTCTGGTCCCCTTTGAATTATCAACCCTTGACGTTTCGATTTCGCGATGAGAAGCGAGGTAGAGTACTATCCATAGTGTTCGTGACGCATAATTACCATTTGATAATTGAACCATTGAGAAGGATTTACGAAATATATCGGAGTTATCAAGAGCTATAAATAGAAGAATACTAGAAAAAAAAACGGATTTTTATGTTTCAATTTAGACATTGATCGTCTCTTCGAAATATAACAATTGAAAAATTATTTTTGGATCTGAAAATTATATTTAGAACGTAAATTATTTAAATCTCAATATTTTCTCGCGAAAAAATTTTGCCAATATTTTTGGAAATAAAATCTATCATTAAAAAATCATCTATCATTAAAAAATAATCCCCTTCATGCGAGGTCTGAGAATTATTTTTACTTTTCTTTTACAAATTTTTTATAAGTGTTGTTTTTATCTTTAAATATAAAAGTGTATTTAAAATTAAATTTAATGAAAGAAGTTTTGCAAATTGAAAATAGAGAAAAAAATATCAGTTCTTAGATCAATTTTATAGAATTTAATACGGATTTTATTTAAAGTAACTTTGTACTTTCAAACATATGTAAAATATTAATATTATTAACATTTTATTTGACATTTTATTTGATGAAAGATTTTTATAGGTTCTTTAGAAAAATTATAAATATTTCAGAACAATTTATATTATTTACTAGCGTACAATTTTGAAGAGACACAAGACCTCGCATCTCTTTCAGCATAAAAAAAAGTGTATTACTAAAAGATTTATCTCGACGAGTGCTCGATCCCGAATTGAACTTTACGATTACAGGAATACGATATCTCTTTGCTACGTCGTAACATCTCTATTGCTGTTTCAGGGCATGATTGATGGCCTTTGCATGTCTTTCAACGCAAACAACCGCGAGATCTCGCCGGGAAAATCATGCCGAGAAGGGTGAGTTTCCGACTCCGCTTTCTTTATATAAATCATTCTCGTAAACGATTTCTCTTTATCTCTCTCATTAAAGAAAGAAATATTTCTTCCTATCGCAATTGCTCGCAACTTTAATGAAAAGGTTCGTCCGATGATGTCCGATGATGTCGAATCGAAATCAAGAGTTATTCGAAATTGACAGCAAAAGAAAAGGCTAGTTATTTTGCTTACACATCATTTATCTTTATCACATTTTTCTCATTATCTAAAAATAAGAATTACATATCGATAATATAATTACACATCGATATGAAGAAATATTTTTTTGCATTCCGCAATCGCGAGATTGCCGCAGTCGAGAAAGCCTAGGGCGATTTTGCAGGGAGTTTTCCGGAACTGTAGAGAGATCAGACTGACAGGGAACTGTCGAGGGATACATTTTTTCCAACGGGCAGCAGAAGGATTTAAAGTCTCGAAAGACGACAATCTCTTTGAAATGCAAAATTATCGTAATTCTCAATATTTTCTCACGAAAAAAGAATTTCTCGAAATTTTTAGTCAAGAAAGAGAATTTATCATTAAAAAATAATAAACAAATAAATAAAATAAATAAAATAAGTAAAACAAGTAAATAAAATAATAAAACAAATAAATAATAAATAAAATAATAAATAAAATAATAAATAGTAATAAAATAATAATAAAATAATAAATAGTAATAAAATAATAATAAAACAAATAAATAAAATAATAAACAAAAAATAAAATAAATAAATAAATAATAAAAAATAATAAAATAATAATAATAATAAAATAATAATAATAACGAGGATTTAAAAATCAGATGAGATTTAAAAATATGTTAATAATAGAAGGTATAATCTCTCTTAAAAAAATGTGAGGCAAGTAGGCGAGAGCTTTCGGGGAAAGCTCTCGTCGTCGACATTGTCGTCATCGGCAGCAACATTGTGCAACGCGCTTAAGGCACCGTCGCGATTGGCGGATCGATGCGTGCCTGCCTGCCTCCTGGTAGGCACGTCGACCGGTTCCTGGACAAAGCGAGAGTTGCCCCTAGCATCATCTCTCTGCCAGCCATTCCGCACCGCACCGCGCCGAGGGAATCGAGTATCCTGCCGTTTTCTCCCGTCTTTCCTTCCCTTCCCTCCCCTTTCGATCTTTCTTTCCTCCTTCCTCGTTCCTCTCGCCCCTTGCTCTCGTCCGGTATTGCTCACCCGAGGAAGAAGAGCCTGGAGGACTCTGGACATGTGCGAATTCGCTACGAGTCCCATATCTCGTAAACAAGCCGCGGGGATTCGCGATATATTTGATCATTTGGCGTGTAATAAATTTTTCAAATTTATTATAATATTTTTGAGCGATAAATTTTTTTTCTCGCGATGGCAGAAATTATATTCTCGTTGAAATTTTTCATTCTATATTTTCGTATCTCTAGAGCACGAATTAAAATTCGATACCGGATGAGAAACAAGAGGGTAACTCGGAAGCACTTTTGGAGCTTCTATATCACTTGGGGACAGACATCGACGGTAGCCTTTTAGATTATTTGTTGGCCGGACTGGATAACAAAGAAGTCCGACTGGTCAACAACGAAGAGACTGAGGTTGATGCTGATGACGACGATGATGATGGAGGCTTAGACTCTGAGGTGTTCGAGCAAGGCCGATCCGGCTCGTCCGACCGGTCAACCGAGTTCGAACTCGACTCGCGCGAATGACTTCGAAAAACCGACAAAGAAAAAAAGAGATAGAGAACTCTCGGTGATACCGTAAAAAAATACGAATTGAAAGCTGTGTCGATTTGAAGGGAATTTATGGTACCATGGATAGAAATTTGGATAGACTCGATTCGTTTTTTATGACTGGAAAATAGTTAAACAATACTTTGAGACGTATTAATTATATAAGATTTTATTTTACATACATATAATTATTAAAAGTAATATTTATTTTAAAATTGATTAATATAATATTTCAATGAAAAGAGAGGAGATAATAATAAATCTGTAAATCATCATTATTTTAATGATTGATTTGAATTTTAATGCGGATTCTAAAAGATAAAGTAAACTGATGCTTTTTAACTTAAAAAAATGTATGCTTGTTACTGAACAGAAAAATAGTTATTTTTAATTTATTTAAAAATGGAAATTTATAAATAACAATTTTGATTGTTATCTAATACATTCATACAAATACGTATCATCATTTAAAATCTGATTTATAATAATATTTAATAATAATATTTATAATTTAATATTTAATAATAATATTTATAATTTAATATTTAATAATAATATTTAATAATAATATTTAATATGAGTTTGAAAGAACGATTAATGCATAAATGCAGAGAATTTTAGTAAGTGATTAAATATATCCGTGATAAATCGTGTTCCGTTTAAAAACTAGGAGAGAGGTACATTCAGAATCAGTTCCCGCGATTTTTCCTACCGACTTTTCTCCCTCCCCCCTCCCCTCCCCCAGGGAGTCACGTGCTCGCTTCCGATTTTACATACATTTAAATACTTTCGCGATGAATCTCGTCGAGGATCTACGACGCAGACACCTGGTATAAATTTTGAATCGCAAACGTCTATTTAGCGCGAACAAAACGCAAGTCCATCGCGAGATAAGTTTTTTTCGCGCGCGTCCTTTTCAATCGTCATCGTTCCGCGTCTCAGGATTCGAGACCCACGTCGATTTTCACGTCAGGATATCTGTATTCGAGACGAGGACGTTAAATCGACGATAAATCCTATGCGAGGTTGCGCGCGCCAATTCCGGATCCTCTAAATTAAAAGAGTCCTGGCATCACGTCGAAACTGCAGCACTCTGTCAGGACCCTCGACTCGTCAGGAATGGGAATCGATTCCGGATATAGCGCATTTTCTCGCAACGTCGTAAAAACGCGAAGGATCTCTTATATTTCTTCTCATTTTTGATTTGAACGGAATTTTAGGAAAAACGATTGACCTCGTTTTTTGGCGAGATTACATGGTATATTAAAAGTTGCATTCTCTTGTTTTCATTTAGAAATACTAGAAGTCGAAAAGTATAAAATGGAACAATTTAGATTAAATATAATTATTAATAAATATAATTATTAAATATAATAAATATAATTATTAAATTTAATGTTTTAATATAATTATATTTAGATTAAATATATAATTATTAATTTTAAAAAATATCTGATATATGACTTTTTTAGAGATTTAATTTCAATTTTAATTTACTGGAAAAAAATTTTTAAAATTATTAGAATATTTAAAATGTTCAAGAATGAAGTAATATACGATTATTTATATTATTTATATTAATACTAAAGTAATTTAATAATAAAAAATAAATAATTATAAAATTTAGGAAAATCCAACAACTTAATGAATAAACATGAAAAGTGAAAACAATCTCACGAAGGAAAAAATTATTCCGATCAGTTTAGCTTCAGTTATGTCTCTGAAAGATTTGTATTATCGAAAGTCATGTCTCGAAAGTATAGAGGTTCGCATAAAGAAATAATAAATGCCACAAAAGATTTAAAACTCCTCTTTATATTCCTCGATGAAACTTGCTTCTTTCATAAATAAATCTCTAAATTTATAATGCTAGTTGTTATTGAATTTCTGATTGCGTTATGGATTTCGGAACTTCTCCTATAAGGTTTAATCCATTAAATCGACGAAACGAAGTTGTAATTTATTAATTATTGTGGATTAAAGGCAAATCAAAAGTCAATGCAAAATGTGGGATATAATATTGCATCTCTTCAAAATATTGAAGTTTTCATTTAATTAAAAGATAATGTGATTTTTAATTAACTGATCATTCACAGCCAATCGTCTCTATCTTTTTCTTTCCCTTCACATTCGATTATAAACCGAATTCTAATAATCACTCAGGATGTAATGGCTATTCGATAAAATTTTATATACGCATGCCCTCCCCCTTCCCCTTCTCGAGAGCGGGGAAGAAAGAGAGAGAAAATGGGAGAAAACGAGAAGTGAAACGCGAACAAAGAACCCTCCACAACCCCGACCAAAAACTCCACGTGGATCGATATCAACAGAGTGCGATACTCGATACGCCTCGAAGAAGCTGAAGGCGATAGGAAGCTGTAATCAGCCACGAAAACATAAAGCCAAACATTGCAATGCGCTCATGTTTCAGATCTGGCAAAGTTATCATAAAGCGCTTTGGTCAGCTTTTTTTTCTTTCCTTTCGGCAAAATCTTGAATTTGATATTGTGGATTAATTAAACATTGTGAATTTATTCAATAAAAAAACGGATCGCAGAGTTTCGTCTCTTCTAATTTAAAAAAATATATCGGAAAAAAATAAAGACAAAATTTCCTATCAATGTCTGACAGTTATATTTATTTTTTTATTGATTGAGTAAATTTTTGCATTGACTTAAAGTCCTTAAACATTCTATCACTTCCGCGTCTTAAGTGTCATCCACAATATCCGATCATGGATAATCAATAAAATTCTGTCTCTCTCTCTCTCTCTCTCTCTCTCTCTCTCTCTCTCTCTCTCTCTCTCTCTCTCTCTCTCTCTCTCTCTCGCTCTCTCTCTCTCTCCGCCCCCCCCCCCCCCCCTCCCCCCCTCTCTCTCTCTCTCTCTCTCTCTCTCTCTCTCTCTCTCTCTCTTCATTCTTTCTTATTCTTTCCTGGCGACATCGATCTTCGAGATGTTCCAGAAGGAATAACGAAATAAAAAACATTCGCAGAGTTGTTTGTTTGAAAAATGAATCGTTTGAATCGAGTCTGAAAAACTTCCCTCGGACATAAAAAGAAAAAAGAAACATTGAAAGTCTAATTTTCCAAATTTTCCAAATAAACTGTTTATTAATTTCACAAGCCATACAATAAGAGTTAATAAAATTCGAAAGTTAATGAAATTCGTATTAAACTGATTTAAATGCAAATTCATGAGAACGTTCCCCTTTATTGTAAGATTTTTTGCTTGCAGTTTTTTGTGTGCGTGATTTTATCATTTAACAACTTGTCGTGCGCGTTACAAAGTGCCCTCATTATTAGCTCGCGTTCTAAATACAGCGTATCGATACTCAAAGAGAATGCTCGCGTAAAAAGAGATGATCAAAGGAAAGATAGAAAATTATTTACAACCCATGTTACATAAAAAAAAATTTTAAATCGTTGCAATGTATGTTATATTTCTAATGTTCCGTTTAAATGCATGATTTTTAAAAGTCTGAATCAAAATATCTATGTAATAGCTTTTTTAATACTAATATAATTTCGAATTACGAAATAACTTATATATGTAAAAACATATTATTCTCTAACATTCATGTGTGAAAAGTTGAATTTACTTAAAAATTCATTGAAAAAACTTATTTAAAAATTAAATTTTATTGTGAAATCCATTTTGTCATTTCTATGTTTTTTTTTATATGAATAATTAAATTTCTTTTAATTTAATTTAAGCAAATGTTCGGTCTAAAATTTGCCTCTTTATTATTTCTAAAAATAAAAATTAGGAATGCATAATCGCGCAGATAATCATGCAGAAATAAATATTTGTTATAGCTGTAATTAACATTGCAATTAGGGCATTAGTTAAACGTAATATATCAAAAGGAGAAACCGCGAAATAAAAGGATAAAAAATGTCCCCTCCCCCCCTCTCTCTCACTTTCCAATTATACATAATTTCTAATACGTCAGAGAATTATCGTCTTTCGCAAGTAGATAACGATGTGGGAACCCGTGCCCACGCACGCGTGCGTGCGATTCGCATCAGACAGATACGCCCCCGCGCGCTCCACCGGATATATATTCGTTAATAAGCAGCGTAAACCGATCTCTCCTATGTGTGCCATAAAGAAATGGAAACCTCTGGTTTCGCGTCATCTTAGGTACTATCAAATTAATGCGCGAGCTGGAGTGTCAAGTAAGTCAAGATAATCATCGATCAAGAATAATTAACATGAATTGATAACGAAGAAATTCTCGGCGAGAGAATCGATTAGCAAGAACCGCAAAGTCCCGAGAGAAAATCAATTTGGAGAATTATTCTCTTTATAAATTTAATATATTTGTGAATTAAAAGATTTCGCACATGCATTTTATTATTAGTAATATTTTCTATTGTTAATAATTTTTTTATTATTAGTAATATTTTCTATTATTAATAATTTTTTATTATTAATAATATTTTTCATAGTTTCTTGTAGTTTTTTTAACTTTATTGTCTATAATATTTTATTTCTTTAACTTTATTTTTTTAACTTTATTGTTTATAATATTATTATATTTTATAAAGAAATAATTATTCAAATATTATGATGCATCAAATGCATCATGCACATAATCATGGGCAAACAATAAAACAAATACATTTATATAATTTTTATAATAATAAAAATATTGCAACATCGTTATATTTCAACTTTGCGATAAATGTTGCAGAAAGGAGCGTATTTTTCATATATAATGCACTGTAAAATATATTTTCTTGCGCGAATCGCGAAAAAAAACCGAGCGGTTTCGGAAACGAGGCGGGCGTTTCCGGGGTACAAACGGGCGGAAATAGACGAGTGTGGATTTCGCGATTACCATAAGGAGACAATGCGAGAGAAGCGGAGAGAGAGAGAGAGAGAGAAAGGGAGCTCGTTCGAGCGCTCCTCCTTCTCGCCGGAAGCTCTTTTTCCGCGCCGGAACCTATCCAGGTCGACGAGAGGCGTTTTTCGTTCTCACCGTTCGCCGATCTGTCCGCTCGCCTCCGATTTTCCTCGGCGATTTCCCGCCGCCCTCTCTCCGAGTGAAACGTGGGAGGTCGTGCAACGTGCGATGTGATGCAATCGCCGGTGTGCATCATCGTTGGAAACTCGAGATCGTCGCTGGTGCATAAGAGAGAAATCAGGATTTTTGAGGATTTAAAGATGTCGAAAAACACTGGTGGAGGAACCCCTTCCTGACACGTTTCATATTTCGCAATTAGGTATATCAGGGTGTCTACTCCCTGGGGAACATGGGAAACCTGGAAGACCCAAGGATTGATTTTTATATCTGAGAAATCAGGGAATTTTCGTAGAATTTTATTGCGATATCGGGAGTTTTTTTAAAAAAATTTGTCTTTTATAATTTTGTTTTTATATTGTAATCAATCGGCAAACCAATTAAATTATGTAAAATGAAATATAATATATTTTTTATTATATATTATATATTCTATTTATAAGTAATTATATTATATTATTTTATTTTTATTTATAATTTCTATTTCTGTTTATATATTCTTTATATTTATATTATTATAATGTCTTGACAGAATATAGAATAGGCAGTTTATATTCTTTACTGTAATTTTTAGATAAAAAAACTAAAATTGTTAAGTAGATGCAGGTAAAAATGTCTATTTTAAGAATGCTATTCAGCTTTTTTCAGTATATGTTCAAATCTAGCACTTGAAACTTAAGTGGCTCTTTATATTTCCGTGAGTGAAAAACGCACACAATAGGAATCTCACTTAGAACGTTAAATCCAAAAAAAAATTTTAAAAAATCCTCTTTACATGGAATTTTGAATAAAAAAATCTTGGAGATTTCCGGAAATTCAGGGAATTTTTAGGAAATTTGTTTACAAAATTTGAGTAGACACTCTGTACATACAATATGAAATATAGTTTAATTTCATATTGTCCAAACTTCAATAAAATGTAATAAATATTTCTTTCTCAAATATTATTTTAATAATGACATTTTATAGAAAAGAAAAATAAAGAAAGGAAAAAAGAATATTAATTACAAACGTCTATTTTTGAAATAAAATAAATATTTATGTAAGATGATAATTCCTTGTAAATATGTATATATTGCTAATATAGTTTTGTACGTTACGTTTGTTTTTCATTTATTTTAAATTATATACATTTCATTTTCATTGACTGAACTTTATAATCAATAACTCGTCATAATTTTATAATTTGAATTATTAATAATATATATAACTCACGACTTGTTAGAAATGTGTCTCTATTTTTTACTAAATGAGATTGGAAATCTAATAGAATTTCTCGGAATACTGACAAAGAGCTACACAAAAGTATTCATTTCCGGTTCAATTCAGACAATCGTAAGCGTTTCCCGTTACATGGATTGAAAACGTCGTACACCGTGAAAAATATCGAAACATTAACGTAACAACGATTACGTTCGTATGGTATGAATAGATTAGAGAGAGTGGGCAGCTATATTGTAATAATACATCATTAATACGAGTACTAATCGATGAAAAATGCGTGGATTCATGATATTCCTTTCTAGTAAAATCAGGAAATTTATCGATCGATTGTATTTAAATCGCGACACGACGATGATATCACTTGTTCAAGAAATACCTCGTTTGTAAAAATAATTAACTAAAAATAATTAAAGAAAATAATTAAATAAAAATAATTTAATTAAAATTTTATTTTTCAATACTAGACACTACAATAAAAAAGAAATTAAAACTTTTTTTTTGATATTGTAAAAATTGTTAGATGTAACAATCCAATGATTACTTTAATAATAAAAACTGTCAATCAAGTATATATATTTTTATACTATTTTAAGCATATGTCAAAGGTCATAAATTCTTATTTCGACTGCACGATATTCTATATTTATGATTATCGTTAAACATAGAATAGGTCATAAAGTTATTAAGTTCCAAAGAAAAAAAATCATATTAAGGATAAAAATAACAAAGATTGTTAAGAGTAGAGAATATATCGGAAATTTATTATCGGACAATTTGGCAGTTATAGGATCTGACAAAATAAAAAAAAAAACGTTGGAATTTCTGAATTGATTTAAAAACGAGGAAATCAAACTAACGGAAATGTCAATTAATTATTAAAATTAATCTTAATAATTTGTAAATATCGCGGATATATGAGTGAGAATTTCTTCGCGAATATATTTCTAGAACACCGGTTCTTCCGCGAAAACTTGTTGACTCGGAAGGAAGACAAAAGATTCTCGCGAGTAAAAGGGGGAAGCAAAATTAGTTTGCGGCAACCAAGAACTTAGATCAAACCGTCAAACGCGAACTCGACGTAATCGAGCCCGCGTGCAATTAAAATCTCCGTAATTTGAGCCTCGAAGAAAAGCTCAACTTGTTCTTCTGCGAATCTAACGGCGAAGATGAAATTACGAAGAAAAGTCGAATTATCATCAATCAGCAATTCCCTATCCAGAGAGACTCTTTCTCTTTTTGTGTATAACAAAAATATTTTACATTTTATTTTTATATATTTAGAACAATATGATAAATTTTAATTTTATATTTTAGAAACAACATATTTTTTACTAGAGGTATTATAGAATATTTAAATAAAGATATTCTCTATCCATTAAAATTAAATAAATTTTGATTTTCAGAATCAAATAAATCTTAATTTAAAGTTCTTTTCTAAATAAAAAAAAGAAACGACAGAGATTATATAATTCAGAAAAAAAAATCAATTCTCGTTTTATTTAATATCCGACATTCGTTAATCGTCGTGACCCACGCACGTGCGATCGCACGTGTTCTATAATGACAACTGCAGCAGAGACTAAAAATTTTTCCCAGCCGTATCGTTTTTCCCCGATACAGATACGGGTGAATACAAACGATTGAGAGAGAAAGAGAGAGACAGAGAAAGAAAGAGAGAGAGGGGAGAGAGAAGGGGGAGAGAGAGAGAGAGAGAGAGAGAGAGAGAGAGAGAGAGAGAGAGAGAGAGAGAGAAGGGGGAGAGAGAGAGAGAGAGCACTGTACATGCGGGCCTTCTTTCCTTTCGTGTATGTCTCTTGCATGCACGGTAAAAACGCGTTAGTGCGTAATCGAACCCACGTCATTCCAAATGTAATGGCAAATAAACCTCTATAGACTTCTTCCTGTAAATTAAATCGTAATCATGCCGAAGAATGAAATTCCATTTCCTGCCGTGTTTTTTTTTTTTTCGAAATTTGTCGTATTAATCGTGAAAATTCCGAGCAATTTTTATCTTCTTCCGTCATCTCGAAGCAAAAAATTACGACATTATCACGTAATCAAAACGAAGATGGTAAAATATAATAATATATATTAATCGAATAAAAAGATATATATATATATATATATATATATATATATATGCGAAAAATTTTAGGAGATGATTCTTTGTCGAAAATTAAAGAGGTTTTTCATATAAACATTAAAAAGTTCTAATAAAAAATTGAATAAGAGTTGCTAGTTTCATCCCTTATAACAATACGGGAGGCTGAACAAAATATTAATAAATAATCTTTTTACTAGTAGAAAATATTCACCTAATTTCACTTCTTTAACTTGTTCTAAATTTGAGAAAAAAATAAAAACCTAATTTTTACTCCCATTTTTGGAGGAGTGCAACTCCACAGAGGGAAGGATGTAAAAGTATACGTTTATATGAAGAACCCTCCTTAATCCCTTTTCGACAAAGAATCATCTAAAATTGTTCACACTTCTTAAGAAAAAAAAACATCCCGTATACATATAATATATATATATATATATATTAAGATTAAAACATTTTCAATATTAATTAATATAATGCATCACCTCTGCATTTATTGTGATAATATGAATTACTAATATTAATTAACTCGATCATATCAATATCGCATATCGTATACCCTATTGTATTTTATTATCATATATACATATATTTAAATATAAAATTATACCGCGTGTATACACGATTAAATCTAAACTTGCGTGATTAATATCGTATGACATCCCGAGACGATTGATAGGGTAATTAAAGGGGAGTAGAGGGAAAATGAAGAAAACGAGCGCGAGGAAGAAATTAGGACGAGGCAGCGTATCACGACGATGTCACGGGGAAGTTGGAGTTATCAGTTACACGCGACATTGTAAACGTACGATGGGCGGCGGTCGCAGCCGCTGCTAATGGCGCACTATCGACATATCAATGCCGCGTTGCGGTGCGCGCATTAATAATCCACGTGATTACCATCGAGCAAACTCATCCCGGGCGCGCGCCATGACGTATTCATGGCGTTCATCGGCCGACCGTTCTCCCCCGCATCCGCGGATGGAAATCGTGGTTTTGATCCTCTCCGCCTGGTTTTCAATCGAGCAGAGCCAAAACTAACATCCGATAAATGATTCAAATTCCATGAAATGACCCAGAATCGAAATTAAAATAAGGATGGAATGCTTCGTGGTTTTTTTTTTCCCCTGCCGGTCTTAATTCAGGGTATCGGTTGAAAAAGAGGCACGAAGAAAAATATGGAATGACGTAAAAAGAGAGAGGGATGTGTGTATGAAAGATTGATGAGGCTGACATTAATTACTTAATAATGATGATCGCATGAAAATGCAATATTATGGATGCTGGTTGGCGATCACCCTTTTCGCCCTTAATGTCTCCTCGCGGTCGTTGATTTCCCCGTTCGTGACCGCGCAAGCTAATCGCGAGAGTCGCTCCTTAATTAGAAATTAGGCGGTCCTATTCCGAACTTCGACGCTGGAGCGCCCGGCTGAATTTTTCATACGAACGAAATTAGAATCGATCGTCAGACGCGGGGGGTCGCGGTATTAAATCGGCGAGGAGGGGGAGGGGGAGGTCAGCAGAACGGGAGCGGGAAGGGTAAAAAGTCACCGATAGTGGTCTATCGATGGATATTCCGCAGTCGTGCAATTTTCGTCCCGATTATTTATTTGCCGTCAATTAATGTCAGCTCTTGTTGCGAGAAAATTTATCGATCCGCGCCCGTTGAATTTCGTTTATTAATTTCTTCATCTGTTTGTCTATTTATCGATGGAAGTGGATTTATGCGATACCGTTTATTCCCCTGGTTATCCGTTTGTTTAGTTATGGATTTGCCTATTTATTTATTTATTTGTCTATTTACATGCTTTTATCGTAACTAGCCGACTAGTTGATTTATTTTTTGCGTGTTTACTATTATTTTATTTATCTGTCTATTTATTCATAGCAAAAGCTTTTTGTTCCGGCAAAATCATTTCTGTTCGATATAATAGAAGAAGTATCTTATTATATTAAGCAACTCTGAAGGAACAGAACGAGCCGAAGCGAAAGGAAGAAAGAAGAAAGTGGGAAAATGGAAAAAGAACCAAGGCAATCGCGAGGGTATAATAGTTGCTCAATTGCTAATAATGATTTACGTAATTACGAAGTTCGATGAGACAAAGCGCGAACAGGAGTTCTGCTGGAAAAAGGCAGAAGAGAAGGAGAGATGAAGGAAAGAACCGAGTTATCGCTCTCGTTGCCTCGATCGAGATTATCTCTGAATGATCCCGTTCATTTAAGGACCTATCGATCGATCGATCGATCGATCGATCATGCGAAAGGACTCGCGAGACAAGTAATTCCACAGGAATTTTGCGCCCCCTCCCCCCCCCTCCTCCCTCTGACTATCGCAATAAATTCCTGTTTCACCGTCGACTGAAAAACCAATCGTAATGTCTACTATTCGAAGAGTTCTTTCCGCGAGAAAATTTTCTTGTAAAATTTTCTTGTAATTTTCTTGCGTCAATACGAGATATTTTTGACAGGCGTTCTCTTTTGTAAAAATAATCTCTTTTAATTCTTTAATAATCCTTTCGAAAATTTTGAGATTTGCGAAAATAGAGAGAAAGAGAGCGGGTTGCGTCGAAAAATGTAGATTTGTCGAACGGCAATTACTCGAGATAGCGAAAAAGTTTCCTCCCTCTGACAAATCCTCTCGCCGGAGGGACGGTTCGAGGAGGAATCGTGACCGGCGCGAGTTTTAATTGCTCGACGATTAAAAGTTTCCGCGTCGTTCGAGACACTCGTTTCGAGAGATCGAGCGTTGCGTGAGACAGCGACTCTTCCGCTATAGAGCCCAGGAAAATCTACAGAGAGCAGAGCACCTTTTTTTTTTTAATATATCGTAAACTCTCGCGAGACGAAAATACATTTCAAAGTTTGAGATTAAATCAGCTTAATCGATTAATTTCAAGTTACACTCGTTTTTAATCGTGAAAAAATTTACGTATTAATATTCCAAGAGTCGAGAATCGTTGGAAAAAATACCTTGATCGGCGGAGGAGAATTCACCTGTATCAAGATTTATCTTTCGCGTGTCCTCCGCAAGTGCTTAAAAAAGGATACATCTCTTGGAAGAAGTCCAGATGCGGCGGCTGAAGGATGTCCAGCGCGGAAAGTACCTGCAAAAAGAAAAAAAAAACAGGAAGCGTTTGAGTATCTCGTCCTTTGACTGGATGAGAGAGAGGGGGGGGGGGGGAGAGAGAGAGAGAGAGAGAGAGAGAGAGAGAGAGAAATGGCGCAATCGATCCCTCTTTCTCCTGCAAAAACGCACGGGAATCTAGCAGCCAGAAGCTGCGAGGGGAAAGACGACGATCTAGTCCTTGGGGAAATAAAACGCGGAAATTTCCGGTACGTTCACTATACGACTTACATGGAGAGAGAAAGAGAGGATCTGTCGAGTATTCGTTCAGATATATTTGATGTCAAACGGTATATAATTTGTTTACGAGAAAGCGATAAAACAAGAATTCTATGTACATAAATATATAAATAAATAAATTTATATATATATATATATATATATATATATATATATTTATTTGTTGTTTAATTACATTATTTATTATTATCATAGTAATTATTTAATCAACTAATTTCGATAAAATATGCCAATATATATTCAGATAATATATTTAGATAATTATGTAATCTGTAAAAATCTGAAAATCTAATTTTAATTTTATAAAAAAAAATAGACAAAAGATTTTATAGACTTTTCATAGCGAGTGAAATTATTATAATATCAAGAATATTTGATAATTATTATTCAATTATTACAATAATAAGAGCACTTGGTATATTTATTATAATAATATTGTTATAATAATATACTTAGATAATGATTATAAAATTGTTGAAAGCTAGAAATCCGATATCGATATTAAGAAATTGCGTCTTTTTATTGTATTTTTTATCTGCATTTCCGTTATATTTTCTTGTCTCTATTATGTTACAATGTTCACATCGATCATATTTGATAGTAACGCAATAAATAATACCACTTACGTTATCGTGTTTGAAGAAGCAAAGCATTTTCAGTTCCCTGAAGACTCGCTTGCTGCTTACGAGACTTTGAAAGACGTTCGGCAGTTTTTTTAAGGCTACTCTCCTGCCATCCCTTGGATCCGTAACAGCCCTGGAAATCACACGAAAATAATACAAAAATTAATATTTTTATCTTCTATCTCATCCGTGAAAAAACAAGACATATTTTATTTTAAAAAATAAAAAACTTGTGTTTCTATTTATCGTGCGTTTATGTGTTTATACAAAAAAAATTATAAAATAGCCATCACCTAATTTTTATCATAGAAAATGAAAATATTCAAAAGGATCAATCTCGTTTTTTTCTTTTCTCTTTTATCAAATTTCCTTTTATTTAGTTTATTTTTCCTTTTTATCTTATTATATTACTATCTTATCGTTGCTATTATTTCCTATTTTATTAAAAATATAAAATAAATGTTTAAAAAGATTGTGTAAAAAGAAATATCTGTAAGCATAAAACAAAAAAGAGCAAAAAAAGCCACATGATTAAAACTATCTTGTATATTCCCCCTTAGATTTACAATATATTATAGCTCTCTTTTCCAGATTAAAAAAAAAATCTCTCATTAGGGAAAAATGAGCGGCAGAGGAATCGATTTCAATTTTAATTTCGCGATCGAGAGGGAGGAAAGGGGAGAGAAGTTATTGGGGAATGATCGATTAAATAACGCCGGGAAGCTTGTATTGTGGAATAAATCTGGAAATACGAATGAGGGACCGCCTCCCCTCGTTAGTCTCTCTCTCAGTCTCTCCTAGGCTAGTTCCGAGAATAATTATTATCCCTGCAATTAGTCTGTTTACGGCTATGGGTTCGATTTCATTGTCGAGTGTTGTCGTTACCACAAACCGACGATTTCGATTTACGAGAATCAGAGAGAGAGGGGGGGGGAAGAGAGAGAGAGAGAGAGAGAGAGAGAGAGAGGGAGAGAGAGAGAGAGAGAGAACCCGATGCGCGGCTGAAATCCCATTTTCGGTCGTCGCCCATGTGCCATATCGTCTGCCCAGACAGATAAAGTAATTCCTCGTTTTTGAACGAGGTGAGAGAGCAGGAAATAAAGGAGGAGGAGGAGGAAAATGGGTTTTCGATCCGCGATCGCATGATATATTGATATAAAACGTAACAGAGAGATATTTAGTTAAATATAAGTACATTAATAAATACAAAAATAAAAATATAATCTATATTATATTTATTTTTATCATAATTATCACTTGTGTAACAAGACAGTGACGAGAAAAATTCTATAAGGATTTGGAAATTAAATGAGAAAACAAAATATACATTATATGAAATTAGAGTAAAATTGTACGACAACTTTATAATGTATATGAGAGAGGAAGAGAGATATATATATTTATTATTATACATATACATATTAATTATACATATACATATTATACATATTAACTAAAAAATAAATTTAAAAAATTAACCATAAAATATTAATAATTAATAAATAATAAATAATAAATGTATAAAAATTAATTGACAATAAAATATTAGGCTCATTTTATTGTCAATTAATTTTTATACATTACTGTAATTATATTCAAAACGATTTATTTATTTTCGATCGCTTTTGTAACCGGTCTTACATAAGGTGAACGCGAAAACGACAAACCTCGTACTAATCGGGTCGCAATCGTTAGCTTCGTTATAGCTCGCTAAATCGATTCGTTCGCGGGAGACGGTCGACTCTCGCGACACGTTCTCGTGCGTGTACGAGCCGAAAAAAATAAACGAGAATAAATAAACGAAAAAAATAAACGAGACCGTCGATAAGCGGCCAAAACGGGCCCATTATCTCGAGTGTATCGCCTCTTTGAGCGCCACTCACATGTATTTTCAACCAGTCGGATTCGTTCATGCACCATCGTACAATTTCAATGGTCCAATCAAAGAAGCAAAAAATTGTGGAAATTCTCGCATTTACAACTTTCCAACTTATCCGACAAAGGAAATACAATACATATATAGATAAATAGATCAATTTATTCGCTCTGAAAAAGCTGTTTTACAGAATGTCAATAAAATATAATTAAGAGTAAAAAGCAAAGTAAAGATATCTCTTAATAAAAAGAAATAAAACAAAGAAAATAGAAAATAGAACAAAGAAATAAAACAAAGAAATATAAAGAGATTCGTAAATTATGATTGTTTACGTTATATTGACAATGTTATTGTAATAATTTAATATTAATAATTAATATATTAATATATATATAATATATTAATATATTAATTATATATTAATAATTTAATTTACTTCATTTATTTTATATTTTTTTAAAATATAGAATATGTTATGTCAGATTTAATGGATAAATTTAATTTTCAAAAATTACGTGTGTAAATTATTTCCGAATTATTTACAAAAGTGTGCATAATAAAAATGCATAAACATAATTTAATGCATAATTTAATTAAATTCTAATACTCTGATAAAATTTATAATTTTTGATTCAAATTAAAACATTGATTTAAATAAAAAAAAAAAAAATTAAAATTTCAAGAAACAAGATAAAAGCAGTAAAACTATTTCTCGAATAAATAATAAAATCATAACCTCTTCATTCATGAAGCATCTCTGAAATTTTGCGCGTATTTTCGAAAAATTCCGACGATCGTCGAGTATGTTTTCGCAATTCGATTCATTCGCGAAAATTAGCGTGCGAGGACGTTAATTACATGGTCGAGTTTCTTCGAGTCGTAGAATAAACAAAAGGAGAGGAAGAAGGGAAGGGAGGAAAAAAGAGGTGAACGAGCCGTCGCGAACCGACGAGAGATTAAGGTCGATCCACGAAGCCGAGCGAGTCACGAACGTAGAAAGGTACGACGACCTTCGAAAAGGGTCAACGCACCCATCCGCCGAGCGGTGCGCCGAGCGTAGTAAACGGAAGTGAAGTCACGAATTTCGGAGCGGAACGACCGTGAAATGACGCGACGCGCGGGTGGACCGGAAGGGACGGGGGAAGGGAAGGTAACTCGCCCCCGGGGATCCACTGTCGCGGTTTAGGCTATGTTTATTCATTCGAAATCCGGCGACGAGCCGACGATGGGACACACACATACACACACGTGCAAACACACGCAATCGCCGGTGGGCTCCTCACCGGAAGTTCTAGGGGTTATTGTAGAAGCGAGTAAGTCTGCTGGAAGGTGAGAAACGAGATGCAAATAGAGGACGTCTAATAACCACCGCGTATCTCGAAAGAAACTGTGCTAAGCTCGCGAATTACGGAGCACCTTGTATACAATGGATCGCTCTAAAAATAGAAAAGACGGAAAAAAGAAACAATGGTACTGAGAAAAATCGTTTGATTGTATCAACAAGACGTATATGATTGAAGGCATTTTGGTTAAATCAAACAAGAATTTCTAGTTATCGTGATAAGACTCGATTTTTTATAACTAGAATATTTAATAGATGTAATAGTATTTACTATAAGGATTTGGTTAATATTTTCTGGTTGGATCTATCAAATTTCTTGTTACATTAATTTCTTTGCTTGCTACTCTTAACTTAACTCGTATTCAATATTTGCCATGAAATGTATATAAAGAACTACTATTAACATTAAATCCAAAGTATATTTTTTTTTTTCTTACGAACAGTAGTGTCAGAAAGAGGACGTTAGCTCTCTGATTGTGTGTATTTGAACTGCATCCTCTTCTTGCATCACTGTTTATCAGTTTAATTTCTAACAAACTGAATTTAAAATAATTTATTCAATAATCTGGATTGAACTTATCCAATAATCTTGTTGGAATTCAGAATATTAAACAGACTTTTGAGATTAGATGGAAAAAATTTTAGACGACTTGATGCTGGCGAGTTTAGTATTATTAATGAGAAAATTTGGTAAATTTAACAGGAAGAAATTAATCAGATTCATCTGGTAATTCCTACAAGAATTCTGTTCGTTCAACAGACATACTGGTTGAATCTACCAGAATTCTAATTAATACAACCAGATTTTTTTCTCAATGTGGTATCTCCTATATCGAAAATTAATTAGCGAATGTATTTCGCAGATCCCTAACAATTCAAAGATACTGATCAATTTTCCTAGCTTCCATTATTTTATGAGTCTCTCTGTCTCTCTGTCTCTCTCTTGCATCATAAACGGGTTGAAATTCTCTTGAGGATATTGTTGATCGGTTTGATGGCCGATAACGAAACCAATGACTTTGGGGTCTGATTAGGGTGTTGATTTTGTCGGGGTGTCTCGTCACCTCGTCGATGACAAATTTCTTGAGAGAGCTCTTTGTTAGAAAAGGTCGTCGAACGAAGAGTCTCGCGAGTGATTCACCTGATGCCTGAGAATGTTAAAAGTATCATCGTCGTCGGCGTTTTTTTTTGTTCATCGGAAACAAATAACGAATGATTATTTATCGCGCGATCTTTCGCAAAGACTGTTATCGCGGGTGATAATATAGTTCTTTATCGCACAGACTGATCTTTGTTTTACGTTGAATTGTAAGAAAGAGAAGAATAAAAAACAAACATTTCAATTTTATGTTTCCGTTTGAAGGCAGCATTTCGATCTTCCCTGGATGTTACATTACATCCGCTAACGCGAATGCAATCCGGAAACACGTATAAAGGCCGAAACAATGGTATGTTACGTATATCGGTATCAGGTCGATTTTATTTTATCGGCCATGACCTCTCTTATGCAAACAAATGAAAAATAAAATCACGCTTCGATGCGCAATCAAAATAAATTAATTTGTTGAATGAAAATAAGAGAAAAAGGGAGAGAATTTTTTCGAATATTTCACTCTGTGGCGAATTTTATCCGTGGGATATTTTAAATGGTATTAATGAAATTAAATATCACATACATTTATGATACTGACATTTATATACGCGAATTTTTCTCGCGAGCGTTGTATTTGATCATTGGGATTTTAAGAATAATTCGGTAAAAAAGAATGTATTAAAATATATATTAGAAATACACATACATATTTCATAAAAAGTGCATATATTTTTTTTTATATATTTTATTTTATAATACTATATTTTATTTATTTATATTTTATATAAATTTATATAAATTTAATTTCACATTTTTTCTCGTGGTCTCTTTTTAATATAAAAATTATTTAATTTTGTTAATGAAAAATAATATTATAAATAAATAAAAAATAATAAATAATTAAATATGAAATAATAAATAATTAAATAATTAAAATAATAAATAATAAAAAGATTTTTTAAATGAAAAATAATAAATAAAACAATAAATAATAATTAATATAACAATAATAAAATAATTAAATAAGTTTATTACAAATAATATTTGAAGATAATTTTATGATTTTTATTAAGAATAGAATAATTAATAGAATAAAGTTAATATATTGCTTATGTATCCTATAATTTCTTATTAAAATTGCAATCAATCGAAGAGCATATGTCTTTTGTTTGAATTCAACAGAGGATTTCCGCGACGAAGAGAAAGCGTACAATTTTTGGGATATCCTGCATTTTGAAAGACGGCAGATGGGGCCATTCAAAACCGAGTTTGAATGTGATCCTTTCGCTTCGTGGCAAACGCGATATGACATTTCGATAAATCTGTACAAGATATATCTGAAGAAGATTTAATATCTCACAAAAAGTACAATTCTAATAATAATAATAATAAATCTTTAAACAAGAATATTTTAACATCTCGATACATCTTTAAACCTTAGATTAAAATAAACAAATAAACTTCGATAAAAGAAACATTCCACTGTACGATGATCGAATTATCAAAGCTCTTTGTGCTTGGAGAAGCTTTTATTATAAAATAGTTTAAGATACGAGAACTATCAGTGATATTTTCATGTTTGAGAGTTGCTGAAAAATCATTTGAAAAATTCTTTTGAAACTATTCCAAGCCATGTATTTGTTACGCAATTATTTTGAAACATCCTTTAGAGGATACGAGAGAGAAGAGAGACGTTTCGTCTGTCAATCTAGCATCTGGCGGATCATTCTCGCCTTCGAAAATTGCGGTATCCGCAACATCGCGCAACTTTGCAGTCTCGAAGAAGCTTGTCGTATCATCGCATCGCGAAAAGACGCTGAAAAGACGCACGTAGCTGCAATTTGCGAACGGCCGCCTACCGAATGCCGCATAATTACGACGTTTCCTGGGGAAAGCTCGCGTGCAACGCGCGCGCGTCGTTGTTGCAACATTGCAACGCGTGCATCGCACAACAAAAGCGGCGTTTCAAAGGAAAATTGGCGCAACAGAGGTGCGCCGTTTTCCGTTTGCTAAGAATACAAAAAAAAAAATGAAAAAAAAATGTAAAAGAAGATCACAAAGTTCTTAAAGGGGACGGTGCATGCAATATCTCTCGTGTATCGCAGTCTAGAAAAGAAGAGAGGGGGAGGGAGTTTGGAGAGGAATCGTATTAAATTATCTCGAAGAAATTAGTTTGAAATAAAATTACGAGATAAATTTATCGTACACAATTCTCATTGAATTTTTTATAATCCCGATTTTAATTTTTCCTCCATTTTTCCCAAGCAATTGTTTTGATTTATTAAAACGCGATATATCTCCATAAACCCTCGATGCACTTTGTTGCTACGTTTTTTCAATAAAGTTGGAGATCGTTTTTTTCGCCGATCTCAATTATTATCCCTGCTCGCTGAATATTATTATGTTAAGTGAGTGAGGAGAGGGATGTCTCTTCAAAGTCACGTGTGCACGACAGGTAAAAAGCGAGCAGAAGCAGAAGGAAGGGGGAGAGGGAGATTATCGATTTCTCGCACGCATGTCAATTGCCATTTACACGCAAACGGCGAGAAATAAATCTCTAGATCTTTTCAAAAATCTAAAGAAAATGTATAAGAAACCATCGAGATATACATTTCTCGGCATAAAATCCCGAGTAATCGACTAAAATATTAAATATTATAGAAAGATAAATTATAAAAATTCAATTAAAGTGAATATTAAGAATCGTAAACATAAACAATCAAATTAAAATAAATTTTCCTGTGCGTATAATTAAGCTTCTTTATTATATAAATTTTAATTACAAAATTAATTATTTCTCGTAAGAAGAATTTATTAAGAATGAATTAATGTCAGAGAAAGCAGGATCTTCGGGTAACTGAAAAATTCCTAGGAGAAACGTATTTTTCGAAGACGTTGCGGATATTATGTTAGACGAGATTAAGATTCTCGAATGCGGAGGCAGTTGATAAAAATTGCATCGCGCGAGACTGATAACATCAGACTCGATTCATCAGAAGGTTGCCGTTGGTCGCGGGAAAAACGTTGTCGAGGGCTTACAAAAACACGAGCAATTGCCATCCCTCCGCATCTCGCGCGCGCGCGAAACCGACAGCTGCTGTCGGCGGCCTCACCTGCAGCCGCTGCACCTGCGCTCGTTCGACGTTCGTGTGTACTCACCTGCGTCTCGCAAGTGACCCGCGGCGAGCGTGCAACCAGAGTAACGACTATGAAGAAAGGGGGAGAGAAAGAGAGGAGGGAAGAAAGAGGCAAAAAGAGAGAGAGACAGAGAAAGCAAGCGTTTAATAATATCGCACTTCCGGCTCCGCGTATTATATCGAGATGGATCATAAGGGTACGTAAAGGTCACCATCGCGAACGCGAATTGATAAGTAAGTGTGTATAACGCAGTGCGTAATGCATAATCGAGTCTACGGGAGTCGATTGTCACACGACTCGTCGTGTGTCATTTGGCGAAATTTATCGTTCATTGATCCCTTTATATGCACTTGTGTAAATTGGTGTGCAATAATGTTTACGATACGTCGCGTCGTTCATTATGGATTACTATATCGTGCGTTGTACTCGATAATAAAATATGTATAAAGAGACCTTATGTGCAGAAAAGCTTGGCAAAGATCCAAATTGAGGAAAGTGAATTAAAGTTTGATTGAGAGAAATTGAATAAAACATTCTAATTAAATAGAATAAATTTAATTAAATATAAATTAAATAATAATTAAATAATAATTAAAATTAATTAAATATAAAATATTGAAATAATTATATTGAAATAATTATAATATGAAATTTAAAAATAATTTTTCAAATGAAAATTTATTTAAATATCGAGCGTCAAATTATTTTACATAAATAAGAAAGAACTATTTTGTTAATAATTTAGAATTTAAAATTAATATTTTTTTAAGGAAAATAAAATCTCCATTTTTGCGAGCATTTATATTCAATTTATTCAAGTTTGATAAATTAAACTACTTTATTATATTTAATAATATAATATACATATTTTTTTATATTTGATTAATTAATTTTATTTTAATTATAATTTTTATTTATTTATTTTAATTTTATTTTAATTATAATTTTTATTTATTTATTTATAATATTTATATTATTTATTTATTTTATAATTATTTTTTAATATAATTAAATATGTAATTTTATTTTAATCATAATTAATTTTATTTTATTTATAATATTTTATTATATTTAATAAGTTTTATTATATTTAATAAATTAAACTACTTGGTTTCAGCTTTCTATTAATTATTGTTTGTTAAAATATCGGTGTATTTATGGATCATTGCAAATGCAACGTAAAAACATCTCTTGAGAAAATATCCTCGAACTCGTTGATATTCGGAACAAACTGTTCAGCGGCGGCCTTTATTTCGTTCTAGTCGAACAGACAGCCATAAATCAGCTAAAACGCAGCTTCTTGTTCCGCGATCGCCGCCGGCAAAAGCTCGTCGTGAAACTATGGTTCTTTGCATCTCGAACCAAACGCGTTTCTCAGAGGTTCGCTCTCAACAATACATATTTCCCTCATCGCGACGAGCTTGCATAAGCGAGGGAATACGACGAAGAACATCGCGGCGTTAAGAAAAGAGGAGAGAAAGAACCGACAGCTTGCGACTATCTGTTTATGAGAGATATTTTTCTTGCTTTTTGCGGATTTGTTCGCTAAAGTTTATGCTTCTTCCCACGATCGTTTTTAAATAAATAGATACATCAAGTAAAAAGTGTCTTCGACTTTTTACTTATACGCTGTCGGAAAATCTTTCTTTATGTGTCTTTATTTTAAAATATATTTTTAATAAATGTCTGTCTTTATTTTAAATTATATTTTTAATAAATTGATATCAATTTAATCAACTCAAAATTAGATTATATTTTACATTAATCATTATTTTATATTAGTTGGGTGATTTTCTTCTTCCATGTTATTAGTTATAATTATCAAATTTTGTTAATCATTTAGAATTTAAAATTAATATTTTTTTCAAGGAAAATAAAATCTCCATTTTTGCGGATATTTATATTCAATTATTATTTTTCTAATCCTTCTATGAATGGTTTTATTATACGTTACGTGTTACACGATCACACTCGCAGTTACAAATACGCAATATTGCGAAAGATCTCTCGAAAACATCTCAAACTCGGCGATTTTCGTGAATTTCATGGAATCGATCCTTTGAATATGCGTCCCCTGGAGTAAGTGCCGCGATGTATTTACGCTCGCAAGCTCAAGCGGACGCGGAAGTTCCGTCCAACTAGTTTGAATTTAACAAGGAGAAACCGCGACGCGCTTCGGACGACGTGTCGTGGGACTTAGCGAGAGACAGAGGGAACGTTTGCGTAATTATCCCGTGATAGGTTCCCGGCTCAAAGTTAGTCGCGGAGAAGTAGTTCGTTCTCTCAATGAGATACATACATATGTATATACATTTATCGCTCCTGCTTCAGGTCGCACGTGGGAAATCTGACGAGTGAAAAATGTGCGATATGATATGGAAAACATTCCAAAGTTTATTTCATTAACTAAATTCAATCTTATTTATCATTTGATATTATTTCCTATTGACCATGTCCTCGACAAATACTTTCTATTAATTTTTGACAGCTCTTCGGTTTTTGATTCGCTCTTGATTTGACAGCCAAAATTTGCTTGATATTCGTATTAATTTCTCTTATTATATAATTTATTTTATTATTATTTATTTTATTAATATTTATTAATATTTATTAATATTTATTTTAATAATAGCTCGTTTAAGGTACTTATCTCTCATTCGATTAATTGATAAATTTCTATAGGTTTAGGAAAATCTCGTTTTTAATTTATAGAAAACTTTATTGAAAGAATGTTTAATTAATTTTAATTATTTTATTTTTATAAATTTCTTCTTGTATTTTGTAGAAAGTTTATTTCATTAATTAAATTCAATCTTATTTATCATTTGATATTATTTCCAAGTTTTTATTATCAGTGTAACTTTATCGCAAATTATTACTCGAGTAAATTTTCACTCGCGAAATTCGTTTAGTTAATATGTATTTTAAGAGATCCAGCTCTGGTCGGGATATATTTGACGCACGATTCCTGGCATCAGAATCTCTTTGAAAATTTTCGTGAAGGAAATTTCGGAGTTTCACGGTTCGTTTCCGCTTCGATTTTCCGTTCTCCGCTTCCGGCGGTGGATCAATTGATACCATGGGGTTTCGACGGGCCACGGGTGAAACGTGACCCGGAGATCCTCGGCGAGAAAACTGCAGCTACAAGAACCCGCTCGGCAGCCACCTCGTCGAGGAAAACGACGCAAAGGCAGAGAGAAGGGAAAGGAGAGCGACAGACGGAGAGAGAGAGAGAGAGAGATGAACGGGGGCAAAGAGAGGAAGGGATCTGTGGAGCGAAACCGGATGGAACGCCCGGTATATCTAGATGATTCGCCTGCGTGCTTCGCTCGGCGCCCTTACGAAACCGGATAACAGCCCTCCGCGCAGAGATAACTGATCTTTATGCTTCGTTTCCATGAACCACCACGCTTACGTTGTGTCTTGCCATCGTTGTTAAATGTACATCATTATCATTTCAACATGTCCCATGCGCTTTCGAAATTTTTCTCTACCAAATCACCGAATTGATGACGATTTAAATTTAATCTTTATTTTATTTCCGATCCTTGCGTAGATTTTATTTCTTTGAAGGATTTTCTTTTTACTTAAATCTATCAATCAAATTTGAATTCCCAATATATACCTGAACAATACACAGAAAAAAAGGACATTCTTGTTTTGAATATATTTAGTATTAACAGGAAATCTTGAAATGAGGTTATATTGCGTTAATTAAAGAAAAATATAATTCGCTCGAATAATTACTTACTTGAATGAAGCCATTTTATATAATTCAATCGAGAAAAATATATTCTTATGATTTAAGATTTAATTTTCTTGAATGGAAAAGAAAATAATGTTAGATAGAAAATAATATTTTTAAATCAAAGATTATAATTTCGAAATTTTTTTCTACCGAGTCAACGAATAATTAATGACAAACGAAATTTAATCTTTATGTATATTTTGTTTCTATTCTCGTATAGATATTTTCTACTTTTTTGGAGGAGTTTTTCTTTCACTAAATCCATCAATCAAATTTGGATTTCAAATATATACCTGAACAATACACGACGTATCTTGGTACATCCGTATGTAAAAAGGAAATTTACAACGGGTTATTATCGAAATGTACGATTGTAAAGCAGCAACATTCTATTTAGGCTTTGTTTCCATGAACCATTATGCTTGCACTCTGTGTTGTCTTACCATCGTTATTAAATGTACATAATTATTGTTTCAACGTTCCATACGCTTTCGAAATTTTTTTCTATCGAGTCATCGAATAATTGATTATAAACGAAATTTAATCTTTATGTATATTTTATTTCTATTCTCGTATAGATATTTTCTCCTTTTTTGGAGTTTTCTTTCACTAAATCCATCAATCAAATTTGGATTTCAAATATATACCTGAACAATACACGACGTATCCTTGGTACATCCGTATGTAAAAAGGAAATTTACAACGGGTTATTATCGAAATGTACGATTGTAAAGCAGCAACATTCTATTTAGGCTTTGTTTCCATGAACCATTATGCTTGCACTCTGTGTTGTCTTACCATCGTTATTAAATGTACATAATTATTGTTTCAACGTTCCATACGCTTTCGAAATTTTTTTCTATCGAGTCATCGAATAATTGATTATAAACGAAATTTAATCTTTATGTATATTTTGTTTCTATTCTCGTATAGATATTTTCTACTTTTTTGGAGGAGTTTTTCTTTCACTAAATCCATCAATCAAATTTGGATTTCAAATATATACCTGAACAATACACGACGTATCCTTGATACATCCGTATGTAAAAAAAAATTTACAACGGATTATTATCGAAACATACGATTGTAAAGCAGCAACATTCTATTTAGGCTTTGTTTCCATGAACCATTATGCTTGCACTCTGCGTTGTCTTACCATCGTTATTAAATGTAATTATTGTTTCGTCCCATACGCTTTCGAAATTTTTTTCTACCGAATAATTGATTATAAACGAAATTTAATCTTTATGTATATTTTGTTTCTATTCTCGTATAGATATTTTCTACTTTTTTGGAGGAGTTTGTCTTTCACTAAATCCATCAATCAAATTTGGATTTCAAATATATACCTGAACAATACACGACGTATCCTTGATACATCCGTATGTAAAAAAAAATTTACAACGGATTATTATCGAAATATACGATTGTAAAGCAACAACATTCTATTTAGGCTTCGTTTCCATAAATCACCATGCTTCTACTCTGTGTTATCTTACCATCGTTGTTAAATGTACGTTATTATTATTTCAATGTGGCCCATGCGCTTTCGAAATTTTTTTCTACCGTGTCACCGAACAATTGATGACAAACGAAATTTAATCGTATGTATATTTTGTTTCCATTCTCGTACAGATATTTTCTCCTTCTCTGAAGGACTTCTTCTTTCACTAAATCCATCAATCATCAATTTGGATTTCAAATACATTGAACAATGCTCGACATGGATACATCTTTGGTACGTTCGTATGTAGAAGATTTATAACGGGTCATTATCTAAATGTACGATCGTAAAGCAGCAACATTGTATTTCCATTGTGCATGCCAGGTTAAAGTTCAATCCTTGGAAAACCCTTGTTTCCTCGCAGCTTCGAAACTGCCCATTGTTCCCCAAATAGAATCCCCGAAAAGTACGGCTTCTTTTTCAAAGCACGGAGGTTGAAGAAGGAAAGTAACTGGGTTGTACATTTCATAGCGAGGCAATCGATAGGATTCGAGGTCGTTCCGATAACCTTTGCTAATGGTGGCTTTCTATGGCGCCGCGCGAGCAGGAGACGTCAGAATCGTGGGAGCCCACGTGTCGGGGTCAACGGCATGTATAAACGAGCAGCGAGCCGAACTGCAAACCCTCACTTTAATCAGACGTTTGAAAAAAAAGAGAGAGAGAGAAGCACGTTGGCTTATCGTTTTCATTCCTGTCTCTTACCCTCCTCAAGAGTTATCGTCCGCTTTAAACGCGTTGCAATTGATCGGGAACGGAATCTTTTTTACTCGTTTGCCACTCGAAGGCGAATAAAAGAAATGAATACTATAAAATTGTGCAAAAGTCGCAGTCGCTTTACGCGGATGATAAAAAGGAGATCGCACGCTTTGCAGATCTTAAATTGATAATTTAATAAAAGCGTCACCGTAACTTCTTTAATTAATTTAATTAAGAGAGCTTTTATAAATAAATACCCGGAAATGAGCTTCAACTAAGATCCCTTTTCTTAAAATCCAGTTTATTTCAAATTTTTCCTAATTAATTGTATTTAACAAAATTTTACAACAGAAAGATATCAGCCACTTTTCACCTTTTAATCAACTGACAAGTCGAATCACCAACAAATCAGTCGCTAAGATAAAGAAGATAGTTTTTTCTCAAAATTTCGACCAAAGTAAAATCTCGAAATGTCAATAATCATTAATGATGCATTTCGGTGAGACAGGATATGCAACGTGCTTACACTTATCCTATCAGCTTGCGTCGACCAAATTTGAAACGGTCCAATGGTTCATTCTCGGTGCTTTAGTTTCTCACGAGTCTGTGTAATTCCATTAGCATCGAACCCTGGAACTAGTTCGTGAAACAATAGGCCGATTTCGAAGACGAGGATTGGCTAAAATTGATCGTTCCTAGCCTTGAAAGCTCTTGAAAATTGAGAATGGTAACGAGACAGTATAATCGGATCAATATAAATAATTAATAAACGCGCCCAAATGTCTGTGCTTTGAAAAATTAATGTTACAATCATGCGCAAGATAGTTAAGTAAATGTATAAAAGCCGACTTAATTATCCTTAATTTTAATTTTTTTAATTTTTAATTATCCCTCTTACCTTGAGACAAAATCGAAAGCAATTCCTTTTTTTTTTTTTTAAATAATGTTACAAGCTCAGGGATTTTAATTTTCTAACTTTTCAAAAATTCTCCAGACAAGATCGAAAGCAATTTTTTTTCTTTTTAATAATGTTACGAGCTCGGAGATTTTAATTTTCTAGCTTCTCAAAAATTCTCCAGACAAGATCGAAAGTAATTCTTTTTTTTTTAATAATGTTACGAGTTCAGGGATTTTAATTTTCTAACTTTCCAAAAATCCTCCAGACAAGATCGAAAGCAATTCTTTTTTTTTCTTTAATAATGTTACGAGCTAAGGGATTTTAATTTTCTAGCTACCCAAAAATTCTCCAGACAAGATCGAAAGCAATTCTTTTTTTTTTAATAATGTTACGAGCTCAGGGATTTTAATTTTCTAGCTACCCAAAAATTCTCCAGACAAGATCGAAAGCAATTCTTTTTTTTTAATAATGTTACGAGCTCAGGGATTTTAATTTTCTAGTTTCCCAAAAATTCTCCAGACAAGATCGAAAGCAATTCTTTTTTTTAAAATAATGTTACGAGCTCAGGGATTTTAATTTTCTAGCTTCCCAAAAATTCTCCAGACAAGATCGAAAGCAATTCTTTTTTTTTAATAATAATGTTACGAGCTCAGGGATTTTAATTTTCTAACTCCCAAAAAATTCTCCAGACAAGATCGAAAGCAATTCTTTTTTTTTAATAATGTTACGAGCTCAGGGATTTTAATTTTCTAGCTTCCTAAAAATTCCTCAGCATTAGACCATCGATTTCTAGCCTGCGACATTAATCCCTCGAAAACTCGATTACTTCGGACGACTTTTTCGCAGGGGAAATAATCGATCTTCGACTCAAGGGAGCATCCGCGATCGATGACGACTCCCCCAGCAGTTATTCGCGTCGCTCTTTTTTCCCGTCGCGAATGACGTCACGCGAAACCTCGATGTACACGCGTCTGAATGTGCGGTTGCATGTGCGAGCACACGTGTCGACGACGACGGGGAGGACAAAGATACCTCGCCATCTGCGCCGCGACAGCTGCAACGTGCGACGGATGCACGTGGGGGAGGTGGAAGGAGGGCGAGAGACACGCACATGTGCACACATACGTGCATGCATGAAGAAGGGGTGCCGCTCCCCCGTGCGTCGTTAATCTACTTTCATTATATTTTCGCAATTGGCGCACTTCGTGCGTGCTCTTCTCCTCGCGTTCCCTCTTCGGGGTACTCTTTATTTAACTTCCAACCGTCATACGCCAGCCGTCGCAATTTTGCCTCTTTTTTTTTCCTTTACCCTGCTGCTTTTCTCCCTCGCAATTTTTATCTCGAATATTACCGTACGCAATCGTCCTCGCGGTTCATAATTTAATATCCATCTTGGCGCGAGTTATCTTCAGGATAACTCTGCGATGTATGTTTTTTGATAATACTATTTTTTTTTTGTGCTTATTGACACTCCAGTCTTATAAACACACATGCGATACTTTATAAATATATATTTTGCCTTCTTCAAATATATGCAAACATACTAAAGATGATTAAGCTCACGAAGATAGATAGAGGTATCTGTTTGTCCCATAAATGTCTCGTAAAATTTCCGTCGAGCCTCAGAGAAGCGTACGATAGGGTTCCAAGAAGTCAATAGAAACTAAAATATCTACTAATGCTTGGCGATCGAGCGGTTGAAGAACGCCGCCAGACAAAGACCTAAGCTGAGCTCGGAACCGAACAGAACGGACCTGTTTCACGACCGGGAGACCTTCGTGCATGCATACTCTCTCTTTCTCTTTCTCTCTCTCTCTCTCTCTCTCGCGATCAGGCTGCTGCCAGATCTGGTACTCGGGACGAGTATCGCGGCTGGTCCAGGTCGCCTCGAGAGGAGGACGATGAAGAAGAAACCAGAGAGCGGGATTATTTAACGCCCGAGTTAATCCCAAGCCACCCGCCATTTCTTTTTCTTCTGCAGTTTCATTAAAAAAGTTAACAATTTATTTTCATCCGTGCATCTTCGTGCTGCAGCCTTTAAAGGAGGAGATCAGAGGATTCGCGCGCTCAACAGCAATTAAAAAATATTATTATTTGTCTTTCTTAATTATCCTGAATGAAGATCCATGATAGAGATCGTATGTTTTGTTTGTACACATGTGTGTTTCTGTTTCATGGATATATTCAATCTTTCTCAATAAGTAGCCACAATTATAATTTATGCACATAATCGCGTTCTCGCCAATCAATTTCTCTGTCCTACATTTCGACTAATCGCGAATCCGCGAAATCATACCGTTTAATGTGGCTCATTACGCTGGCGTTTTGCATAGCGATTCGGTTGATTTAATAGAACAATTCTATTAGGCTGCAATGACGCGCCCATAAATCAGCATCGGTTTATTCTATGACCATCTACCTGGTATCACATGATAATAAGATCTAACTGATGAATATGATGTACATTTAATTATAAAATATTATCAAATCAAATATTTATATATAAAAATATACAGGGTGTTTCTTAATAAGTGCGAAAGTTTTAGGAGATGATTCTTTGTCGAAAATTAAGGTGGGTTTTTCATATAAACATTCCTGTCTGTGGCGTTGCACTCCTCCAAAAATGGGGGTAAAAATTAGGTTTTTATTTTTTTCTCAAATTTGGAACAAGTTAAAGAAATGAAATTAGGTGGATATTTTCTACTGGTAAAAAGATTATTTATTAATATTTTCTTCAGTCTCCCGTATTGTTATAAGGGGATGAAACTAACAATCCCTATTCAATTTTTTATTGGACCTTTTAATGTTTATATGAAAAATCGCTCTTAATTTTCGACAAAGAAATCATCTCTTAAAATTTTTCACACTTATTAAGAAACATCCTGTATATATTTTATACAAAAATATTAAATATATGGAAAATTGAAATTCAAAAAATATAACAGAAAATATATTTTATATATTATTTATTATTATTTATATATTTAATATCTCTTATATTATTTATTTTCTCATTATTCACGTGCGCAAACATATTATATGAATACATATTTGATCCAATAATATAGCAATATATTACTTTTGCAGGCAAATATTTGGGTGCTATAAATCAGAGTTTCGCATGCCCCCTTCTTCTTTCACATCTGGACCCGTGATCTAAAATCTCGTCGTCGATTTTTGCAACATCTTTTTCCCCGTCTGCCACTCTCGGACGTGCGTGCGCATTCGTACCATCATAAATATTCATCCTGGCAATCCCGAACAAACTTTTGCTTCTTCTCCTCCCCTCTCTCTCTCTCTGTTTTTCTCTCGCGGTCGACTCTCCACACGCGTATAAATCGATATTGGCATCTATCGGCACCTCCGATCCCCGCTCACTTTTCAACAGCCGGAAATGGGTTATCTATTCGGTTCGCGGCCGCTCTTCCTTTTCCCCCGTTTTCGGCGCGAGGTCCTTTTTCTCCCTTTTTTTTTACGTCACGGTATATTTCACGCAAATCGACCTCGAAATTACCACGCTATCGCCATTCGTTATTTTCTTCGACGGCGCGGATAGTTGGCGAACATGTGTGCTATTAACTGCGCGAATCGCGTAAAAATTAATCCATCTTGGACAGATTGTCGGACGAACGTTTTGAGGCTTGCACGGCTTTACTCCGATCACCCTATATAAAATCTATAACCATTAATGGCAATCTGGCCTATATTCAAATCTGACGATAATCCGATGAATCCGAGAGAATCGCGATTGCCGCATCAATCAGTTTACCGCGAAACAAAGAGTCGCGTCGATGAAAAATGTTAATTAACGTTCGCATAATCGGGCATTTGTAATTTATGCAGGCAGATATTTTACATCGTCCTCTCTTATCGGTCTTCGTGCTCCACTTGTCTCGAACAAAGTTCGAAATTCGATTGAAAAAATCTGCACGAGGTGCTCGACTCCTTCAAAAGGGCCATTCAGCCAAGCATGCGACACGTGTATCTGTGCATTTGTGACGTAATGCATCAAGCGCACAGTTTCATTAACGTCAGGGAAACTCGTAAAACGCTTCGTATCGTTGACATACGTGTCTTATCAACAGTCGTAATGTTACAACAGCTCTTTCGCCCCAACAAGCCTGCGAGTTATTTTATAGAGATATTATTCAGTCCAGCAGATGTGAAAACAATTATAATATTTAGAGATTATTCGTAAATTTTGTAATTTGTAAATATGATATAATCCAATAAATTTCTGCACATTTTAATCCACGTAATTTTATTATAAGTACAAAGTAGTTATAATTTATAAGCTTCTCTCTTCTGGTCCAGCGATCGCTGTCGGATCTCGGTTTCTCCCTTCGAAAGCGCAGTATCGTCGCCTCTTAGGTTTGTTTTTAACATTATCGAGCACGCAAGTGACTCGAAGAAATTTCATTCTGTAATCTCGGTCACGAACGACCTACATCCGCGCGCGTCAAAGTTGCGGCAACTTCCAGATAAGGAAGTTCGCGCGAAACAAGGAGTTTTCAATCGACAATGAGTGCATTTCGCTCGAAAGGCCGAAAATTTTGAAAATCGACTAAATCTCGATGAGTTCTCGACCAACGAGCCGCGAAACATCGCGAGAACGTCGTATCTTTGGCCTCATCTTCCGAATAAAAAAATACCGAATTTTCCGGAAATTAAAAATCCCTCTAAAAAATCTTACAAAGGTAAAAAAAATACGATGTACATAAAAAAATTCTACTTTGTATGTAACAAAATATTTAATAAAAAAAGAAGTCTTTAAAATAATTTACAGTAATTTTTCCTCGCAAAATCATTCTTCTAAAAAACAAAATCTCAACAAATAATCTTCCGGAAATTAAAAATCCAAAATAAAAAAAATTCATATCGCATGAAACTTTCAAGGTGAAAGATTTTTTGCAAAACATGACATATGATGATGAGATGATACCGAGTTAATTTCGAGTGAAAAAACAATTTAATTCTATGAATCGACAATAATTTTTTGAAGCTCGGGTGAGATAAGCAAGCACTTTCCGGATAGGATCTTAGTTTCATGTTTCATTCATCATTTTGCAATTCGCGAATCGATCGAAGCAAGCGCGAGGAAGATTTCGCGCTTGTTTCAGGGGAGAGAGAGCTTCGCGTTATCGCGTTTGAAGTCGATAAAATTCCAGGCGCTGAAATAAAGCGGGATCAGAACGGACTTTGACGGGATTCGTTGGGATTTAGTGTCCCGGTTTTTCAGAATTCACGTAAATTTCTTGACGGAACTTTTGCTTGCAGAGATCTCTGACGATTGTGACGTCATGAAGAGTTTCTGAATGTAAAAGCGATATATATATATATATATATATATAAAAATATGCATATAAAAATATTATACATGTATTTTACACCCACACAAAGTTGTTTACAATATAACATAATATATTATAATATAAATTAATAAATTTATAATATAAATAAATTAATATTAATAAAATATAAATATTAATAATAAAAAATAAATTATTTATTATATATAACATTACATTATACATAACTTTGTGTTAATTTGGCAATGTTATATGTTATACAAACACTAAAATATAAATATTCAATAAAAAAGCATCCGCATGTATAAAAATAATAAAACTAAATATATATGATTTTTTTTTCAATATTTTTGCTTCTCTCTTAAAATCAATTTACACTTTTATTCCTCCAGTATTGCTTTTAAATTCAATATGATAAATAAAAAAATACACTGTAAAGCGCGATGCAACATTTTGTTTCCCGTAACTTGTGTACATTTTCGAGTCAATATATTGAAATATGCACTTTCATAAACTTTCAACGATGATAGCTACTAGATTAATCACCATGCATGATAAATCACAATTTAATTGCATATTATGCATATTTATCCTTTCACCGATGTATAAAACATAACTATAAAATGTTCAACTAACATCGATCAAAAGCTAATATCATTGGACGATATCCTCGCGTATTGTTATATTTTAAGTATATTTATTATCTCTCTCTCTTAGTTAAATACATATTAAGCATATATAACAAACATACACGCATTTCCTGTACGAAGCAAGCAATTACTGTTTGGCCGAGTTAATTACATTAGCGTTACAATCGCATAACTCACATGGCAAGTGATGTCTCTCTTTATTTGTTTCAAATAAATGCCGTGTTTTTACTTCTTCATTTTTACTTCTTCGTTTTTATTCTTCTGGACAACTTGTTCCAAAAGATCAAGTATGCACAAATATATCACACACACTTTATCTTTATCCTGTATTATTGATATTAATACATGTAAATAAACATTTCTAGCGATGAATTAATCGCAAAGAATTCGCTATCGAAAAGAAAAGAAATTAATATCAATGGACACAGATTCATTTATTTTAGAGGCTTCGCGTAATAAATGTCATTGTATCGAACTGCGCGATATTTCAGCAATATTTTAAAATTTTTACAGTACAATAGTTCCTCTTTCATTAATCCCATCGATAGAGCTAAGATTACCTTCAATTTTAATGATCGACAACGCCAGAAAATTATTGATATATCAATCATCGTTGATCATTACATAAATTTTTAATAAAGTTACCTCGTTTGATGCAAAGTATAATAAAAGCTGCAAATGGAACTTGATGTATTGCTATTTAATTTTTAATAATTTTATATGGCAATTATTTTACATATCTAGGATCAACGACCTCAATGTTTTCACAGCGTAAATTTTGTTTGTGAAAGCAAAATATTTTGCAATTTTACGTCACGATGCATCGTGATATTCGCAGTCGACGATATCAATATTTTATGCGATAAAAATTTTCAAATATGTTCACCTCCCTCTGTGGAATGAATGATAACCGAATCTGCGGTACTGATTAGTTTTCAATTATTCGATGCATCAATATAAATATAATCGGTGCTGGTTAGATTATCAGTTATGCCGAGAATTAGAATATTATATTTTCTCGATATTTTATTATCAATAAAAATGAAAAAAAAATGTTAGTTCGTTATTTGCACGAGTATCATGCACACAGTGAATTTTATATCACTCATATTTTTTGCCAATTTTGTCGTTAACTGATAATTTAATCATTTACAAATACATTGATCAAGCAAAAGTAAAGTCCATTAAGTGTAATGAGCTTATTTAAAAAATCCATTATAAGCTAATAAAGAGTCCCGCATTTCAAAATAAATTCGTCAGAATGTCAAACTCTGTAAAACAATCAAGTAATTATCGCATTAACTTATCGAGAAATACAAAAGTCCATAATAAAACACATGATGCAAGCAACTTGTTGTCTCGCTATTTTTATAAAAATCGATAACGAAATCGTTTTAAGATAAATGCTGCCTCATAATCGAATACCGTTACACGGCAATTATCAAATGGATTATTGAGCTCGTGATAAAATATAGAGTTTAAAAATATTTTCGCTTGTCATTCGTTCTTCGTGCTTCTTCCTTCGACAAATTATTTATACACGTTACACCTTTGTTACCTGACGAAGTGAATAAGGATGCAACACACGAACGGTGCGCATTACTTTACAAACATGTCATAGATCATAGAGATAGTTATCAGAAACGAGGGGGGTCAGAGATAACGGAACGATCTTCCGCCTTCGGGCGATAAATTCTTAATTGCAAGTCGTAAATGCATCTCGCCGATAGCATCGTATTCAGTCTACGAACTTTCTCCGCTTTCGTGCAATGATGATATATCGACTTCTTATCGAGGTATGGCTTGCGATATCAGATTATATACAGTGTCCCGAAATCATAGCTACGCGGAAATCCCAAATAACGGATAAGATAAAGATAATCCCAAGAGACATGACGACACATCACATTCGGTATCGATAGTCCTCGAGCTCTAAAGCAACCGGACATCATAAAATTTTATTAACTCAACTTATCTTCAAAAAATCTAACCTAGTTAAAGCATAAAAAAATATCCTAATAATAACTATATCCAAAAATTTTCGAAAGAAGATGATGGTTTTTAACCCATTCAGACTTGAACTTTTTCTGTAATAATTGTAAACAATTATTGAAGTAATTTTTATTGATGCTAAGGGTTTAAAACGACGATATATATATATATTTTTTTTCGAGATATATATATTTTTTTTCCACCGAGAGATCGCAAGGAAATTAATTCTAAAATTTAACTATTTCACATGATTTTAAAGTTTTGTGCATAATTATGTATAGAGTCTGAATGGTTAAAGAACTTGACTTGCTGTCATTTAAGATTGTTTCTTTATTTTGTTTCTCGTAAAAAAAAATTAAAATTTAAGATTTTAGTTTACGGTTAGCGCGAAAAGCGGGAAAAAAGATTCGAGATATCGAGGGCGAGGGCGCGATCGAACCGACCGCGGGTTCTTTCAGGCGCGCATGTCGCCTCTAAACTATACGGGATGTCCTTGTTGCTATGGCAACCCTAGCGCAAGGCGGAAAGGACACGTAGGATCCGCCAGTGAGGCGGAGATAGAGGGAGGGATGCGGTGGCCGAGGGTGTCTGGACCATCCTAAACCCCTCATCATTGTCATTTGTTATCGCTCGCCAAATGTTCAATTTTTCCCACCCTCCTTAATCATGTCTCATATTCATATGTCTGGGCGTCGAAGCAATGATTAAATGACACATTTTATTCATATATTTGTATTTTTTATCCTACAAATGTATTTTATTCTACGAATTACTTAGAGAAACTTTTATTAAGCTAACATTTTATTTATAATTTATTTACTAAAATTTGATACAAAATTTACAATAATTATACAGGGTGTTTCTTAATAAGTGCGAAAAATTTTAATAGATGATTCTTTGTCGAAAATTAAGGGGGTCTTTTATATAAACATTAAAAAGTTCCAAAAAAAATTGAATAAGGATTGCTAGTTTCATCCCCTTATAACATTATACGGGAGGCTGAAGAAAATATTAATAAATAACCTTTTTACTAATAGAAAATATCCACCTAATTTCATTTCTTTAACTTATTCCAAATTTAAAAAAAAAGAAGAAAATAGAAACCTAATTTTTACTCTCGTTTTTGGAGGAATGTAACTCTACTAGCAAGGAATATTATATGAAAAACTCCCCTTAATTTTCAACAAAGAATCATCTCCTAAAATTTTTCTAACTTATTAAGAAACATCTTGTATAATGACGATACTGTCTTTAAAATGCAGTTGTTATTTTTTCACACCTTGTATGTATAAATATGTAAACTATTACATATACATAAATTACTAAAATAAAATAAATTACTAAAAATAAAATTTTCCATGATTTTTGAGATCAAAAAGTCGTAGAAAGATAAAAAAATATTTACTTGAATTACTTTTAAATGATTTAAGAAAAGAGAAAAGCTAGAGAAGAGCTAGAATCTATTTTTAAAACATTATTATATATTAAGAGAGACGCTCTGTGACGCAAATTGCAAGAATAAAACGGGAAAAATCGCGCCGGCGAGATTCCGTGTCTGATAAGAGCGATTCGTCTAGAATTTGCCTCCCCTTTCTCACCCCCGTCCGTCCTCCCCCTCGTCTTTTCCTATCGGGCTGTGCCCTTGACGATCTCGACAAAGGCTCGTCGATCTTCACCTCGTGATTAGTCGACCCACTTCGCGGAATCTCATCGTCATCGTCATCGGTTGATGATGTCTTTCCATCATTCCTCCTCCACCCTCCTCCCTTCCCCACCGTTTCGTCATTTCCTCCTTTTTTCGATTCATCGACTGGAACGCTCGCTCAGTCGTTCCTGCCCGCCTGGCCTGCCACTCGACACGCTCGATAGCCGGGTTAATGGAATCATACTCGAGCTTCGCTCTTTTTTCCCCTCTCTCCGTCTTTCTCTCTCCCTCTCGCCGCCCGGAAGAGGCGGAGACGAAGAGATGCGCACCGGATTGCACACAGAATATATGGCCTTTAAACCGCGGAATCTGCGGACGTCGGGCATATTGTTCAGATTTCTTAACGAATCAAATTTTCTACCCCATAATACATTACACTGGTCAACACTCACATTTTTTCCTGACATTTAACATGTATTATAGATTATATCTAAGGCACTGATTATGAAAAAAATACTAGTTTAGTTGTATCAGCTCTATCTTTTTTATTTATAAGATTTTACAATGATATCGATTATCGATATTTTTGAAAGATGTATTCGTCACAAATATAACAAAAACTATCTGGATTATGTAAACAATGTCTCCGAGTCGAAGACATCGAAAATTAAAAAAATAATAATTTTGAGTCGAGTAAAACTCAAAAAACCTGCACGTGATGTCTAAAGGGAGTAGTCTAAAAATATTAAAAAATAAGAGCTGTTAAAAAAAAACTACTCGAAATCAGCATACTTAAATAAACCAAAAACTGCAAAATTATAAGAGGAAAAAGTTAAAATTATTTTTTTTGTTGATCAGTGTTATACATATTTACGAGACTTACATTCAAATCAACGATATTACGTGCATTCAAGTGTAATAATAAATTAAAAATAAATTAATAAATTAAAAATGTAGATTTTTAAATAATAAATAGCAGTTAGAAAAAATTGGAAATTAAAATACACTATTGATAATAAAAACGTACTAAATACGATCGAGTAGGATTATCTATCCTCAAGTGGAGAAGTCTATTTTAGAAACGTGTGCGTCTCCAACTTTCTTGATCTTTTCATTAATTTAAAATGTAAATATTCTCAATTTTTTTCTTTCTTTCTCACGATATATCCGACGCAACATTCCCCCGGGACGTCCCATCATCTCCCTCTCTCGCACATTTCCCTCGCCAACTGATGCATTATGTAGCGCACGCACCGCACGCATCTGTGCACGTGCGCTACGCAGAGAGGATATGCTAATTGCACGCGGTGCAACCCGGATAATGCAATACCCATGGACAGACGTGTGTACACCCGTTATATCACATATTCGTCGACCGCTATGGCTTCCAAGCGGATATAATCGCGATGTATAATTTCTTAAAAAAAAATAATAATAATAAAAGTCCCTTATCAATACAATAGAGAGAGAAAAAGAGATAATATTAAAAAATTTTGACTGGCATTATTATCCAAGGAATCAAAATTTATCAGTCTGCAAATCCATGTTTTTTTCTTTAAAATCGAGAGAAACGTAGAAAATTAATTATGTTTATATGTTTTTCATTCGTGCGTTATTTATATTATTATATTTTATTATTATTATTTTTATTTATTATTATTATTTTTATTATTTTTATTATTTATTATTTATTTATTATTTATTATTTATTTTTATTATTTATTATTTTTATTATTTTTATTATTATTATTTTATTATTATATTTATATTATTATAGTTTATATTATTATTTTCGTATTGCCGTGATGTAATTTTCAAGACATATTTATACTATTTTAATAAACTTGATTGTACCTCGCTCCATAAGCTCATTATAATTGTTGTAAAATTAATTATCGTTTCTTACATTTTTTATTTATTACTTTTTATTTTTTATTTCTCGTTTATCGTCTTATTCGGAGGCCCCAAAGAAAAGCGCTCGCGTATCATATCATTTTGAAGGCGAGAGGTGCGAAAAACCGGCTGGCTGAGAAACGAGTGGATCTCGACAACGACGTCGACGACGAGGCGAGGAAAAATGGTAGCGGTCGCGTAGCGAGTCACATAACTGCATTAATCTCCTTGGGGCTTCTCGGATTTGCGTTTACGTCATCGTCGACGCTCCGGTTACGTCGGCAACGTGACAGCCTGACCTTAAAGGCGGTTTCCCATCCCTGAAGAGGACACACACACACACAAACGTCTTATCATGCAACTGCACATTACACGCTACGCGAATAAAGTTATCATGCAGTTGTATGATGTGTGGCTTTTCACGTGACATTTTCGCCGAAAAAGTATTTCGACTCTTTCATAGAAACTAACTTTAATCATATTATTAAGCAACTCGTAGAAATGCATCTTAATTGGAAATTTTCTCACATATTAGGAATATTTTTTACAGGATATAAATATTTACTCGGTCCTTCTTTATCCTATAAAATATATATTTTATTACATAAATATTTTACATTATTTTCGGTAAACAAACACGGTTCTATTTAGCGAGAAAATACGAGTCTGTGTCACTTTGATTTGAAAATTAAAAAGATTAATTCGAGACAATAGGAGCGCTTTAATAATTATTAAAGCGATAGGAGAATAATAATAATCATCTGTAAAACTTCGTGTTATCGTTATTAAACAACATTGGCAGCGATAAACGCGGATAAAAGCGATATAAATCCCCCGCCACGAATTATAGTATAAATCCGCGCGTGCTACATGCCACGATAATAACACGATAATTACATTTCCGGTTCTCCGTGCAACACGTACACACACAAATACACGTGTATACGTGTGCGGAGACACAGAGATGCAGGCAGGATCGCGGAAACGTCGGATTCGCGGTCGATTCGGTCGGGCGATCACGTTCCTACCGAGTCGAAATCGCCAAAGTCACGAGAAGGGCCCGAGGAGGAAGGAAGTTCAGCCGACGAGGGCCTCGGATATCACGACGAACGGTTACTAAACGCGATTTTATCGACCATGCACAATGATTTATTAATCCTCCAGAAGTGCGCACGCCTCTCTCCCTCTCTCTCTCTCTCTCGTTGAGAATAATATATCCCAATTCGGTTCCCTCTATCGTGCTTTCAGCAGATCCTAGGCTTTTCACGCGCCGTTACTTTCGTCTCGATATATACGGGGTGATCGAAGCGGGGCGTAACTCAATTCTTGAAAACTTTTCGACAAGATCCATCGACTTCATTTTTCGTAAATGCTTCAAGAAAATAATGAAATTGATCAATTTTGAGAGATTTACACTTTGAATGAAAAAGTATTAAAATTAAATGTCAAATGACAATTGGTTAAAAGTATTACAATTTCATATTAATACATTGTATAATTAATTTCTATTTTAATTTATAACTTTTATTTCCATTTATATAATTTCAATTTATATAATTGTTATATATCATTTATATAATATTTATATATAATTTATATATCATTTTATTCATTTATATCATTTTATATCATTTATATATCATTTTATATATATCATTTATATATCATTTTATATATATCATTTATATATCATTTTTTTCATTTATATCATTTTGTATCATTTATATATCATTTTATATATCATTTATAACATTTTATATATCATTTATATATCATTTTATATATTATTTATATATCATTTTATTTATATATCATTTTATTTATATATCATTTTATATATTATTTATATATCATTTTATATATCATGCAATTAATTTCATATTAATATATCATTTATATATCATATAATTATATATATATATATATATTATTTATATATCATTTTATTTAAATATCATTTTATATATCATTTATTTTAAATATTTTATATATCATTTATATTTTTAAATATTATATAATTAATTTCATATTAATGTATACTTTCATATAAGAGACTCTTTTAATATTTATATAAGTTTCCACATTTCTTTGATATAAAAACATATTAAACAAGATATGCATATGAATTGCATCATTGTATGACGTTTTGATAACGATACAATACGGAAGCAGCTCGACTCTATTCGATCCATTCCACCCACGCATAAATGGACGGTTCCTCGTAATAATGAAGGAATTAAAATCAGAAACCCCCCGCGGGATATCGCGTATACGAGAGACAGGCGGATCGGTGCCGGTGCCGGATAAAATGATCGGACCGCGATACCCGCAAATCAGGCGGAACCAATCGTAATTTCGGCTGTAATGTTGCGCCTCTGGCCGTCTGGCATTATCGAGCTCTCGAGTTACTCTGCTTGAACGTAGAGTTGGTACGATATAAGCGCAAATAAGCCCCCGTTACGTTAAATATTAATCATGTATTTCGGGTTGCGTGTGTGAAATAAATGTTCCAAATGAACGTAATGTACGTTTCCGGGGCAACATTTCACAATTACGATATTACATCATTTGTCGATTATATTTTATACACACATATGCAAGTATATAATTAGACGCATATATTTTTTACTTTATAAATATTTTTTACTTTATAAATATTTCATTTGTGGAAATTAATGCAACGTTCATTAGATAAATATTTATTGCACGTTTTGTGTATAATTTGTACCGCAAATTATATTTATAAAGTTGATGTAATATGCTAATTGCTCTTGCTTATATCGATATACGCGATAATGTGAACGATATGGTAGCTATCATAAAACGAATATATCTCGTGATATCGAATTATTGTGTCACAATCGCTTCGTTTCGATACGACAATTATTATATTAACGTTTAACATTCGTATTCTTGCTCACAGAGATCCACTGACACGTCGAACATTATATCTCGACGCGTTCTTTTATGATTTTAAAATTTGCTTCTCTTGATAAAAAATTTCTATAAAATTTTACCATTTAATTTCCCCCTTGTTTAATCTTTCGTATTGAATATTTCATTTTCTCTTCCAAAAGAACAGCTTTCCACTCTCTACACTTTTATACTTCTTAGACAACTTTTACCGTTTAACTTTAGAGATCGAGTGTACATAGAATAAAAAAATCGAAATTAAAATACACAAAAAAAATATTCGTTGCTTCTGAAAAATTCCATTTTATTCTGATAAAACTCGGCATTAAATACGCATATTTCTGTACTAGTTTGGACGCTAGACTCGGTTGAAACAATTTTGCAGGCGTGCTATTTTAATCATCGCGCTAATCCCTCGCGGATTAATTAAACATGCGAATGACGGGACGCTTGGGCGACGAGGACGCGTGGGGCGCACGTGCGCGCGCGCGTGCTCGGTATGTTAATCGATGTTGAGCCTAACGATGATATGTGTAACGTTATAGGTGTACATATATTGGTCGGCCACGTCTGCCGATCGGCCGTTTGATGACGCGCGGGTACGATACCGATGTCCAAACTGTTTCCTATCGATCGTCAAACCAGGTACACGTGTACCCGCGCATGTCACCGACGCCTGAGACACATGTATCCCATAATACATTGCATACTCGATATATATATTTTATATTCGAGCACGTGCGTGGAATCCAGATTCTTCGAAAATGTTAAAGTCTTCGAAATTTGATATAAATCTCATGAAAAAATTCTCTTTCTCTCTAATTTTTTATCCACTTTTTTTTCAAACTTGCATATACTGAGAAAAAAAATCTGGTTGCATTAATTAGAATTCTGGTAGATTTAACTAGTATGTCTGTTGGAAAATGAACGAACCAGAATTCTTGTAGGAATTATCAGATGAATCTGATTAATTTTTTTCTGTTAAATTTGCCAAATTTTCTGGTTAATAATACTAAACTCGCCAGCACCAAGTCGTCTAAAATTTTTTCCATCTAATCTCAAAAGTCTGTTTAATATTCTGAATATTCCAACAAGATTATTGGATAAATTCGATCCAGATTATTGAATAAATTATTTTAAATTCAGTTTGTTAGAAATTAAACTAATAAACAGTGATGCAAGAAGAGGATGCAGCTCAAATACACACAATCAGAGAGCTAGAGTCCTCTTTCTGGCACTACTGCTCGTAAGAGAAAAAAAATATACTTTGAATTTAATGTTAATTCTAGTTCTTTATATACATTACTTTATATTTCATTATTTTATCATTTCAAATATTGAATACGAGTTAAGAAGCAAGCAAAGAAATTAATGTAACAAGTTAAGAAGCAAGCAAAGAAATTAATGTAACAAGAAATTTTATAGATCCAATCAGAAAATACTAACCAAATCCTTATAGTAAAATCTATTAAACATTCTAATTATAAAAAATCGAGTCTTATCGTGATAACTAGAAATTCTTGTTTTGATTTAACCAAAATGCCTTCAATCATATACGTCTTGTTGATGCAATCAAACGATTTTTCTCAGTGTAGTAAGTGTTTTTGCAAAATCGGCGCGAAGAGCTCCGTCAGATTTGATTGAATGATTGAAAATTAACAAAAGTTTCTAAAGTGGAAAATATAAAATTTTAATTATCTTTTGGAATTAATAAATGTATACTCTTGTATCGCGGATTGAGAATAATAATTTCGAGTCGGGGGCAATATATGCGCAATCTGTTGTTTAGCAGTTATTAATTATTTCGCATTTTCCCGGTAATTTTGTTGAGATAATTTGCGAGATATTGGAAGGTAGTTTAAAGTATATTTACTCGGATCGAGATTAATGGGCCGATCGCGTTTTCGATTTCTCCTCTCACCGCAAAATTTCAATTTTCCTTTCACGTTCGTTGGAGCTGAGGAAGATTAATCGTCGCGAAAAAAAAATTCCAGCTCTAACGCTTTAACCGCCAATTCGCAGATGAGACGTAAATGCAACGCGACGTTCTCTCTCGGGGCAAAGGAGGCTTAAAAAGAATACCTTCTGACACATCAGATCGAAAATCTTGACGTAACGCGCGCCGCGAGTTCCTTTCACGAAACTTCACTCATAAATCATCCGTTATGGTTTGTCGAGCTGCCTGACACGTTTGTACAACCTTGTTTATCGTCTACGTATACTAAACGTGCAAACTCACCCTCGCCTCCCTCCCCCCCCGGCTCGCGTAAACCCTCCTGCTCGTGGTTCACCCCCGAAGCTTTGTCCGAATGGGATGGTATTGTCTGAACCGGCAGTCTCTTGTCGCCAGCCACAGCGAAAACATTAATTGCTAGCTTTGAGCTAGTTGTCCCGATTAGTTTTGAATAATTAATACGATATATACTAATTAATGCAGCCGAAAATTATATCGCCGTGTTAATTATATTATCACCCGTTAAATTCCAATGTTTCAGCCTCCAATATTCATTTTTGGAATACTGCCCGCACGCAATCGAATTAAAATCACGTATTCACATGGCACATTTATATATGCATGTCTTTAAATTGAGATTTTATAGAACAAATAATTTTTTTTAAAATTTTTTTTCATAATATATGACTATAATAATAAAATTATATAATTATAAAATATAATTAAAATTTAATTATAAAATATAATATAATAATTTTATAAAATAAAATATAATTATAAAATTATCTAATTAAAACTATAAAATTATATAAAGTTAAAAAATGACGAGATTACAAACTCGTAAAATGATACGAGATTAGATTGAAAATTAATTACCGTTTACGCGAATCTTCTATCGCATAAATTCTAAACAAAACTTGAATAAAAAAATTGTTATCGTTGTTTTATTCTTGCGATTGATCGCGAATGATTTGCAAAAGTTGTCTCGTATGATAAAGAGAGCTTATATTAGTCGCGCGCTAATTATTTCTGCCACTGAATAACGTAAGGAGGCCTTATGTAAGTAACCGGTGTGGTCACTTCTGACACCTTTGATGCATCTGCAGCGCGTGCAGCGGGTAACATGTACAGCGAGAAACCATCTCTCGTCTTAAGTAATACCGTGTCGAACCTTCGTTAATCATAAAGTCGCAATCGTAAAAATACATTCATCTTTTACTTAGATTTTTCATCCATTAATTCGCCGTCGAATTTATCTCTCTTATCATATTTGTGTGAATTCTGATAATTCCCTTTTTCATTTCATACGCGGTAAAAAACATTTTGTATTTCTGTTGAAATTTTCTCGTGTAAAAAATTTTGTGTTAAATTTTTAACATACTCTTATGTTAATGTAACATATTATCGTTGTGTTATTTTGACATTTCTGCGTTGAGTTAATATTCACCGCTTCTAAGAGTTAAAATAACACAATTAATATGTAAATGCACGAATTTTTGATGAAATATGTTAAAATGAACAGATAAATTGTGTTATTTCTCTTTTTATAAGTTTTCATATGTTAAATCGACATATCTCTTCCGTTATTTATCATAAAAATGTAAGAATAACATTTTCTTTTAATTAAATTTAACATTATAAATATGTTAATTTAATATAAACTTTATTTCCAGATAAAATTTAATTGTTACACTTTTGTGTTAATTTTTAAACATATTACTTGTGTTATTTATTTACATACTTGTCTTCTGTTAAATTAACATTAAAATTAGAGTGGAAATTGGGACATGTGAAATATGTTAAATTTAACACAAAATTTTTTACTGTGTATATTCACAATTTTTCAATATTTTAATTTCTCCACAAATGAGATCGATACTCGTCAATTTGAAAACCACATACGCGAATTTATTTAAGGTTCTTATTTATTTTTAAGATTAATTCGCTCCTTTGCTCATTTTTAACGCGAGAGAGAAGACCTTTCTTAGAACACGATCATTTCTTTCAGCGCAGCGATACAGGGTGTCCTGGATGCATTGCGCTAGAAAGGAAGATATCTCGAGCAATAAGACTTAAAATGTGGTTGGTTTCTTTGGAACTCTTCTCTCTGGAACGACCTGTAGTGAGATGCACACGACGACGCCGGGAGGGTCGTTTCGAAATAGCGGCCAATCGGAGTGCTTTGGCTCATTCAGCCCGCGGTCCAGGTCATCGTTTGCCCAGAGCTTTTATGGTCGCCCCTTCGCGACGAAGCGACACGAGGGGGAACCCCCCTTCTCGTCGTAACACTTATCTCGCGGGATAAATAAGCGGATATCGCGAAACGTCTCTCAGGGTTTTGTCGGGAACCCTATTTTTCTCTCAACTTATTTGCCGTCAGAAATTGATTACAATAAGTCACGATCGAATGTTAACTTCGCGCGAGAATATTTATTACGAGAAAAACAAGAGTACAATTATTAATTAATTAATTAATTAATTATACAATGAAGAAATAAATAATCATATGTAGAAACGACTCAACTAGCACAAATTAATTGTTAATAAATCTTTATTATTCAAACATACGATGTTTCCGACCATTTAGTTGTGGTCCTTTTCAAGTATAAAGATAGTCGATATTGTAGATAAAGAATGCAAGAAACTAGCACATGTCAAAAAATATTAGTTAAATTTGAAAGAGAGAAACGAGAGAAACTGAAAACATTATATCAGAGTCAAGATTCGTTACATTAACCCATATCTGGCACCTAGTAATGTCGTATGTTTTGAATAATAAAGAATTAATTTGTGCTAGTTGAGTCGTTTCTACATATGATTATTTATACCTTGATTGAATTTACTAGCGAGTTTTTGAACATTGAGAATTTGATTTTAATTATATAATATTATATAATTAATTATATAATTAATTTATTATATAATTAATTATATAATTAATTATAATTAATTAATTTATTATATAATACATTTAACTTTTGATGTTAGTATACAAGAGGGGAAAGTGTCGAAAAATAAATAGACTTAGCTTGGTTTCTTTCGCACAAACGAAAATTTTCGAAAATTTACTCCCAGCTGATGGAACAGAAAGAAACCCGCTTTTTCTTTTTCAAACTCGCCGACAATCGCGACAGAATGCATCGCCGAGAATCGCTCGTGGGGATCCCGCCAGCGGTTTCTTTCTATCGTGGGATCTTTATGTCCTCGAGGTCTTGCGGCGACCGTAACGCAATAATAAAAACGGCAGAGAAACCCCGAAACTTTCAACATCGTCGTCGGAAGAGAGCCTTACATGCGCGGCAGGCGCATTTTATCAGTAATCCGCGAGTTTCACGGACGGCTCGTATCAGCATTTACGAGGGAGATTGCGAAAAAGCCCCCCTTCGCCCTCCCCCGCTGCCATAACGTTCTCGCGAGTCGTTGAATATGCAAAACCGCGAAAAGCTACCTCTCCTCCCCCGCCCCTCCCCGTCTCTCCTTCTCCCTTTCTGTGCCACCGTGGATAAATTTTACCCTTTCCTCCCCGTAAAAGACGTTACTTTCCCTATGAAACTCGCGACTTTGCAAACGAATTTTTCAAAAATGTGCCATCTATTTACACTCGAGTACATACGCGAATGAGAAGATTAATGCGAATTTAATGGCATGCGGTGCTATATGTTTGAAATGAAAGACTGAAAACGCGATTCCGCGCTTAACTGTCATCGATTTTGCATAACTTTCGTTTGTCGTGCGACGAGCAAACTATCTGTATGATTTAACAGAGAGTAGAATCTTTCTCTCTAAACTATGCGCCCGAGCGCGGAAGGAATTCGGGTATTCACGAGTATTTGCGACAAGCTAGAAAATCCGAATAGCATATCGGTTGTGAAATATTTTTCGTTCGCAGAAATCAAAAAGTTATGCCACGCATGATTATTCGTACTAACTTCATGGAAATAAATATATTAAAATGTAAATAAGTAAATAAAACAAATGTAAATAAATAAATAAATAAATAAAACAAATGTAAGTAAGTAAATAAATAAATAAATAAAATAAATAATAGTTACATAAATATAGCTGAAAATATTTAGTTAAATAAATATTAGTCATATAAAAAAACTATATCAAATATTATCCCAGAATTCCGTTAATTTTGTTAACTATATAAATATTAATAATTATAATTCACTATATAAATATTAATAATTATAATTATATAAATCAGGTATGAAAATATATTAATTATACGTTACTTATATAACTTGTAATAGCAATATAATTCGTCATTTTGTAGTATCTAAAAATTTCACGCGTGCTAAAGTTTCGGGGTCAACGTCCTCGTTAAATTCGAGGAGCAGGATCTTTTCAACAGCCGAGGTTCTCCAGCATCGCAGCTGGCGATCGTCAGGTTTCAGCAGCTGTTCTCGTCCTCATAGGACGATCATTTGAACCCACCCTCAAGAAAAAGACCGGGTTGCTACCTGTGCTACCTGCGACCCTGAAATGTTCCGCCCCCAATCTTCCTCTTATCGAGAGGAGACCTGAGGAAGCCGAGCAAGAGTGCAAAGTTCCTTGATAAAGATTAAGTTTTCTCTATTTTATTTCCAGTTTTTCTATGTGCTTTGCACTCTAGTAGTGATTCGTTCCTGAGAGAAAAAAGTCATTAATTTGACTAAATGTGTTATGTCAAATTAGTTATCACATTCCTTTAATTGAAGTATTTAAATATTTAAGTTAAAATACATCATATTGAGTTAAATGCTTAAATATTCCAACTAAAAGGATGATAATCGACTAAACGCATTTAGTTTTTTTCAGTATACGGCGTAGTAGTAACGTTTGGTATTGGACTTATCGCGGTTTTTTCGGATAAGATATAACGCTCGTGTATCCTGCATTATAATTTCGCATTAATAAATATATGATCGCGGCGGGCGGTATTTTCCTCGTAAAATCGCTAACGCGAAGTTATGGCCACGGCCGTTCATCACGACGGGATAATTTTTTCCAGGAGCTGCGCAAAATGCGTAAATAATGCTTCGAGAAGATCGAAAATTCTAATTTTCGAAAGCATAAATCATAATACAATTTCTTACAGTCTTAGCAATCTTTCGAATTCGATTTCTCTCTCTTTCTTTTTTTTATCACTCGGTCCTTTGAATTTCTTTTTTTTTCGCAATATTAAAAATTATTTAAAAATATTTAATATTTAATATAAATATTTAATATTCCTATATAAAGGATAGGTTTAATTGATTAAAATTACTTATATTGAATTTACATTTATACAGAATTTACATTTATTCGGTAATTATTTGAACAACTTAATTATATTAAAAATGAATAATTTTATTTAGAAATATATATATTATAAATATAATTATCTCGAAACGCGTGAATTAAATTGAATTAAAATTGCTTTACATTTTTATGTACATTCTCCCTCTTGTCTGATAAATTTAATTATTTTGTTGTCAATTGATGTGCACGACGCGCTTAAAAATTAAACAAACATGTCAGGCATTTTGTATCGTTAACGTATGCACCAAATGTATGCATCTCCGCACGTAATAATTCCCTTTGATCCCGAACGTCGAATCGAAACTTCGTTTTGCGGCCATCTGTATCGACGAGAATCGAAAGACCCCTCTCTGCCCCCCCCTTTCCCCTTCTCCCCGCGCCATGCTTTTCGAGGGATATGAGAGAGGGGTCGCTTTCAGACCAGAGAATATTACCCCCGTGAAAAGCGCAGGGGGAAAGGAGGGCACAAAGAGCGAGGAACTCTTTGTGCGTAAGTGTATTAAGGATGAGAGAGCGTAATATACCGGGTGCACGCACAAAACAGCCGCGACCATCGGTCGTGCGTGAGAGAAGAGGAGGAGAGGAAGGGAAAGGGGGGATGGTTGGTTGAATTTACGTGGTGGTGCGATTCTCGCGGGGGGGCAGGAGGGTTGAAGGGCGAGCTCGATCGCGGAGTTTACGGTTGTCGGGTTTCTGCGCGCCGCGATACAATTTGCCGCGAAACGAAACAATAAGCCTGATTAATATTGACAATGCGAGGTAGAGATAGACGAAACAACGTCGAATGACAACGGCGATAAATTTCGTTTGATTCGCCCGTTTGAGCCGTAGTTTATCCTTGGTGAACGCTGCGTTTCACTTCTCTCCTCTTTCCCTCTCTCATTTCTCGAGAAATTGCTCTATAACATTATTTTTATAATTTCTAAATTATATATAATGTTTTTTAATAAATGCAAATTTTAGGAGAGATTCTTTGTCGAAAATTAAGGGGAATTTTACATAAACATATATTTCTACATCCCTCCCTGTAGAGTTATATTCCTCCAAAATTGAGTAAAAATTAGATTTTTAAAAAGGTTATTTATTAATATTTTTTTCAACCTCCCGTATTGTTATAAAGAGATGAAACTAGCAATCCCTATTCAATTTTGTATTAGAACTTTTTTATTATGGGCCGGAATATGATCATCTAAACATATGCATTAAAAAAGTTTGATTTATTTAGAAAAGTCTGATTTATTTTTCATTTCTTTTATTTTTTTCATAAAATCAGTAGTTAAAAAAAAATAAAATAAAATACGTTATCGTGCACGACACGATGCTAAATAGCATAGATTTCGAATTACGAGAAGTTAAATTTTAAAATAAAATTAGAGTAAATGTTGGGAAAATTGAAATAAAAACAAAATTATAATAAAAACTTAAGAACCAAAAAATAAAAACTTAATTTTTATTCATTTTTGGAGAAGTGTAACTCCACAGAGAGGGATATAGAAGTATATGTTTATATGAAAAATCCCCCTCAATTTTCGACAAAGAATATTCTAAAATTTTTCACACTTTTTAAAAAAACACTATATATATATCCAGTCAGAAGTATTGTATCATCCTCAAAAAATATGGACAACGCATATAAATCAAGTTTTTTATTTTTTTCTCCCTAGTCGTTTTGTTTAAATTCCATAAAATTATTAATCCATAAAATAATAGTAATAAAATATAACTTGACAATATTTATATTTTTATTCATTAAACGACGTTGTTATTTCTACAATTTATACAATATTTTTGATCGACAGTATGTATGTATAAAAATTGTGTACATCTTTTGATATCCTTATTATAGGAAAATTGACTTTGAACCGATCCAGAATTATATAATAAATAAGAAAAATTGCCTGTCAGATTAAAATTGTATTTATCTTTCTCTTCGATTTTGGTGCATTCAAACTATAATCACGTCATTCATTAAAATTTCACTTTTGTAGAAATAATACAAGTATCATTCTGGCGCCAGGGGATCTTAATACTAATAAATTAAAGACGCTACTTCTCGGAGATTCTTAAAATCCCTGACTCAACATCCAGGGCTCTTCTCTCTCTCAGGGAGAACGAGAGAGGAAGAAACATGAGATAAGAATCGTTATCATCATCAGTGTTTGCACTGGATGTACGTGGGTCGTCATCCGTCATCATCCGTCATTTTCTCCGATGGCATGAACACAATGGCACCGAAACAATACCGAACGAACTCTAACCGAACCGAACGTGCGTCTCCATTAAAGATCCGACACCGGTCAACACCGGTCGGAGGATTATGCCGATCGGGAGGAACCACGGTTTCCTCACCTCGACGACCGTAAACAGCCGCCCCTCCCTCCGTCCCGGGATGCAAGCGCAGCATATCCCTCCTTCCGTCGCGGGTGCAATGCATCTCGGTCGGTGCACAGCATGTGAAACAAGCCGACGTTCTGATATCGCCCTGATTTATACACGCATTACGCATCCGGACCGCTATGCGCCGCGTTGTTATTATGCACGCGTCGCACACCGGGTAGCCAAAAAGTACGGATCGATTAATCGCTCGCGCGCGCCGTATTTTTGCGTCGTATAAATACATGATAGAAGCTAAACAAGCGCATATCTCCACGTGTCGTGTTTATTTAAATCGATCGATACAAGTTGATTAATTTAGATTGAAAATAAATTATATACAAGTTGATTAATTTTGAAATAAATATAAAATTTATTTATGAAACTAGATTATACAGCGCATATTTTCCTATGATATATTTTTAAAATTGTATATCATTAATTGAGAAATTCCCATAAAAGATAGAAAAATATATCCGGAATTTTTGGGAATGTTTCTACGTCCGCTCAAAAAAAGACATCAATTTTTCAGACTACGCGTTTTACGCGCTTTGCGTAATTTTTCAGGATCAGTCGGAAGCATCTCGAATATCACCCTTGCGTTTCCTCAACTCTTCTCGTGTCACCCTAACGAAATATATAATTCCAAGCGATGGTGGCGCAGGTGACATCGAAGAAATTGATTCCGACTTTAGACGCTTAGGAAAAGGGGAAGCTCGGATGGAAAAGGTAGCTCGCTCTCTCCTGTCTCTCGGTTTCTCCCTTCATCCTTCATCGTCAGTCCCTCGATATACATTTCAACTTGAGAAATAAGTACAAGTAAATAAATGAAAGTCGCTCGGTCAAAGTTTGCTCTTTTAACTTTCCGTTTAAATAAAAAAAAAAAGAAATTATTACAAAATAAATTAAAAATAATATTGCAACAATCCTTCGTGAACTGCGCTTTTGAATTTCGTATTTTAAGATTCAAAAATATCCTTCTTTTTAAATCTAATTTCACATTTTTTTCCTATTGTTTAGAAACGTAAATCGCGATTATATTATTGCATCATCGTGAAATAAATGTTAAAGTGGGCCAGCAGCGCGATAAAGAGACGCTAAATAAATTTCTTCTCAAAATGCAAATAACAGGAATAATCTTTTCATCCAGTGCTCCCATTTACGGTCGAATAAAAAATGCGCAGTGTTTCCGAGTTAATGAAGCCGTGGCTTAAGTTCGGGACGATATTAAACGCCAGCCGCTGGTTGTGCGCGAGTAAAATTAATAGCTGTGCGTGTAAACGGCGAATTAGTATAGCGATGACCAGGAAAAAAAGGGGGGTAGCGATAAAGGCAAGAAAAGGTGGCAGGGCCAGTTCGAATAACTAATAGCCAAGTAAGTACTCTACTACGAGTATGCGAACAATAAACTAAGTTTATTGCATCGTCTTCCATTCTTGACTTGGATTTATCGGTTGAATATAATAACGAGATTTTTCTCAATTTTTATCTCTCTTCCTTTAGCAGAACATTGCAGCAATATAAAATTATGTTGCTGCAATATTGCTGCAATGTCGCAGCAATATTACAATATTGCGGCAATATTGCAGCAGGGCCAGTTCGAATAACTAATAGTCAAGTAAGTACTCTACTACGAGTATGCGAACAATAAACTAAATTTATTGCATCGTCTTCCATTCTTGATTTGGATTATCGATTGAATATAATAACGAGATTTTTCTCGATTTTTATCTCTCTTCCCTTAGCAGAACATTGCAGCAATATAAAATTACAATGTTGCTGCAATATTGCTGCAATGTCGCAGCAATATTACAATATTGCGGCAATATTGCAGTAACATTGTAATATTGCAGCGACATTGCGGCAATATTGCAGCGACATTGTAATATTGCTACAACATTGCAGCAATATTGTAATATTGCTGCAATGTTTTGTGTTGCATGCTCATACAGCACAGAACATTGCAGTAATATTGCGGCAATATTGCAATGTTGCTGCAATGTTACAGCAATATTAGTAATATTGCTGCAATATTCTGTATTGTATGGATGGGTTTAATCACACAGAAAAAAAGGACATTCTTATTTTGAAAATATATTTAGTTTTAACATGGAAATCTTGAAATGAGATTATATCACGTTAATTTAAGAAAAATATAATTGCTTGAATAATTGCTTACTTGAATGAAGCCATTTTATATAATTCAATCGAGAAAAATATATTCTCATGATTTAAGATTTAATTTTCTTGAATGGAAAAGAAACAATATTGGATAGAAAATAACATTTTTTAAATCAAAGATATAATTTTCTTAAAGTAGAATTAAATAATTACATATTCTTGAAGTGACAATTAAAATATTAAAATAAGACGATAATATTGAAATTTAAAATTATTAAATTCTTTTAAGAAGATTAGAAATTGTTGCGTATATACGAAACAATGCGTAAAAGTGAACGCGTTAGTTTAAGTATATAAGTTTTGATTTGACACTTCTTTTTTTTCTGTGCAGATTTTTATTTCACGCAAGTTTCTTGCTGCTTCGAATTTTTGCAAAAAATTCATACAAAACCGTCGTCAACCGTGTTTCACCCTCGCCCAACAGGTTGAAGGACCGTTTCATGGAGTAGTCGAAAGCGATCAGCGGGGGGGGGTGATACGTTCGGGGGAGCGCTCGCTCGTGAAATTACAATGTTAATTCGCGCGCCTTGATTGATGGCGTACGTATGGAGAGGGGAGCATCTCAAAGCCCAGTTTATCCAACCAACCGAGCAGTTACCATACCGCTTCAAAGACGTCCTCCAGACAGCCGCGTCGGAAACACCCTGTATATAGGGGTATAAAGCGGGTATACAGTTGATATTAGATCTGCGTCTACGGGACCGCGGTATGTACGTATATATGACGCATACATACATAATATATGCATATACAGCGTCGGCGGGACCTTTGATTAGCAATTAGATGCATTATGTGCCCGCGATTATCGAGCCGTCGCAGATCAGACTGCGGTCCAGCAAGAGGAGGAGAGGGAGAGGGAGGAAAAGGAAGGGAGACGTAGACAGACGGAGAGATGGATAGATACGTTTCAAGGCCTGGGCCTGACGTGCTTGAAGCATATCAAGGAGATTAGATACGATGGGCCTCTGCTTTGTTTCGGGTGCTTAGATGCGTCAGATATCCCCTCCAGTCTTCGGATATCACTTATTTTATCTCGCTCGTATCGCAATTCAATTCGGAGTAAATGTAGATTAAACGGATTTCATGTATATGGGGCAGACTCTCTTTAATAATTCTCTAAAGTGTATTTTGCCTTGGTGAAAATTGAGTTCGTAGTTTTTAACGATCTGTAATTCTCAACTCTAAATATAAGTCACAAGTTATAATAAACTCGATCATTATTCAATTAATATATATTATATTTTATTTATAATTAATATCTTTTTAAATTTGATTTGAATTTTTTTAAATGTACTTTTCTTCGGTGAAAATCGAGTCCATTAATTTTAGCAATCCTGTAATTCTTGGCCCTAAATATAAATCAGCTCTAAATTATAATAAACTCGTTATTATTTGATTAGTACTTTCTTCATGAATTATTATAATGCTATATAAATAATGCATCATTGTAGATAATAATATTATCATAGCTCATGCTACTATTGATTTATGTATATTTATGAAAGATTGAAAATATATAAACCATTGCGGTTTCTCCCCCATATTAATACATTGTTTAATTTTCTACTAATTAATTATATCTGGAAACACGGAACTATCAGTAGCAGGAAGAAGTATAATAAACATGCAATACGTCCCCAGCAATACAATTTACATTAAACACATTTCACCGCCATACATTGCGGTAATTTTGATTGTAATCCATAAAAGCAGAAGAAATATTATTTTGCAACGATATGTATATTGCAATATTAATAAATTAATAATTAAGTCAAGCTATCAAGCAGCTTTTTTCCCATTGTAATTCGATATTTAATTGTGATCGCGTAACTATTTATCGTGCGATTTGGCTTCTTTTCCCATCTCCGTTACAGCAACAATTCGGATTCGCGATTCCGATGTACGATTGTAAAATCCATAAAAGCAGAAGAAATATTATGTTGCAACGATATGTATATTGCAATATTAATAAATTAATAATTAAGTCAAGCTATCAAGCAGCTTTTTTTCCGTTGTAATTCGATATTTAATTGTGACCGCGTAACTATTTATCATGCGACTTGATTTTTTTTTCTCATCTCTGTTACAGCAACAATTCGGATTCGCGATTCCGATGTACGATTGTAAAATCCATAAAAGCAGAAGAAATATTATTTTGCAACGATATGTATATTACAATTAATAATTAAGTCAAGCTATCAAGCAGCTTCTTTCTCGTTGTAATTCGATATTTAATTATGACCGCGTAACTATTTATCTTACGATTTGGCTTCTTTTTCCCATCTCCGTTACAACAATTCGGATTCGCGATTCCGATGTACAATTGTAAAAAATCCATAAAAGCAGAAGAAATAATATTTTGTAATGATATGTATATTGCAATATTAATAAATTAATAATTAAGTCAAGCTATCAAGCAGCTTTTTTTCCCGTTGTAATTCGATATTTAATTGTGACCGCGTAACTATTTATTATGCGACTTGGTTTCTTTTTCCCATCTCCGTTACAGCAACAATTCGGATTCGCGATTCCATGTAGGATGTAAAATCCTAAAGGCAAGTAAAATTCATAAAAGCAGAAGAGATATTATTTTGCAACGATATGTATATTGCAATATTAATAAATTAATAATTAAGTCAAGCTATCAAGCAGCTTCTTTCCCGTTGTAATTCGATATTTAATTGTGACCGCGTAACTATTTATCTTGCGATTTGGCTTCTTTTTCCCATCTCCGTTACAGCAACAATACAATTGTAAAATTCATAAAAGCAGAAGAAATATTATTTTGCAACGATATGTATATTACAATTAATAATTAAGTCAAGCTATCAAACAGCTTCTTTCCCGTTGTAATTCGATATTTAATTGTGATCGCGTAACTATTTATCTTGCGATTTGGCTTCTTTTTCCCATCTCCGTTACAGCAACAATCCGGATTCGCGATTCCGAGGTACGATTCCGAAGGGGGGGAAGGGAGGGGAGGGGAGAGGGATGTCGGCGACCGCAGCAGCGATGGGGCGCCGGGGCGCACCAGTGACGTCACTGGATGGCACGGCTGTGCTGGAAGGGGCGGCGCCCCTGGAATCGATGAGCGTCGCAACGCCGGGGGCGGCGTCGTCGACGGCGAGGGTAACGAGCCGCCACCGCCGCCGCCGACATCGACGTCGACGTCGACGTCGACCGTGATGTTTCGATCCGAAGGATACGCGGAGTCGCATGGCACATTTTTTTTATCGCCTCTTCCTCCGCGTCAACGATACATATCTGTCGCGTAAGATTCGAAAAATAAATAATAATAAATAAAAAAATAAAAAATGTAATAAATAAAAAAATAAAAAAAGTAATAAATAAAAAAGAAATAAAAATTGTTCCACGCGGACGATTAAATGTATACAAACATATCAGAATCGTATATACAATGTATACGATGTTAATAATTGTATACCGGGTGTCGTAAATTATACGATGGTTGAATGTGCAAATACATCAGAAATGCAATTTTTGCTTGGTTAACCGAGATTCAAAATTATTATGAATTTAATTATATATATGATATTAATTGTCATATACAGAGTGTCATAAATTATACGGTGCAGATCGTCGACACGGATACAATAATGTAAAATAAATCTAAAATAAATATAATATAAATATAATGTAATATAAATATAAATATAATATAAATATAATATAAAAATATAATATAAATATAATATAAAAATATAATATAAATATAATATAAAAATATAATATAAATATAATATAAATTGACACGTTTTTCGAGAGAGTGCGCGATAAGGCGACGAGATGTCGAAATATTCGAGTATAAATCCGCAAGTGCAGTTTCTTTCCGCGATCCTGATCGAGAGTGAGGGACTGCGAAACTACTCTCGCCGTCGTTTCTCACGGTTTCGAGGTTATACTAGAGACCGGTCGCGAGATAGAGGGAGGAGAGTGGCAGAGAGATGCAGTCGCGCGAGAAGGGAAGAGAGATAGAAAGAGAAAGCACTCGCAACCGACCTTCTTTCCTATTCGTCCGGACTCGACGCGAGCGCGAAAACGCAAATGCTGCTCCGCGTCTCGCGAAATATTTAATAGTATATTTCGCGAAAGCCTAGAAAAATGAAATGAAAATTATACTGTAAAGAAGAGAGACGTAATGGAAATCGTAGAGGACGAATTACACACTACTTTCTTTATTAATTTATTTTTTCAATCCTACAGCACAGATCGTTGATGGAAAAAGTAATTAAAAATAAATGAATTTTTTTTTAATTTAATAAATTTCGGCAAAATTATGTATGTACAATTACAATCATATTAAAATAAGATACATAAGAGATAAGAAATGTGCAAATTAATGATTTAAATTAGAAAATTATTAATGTGTATTTTTTATGAGGGAAAAAGTGATTGTATAAAATGGATGAGAAGAGAAATAGCTCTGCAAGTTATATACGGATTCGGCAAATTGAGAAATACTGTTTGATTGAAGAATGAATCGTAGAAATTGGAGCGTTCGTATCGTCAAGAGAGGACAAAGAAAAAGATCAAGAAGCCAAGAGTGGAGGGATAAAGAACGGCGAAGAAGGCCAGTGGCCGTCACGGTGTTGCTTCCCGACGCTCGCTTTTTCCCTCCATGTATACACTTTATATACACGGTGGGATCCGCGAAACCGATTCTATATCAAGATATCGTCATTAGCCTACATCGCGTATGAGAAACTCCAATTAATTAGACCTTAAACATTCTTGCAATAAAAATCGGACTCGAATTCAACTTGGCATTCATAAATAATTTCGTTCTGAAAAATTACCTTCTAAAACGAGCATTTCTCGATATCTTCCGGAATCTTAGAAAGCGATTTTTGTTCCTTCGCGAAATCGCGAATTAATAAAAAAAAATGTGTTGCAGCTTTCGGAATTAATTTCTCGAGTTTCCCGTTCCAAGTGATTTATTTATTTCCCACAATTATTGAAATCGAATTTTATTTTTTATTATCTCAAATATATTTATCAATTTTTTATTTTATTTTATTTTATTTAGTTTTTAATTATTTTTTTTTATTTATTAATTATTTTTTTATTAAATTTTTATTAATTATTTATTATTAACAATTTATTATTCATTATATTTATTTATTATGTCAATATAACATCAAAGTAACATCAACGTAACGTCAAAGAGAATTATGAATAAAAATAACTGTCGATTCGACAGCGCTCCCGAATTACAAGCGCACCCTATATAACTGTTGGGGCGGCACACAATGTGCGCGAAACGACGTTGTGGCCTCTCGGCTCTGTTGTGCTCCCGTCGTCCGCAAATAACCTGCACAATCGTGCGTTCGCAGCGACGAGAGAAAGAGAAGCTGCGAGAGAGCGTCGCTTTTCGGCTTTATTAGAGCTCGCCCATCCAAGCCGAGGTTTGCCGTCATCGTCACCGCGGCTTCGCCCCTTCAACCCCGTTCTCGGATATTTAGCCTTCTACGCCGCAAGAAGGGACGCGCTGCTGTAACACCTCGCTTCGAGATAAGAACATTTCAATTGCGCTAATCTCAACCTTAATACCAATGCTCTAAAAAGTATCACGCTTTGTAATGCAAAATTTAGGAAACTTAGGATTCTGAAAGGATTATCCCGGGGATTTGAAATCGGCTGTTATTTTTAGACGCAAAATTTAGAGGATAAGATTCTGAAAAAATCTTATCCAAGGAATTTGAAATTAATCAGCTGTTCTTTTTAAACGCAAAATTTAGAGAACTTTAGGATTTTGAAAGGATTATCTGAGAAATTTGAAATTAATCGGCTGTTATTTTTAAACGCAAAATTTAGAGAACTTTAGGATTTTGAAAGGATTATCCGGGGAATTTGCTGAAGTTAACCAGCTGTCATTTTTAACGCAAAATTTAGAGGATAAGATTCTGAAAAAATCTTATCCAAGGGATTTGAAATTAATCAGCTGTTCTTTTTAAACGCAAAATTTAGAGAACTTTAGGATTTTGAAAGGATTATCTGAAAAATTTGAAATTAATCGGCTGTTATTTTTAAACGCAAAATTTAGAGGATAAGATTCTGAAAAAATCTTATCCAAGGAATTTGAAATTAATCAGCTGTTCTTTTTAAACGCAAACTTTAGAGAACTTTAGGATTCTGAAAGGATTATCCGAGGAATTTGAAATTAATCAGCTATTATTTTTAAACGCAAAATTTAGAGAACTTTAGGATTTTGAAAGGATTATCCGGGGAATTTGAAATTAATCGGCTGTTATTTTTAAACGCAAAATTTAGAGAACTTTAGGATTTTGAAAGGATTATCCGGGAAATTTGCTGAAGTTAACCAGCTGTCATTTTTAACGCAAAATTTAGAAAATAGGATTCTGAAAAAATATCCATGGAATTTGAAATTAATCAGCTGTTCTTTTTAAACGCAAACTTTAGAGAACTTTAGGATTCTGAAAAAAATCTTATCCAGGGAATTTAAAATTAATTAGCTGTTCTTTTTAAACGAATCTAAAACAGAGAGACAAACAGTAAAATATCTTTTAATAGAAGATATGGAGCAGTTTTATTTACAATCGGAGATATCTTTATCATTTGATAAGTCGATAATGTCGACAATCTTAATGATAGTATATTTTCAAACCAAATCTCTCTTTAGAAAACTGTGAAAAACTTTAAGTAATTTTTTCATATGCCATTCATCATGAAAGAAATTTGAAGTCTGTGTTTCAATCCTCTAACGTATGCAAGCTATTGAAAATATCTTTAAAAATTCTTTTCCGAAAAAAAAAAGTTTCGAAAATTATCGAGATTATCGATATTCTTTTATTTTTTAAAAGGATTTATTAAATAATAAAAATATCTCTGATTGTCTTCAATCATATGTAAGTCAATAACTGTTAAATGTCTCTGTTGAAAAATATTTTATTTTACTTTCTCTGCTTTCTACATACATTCGAAAAAAAAAAATAACACCCTGTAGTACTTTCTTTCGCCATCCGGTCCGGAATAAATTTAAAAAAAATTCCACGAGAGCCAGAGACGTGCAGCGTAATGATACAATGTAACAATAAACGCACAGGTGCATAGGTGAGCCTTCGCGGTTTCGCATTTGCATCTGCACCGGCGATGCGGGCCCGAGCACGAGCGCATCGCGATCGCGTTGCACCTGCACCGAGTGCAACGCGTGACGCGCGCAGACTTGACACTATTGCTTTGTACCTTTTACGGCGCGATTATGGAACGTGCGAGTGCGAGCGAGCATTTATCGCGGAGAACTGGTCGGCCCCTGCTCAAGGTTACCGCCGACGCGGCAGCCAGGTAGGTCGCCAGGTAAGAGTCAATTGAACGACGCGCGACGTCGGATGCGACGAGAGGGACATTAAGGCGACAACGGGGATGACGGGGGCCAGAGGAGCGGAAAGAGAGACCGCGAACGTTTTACAGAGTCTCCGCGGAACGCGCTCGGTTATGCGAGTAACGGACGATTTATGGCCGTGTCTGCCTTCGCCGCAATTTTTGCAAGTTCTCGACCCGCGATAACTTTATACGAGAGAGAATATTAATAATATATACCACGAAATTAATATAACAAAATTGTACGAATAAGGGATGTGTGATAAATACTCTAGACACGTATGCATAAACGAGTTTGAGTGAGATGAATATCGTATTTTATATAAATTTTTGTTACAAATTTTATAACCAAATTGCTAACAAGGTTTTTTGTAAGAAATTTTGTAATAAAATTGGTAACAAAATGGTTATTTTTTTTAAATAAATTTTGTAACCAAAATGTAAACAAAATTTTTTGTAACAATTTTTGTAACAAAATTGGTAACAAAATTTACTTCATATTTAATTGCAATATACATAATGTACATAACACATGATTCTTCAAATATAATTTATAGAGATTTTTTAAAATAAATATTGTTAGCTTTGTAAGAATTTTCAATGTATATTAGAATATAAAATATAAAATATTTTTTGAAATAAATTTTTGAGAGAATATTCTCTTTAAATTCTCTTAAAATATCAGTATTGCCGAAACGCTTCCCGCTAACCAAGTTTCAGGTAGAATCATATTATCTTTCCGTTAGTAATTAGGATTGTCAACAGGTATTGCTAACAAAGGTTAAAATTGAATCGATGCGTTACCGAATTTATGGACAAGTGCATTGCGCTACAACTGCATCGGTATACACACCGATTTTTGTTTTCGGATCATGCTTTTTGTTTTCTCTTTTCTTTTTTTCTTTTTTCTTTTTTTTTTGTGTTTGTTAACCGTGAGCAATCTAACGCGACAAAACAGCCGTTTTACAGTAACAATACTATTTCGACGATCACTTTTACTTTTCGATTTACGAGGTGAAAGGTAAAAAAAAATAGGAATAAAGGACATTAAAGATTTTCTCGTTGCCATAAGGGCTGATTCGGAAGATAAATTTCAAATTCTGGTCTTTCAAAACTCGCAGAAAAAATGAACAATGAATTATAAATGAGCTAATTTCTTTAAGAAATGATTGTTTCAAAAAATGAATAATAAATTATAAATGAGCTAATTTCTTTAAGAAATGATTGTTTCATATTATACGTAAATAAGAAAAATTGAATAAATAAAAAAAAATAATAAATAAAATAATAAATAAAAAAGCCATAATTTATAAAGAAAATAATAATTGAAAAAAGGAAATTTTAAAAACATAATTACAGATATAAAAGCTGTCGTCATTTATTTTATATTGATAATAATTTTTTATATAATATTGTGTTATAATTATTATTGCTATAGTATCGATATTCTTGTTTAACTGTAGTTTTAATACATTTAATGAAAAAATATAATATTCGAAACGTTCGAGGTAAACCAGAAGGGCGATCAAGCGAATTATCCCTAGAATCATAATGTATTTTTGCCAATCGTGAGATCAGTGTGTGTGTCGCTCGTATGACATTCAATATTACAACACAAACAACATTCATATTGCAACGCGCTCGCGTTTATAACACCGCGAGCGAGGGGCGAGCGTAAAATTGAATTTTTTCGCTCGCCGACGACGACAAGCTAATTCAATGCGTTTCCCGGATTGATTCGCGCTTATAACGACAACCACGAAAGCGGCGCGTCCGAATTTCGATATTAAATCTTTCTGATCAAACGACCATCGAAGCTCCCACGAGAGCCGAATGCACGCTTTTTCGCGCTTTTATATGATTTCCATCGCTGAACGTTATTCAGTAACGACAACTATCCCCCTTTACGATTCGGTTTTTATACATTTATCATCGTGCCCGGCGATCTAGCTATAATAATCTCTTTCATTAAAGTTTTTTAAAAATTAAATTCTGTCCCTCTAGTGATTTCTAATAATAAGATCTTTTTTACAAACATTTTCGCTAAATTATTGTTTTGATTAATTAAGAGAGTTTTTATTATATTTTAAGATAAGCGTCAAAAAAAGAATTTACAAAATAGTTTTTAACTTTTTTTTTCCTATAACATATAAAATTGTAACAAAAAATGTATATACAATTATACAAATTAAATATAAATGTAAATATAATAATATCTTTTATATTAGGAAAATAAAGAGAGTAATCATAAAAAATAAATTTAAAACATTTTCCTTTTTTTTGTTGTTTTCACAACGAGATTTTTACGCAATTTTATCTCGAAAATACAACAATTTTTGCATTTAAAAGGATGATTGATAATCGTTTTCTCACTGACATTTTTAATTATTCGAACAAATATCGACAATGTATTGGAAAATTAGTAAACGTCAAACTCGTGATTATTAGAGAGAAAGCGAAAAACGTTTTTTCTGGAGCTGCAGAAAGATAATTGAAAGATTCCAAAGTCGCGGGGATGGCAGCCAGAGGGGAAGGGAAGAAGCTATGTCACGCCGGAAATACCAAGAACACATACTCCGACAACTTCCCGTCTCGTGTAGGTGGCTTAACTTCAGACTGAAAGACGTCTTATAAGTTAGCGGAACAAAGTGGGCCGAATCAATTCTAATTGATATTTTTATTTGTTGCTCATTTGTTGCTAAAAAGTTGCCAAAGAAAAAAATTTGTTGCTCTATTATTTTTAAAAAAATCATTTTTAAGCTAAAGGAAGATTAGAGTTAGCGGAATATATAACAACAAAATTATACGTAATAATAATATAAAAATTTGTTGCTAATTTGTTGCTAATTTGTTGCTCTTAAAATATTCAATTTGTTGCATGCAAAATAAATTTAAATAATAATTTAGATATGAATATAATATTAGAATTAATAATATTAGATATTAATTTAATAATTGTCTTATAATAATTTAATAATTTAATAATTTTCTTAATTCAGATTATTCGATTAATATATTCTTCGACTTCTTTAAATTAAAAAAAAATTTTAAATCGAATTTGTTTTGTCTTTAGAAATTAATTTTTGTCGATTATTCTCATCTTCCTTTCTGTGATTTTCGAATTTTTACCAGAGAAAAAAACACAAAGTTAGAGAGATTAATTCAATCGAGCTAATCAATTCAAAACGCAAAAAGATCATTCTCTGTCTTTCTCTCTTGGTGGCTCTAATTTACAGAAACGCGATCGCATGGCACGCGATGAAGATGGTTTCGTGTTTCTTGCACCTGCGAGCAGTACCAGTCTCCATCGAGCATACGCTCTAGGAATGCGTCGGGTTAACTATACAAGGTGTATCGGATCTATGCCCAAGTATTAGATCTGATAAAACCAAGAATAAACATTGCATGCGCGAAATAATCCTCAAATAAATATTCAAGAAGTGAAATTACATGTTTATATACTAAAAAAATCCTCATTATTTTATCCTGATTAAAATTTCACACTTATATAATCGGAGCTTAAATTACATAAGAAATAAAAATATTTTTTCATCATATCAAGAATCAAAGCACGTCCCATCTCAAAAACGAAAAAAAAATAGCATATCGCTCTCCAATCTTGTAGATTCTATTTTGATCTTCCTTCAGTCTTAATTGATACTTTATAAATCTTGAATAATTTATATAAATCTTAATCTTCATAAAGACTCTAGATTTTATTCCAATTCGAATTTTTAATCTTTTAAAACGTTCTTCTCTCGCGAAAATTCTCGACTGCGCAGATCCTCGACGAAGGAGCGCGAAATCTCGGGACACCTTATGTATTCCAACATCCAGATGTTGGTACGTCAAGCGAAAAAAAAGACATCCTCGCATCCAACTCGTTACGCGTTCCAGCGCAAATGGATATTAATTGCCGAGGCCATTGGAGAGAACTTGTTGGGTTAACCCTAACATGAATATGCAGGATTTTAAAAGACAAGGAAGTCGTCCTATCGCGCACAACTTTGCAGCTACGTCGAAGTTGAAATTAATGCAAGGCATTCCGTGTGCAGAGTAATCTGTGTTTGCAATTAAGCCGCAGTGTCTCGAGAGAAGATAAACTATGAAATGTCTTTCTCGAAATTAATAAATAATTCTAAAAAAAAATTCTGTAAGTAAATTCTGTATCTTAAACGAGATGGGATATTTATTATCCTCTTCTAAGGGAGAATCCTGACTCTTTACATTTTCGAAATAAAACTCGGACAAACTACAAAGAAGCTGAAACATGATTCAAAGATTCAAAGCTTCAATCGCGACAAATTTAAAATCGATATTTCCATCAAGCGTTCTTAAGTCAAACGACAAACACATGCATTGGCATTGAACGAGAACTGAGCTTGTGCAATTTACTGCAATATTGCTGTTCGAAATCAATGCTAAGACCTTGCACTCCACGTGCATGCGTATATTATTATAGCATACACGTGCGCATCGGAAGATTGTGAAACAGGGGGACGAGGAGGCTGAGAACATGTCTCCGATTAGATTACGTTATCGTGCATTTTTTTTAGTATTCAAGCTTTTTTCCAACTTTTAAATCTTCTCGTATATCCTGTATTACACATATGTTATTCATTCCGTAAATCTCTTTTACCTTCTTCGAGAAAAAAATAAGAAAATAGCGATGGAAAAATAAACACGCAAAATTATATTAAAATCACACGAAATATAAATTAGCGATTTTAGCGATTTTCTTAAAAAGAATAATTTAACGAAAGACGATTCTTCTTACAAAAAAAATTGCCCTCGATAGTAATAAATAATTGAAATACATTTTAAATGAAATTCATATAAAATAGTTTTAATAAAAATATATTTATTAGATATACATTTTAGATATATTATTTAGGTATATTTAGGTATATTTATATTTATCAAGTATATATTTAGGAAAGATTTTAAAGAAGGAAATCTCAAACAATAAATATAGATATTTACTCTAGACAATCAGGAACAACTTTGATTTTTATCAGAACAAATTTTTAAAGGGCACTTTACTTTTCGAGAGTAAAGTGCCCTTTAAAAATTTGTTCTGGCAAAAATCAAAGTTGTTCCTGGTTGTTCTATGTTTATTTGATATTATTCTACAGTTTGGTGTCGCTAATGCGCCGTTTTTCGATCGAAAATGATAAAAAAATCGAAAAATATGTCTACCTCCAAGAGTAAAGTGCCCTTTAAAAATTTGTTCTGGTAAAAATCAAAGTTGTTTCAGGTTGTTCCCTTAATTATTAGCTTGAATATGTAATTTGGGCTTCAGAAGATGATAATTATATCTGTAGATGTAAAAATATTGTTTTTCGCTCGATTCTTTTTTTTATTATATCTTTTTAAATTCTTTGTTTGGAGAATTAATACTTTGGAACAATGTTTAGAACAACTAGAACAATCTGAAACAACCTTTAAAAGTTTGATTTTCGAAAAATGGGGTGCCACGTCCAAAAATTGTTTTTTTCAATTTTCCGTGAAAGTTTTTATTATAAAAATTTAATCTTCTGAAACAATTTAGAACAAGTCTAGAACAACCTGGAACAATTTTTAGAATTTTAAAATTTGAAAAATGGGGGACTAACTTCATACAGGCAAAAGAAAGGATAAAGTCGACAACACAAGAAAAAGCAATAATGAGAAAAAAATGCTAGGAGAAAAGAAAAGAAAACTAATTCTTATTGCTGCAGAAAAATCGAAGATAATAAAAAATGAAGGGGAAAGAAAAGAGAACAATGGCTGGAATGGAATAGAGATAGAAGAAGTCGGTCACTCTAATTGTAAGTATTTAGATCGTACGTTGCAAAGAAATAACAGAAAGACATGTTAAAGAAATGATTAAAAAAAGTTAGGTGTGCCATGAAGATATGGAGAATAGGACAAAGGAAATCTGCAAGAGGTTTTTAGAGAAGGATTTGAATGTATGTAGTATTTTAATGTTACGGAGCAAATATTTGGAGATAAAAGAAATGGTGGTTAGAAAGGTATCAGAATAGATATATAAAATAGATACTAGGATTAGACTAGATCCAAGTTATATTGCTAAGAAAAAAACAAAAAGATAACTTTAAGAAGACAAGTAAAAAAGCTGTTAGTTTTAAAGAAAAAATTAGGGAGAAATCGAACAATAAGATAGAATGTTTTAAAGAAAAAGTTTTATAGAAAAAGAATGTAGAAAATTTATAGAAAAAGAATGTTTTATAGAAAAAAGTAGAGAAACTCAAACAGATGGAAAATAAACAGAAAAATGTATTTTCGAAGGAATGGAATGTCCGGGATAGGAATTAAAAGATTAAAAAAAAAGATTTCAAAATAGTATAGAAGGTAAATAAAAGGGATGTAAATAATAAAAACAAGCCTAACAATAAAATAGGAAGAATATTTAAGAAAACAAGGTCAAAAGATCAAAGCGAGATTTAAATGTGGAAACGAAGAATTCCGGAATAAATTTTTTAGCGTGAACAGAAGAAAAAACTGTGTAGCATATATCAGAAGGAAACATTAGAGCATTTAACAACAAATTGTACAGAAGATACGAGGAATAATAAAAGAATGAATCAAATTTTAGGAGCAAAGGAAGAAAGAATTAATTGGATGAATAAAATTCGCAGGCTAAGAAAAGAGAATAAAATCAAAGAAATTATTAAAAACAATTTAGAAGTAATTAAAATTATTTAAAATAAGAAACAATATTGGATATTATAAAATCTGCAATGCACATTTTATGTTCAGTGCCAAAAAGCAAGAAATAAATAAATATATCTACCTATTTATTAGGTGTATATTTTATATATATTATTTAGATATATTTTAGGTATTAATTTTTAGGTATTAATTTTTAGATATTAATTTTTAGATATTAATTTTTTACATATATATTTATATGGTAAAATTAAATCAATGAAAAATTGTTAAGACTGGGAATGTCGAAAATTAATTCCTTTTACGAGTGATATCTGGTACAGCTGCTATGAAAGCATCGATTCGCGCAACCGCTAAAAGTGCATCTTTAGCAAAGTTCGCTATCTCCTCCTTCCTCTTTTCTCTCTCTCTTTCTCTCTCTTTGTGAATTTCCCTAAGTCAGCTCAAGAGAATAAGGTCGAGGTGCTTCAACCTCGTCCATTCCGGTGCACCGGGCGATCCATTCAGTTTACAGGTCGGCGAACTTACTCGATGTTAAGGAGGGATAAGCCCCCTAATTAAGAACGCCGATAAAGTCCAACGCGAACTTTTGCGGACTATCGATTACGACGATTGATTTTGATATCGCGCGAATGACGCCGATCAGATGAATTATATCGGAACAAGTGCTGTTTATTAGTTTTCAATCCTCTCAACAGCAAAGTACTGAAATGCTCGACAATATTAGCTCTTTATTTTATTTTATTTGAATATAAATTAATTAAGGAACTGAATATTAATATTAAGAAATTGTCTCCAAATTATTCGAATGCATCCGAGAATTGTTATTTTCATTCTATTTGAATGTAAATTAATTAATAAACCGAATATTTTAATATTAACATTAAAAATATTTTAATATTTAGAATATTTTAGACTATTGCATAATATATTATTTATAATAATTAGAATATTTTAATATTTAATATTAAAAAATTAAATGTCAAAATTACGCGATCGATTTTTTGATGATACGTCATTAGTCATTAAATACATTTTTAATAATTAATTAAATTTTTAGTAAAAAGCTTGACTCTAAATTTATCGGAAAATACACCTTCGGGTTTTGTATCAATTTAAAAATATTTTAATAATAATCAAGATAATAAATGTAAGATAAAACGCTGCTTCTAGCGTTTTTAAAAAAATACTTGGTACGTTCGGATACAAGAATGGAACAGCGCGTATTGCTTAAAGGTAGATAAATCAAGCAAACGACTTCACACGACAATACGTCATCCTGCTCGCCGCAGGAGTTGGACGAGGACGAGGACTCCATCGTTCTCGCCATAATAAAAATGTTTAAGATCCGGGGATTTCCGCGAGGCAGCGCGAGGGAAAAGTTATAGCTATCGGATTTTCTTGGCGAACGCAGATCGGAAAAGACGCGGGAAAAGTCGCGATATTTTCTCCCGCGCGGCAAATGAAAAAAAAAATCCGCTATAAAAATATTGCTAGTTATATATATATGTATAAAAGTTACACATACGGGGCTGTACAATATATATATATATATATATATGTGTGTATAATAAATTTATTATACAAATATTGTTATATCGAGAGCTCTGCTTTTTTTTTATCGTTCCATTTTCCACAGCGATGAAAGAGCGACGAATTTAATTCATTCGTTATAAAGTGCCAATATTGGAATATACGACGTTATCTATACATTATTCCTTGCATCTCGTGTTTTATACATTTAACATGCCCTTTCAACGAAGAATACTAGTCTCTTTTGCAAAGAAGAGAGAACGAATTTGCCCCCCTTTCCAACCAAAAGTCCAAACGAAAAATTGAGATTATTATCGCACACATTAAAAAATTGCAGTTAATAAAGAGCGCACACATTAAAAAATTGCAGTTAATAAAGAGCGCGAACAATGACAAAAAATAGAGTAATTAATAATTTTATATTATGTTTCTAAATCTTTGTAATTTATACAAAATACATATACACATCTATAAAATTTTATATAATGCATGCAATATATTTATTTCATCACACATTCTACCTGTTTTTACAAATATATAATCTTTTATTCTGTAAATATCTATTATATATGCAACTTAGATCCTTCCCAAGTTTCAGCCTCGCGATTCGGAGTGTGATTTATTATTGTTTCGAGACAAGCCGACAAGCTCGATCGTTTTTCGTCGATCGTTTTTCACGTACGTAAGTTAAGAAACGGTCGTGTGTTTTCGCGTGTACGTTTTTTTTTTTTTCAGTAAGAAACGGAAACCGAGACTCGCGGAACATGGAAAAGGGCAAACGAGTTTCCTTCGTAGAAAGGAGGGGAGAGGGGTTCGCTCTCACCTCGCGGAATACAACTTTGCGGACGATCGCGAGGTCTCGTCGCTCCACTTTCTAACGGAGCATCGTTTACGCGCCCGCTATAAGCTTCATTTAGAGCGATAACGATATCTAAATATGTTGCACGCATTTTGTGAAAGTTTACAACACAATGATACGTTCTCCCGCGCTTTCTATAGAAATTCTCCGAGGACCGATATCGAATAAAGAAGCGTGAAAACGCTTCAAAATAAAATATCGACCAGTCAATATACAGGGTGTCTCAAACTTAACAAATCAGTCATTGATTTTCTGAGATCATTTGGAGACGAAAATTCCAATACCAAAATGTTAAGAAAGGAAATAAAAACTTCATAAAAATGTCTAAACTACTGTCGTATGGAAAACAATTATGCTCACTACGGAGTCTTATTTTTTACTTCACATTCATCCCTCTATCGGTATCGATATTATCCCGTTGTACGCAGGCATCTTCATGCGATATATCCCCGAGCACAAGAGAACGTAACGCCGATTGGTCATCTTTAATCCTTTATAGCTCCGAAACTACATCTTCGTCAACATTTCTTTATTAAGATTTTCGTTTCCAAAGGCTCTCAGGAATCTACCAATCACGGCTAATTGGTTAAGTCCGGGACACCCTGTATTTCTTCCAAAACATACAGCGTTTTCCACTCACAGAACTGAGTGCACATAAAGGTTATCGTACACAATTTTACAATGACATATACAGTAATTAAAAACGTAAAATAATTAATAGTAACAAGTATTATTATTCATACCAAACAAAAATAATAATAACTCTTACTATTAATTATTTTTTAATTACTTATGTCATTATAAAATTGTGTGTGATAACCTTTACGTGCACTCCAGTTCTGTCAGTGGAAAACGCTAGAATAGAATGAAAAAGATACGTAAAAAATAATCACTCATACCGAAAGGAACAAAAGCTGATATAGAGGGGGGACTACTCACCAGACGACGCCGAAGGCCCCGTAACCGATGGGTCGGTCCGGCTGGACGGGATCCTGGGCAGGCGGCGGGGGCGGGGGTGCGGGCGCCGCGGGGTGGTAGTAAGTGGGGGGCGCCGCCTGGGCCGCGGCCGCGGCGGCGGCGGCGGCGGCGAGGACCGCCTGGCCCGGATGGGCCCCGGCGGCGGCGGCACCGGCGCCGCCGCCGCCGGCGCCGGTCGCCCCCGCCCCGCCGCCCTGCATCAGCGGTATGGACACGCTCATGGACACCCGCGAGTGCCGGCTGGGCCCGACCACTGCCATCAAAGCACTTGCTGGCCCGGCCACCCCTTCCCCCACTTCACGGCCCCCTCGTCCCCCCGATGAAGCGAGCCACCGTTATCGTTCGCGTTCCGATCGACGATACCGATGATCGAGCGATATCACGCGATCGGCATAATTCCCTTCCTCCTTTCTCTCCCCCTCTCCGTCTTCCTTCCCTGGTCCGAGGAGAGTATTGTCCGCTACCTATGCCGCTTCTTCTCTTCTCGCTCGAATCAATCAGCTGTGCGCGCGGAAAACGGCGTCCTTTATCGCGCGATAAGCGATTGACGTATCTCCCCCGTTGACAAGGGCGCCCTTATTATCGTCGTGCCCGTTCGATCTCTAATCCCACGTTCGAGCCCCTCCGACTGTGCCCTCGATAATATACGTGTATATGTATATATATATATATATAGATAGATAGATACGTCACGTCCGATATCACGAACGCGACAGCGAACGGCACTTAGCGCGCTTAGCGACACTTAGGTTATGTTTGACGCACGCATGCATGCATGCACGCACGCACGCACGTACGCACGTACGTAAGTACGCATACGCGCGCACACACGTACACACACATCCACCGTTGCACTATATGTACATACTCCAATCACGGCCCGCCCCACCACTCTCACCGTCTCGTCGCGCGTCCGTCAATTGCACTCGGCGGCGGGCCTCATAACCGCGTTAACGGGGGCTGCTCCCCGGGGAGGGTACGAGATCGGGGATAGGCGATGAAACCGGTGGGAAGCAGCGCTCGTTCCTGGGGGATAACGCGAGGAAACGCGACCGCGGTTGCGGACGCAATCAACCCACGACGCCTCCGACGTCGACGAGTCCACCGCTATGTTCGTGCCAGTGCACGGAACGATATTCTCTCTCTCGATGGGTCACGCACGCACGCACGCACGGCCACCGCCACCGTGCGCGGTATCGTCTCCTCGCGGAGCGAAAAAACTCAGTAAGCACAGAAGCACCAGGTACACACGCGAGGAACGTTCTCGCCGAGTCGACGACACGCGCGATACACGCCGCGGGACCGAGTGACAGATAGCCGAGAGACGGATAAAATAGAGAGGGAGGGAGAAAGAGAAAGAGAGAGAGAGACACACACATACACACAGATAGACAGAGAGGGAGGGGAAAAAAAAAGGAGAGTCTTTCGCGTAGCCGCGACGGGAGATCGAGCCGCGCTCCGCCGACGATGCGCACGTCTGCTCGCAGTCAAGGCTTGCTGGCCACTGATGACCGCCGGACCGCGTCGCTCTACGCCACTGCGTCCCGCAGCGCCGGGCACAAAGGCGGTCACGTGACCGGCGCGCGCCTGCGCGGTTCCTCGCGCGCCTGCGCGCGAGATTTCGAATCTTTTCGTCGACCTCCGCGCTCCCTTGATTTTTTTCAATCGTGCTTTTTTTATTGAAAGTCAGCATTTTAGATACTGGCAACTAATAAAATAGCATCGTATTTTAAAATGCCAGTAACTAACACGTTTGCCAAGCTGAGATATTTTTGTAATTTTATTAATTGCTAACGCACTAGCATCCTAATAATTAATAAAAGAAGCATCATGTAAATTACATTTTAGATAGGGAAAAGGGGTAAGGTGTCGTTTTATTTTTAATTTTTGTATTGGAGCTACAGTTGCGAATATTCTTATAGCGAAGCTTTTCTTCTTTCTTGGATCTCATTTTTATTCTAATAGCACATGCGCGGAATGAAAGTGTTATTTCGCGCAGTAACATGATTGTATTAGAGCGCGAAATTAAACAATCACTTTTCAAATTATTCAATCGATTCACAATACGAGACTCGTTATATGATCATGTATAAGATTTTTTTTCCTTTAATCTCTCCTTATTGTAACTCTATATTAAATATTATAACGTAATCTATTAGAAAAATATGAGTTTTTCTTATAGAATACATAATCGAAACAAATTAATACAATTGTATAATAAAACATATATTAAAATATTCAACTATAATACTTAATAACTTTTTTCTTTTATTTCAAATTCATTCTAGATGTGGCGCTAAACGAGATATTTAAACTAATAAAAAAGTAATAGAATATAATCTGTTATAAAATATCTTCGATTTTTATTAATTTTAAAGAAATTATCATCCTTAACAGCTATAAGGTTTTTTAAATTTTTTTTGCGGCAACAATATTCGATTTCTTTTCGTGCGATGAGGGAAAGTGGTATGCAATGAAAGAATGCAACATCAACGCAACACGAACAACTTTTGCGACGTGTGTATATATTTTCACGATTGTTATCAATCTTCATCGTACGAAATTAGCGGATCTTTCTCTCTATTTCTCTCTCATTCTTATACAGCATCTCCCCTATCTTCTTATACAGAATCTTAATAATTTACCATCGATTGTAAACGAACGTGTGCAACGACCGTTGCATAATCGAAGCGAGCGATTTACACAATGCCTTCGTCTTCGTTTGCTTTGCAATTGTAAGAGAAGCTCACGTCCCAACTATCGTCACATCGCAAGAATCAACTTCATAAACGCACGTAATTTATTGCGAGACGGAGATAAAAATTCGTCTTACAATCGCGAGCTTCTCGCTCGATACATCAATCTTACGCTTTTATACTTAGACATTAGTAGCCGTTCCTTAAACTATTATTCCTATGAGTATATCCATAAACCAGAATATTTTCTCTGGTTTAATAAATACACGCAACCGCCAATTCTGTGCCCATACAAAATCTCTAGGACTGAATATTATATAATAATCATTAGCATCATATCAATGATCGCGTATATCGATATGATATATAAATATTACACAAATACATAATAATAAAGCTTAATTAAATTATACATGCCTTCGGAAGCAATAAATATTACATAAATACAAGATTAAAATTACAACATTATGTATTGCACGTTTGATCAAAACCAGTAATATTATAAATGTTTACTACAATGAAATAATCTTTACACATTACCATTCAAATTATATATTTCACACAATTTAATTCTCGAACAATAATTCAAAATTTTTTTCAACAACGTGTATTTTTTATTTGTATGTTCTCGATTGTGTGAGCGCAGATTCGCGGGCTTATAACACGCGCCGAATCACGTAGGAAAATATGTAAAGATCACATCTCGAACCATTCGCCTTTATCTTTGGTCTGTCATCGAATTCCTTCGTCACTATTTCTGGCATTATCATCTATTAATCTATTAGAAGAACACTCGTCCCTCTCTTCCGAAATATACGATAAAATAACAATGTTACATAGACTTTGTTTTTCATGCTTTTACCGTAGTCCTCTTGTGCCCTTTTCTTTATTTTAAAAAATTGCGAATATTTCGCTCGTATTTATGATTACGGCAAATTCTGGATTTTAATATAATCGAAAATTTAGATCGCGATCGAAATTCTCGAAACTCGAAAGTATCAAGTACTTATTTTAAATTTTAATTGAATAAGATAAAATTGTTTAAATAATTGAGCTCATTGTTTCCTCATAGATAACAATTATCATGGTAAACATATAAAAATACATAAGAGAAAATTTTAAAATCCTAAATGTATAAATTTTATTCTTTAAAATTACAATTCTAAAGTTTATCTAGCTGTTCTAAATTAAATTCTAACGTTTTTTTATTAAAATTTCTTTTCATTTATCTATCAAGACAATAAAATTTAAAAGAGAAGAAATGTATTATCTCAAAATTTAAAAAAAGACATACTTTTCTTTTATCCTCTGTAATTTCTCAACATGGATGTTCGAAGGATTCTTTCTTTCTTATCAATTTCTATTCCGCACAAAGTATGATGAAATTCTGTCATAATCTCCTTCGATCGGAATAAAAACTCTAGGATTTTTTTATTCGTGAGCGCCCGTGGGAATTACACTTTTAAATCGTGCTAAATTGTAATTCGATGGCACGCCGCGCCAAATAGTCCGTACAAAAATCTTGAGAAAATAGCTTTTAAAATAGATGATGGTCTCCTCTGCTCGGCTTATTTTTTTTCTTTCTCCTTAATGGAAGAAACTTTTAGAAACTTGCAAGTCGTTCTTTTTGATTACTCACGGACACTCGTTTCGTACACATGTTGACATTCGTCGACAAAACATCCCTTAGGGGAAGTTCCTTTATTGATGCAGGAGTGACGAACCTTTCAAAAATGTACATCGAAATATGTTCAATTGGATCAATAAGCAGAAGACAAGTTTTTTGAAATTTTTGTAGACATTGACAAAAAGAATCGTCCATACAATATAAACTAGAAAATAGCCTAATGTATTTATTTTATATTATTTTCACTAAAGAAAATTTTATTGAAGGTCAACTTCTCTAAATAAATCCTAGATAAAAAAAATGTCATTAAAAAAGTAATACAGAGTGTAAAAATTTGCCGGTTGAATTTCCGAACACCTTGTATATAAGAATGAGATACCCTGTGTGTTTATATGTATACGTCTTTTTTATATATTATTTAAACACTCAAAAACGTGCTCATGCTTGCTACTGAGAACTCATATTTGGATAAACTTGTTTTTATTTTAAATGTTTCTTTATAAATTCTAAAGTTTATTAGAGTTTATTAGAATTTAGTTTACTAGAAAAAGTGACAATAAATGATTAGGTATAAATAAAATGTATTTTATAATTTTATAAAATATCACATTTTTGAGGTCACAATTGATATAGATAAGTTCTTTCTCGACTTACTGATTCAATTTTACTCAGTTAGATGCCTCTTAATCAATGGAATAATTCATGATAAATGTTATTCTTTTAACGTGTGGAAATTTATAAAAATAAATTTAAATGTTCATCACTCCTGATCTTAATGTAATGATGATCAACGATTCTATCCATTAACAAGCGTACGATTATCTCAGCGATAATTAAGCTCATGAGGTACAACGTATTTCGCATTGGTAATTTATGCCTACATATATGTACCGCGAGAACGAACATCGTGAATGTAGATTTCACCCTAAAATACTTAGCTCTCACCAAGATTCATTTAAATATATATGTATGCGCCTAACAATTATCTCTCATTATTATATGTATTCTTATATTGTACATTTTCTCATGTTTACGATATCCCAGCCATATCGACTTCCGAACAACAATATCGTCTTTGGATCACGATGCTTTTGAGTGACCTTTCTTAAACTTAACATCGTCTGAAAATCATTATTTAAATCGACGACGCATTTAATCAGTCTGTAAATTATGCATCAAATGGGGATAAGGGAGCAGTTTAGGCACCACTCGACATCACTTTATACAAAATCGGCTTTTTTGAGGTATCGTATCAATCAACTTTTCGAACCTTGCGAAATGATTCACGCATGTCCGATCGTCAATCAAAATTCAACTCGTTTCAAAAATACGCACGATATTTCGATAAATTCGTTCACTTTTTCACATCTCAAGGATAAAGTTGTTACAATCGGTAAGACTTAGGAAAGTTCGAAACCGGTATTGCTGGTAACGGCATAGCGCAGCTTCTCTCGTAGAGTGCTCTTCTTTTGATAATTTGGCAGTTTGAGCAGGTTGAAACATGTGGACGAGGTCGGCAGTCGATTCTGCGGATCCTTTTTGCGAATTGTGAAGAAACCTCTGATCACGCTGCCTAGTTTGTGAAAATTTAAAAAAAAAATTAAAGTTTTTAAAAAGAGACATTTGAAATATAATCCAGAAACTGGAGAAAGACTCATAATTTTTCTATAAAATTAAAATTTTGAAAAATTTTTATTTAAAAAATTAATCACTCTGATTTCTATCACAGTTGATAATTACAAAAAGATTTCTATGAAATCTGGTAATATATAAAACTACTTTTAAAGAGTTTGAAATCACATATTATAGATTTGTCAATCATATATTGGAATATATGTCAAAGACTTTGCAACTCTTTCTTTTTCTCTTTTATTTCCCTAACTATAAAATTTAAATAAATGATGCAAAATCGAATGTTCTCAATTATGAAATATAAAATCAAAAGAATTTAAAAAGCGAAATTTAAAATCTCTCCAGTTTCTCGATATTATAATTATTTATGAAAAAAGTTATGGTTTTTTTCGAAATTATTTATAATATAATGTACCAATTGTGTCGCCAGTGTCCTCATCGTCGCAGACTTCTACGCATCTTATGGAGAAAGGTGGCTCTAAATGAGCGAAACCCAGCAAAGGTGACTTTGAGCAACTCGTCACGAACTATCATATAAATATAATTATTATTGTTAGAAAAATATTATTAGCGCTTACTGTATCTAATTAAGATATTAGAAAAGATACATCATCTCACAAAAAATCATTAGAATTATTAATTAGAAAACTGTTAGTTGAATTTATTTGGTATTGTGCTTGAAGAAACCTTTAGAAATAAGCCTCTTTCTTCTTCTGTAAAATCCTTTTCCAAGATGTCCCATAGCCAACATACTACTCGATGACTGTCGTGAAATCCGCCATAGTATTGCGTATGCCTTCGTAAATCTCGCAGATCCAAAGGGACGTTATCGCCCGAAATCAATCTCTGTAACTGTAAAACCATGATTAATTATACATAATTAAGTATATAATTACATATTTAATGATATAATATATATACAAAATTAATTTGTTTCATTTTCCTTTATTTTCTTTCCATATTTTATTTCTTTTAAATAATATAGAGCTTAAATTCTAACTTTCAAATAGTCATTTAAATAACATAAATCTTTTTATTATTTATTATTTAATCATTAAAGTTATACATTCAACTATAAACAAATCCAATTTACATTTAAATTATAATTATAATGACTGTGCATAGAGTTGAATTGTCTCTCTGTTTAATTTCGTCAACATAATTATATATTGTGTTGCAAATAAATGAAAATGTACTTTCAGATCCTTACCTCGGGCGTCGAAAACAACGACAGCCACTCGGGATTAATGATCGAGCGGAATCCTTTGATGAAGGCGGTCGTTTGCTCCTTGATCTGATGATACATTCTGTAGTGCGCCATGTGATGAATGTACTGAATCTTGTTCTGATTGGTCACAGCGGTAGTGCGTCCGCCAGGGATCAACTCGTGCGTGACCAGTTTGCCGAGCACGTCCTCATCCAGCGAGAACGTCAACTCCAGCTGCCGGATATCGCCCTTGTAATGTTTCACCAAGGTCAGACTGCGGTAAAGATCGCGATCCAGCGAGGCGAGCTCGTCAAGCCAACTGTACAGCGCGCCGCCCGTTTGTCCGGAAAATTGCGAGACGAAGAATGACGCGAAAGGCACATCCACGACGATGCCCTGAAAAACGACGATCGAGAAAAATTATTTGAAATTTTTTTTCTCTTTTCTTTCTTTCTCTGATACATTATATAATCCAAGTTATGAAAATAATAGATAATATTAATAATAGATAATATTATGGCCAATAATAGATAATATCTCTAAAGATATATAATTAAGATAAAATATAAAACCACATTGATTTTTATACGAAAAATATTCTCTCGATACATTAATTAATTATTTAATATTTTATTAATTGCAATAAAAAAAACCTGAAAAATATATTAATGATCAATCTAGTTGATTAGATATTACGATATAGATATTACAGGAAAACAATTTACCTCGTAAACTGCTTTGCCAAGCATCCGTCCGACAAACTCAAAGAGTTGCAAGTGATTGTCCTGCATGAAAGATGTGGGAGACGGATAGAGCCGGTTTTCGCTGGTAGCTCTGAACAAGTTCAAGGACGGATCAAATACTCGCTTTATTGTTTCTTCCAGGAACTCCTTGAAGACTCCATCCTGATCGATTCCGGCCTCGGCCAAACCTTGCTCGTTTACGAAACGTACTCTAATTACGCCTTTCAATGCTTGTGATGGCAACATGGCCAATTGTCTGTATCCGTCCTCTACTATACGTGTTCTGTAAAATAAAAAAAATAATATATCAAATAAGTAATTGAGTATAATTTAAGAGAATGATATTGTATGTGCGAAGAATCGTTTCTACATTGAAGAAATGATTTTTTTTTTGTAAGCATATGATTTCTGACAAAAATTCAATCAGACTAAAAATCTCCTAATCTTTAAAAATATTTTTATACCATAAAGACATCAAAAAAGACCTGTGTACAACAATAACCGTGGTCGGTGGACTATTACAAGCACTCTCGGTCAAACCCATCACTGCTTTCTCATCGGCTATGTGCTTGCGAAATAATACAACTCGCTCGGAATGGGGAATGACATGGGGCATCTTTGAGAGTAAAAGTGCCGCGCCGCGTCGACCTTTCTCCAAATCAGCCAAAAAACCGGACACTCGTACTTCCTATTTTTAGAAAAGAAATACGCAATTATAATTTCTTCCCTTCATTTTTTCAAAATTATGTGACTCAAAAGTTACTTATATTTAAAGTAAGTCAAGATACTTAACTTTGCCAACCAGTGACCTTCCGGGCAGAACGTTCTGCGACAATCGCGTCGATAGATCGCCATTAGGAGAATGTAAAGCGAGATGAACAGGGGATTGCTAGACACCGATTTCACATCTAAAAACATTAAAAATTTTAGAGTTTGTTAATATGATATATAATCGCATTTTAATCGCAAAAATCTTTCCATTTTTCTTTTAATAATTAATAAGAATTTATTTTCGAATATTGTATAATCAAATTAAATCAAACATATATCATTCTATATTAGAAACTTTTTTTTACTGAATAAAATTATTGAATTAAATTTACACAAAATTATAAATATTTGTAAATCAATTAATAAATAAATTTTAATAAAAAAGGAGAAATCCAGTAATCAAACATTTTATAGCTTGTTCTATCTTTACAACTTTTGATATTGAAAGATACAAGAAAATAATGACTTGATGATTCACTAGAAATGATAGAAACCTTACCGAATAAATTAGTGAGAACTGCTTTGTACAAGAATTGATTTAAGAAATACGACATGGTAATAAAGTCCGTGAGCTTGAAGGGATCTTGCTGCTCGTACATCTCCATGTCATCGAGAATTCTAAAGTTAGAAACATTGAAAAATTCTAAATTTAATCAGAGCAGCATCTAATTAAATTCTTGGAAAAAATTCTCGCAATCACTTACGTAACATAATGCGTCATACAGTCGGCGTACAATATCAACATCTGGAATTCAGGTGCCGTGCATTTAGTGTTGGCAGCCAAGAGATCTAGAAATGCCTTTAGCCCACAGTGAGGTCCCAGTGTGGTCAGAAATAACCACATGTGGTAAAGAATTTTACCTTGGTAGCAGAGTCCTGTTTTCGTGTGCGTACATACTATTAATCAAAACGTCATTCACACGTACGATTGTACGCAATGATTCATGATACGTACCAGTCAATATTTCAATCTTCATCTGCGTGAGCGTGTGCAATGCAGTTTGATATAATGAACAAATCAAGGCTATCTTGGTGGCGTCCGGACTGCCCAGTTTTCTATAATTCTTAGTGCTGTTGTTTCTGTTGGTGCGAGCTTCCAGGAACGCACGCCGAAAAATATTGGCGCCCAGGGAAGAGGTACTTTGCTGCTCTACCGGAGGTGGTACTTCTTTCTCGACAAATTCAGTCAGTGGCTGCTCTGAAGAGAGAGCAAAAAGTAGGTAGAGAACAAATGTAAATAAAATGTCACACACATACTAGATAATATAATAATTGTGATACAGATTAAATAGATAATTATATTATATGTTGTATATAAAATAATATAATTCATGATTCAGATACTGTAAATTTAAATAATTTTTTGCAATGAAAATATCAGAGCTCTAAAATTAATAACTCTCACCAATTAAATGTGTAACGATCCTGCCACTCCAGAGGCAGGCTAATTGTAATTTTACTGAAGGGGTCGCGTCCTGCAACGAGGTATCAATCGTCTGTGCAAACCAGCCTAACACGGGATGCCAATGAGTCAAATTACTTCGTTTCGCGACTACGTATTGTTGACATGCTTCCAGCATTCTTGTCACAACAAACTGTGTAAAAGATTCGTAAAGTATATCATAAATATCAATATCACATAATGTTAAAATAAATTACCGTGAAAGAAGGAAAACAGAGTTCTCTCAATACTTCTTCTCTTTCGATATTCGCCAGTTGTATCAAATTAGCGAGTAAACAAAGTGCATAACTGCCTTCTAAAGCGTTAAAAACGATCCTTAAATTCTGTTCGGAATTTAGCAACTCTAAACTTCTTGCAAATAGATTATATGTTATGAATGATGAAATGCACTGTAAATATATCATCAAAAATTTAACAAAATTAAATTGAAGAAAAAATATAATATAATATAAAGCTGAAAAATAGTTTTTCTTTCTCTTTTACCTCTGGTGATAAAATATTCAAGTGATACACCAGAGCTGGCACACTAAAGATGTTAATTAGAAACAGAGACACCAATTTGTCAGACATCTGTGAAGAGATCAATGGTCTCAGTGTTAGAGTGACTGCTGCTGAAAATGTAACTGGTTTCAAAGCGATTTTTGCTCTACCCAGTCCCTTCATTAACAGAGCCTGAAATATAAAAATAAAGTCACTTAGAATTGTTAAAGGAACACTCAAAATGCTCTCTTATCCTTCCGTTATCATTGTTACCTGCATAGTGCCATAAAATCCATTATTAACTAAATGTCCCATTATGTTTGCACACAGCTGACTCATGCCAGTCTTCAACTGTTCCATACCCTTCACTTTTTGTATAGCCCATGTTCCTGGTGATGTAAAGCTTACCAAGGTATGCAATCGCAACAATATAGATTTGTGGTCTGATACTCTTTCTGGCTTCAAACTGTCCAAGCCAGATAGGCAGTGGTATAGAACTGTCTTCATTTGCGATATCCATGATATGTAGTGATCTTTGTTGAACGCTACTCCGACATAGGATATCTTTGGAGATTCGGAATCGAGCGTCAACACGAGGTATCTAAAAGATTGTTTTGATTAAATCATACTCTAAATTTGTTTGAAGAACTTGCACTATATATACTCACCTACATACTCTTTCTATTCTCTCTTGATCCCTTTCTTTCTTATAAATTAACAAAAATCTAGAAATAATTCTGTATACCTCAAGAGCAGGTATTAACTCCACTGTTGTGCTGTCAGTACCAGCATCATCGAGAAAATTGTTATCAAATTCTTCTCTAGAAATTAAAAGAGCAATGTCATAATTCTGTAAAGTTTACAAGGAATATTTTATGATAATGATTCACTTTTCATACTAATTTGTATAATTAAATTCTTGCAACAGGTATAAATTTAATTCAAATTTATTTATTGAAACAGTAAATTAAAGAAGAAAATAATGCACTTTAATATAAATAAAATATTATTAAAATATTTTTGAATAAAATATTATAAAATCTCAAAGTAAAATAAAGCCTTTGTTTGGAATTTTACTAATCTGATAATTTTATCAACAGTATTTATCAATATGTTTATATTGCACAAAGATAATTACACAATTTTTGTATTGAAATTATATAGATATAATTATATAGAAATAATCCACACAATATTAATCAAGATTATATGATAATCTATATAATACAATTTTTATTAAATAAATGTAATGTATAAATTTATTTTTTAAATTTATATTTTATATACATTTATCAAAAAATCCTGAGATGAATCTTCTATAAATATATAAACAGCTGTAAATTATATTAAGAAAACATCTTTTCTACAACATTTATAACATTTGCAAGGGGACTCCAATACCCTATGTAATTCCTTCTGAAATACCCTCTATGCAGCACAGTAATTCGATTTAATCCTTATCTTAATCCTTTGTTTGTATGAAATTCTGTTAATCAGACTGACTGTCAACAATCTTTATTTACACCCAGAGATACACAAGCTCTTCTTTGTATGTAAACACTGGCTTACACACATATTCATTCAACCACACACATACTTGTTATTCTCGCGGAAACCACTTTGTATAATCAAATCCCGCCTTCATCGTTGCCTTCGCACTTACAATATCCGTTTGGTGAACCGGACGCGTGCCAACCAACCCCGAATATGGGCCTGGATAAGGGTAGCCGCGGCCTCCCTGCGCTTCTCATGAGCTCGATCCTCGCGCGCGGCTTTCTTTTGCTGCAGGAAGCTGCCCTTCGACGACGAGCTGCCCTCCGCGCAGAACATCCTTGAATCTTTGATCGCCTCTCACCCCCGTAGGGCCCGAACAACCCTCCGGACACCTACGTTTCTCCTCGTCGTCGTCGTCGTCGTCTTCGTTCGCTGCTAACTACGAGACATCTTCGAGGCATCCTCGTCAGCTGACGGATATCTACCGAGTCTCCCTCCCCCTCTCTGCTCCTCATCCGAGGTTCATGTCACTTGACAGTGCCGGCTCTAGAGATACGTGGCGCCCTTTTCACAGAAAATTCTGATATATATTCTTCTTTAAAGTGTCTAATCAGCTGGTAAATATTTATATAAATTTCTCCTTTCTTAGTAAAAAATTACTTTCGCTAATAATTAAAGGATTTAAAAGTTCCACGTCGATTTAGGTAAATTAGGAATTAGAGGATTAAATAATTGTACAATGGTTTTTGAAAATTTTTTTTCCTCGCTCTGCAACATGGATATAATTATAATCTAAAGAGAGAGAAAATCTTGATAATTATATTTATACAATTCATTTATATTAAATATGTGCAATAATTAAAGTATAAATAATTTGTAAATATAAAATCCTTATATATATATTTGTTGCAAATAAATTTTATAAATTTATTATTTTACAACAAACTTAGGTTTTTTCTAAAACACAGAATTTTTACATCATTTTTATATAAAGTTTTTTTTTTTATAAAAGAATTAAAGTTTATGAAAAGTATGTACATATTTTTTATGTGTATCACGAATTCTATAAAATTTATTTTTTTATTAAAAAACCACACAAAGTACCACTATTTATCATATTAGTTTAGCGCTTTATAAAAGGCTGCCCAGTAGATAGCACAGAGAATTTAAAAAGAATTCACTTTTATGTCACAAGATCTGAGTTCACATTCAGATGCAAAAAGAATTCTTTTATGTAAAAGAACTCTTTTTGCATCTGAAAATGAACTTATATCTTGTGACATAAAAATGAATTCTTTTGGAACTCATAATGATCATCTGTGCTATCTGGGTGGTTTCTTTCTTGTAAAATAATAAATTTATAAAATTGATTTGCAACAAATAAACGTGAAATTTTATATTTACAAATTATTATAATTATTAATTTATTTATATTACATTAATTGTATTAATATCAATTGTATTTATATCAATTGTATTTATATCAATTATTATATTAATTATTATTATTCAATTATTATATATATATATATATTATATATATATATATATATATATATATATAATAATTGAATAATAATAATTAATATAATAACTGATATATATGTATATTATATGTATATTAATTATTATTATTCAATTATTATTATAACAATTATTAATTATTATTATTCAATTATTTATATCAATTACATTTAAAGTTATATAAATTGTTATATTATTTTAATTGTGTCATTTTTTTTATTTATGTCTCACGTTCATGGGAGGAACTGTAAAAACCTAGTCGTACCCAATCTACATATTTTTACTCCTCGTTCGATCGCTCGAAATTCACAGTCGTCGCGCCTCTCACGACCCCTACATCAATGCTCGCGATTCGAGTTATCGCGCATCTGCCGCGTATTGCGTATCGTATCCCTTATCCCCGTCCCGTCCCGCGAGCACCATCAGTGGCTCCAGTGTCCAGTATCAGTGTGCGCGTTGACGCGCGTGTGTACAACAACGTTTCTTCCGTGACAAGAGGCGGTCGCTGATTTTTCGAGGACAGCGCATTTCGAGCTTACGCGGGGTCGCGCGAAATTTCGCGAGAAAATTAAGCCCGCGAGCGGAGGAGAGGCGGATCCGCCGTCGACGTCGTCGCCGACGTCGACGACGACGCGGGAACGTCGACCGTGGGAAAAGTCGAAAATGTTCCCACGCTCCCGCTGCGCTGCGAGTGTATGTCGCGCGTGCGTGTGAAATTCCACAGGGAGGGAACGCGGCGGCGGGGGGGGAGGAGAGGATGAGCGCTCAGGGGCAGGAGCACGGACACGCGGTGGTCGTGTGGGAGTGGGAGAACCGTCACGGACGATGGAGGCCGTACAGCCCAGCTGTGTCGCAGCATCTCGAGCGGGCCCACTATAAGAAGCTCACCCGGGTGTTCCTCAACGACGCGGATCCCACCCTCGACAGGTCGGGACGCGCGATAAATGATCGTCTTGCGCTCTGATTGCGATGCCTCGCGCGCATATTTTTGCATTTTTCCAGGCGAAACAGGTGTATGTTTGGGTCTTGGGGAGAGAGAGAGAAAGTATGTGACGAATGTATGTGTGTCTTATTCAATGTCGAATTGATCTTGATCATTTATTGATTGATTGCTCGATTATTATCCAGCTTGACTTGCTCCAAGATTATTTTATTGGGACAAAGTTTTTTTTTTTATGTAGGCATACTTATAAATATTGTTATTTATTTACAGTTATATTTAGTAGGAAAGAAAGAGAGAGAGAGAGAGAGAGAAATCATACTGTTACTGAATATTAAATAAAGTTACAGAAATTTAAATCCTTAATTTATATCCTTATTTTAAAACAAGAAACATAATAAAGATATAATAAACATAATAAGGATATTAAACGATAATATAAAGGATAATAAATATAATAAGGATATTAAGTATAATAAGGATATATAATCTTTTTTTGGTTACTGTAATTTTATTGATGCAATAATAATTTATTTAATGTAATTAAATAACAATTTTTAATAATATTAATTATTAATCTAGTATAGTAAAATAATAGTTAAATCATTCCATAATATTCGACCTGTGACCTTTAAAATAATGCATATGATTTGCGTGAAAATTAGGTATTACATAAACTTGAGAACCAAGACACAATGCAGCGACGATGGCGACGAGACGTACAATGTAAGGAGAAAGTTTTATTTACCGGGTTCGTTGGCTGGCAAAGGCGCCAAGTGGGAATGGGCAGGTGATTCGGATGATTGGCATACCTACGATATGGAAGTTCAATGCCTCGTAGAAGAAGCATGGGCGAGAGTAAGCAAAAAAGCATCATAAGATAAATAATATTGTATTTTAAAATATTATATTCTTAACTGTGAAATTTTTGTCCAGGGTGACAAGACTATTGATATTTCAAAGACTTACTTGGGTTTTCCCTACATCATCAACTTTTGCAATTTGACACAAGTGAGATGCTGCACAGGCTATGTAAGGCCAATAAGACGCATACAGCAAGCACCTTATCCACTGGTCAAAGTTGCATTGGAGGAACTGCAAGTTACTTCTGGGAAGAGATCAGCGTCAGTTACAGTCAAGAGTTCCACTGTCAAGGTTGCGCATAAAAAGTCGTCTAATGGAAGTACAAAGAAGAGCAACAAGAAAGTGAGCTCCGTCTTATTGCAATATTATATCTATGCTGAAGTAATGAAATTCAACTATTCAAAACTATTTTCAGAACAAAAGCGGAGACACTAACGGGCCGACGAATATCGCGCGCGTTATTCTCAGCAATTTCAACATATTTAGCAGCAAACATGGCATCGAGAACAATCCCGCGGCAACAAACATAGAGTCCGGTCAGAAGCGAAAGACGTGGGACGCGGTGTTGGATGTCGATTCCAGTAGCACCAAGAGTGGTCGCAGGCCTAGCGTAGATACCGTCTCTACGTATTTAAGTCATGAAAATCCAATAGATTTGCTAGATAGCAGCGTGGGAAGCGATGACGCTTTCAAGGATTCTATTCTTGGTACATGTTTAAAAATTTCTGTACATATCTATATTAACCCCAACAATAATTTAATAGTTATATAAATAGTTATATATAAATTTATACGTTCAATAAATGGTAGTTTGTTTATACATCTTTCTGTGAATTTAAATTTATATATTTAATTATTAAATTTATGAATTTAAATTTATATATTTAATTATTAAATTTATGAATTTAAATTTATATATTTTCAAGAATCCTGGAATGTTTGAATGTCAAGCCTAATAAATTAATATACTAATTTCGCAGGGATGGACGTCACAACGGACGTGATATCTCGTTACGTGAAAGTGGTTGAAAGCGATGGATCCGATTCCTGTCCGGTGTGTCTTGGCACTCCGGAACCGTTGACAGTTGAACTAACGCGATGTAGGCATAGATTACACTTGGCATGTCTGAATGCGATGCTTGGTTGCCAACAGCCGCCCATGTACATACAGTGTCCAGTTTGCCGTATGATTTACGGTGAAAAGAGAGGCAATCAGCCACCGGGGACGATGAACTGGACGCGAATACCGCGAGCACTACCAGGTTTTCCAAACACCAATACCATACAAATCACTTATGAGTAAGTATCAGAGAGAACTAATCGTGAAAATTTATAAATTAAGTTTCTAATAGATTATAAATATTTTCAATTATTATATAAATATAGTCAAGTTAAAATAATTTATATTTGAGTCAATAAATAGGGGAATAAAAAAAATTAATCACTTAAATTAGGACTTAAACTGAATATTAATTTTTAACAATTTTAATCTTAATCTTTTTAGCATTCCATCCGGAATTCAGGGTAACGAGCACCCGAACCCTGGTCAGGCATATTACGCCGTGGGCTTTCCTCGAGTGTGCTATTTGCCAGATAACAATCTTGGCCGTCGAGTATTGAGATTATTGCAAATCGCATTTGAACGCAGGCTAATCTTCACAATCGGTCGATCGATCACCACTGGTCGTGAAGATGTCGTTACGTGGAACGAAATCCATCATAAGACCGAGTTAGGCCCATCCACATCCGGCCACGGTTATCCCGATCAGAGTTACCTCGAAAGGACACTTGCGGAATTGGCAGCGCAAGGTGTGACCGATGGACAATCATCACCGATATATCAACAATTGCATTAATTGCGTATATAAATAGACAGTATTTATGCGACAATGAGTTAATCTATAAAGGTAATAACAAAAAAGAAATTCAATTTTTTAAATTAGACGTAAAAAAAATATATATTAAAATTAATTTTCAGATTAAAAATTATTAAAAATATTAATATATACAAAGACATATGATTATGAGGATTTTGAAATTTATTAATAAACTAAATAAATTTATTATATTAATTTTATAGAACTAAGAATTGTTTAAAATAGACTTTTAAAACTTCAGAATTTTTTTGCACTATTAACTTATTTTTTTTAATTTTATGGATTGACTTATTTTTGCATAATATTATAGGAGAGACTATGCATAATACAACATTAAGATTCTACTTAACATAAACTTACATCCTAGAAGTGAAGAGTAGCACGCTGAATTAGAAATGTATATTTTGAAATGTACTTGATGTTTATTCCGTGCTAAGCAAGGAACTGATAGATATATTCTACAAAGCAGAGTCTTAGATTTTTATATGTATCATTTTATATATATATATATATATATCTTCCGAAGAAAAGTATTTTATCGCGGTTAAGATGGGAGAAATCGCATCAAATAAAGGTATTGAATTTATTTTATAAGTAGTTTTATATACTTTTATAGAAAAAAAATATATATGTATATTTAATGTATCTTCAATGAAACTTGCCAAGAATTAATATTTTATCATATCTTTTGAGCAATAATTCGAAAGATGCAATTGTAATGCAATGATAAAACAATAATAGAGACTTATAGAATAATATTCTTTTATATTTACTTAAATTATATTTCAATTAGAAACTAATTTAATCCTTGAAAAAGATAAAAAGATTAAAACATTGGTAATAAAAATGTCAAATGCATAAAGGTTGCATTGATATTATAAATTGATATATAAGTTTGGATACTTTTTATATATTTGATGTATCTACTTTTACTTTTTTAGAATTGTTATTATTATAAATTCTATGTTTATTAAATAAAATGGCAAGTTATGTTAACTACATTCCAAATTATATATTTATAACTTCTTTATAAAATAAAACAAATTTATGTTTTATTTCTGAGAATTTTAATATAAATTTAATATAAATGGTATATTTTAATTACATATCATTACAATATATCTTGTATGTCAATATTATATATCAATAATTCTCTGATAGAATCTCAATAGTGATCGATTAAAATATTAAATTAATAATTTAGTATTATATATATTACAATAATGAAAGTAAGATATCTCTATTTCATCCTATTATTTCTAACAAATATTTAAAATACCTAAATAATAAATTATTATGATAAAATATTTTTAAAAATCGCGACTTTTTGAGATGATAAATTTGTGGAACATATATCGTGCGTTAGATGGCGTATCTTTCAACACAATTAAAATGGCCGAAAATTGATTTTTTGTCGCGTCTCCTGGACATGATTATGCTTTGTGAAACAAGTTGTTTTTTCACAAACAAATGGAATTTTAATATAACAACAAGAGCAACTACCATGGATCCGTTAAACTTTATGCTGAATGACAATTCATTATAATTTGCTTCGAATTTTGGTGATTCGCGCGTTTCGCGGTCTGACGTTTCTCTGAATTTCTTCAATGTTTTCCTCATTTTTATGGATTTAAACGTGTTATAAATGAGTACCGAAGGCCAGCATAACTGCGTTCTGTGCAACTCCAAGTTGGGATCCAAGCAGGCACTTCAGGAACATTTTAGGTACATTTGGTTATCATAACCAAGTTGATTTGCTTAATCGGTTATCAGAGTTGATTAATTATTTTATTACGTTATCACATCGTAAGCACATAATTCTAAAGATTTTTTGGAGAATATGTCATAGTTACCAAATAGTATAAATGATTCAATTCTTCGAGTCAAAACATTAGACAAAAAGCATACACAATACACACACATTCATCTATATACATATATCATGTTGCCTGATATCGGTAAAGTTCAAAATTCATATTAAAAAAAAAGGATTTATATATTGATTAGATAATATTATTATTTGGAAATTAATTAGAAATGAAAATAAAAATATATGAACGTACTTAAATAAAACTATTTATCACAGAAAAAATTTCAATTTTATATGCTATATACATATATAAAAGAGAATTAAACGAATGATATGTGATTAAGAATATGTACAATAAATAAATTTTATATTATCTATCATATCTTGTATAGGAAACATGCGAATAAAGAAATAGACACACGAGGGAGACCTGTAAAAAACTGCAAAAATGCTGACACTCAATGCGACATATGTGACAAATCATTTGATACAATAACTGCAACAATAAGACACAGATTTAAGATGCATCCTAATTCACCAACCAAATTTTATTGTTCTTATTGCGGAAAACAATTTCCTTTACGGGTAAATAATTTAATTTTTCTTTGTCTCTTTTTATAATTTTTACAATAATTTTAAAATTCCATTGTTTAGACTCATAGGGATAATCATCAAATCTCACATGACTCTTCTGAAAGTAAGAAGATAGAGCAACACAAGAAATGTATGGATTGCGATATGTTGTTTTACAATGAAAGAGCTCTAAATTACCATTATCGTTCTATTCACAAAAGGTAATGATTTATTAGTTAGTCTACCTTGATCTTGGAAGAAAATATAACTATTATTATTATATTTATGCATTTAGTAATTGATTATTTATCGCATTTTGCAGAATGGTATATTTGTTTCAACCTATAGCCACTCCTCCGCCTAGCAATAAAATCAAATTAAACTCTATGAATGATGCATTGAGTGTATATTATTGTCATTTGTGTGGCGCTGAATATGTTATAAAGTTCAATTTGCAACAACATTTAGAGAAAGCACATACTCGAGTAAGCACAATAAATTGTACAATAAATAATATAAAATTTTTATCATTTATTTTTTAAATATATACAAAAACAGAATAGAAACGATAATTTTGAGATGTTCTAGAAACTGACATATTTTCTTATAATATGCATTGCAGAAAGAAAGAGATACTATGCCGGATGATTTGATCAAGTGTACAGTATGCTCGGCATTGTTTTACAACAAAAAGGCCTACAATGTTCACAATTCTTATCATCAGCCTAATGATTTATATGTAACTTCTGAACAGCAGAGAGTGCAGACAGTGACCAAAGTCGATCAGGACTTTGATATTAGAAGAGTGGAAGCTGTAGCTGATAAATATATACCGCGACCTAAAAGACCACTCAATAAACATCGAACAAAGGTAAAGCTTATTCTCAATTTTATTTTTCTGCTTAAGTAACAATATTTATATTTAATACAATATTAAATAATATACTAAATATATTAAATATTGCATAAGAGAAATATTTCAAGTAATTTAACGTATATATAATAGAATGTACATAGATGTAATTAAATTAAAAATAATATAATTTACACACGATATAATTTATGTAATGTAAATTTAGCTAAATAAAATGCAGAAGACAGAAACAGAGGACACAAAGAGCGAGAGCTCTTCGGATGATCCTACAGGCACCAACGAATCTAGTGATTCCGAGAGCGATATTCCGCTGCAGCAAAGAATCGCCAGCTAACAGAAATTTTCTCTCTAATCATAAAAGGTTTTCTATCCACTTTCGACGAAACTTTGTTATAAGAAGTTTATGAAAATTAATGCAATCATAATAGTATCAAGCTGATTTGTGTGTTTTTTTTTTATAAATGTTATGCATATATGCGTGTTAGAGATTTAGATGTGACTGTAGAAGGACAAATGTGTAATCACATTTCTCAGATCGCGTTCAGGAAGTACGATAGCTACAATTGATCACGATTAATTATGACAATTTACTAATTACATATAATCTTTGCGTAACAATTTTATATATATCGTACATATATCTTTTTATATATTAATATATAACTCACATGTCATGCATATATCCTGGACGTGATTTAGTTTTTTTTTTATCTCTATTACAGCAACACTGAGTTTTATTATAAGTAGAAACCCTTTATGTTTCATTTGCTTTTATCTGTCCAGACATCATCCGATTATGAACGATTTATATCTCAGAAATTTTTGTGTAAAAAAAATATATATATGCATACATAAATTGAAGCCGTGATTCGATTCCCGATTAAACGATTTCATCATTTTCAAAGGTCGCGCTTTCCAACCCCAGTCTCGGCAACCTATCATCGGGGAATTCCCTAGATCCTCTAGAATCTTGAGACGCGCCACGTTGGCGACTTCCGCTGCGACGTACGGAAGAGATGCGGCGGCCATTTTGGACTGTCGGTGTTTTCGCGTATGTGTGCGTGTGTACAGTGCGTAACTACCGAGATCCGTATACTTGCTAGTCGAAGCGATAGCATCGTTAAAGGCGTCCCGCCGATTGATCAAGAAGCCACTCCGATAATCCGGCGAGAGGATGGGACGCAAGAAGAAGAAGCAATCGAGACCCTGGTGTTGGTATCCTTTTTGTTTCATCGGGAAAGACGACGACAACGATGGGTCGCCAACAGTCACTTTTACGTAACCGTATTTTTAGCTCCACGACCTTAGCTACGCGATCGTGCGAGCGGAAATCGATCGATTGACAGTGATTTGGGACAGCTGGTGATACGATTCCCTCGGGGAAGTTGCGGAAAAATTCCCCCTGTCCGTGGAAGGCGGGGAAATCGATACGCGATTTCCTCGCGCCACTGCGACATGCGTGTGTGTTTTGCATGTGTGCGTGTATGCGTGTTTGTGTATATGTGTGTAGGAACAGCGCAGCTGTTTTCCCACCGTCATTGCGTATATACATGTGGCGCGTATTACACGATGATGTAACGAAAGTTGCCGTCGAGGGGCTTCCGTACACGAAGGCGGATGAATCCAAAGGGATTGAGATTTGGAATCTGTTTCAGTGAAAATCATGAGTAATTCTCAAACTAGGCATTTCGTTTTTTTTAAATACAACATGCAAATTAGCACTAAGAAATTTATTTATGCAAGTTAGCACTAAGAAATTTATTTTCTTACATTCCTTGCTTATCATGAAATTTTGTATGAATTATTCAAGATTAATATCACACAATAGGTTCTACTGATTCTGTTCGATTTATCTATTTTTCTTTAAATTTAGAATCCTTATATTTATTATAATTCATTCAACATTCTCATTGTTTAGAAATAATTTTTTATATGGGTCATCATAAAGGAATTCTCACATCAATTTTTCATATTGCCAATCATTCGATATGAAAATGTCTAAATAAATAGACAATTAGATAGGTAATTAAATAAATACTTTTTTAATTAGAGAATTTTGTGAGAATTCCTTTGTAATGATCCATATAAAATTATTTTTAAACACTGAGAATGTTGAATAAATTATAATAAATATAAGGATTCTATAAAGAATTAGATGAATCGAACAGAATCAATAGAATCTATAGATCTATTTTGTAATATTAATCTTGAATAATTTGTATAAAATTTTATGATAAGAGTGAGAAATGTAAAAAAATTAATTTTTTATGCTAATTTTTGTATGCATTCAATCAGTAAATCTATGGATTGAATAAAGACTTCTTACATGGAAAGTTACATTCAAAGAGATAATTTGCAATTTGTTTTGAGTCAAGTCAAGAATTGATTTTGAAATTATTTATCTATTTATTTATTTAAATTATAAATAATAATTAGAAATTTGAAGAGGAAATACACACATGTATACATATAAAATGTAGTATATATTTTTTAAATTATTTTATAAACATAAAGAAATTCTTTGAAGCAGAATTTTGATTTTATAGATTGAAAATTTAAAAAAAAAAATTCATTTTTGTAATACAAATATTAATCTTTTTAATCTATTCTTTTAATGTTACATATTTCTATTTTTCTATGATAAACCATATAATATTTCCTTTCAGGTCTATTATTTATAATATTGCTCTTATATATTTGACAGATTTGATTTAATATACATAACTATTATATAAAAAATTTCCTATGATTTCCTTAATCCACTTTTCAAAAGGTATTGCAATCGCGAATTTGAAGATGAGAAGATTCTCATTCAACATCAGAAGGCAAAGCACTTCAAATGTCATATCTGTCATAAGAAATTATATACGGGACCAGGGCTTAGTATACATTGTATGCAGGTAAATATAATTATATATTACATCATTTGCACTATCTATTCTTTATAATGCATCTTCTATACTCTTTTTTTGTCTAAAATGTTTAATTAATAATTATTTATTTATTTCATTTTAATTTCAAGAAAAGAATAATTACAAAGAACAAATTTTATGTCCCATCTATTTAACATCATTTTAAGATTGATTCTTTTCTTTGCAGGTTCATAAAGAAGCAATAGATAAAGTACCCAATTCATTGCCAAATCGTAGCAATATCGAGATAGAGATTTATGGAATGGAAGGTATACCACCAAATGACGCAAAGGAACATGAAAGGCAGCGAAATGGCGGCAGGCCAGGTACACCATCGTCCGGTGAAGACGAACCCGTACAGAAGAAGGCGAAACCGGAAGGTCTATTGGGTTCTGCACCGGGCGCGATGTCCGGTATGGCAACTGGATTACCCGGAATGCCCCCACAACCCGGGATGCCCCCACAACCTGGTATGCCACCATTACCTGGTATGGCACCGCATCACGGCATGGCACCACATCCTGGTATGCCTCCGCATCCCGGCATGCCTCCTATGCATCCTATGATGTCGATGGGCCACGTGGGACCTCCGTTCATGGGTCCAGGGTATGCTTCTCGGTTAAAAGAAATTTTATTGTGAAATAAAATAACTATATTAATTTTTTATTAATTAATCTCTTTATTTATCAATATCTAATTTAATTTAAACTTTTTTTTATTCAATTTATTTTTCTTTTCTAGCATGATGCCTGGCATGTCAGGCATGCCTTCTGGTATGCAACCACCAGTTTCGGGTGCATCGATTCCGCCGTCGCGTCCGCTGTTCCCAAGCGCTGCCGTTTCGACGTCAGCGGCATCGACGGTTGCGTCGGTCAGCGGTTCCGCACCTCTGGGCACGGACTTTAAGCCGATCACATCTGTGGCCAGCGGTGGCAATTCTATAGGGCCGGTAAAGCCGACATTCCCCGCTTATAGCAGTGCCGGCGAAGCCGGTGTTTCCGCAGCCGCAAACAATCTTGCCGGCGGCGGCGATCAAAAAGTTAATCTCATCGCAACTACCGGCGCCGCTAGTAAAATCATTCACCCTCCGGAGGATCTCAGTTTAGTAAGTTTATGTATCTTGACTTTTATTTCCAATTATATGAGTTCTGTTTTCCTAATTCTAATCTATATCATAATTTTAAAATACATATGCTAGACTCTTCTTTATCTCTTCTTGTTTTATCTCTGCATTTTTAATTTCGAAAAATTGTTTAAGATAATGCAAAGCAATTTTTTAAATGAATTTTTTAAATGAATGATTTGTTTTAAAGGAGGAAATTAGAGCAAGGCTGCCTAAGTATCAACGTCGACAGACTGATGAGTCTGGGCGATCGGCGCAATCGGAGGCAGCGGCAGCCGCGGTTGCGGTAGCGGCTGCAGCAGCGGCAGCGGCAAACCAACAGCAACAGGCCGCCGCGTTGCAACAAGCGGCAGCGCAGCAGCAGCAAGCAGTGCAGCAGCAGCAACAACAAGTGCAGCAACAACAGCAGCAGGCGGCTGCTGCAAACGCGGCGGCCGCGTTTCAGGCGGATCAACAGCAGCGACAGCAACAGGCGGCAGCGTTAAACGCATTGCAACAACAACAGCAAAGGTTCCCGCGGCCACCGCAGGCAGTCATGGTGCCGGCTTCAGCGGCAGCGATGCCGGTCAGTTCGGTGGCGTTGATGGCGCCCCTAATGCGACCCACCATGACTCTAGCCGCGCCTGCTCTCATTCATGGAGGTAACATGATGCGACCGCCCCCCATGGGCCTGCCGCCAGGTAAGTCTCTGCGGGTTTGAGATCTGCGAACAATTTTACTCCCTTCCGCCCTCTTTCGAACAAAGCTGCCGTATTGTCTTTTTTATTCCCTCTTATCGTTGAAATTTCGAAATTTTCCCTTTAGTACTTTTTATCAATTTTTTCAACCGCTCTCCCCTTCTACCAGCCGTTGCAGACGGTAACAGTTAATCGGTGTACGTAAATAATTGTATCGATGGTTCAGTTTTTTTTTATCGCGAAACTTTGAATAAGGTATTTTGAATAGTCTTGTGCTGCTTTCCGTTTTGGAAACAATCTGTAAGAATGTTCTCTCAAATCTTTTTTGCTTCGAGGACATATATATCAGTAATATAATAAATATCAATGATTATTTATTCATATAGAAGAAAAAGCAATATTTCCGATGAAATATTTATTTTTAATGACAATTCTACATAAATAATTATAAATATTTTTATCTTACGTAATAAAATCAATTAAATATTTTTCAAGTAATGAGTAATTAAGTCTTCTCTATCATTGAATTATTATTTTAATCTTATGGATTGCGATTCTATCGAGAATGCGATGTATTGTATCCCTATATTTCGTTTCTGTAAACACGATCCTTACATTGATTATCCTTACCTTCTACTCGGTCGAAAGCCAAGGAAAAGTTTTGGAAAGTGCAAATAAAAAATAGACTCGTTAATTAAAGATTAATTTGACATATTTTAGTTTAATTCAGCTCTACATTATAATACAATATTTGCTCCAATTATTCACGATATAACAACTATTTCTATTTTTTGAATATAAAATAATTATATGCTTAGAGAGAGATAAAGACAACGAGTGTGATGGGACAGATAAATAAGAAACAGACTGGACATTTGATGGGGGGAAAGAGATTAAAAAGTTGACAACGTGCACGAAATTGCGAATATTACTACTGACTCGAGACAGCAAAGAGAAAGAGAGGCGATAAGAATGTCACATGACTATTCAGATAGAGGTGTAGAGATCTCAAGATTCTCGACCGAATGATACGCCACAGAATCTCGACGACGCAACGTCTTGTAGTCCTTGTGCGTTTATACGTTTTAACGGTGCGTTTGCAGGGCGCCCGGTCACTCCTCGGTGAGTGTCGAACGAACCCAGTCTGGTTACTAAAACCGTGTTTTACAATACAAGCGCTACAAGGTTGGTCCTTAGCAATTAGCATGCGGTGACATGGCCTATATATCTATATACATATATATATCTATATATCTTGTTATATTTATTATTATTATTCTTACATTGTTGATTAATCTTGTCATCATTGTCATTAATACACCTACATATGTACGTATGTACGTATATACCTATAATATATGTACAACAGCACGAAAACGCTCTTCGAACAGCGATTTAGAAATCGTAGGAATCTGTTCGAATGGCTTTCGCGTGCTATCGTACATATATTTTTGTATATTCGTAATATTATCACTGGACGAGAGTGGGTCGAGCGGCCAATGACACTTTCTTCTGGATTCCAATTTTTTCGTCTAATTTGTCAGAATTTCGTTTTGGACACGCATCCTGACCTGAAAATGTGTCCTCTCTAGAGATTAAAGTAACAAGATTTTTGGTAAAATATGTAGAATGTTTTCAATCAGTCACTAATACATGAGCGGTCGCTCTCTCTCTCTCTCTTTTCATTGGGATGCATCTATACCCTCGCACATTATGCATTTTTAAATTAATGTTATTTTTATCGATACTTGTCGCGTAACGATTCTCTTCTCTTCTTTACGATTTCTTAATTTTTATACACATTTTTTTTTCTTTATCTTTGTAGACTCTGTACAATTCCTAGTACAATTCATTGACGAGAGAACAAGAGAAAGAGATATTTCCGGCCGCTCGACCGTTACATTATTTTTACATCATGTATGATTTCTTTGTTTCTTTTACGTTCTCATCAGCTTCTTTATTCACACTATCTCGATTTAACCATGTTACTTCTTACGACTCACATACGCCATTATTTACCTCGCCAGCAGCCGTGTTACCATCCTGTCTCTCTTTTCAGTATATTACTTATATATTATATATATATAGCTTGGAATCCTGGTGTTGTGATATAGTAGTAAAGAAACTGCTTCTTTGGGCACGGTACTGACAGTCGTTCGAAGTTGTCGTTCCAAAGAAAAAAATATAGAGAAAAGAAAGAAATATGATATAATTATGTAATGATAATTATTTTCTCTCGCGATCTGTCCCTTCCTTCTTCGTATTCGATTGGTGATCGAGATAAAGTAATAAAATCATTATAATTATATTGAAATTATGCTATAATTTATTCTTTGATGCTAATCAAAACGTCGCGGATCTATCGAGCCACTTTTTTATCTCTCGGTTTCTTGATTAATTCGGAGTCATTTCTCCGCAAAAACTTCAGTAAAATTTCAGTTATTAATTTCAGTTATTATTGTTGTTTTAACGGAAATTAGTAGTTGTAGAATTTTTTAAAAAATGTAAGATAAAAAATTATTTGTAAAATAAACGCACATGATAAACAATATTATTCTTATTTTATACGGAAAAGTTGACTTTCAAGAGCGTACAAATGGAAGGTGGATCGCCAGATCTGAAGTATCGAAACAAAGTATAATAAATAAGATAATAATGGAGTGAAGAGGGAAGGGATCGAATTATATTCTCATCATGCTCTTCGGTGCCTTTTATTTTATTTTATTTTTGTTCTCATGGAAAAAAAACCGCGAGAAAACTAGCAACGAGAACGAACGTAACGTATCTCCCTCACACCATAGCCTAGCTTTTGTGTTACACAATCAAAAGATTTTAGATAAATTGAGCCAAACAAAACAGTAAGTAAACGACTTCACGTTACCTAGTATATCTATAATAACTCTTGCGCTCAACCGAGGGTCCGCTCGATTAACACGATATTTTTTCTCTTTATTATTTAACGTGGCACGAATAAGTATCCGCGTAAATATGAAAGAGAGAGCGAGAAAAAGATATCGCTTCTTGTGTTGAGCAATTTGATTTTATCGATTTATTTAGCGCGTTTCGGTGCTTTCGAAAGTTTCAAGCCAATTATTTCATGCTCGATTGCAAAACGCTATAGAATTTAAGGATCTCTGATATTTGGATCTTTCGACATTTAAACGCGTTTTTGGAGCAACGCGTCTTGGAAGATTGGCCGACAGCTGAGCGATCTCTGCGGGCTTTGCATACGTATTATAATATTATATGATATCGAAAAAAATATAAAATCTATTGCGTGTACCCAAGCGAGACTCGTTCTTTGTATGGTGTGAGGTTTTCTTTGTGTGGTACCACTTTCTTGTCAGTTTTGTTTGTGACTTGTATTGCGTATGCGGCGCACTGCATGCTGAGCTGAATTCTTCGTACATATATATATCTATATATTATATATATACATATATATATACCTATCGTATCTAGTTTGAAGATTCGCATTTAATCAGAGATTGCTGGGTAGTACGTAGCACGTGAGCAGATTTTGGGCACGTGCCATGGGTATTTAAAGTACTTGAGGAAGAGAGACTAAAGAAAAATTCATCATCTCGATTCTCAAAAAAGCATATTTTGCTTAGAAATCTTTCCCTCGATCGACTAATATTTATCTCGATGAGTAGAGACAGGTTGCTGAAAAATACTCTTTGAGTGGTTGAGTCGATTGAAGGAAATTAATCAAATAATATCTCGCGAATATCTAATCTAAATTAAAATATATGAATTTCTTTCGGTGCAGTAATCGTTCGGCTGTCAGGTAACTTCTTCTTCGGCGAAACATGAGTCTGAACCATGGCATACTTTAGATCTGAATATTATTGTATCATCGAATCACGAAATATAAGTCGGGATTAAAAAGCTAAATTATATTAAAAAATTTTTAATTTACCATTTTGTGTAATAAATTTTTTACTTATGATTATGTGTACATTTTTATTTTAAAGAGCAATATTTGATATATTGCTTTTTGTCGGGATTTTTCAATTATATTTTATTCATCAATTCTTACACATATAAAAGTTTTAGATCTTAAGAAAATTATGTATATAAAAATGATTTATTTTGAGAAATTTTGCATGAGTTTTCCAAGATGCTTTATATTATATATATAAGATGAAATAATATATACTTAAAAATTCTAAAGATAGATTCTTCGGAATTTGCATCCAAAAGAAAATTAAAATATTTCTTGAAAAATTGAAATGTTTCTGAAAATTTATTTGTGATGAAGAATTTAGCTCAACAATCTACCTCTAATTGAAAATAATTAGACTTGAGACTTTAAAAATCTATTTTTGATATTAAAATCAATTTTCTCTTGAAAAGAGCTTCAATTCTTAATTACAATTTTTATTACATAAACTGTGCAGGCCAGAATTATTTCTCTTAAATCATTAGGAATCTTTTGAGATTAAATTCAAGACGCCACGGCAATTTTATGACTTATTTTACGCTGAAGGACACGTGGTCCTCCAAAAGCGACCCTAATATAATTCAGTAATAAAAGTTAAAAAAAAAGATAAGAAAGATTAAAATTGCGCATTAACACGACACATACAGGATTTATTTTTTTACCTTGTAACGTAAATAGTTGCGACGTAAGTATATATCGGGGACCCTGAATACAATTCAAAGAGAGCGAGAGAGAGAGATCCTATTACGGGGGATTCCATAAATATGACGCCGTCTCGCGCGGCGTCGAGATCGGATAATCAAAAGAACATGTATCTACCGCACGTGGGCGATATACTTTCTTTCTTTTTTCCTCCACAAATACTCGGTCGCGGAACTAACTAATCTGACGCTGCGTTACTTTGCAGGCATGATAGGAGCCATACCACCGGGCGCCGCGATGCATCCGGCTTTCGCCGCCGCGCCGATGGGCTTTCCTGGGCCGATGTTGGCGCCGATGATGCATCCGCGCTTCAGATGATCACCCCCTATGGACGGGCCCAACCCCCCGCCGCTGCACTTCGTGCTGTGGGCCCGCCCCTAATTTTCGTAGGGTCTGGACCTGATTGAGGAAGAGATAGATAAAATCACACATACACGAACCAGAAAGGGAGAGAAGATAGAGAAAGAGAGATAGGGAGAGAAAGAGAGAGAGAAGAGAGAAAGAGAAATAACGAGAGAGAGAGAAAACGGGAAAAATTCACGCGGTAAAATTCGCATCCTGCACTCTCTCACGGTTTTTTTATTTTATTTTATTTTATTGTTGAATGAAACAAAACGATATAGGGATAGAGAAAGAAAGAAGGAAAGAATGAAAGAGAGAGAGAGAGAGAGAGAGAGAAACACACGCATGTCATCACGTCATCGGTGCCTGAGAGGATTCTTTCGAAGAAATCGAATGCGCGCTGGAAACGGTCGGCTTTTTCATCGCCTTCTTCTTCTTTTTATGCTACTACAAAAAAAAACAACTAAAAAAAATACAAACACGAAACACACTAATCGTTTGCATCGACTGCGAATATGTGCGCGCCACGCTACGTTGGTCGTGAGTGCCAGGTGAGCCAACAACCATGAGCAAATTTCATCGCCTTTTCTACGGAATGAAGCTAAAATAATACTCGTCGCTCTGTAATAATATATCGTCGTTTGCTCTGCGCGAGAACGCCAGTGCGAACCGACTATCTTATCTACTTTACTTATCCTACGCAGTTTTTTTTTTCGTCGAACAACCATTATATCGCGTTGCTGATATCCACCGAGATTGCGTTTCTCATTCTTGTCGCGACGACAACGTCGTTTGCGGCGCGCAATAACGTTCCTCCCCGCTCCCCTTCCAGAATAGGTCAATCGGATAATCCGGATTCGATGCAAGATTTGGCTGAATCACTCAATTTGTAAGGCTACTTTAAATAAAAATTGTTTAAAATGAATCTTACAAATTATAGAGTTGTCGCCTACTGCAACGAATTCTTCAATTATGACAAAGAGGTAATTATATAATGCAACAGAACAATTTCAATGATAAAATAATTTCTCTCTCTCGATAGTTGAGTTTTTAATAACCTTGATTTGATTTTTTTCTAATTATATTTATAAAAATAAAGTAAGCAATAAATATAAAATATACGTATTTTATGTTTATTTTATATTATATTTAACGTCAAATCAAAATTTAATATATTGAAATAAACTCAAAAAAATTTATTTTATAAAATTATACGTTTAATATAATTAAAAAAAAATAAAAATATAATCTTAGAAGAAAAACAAATTATTTTAATTCAAACTCTAGAAAATCTTCAAATTCTGGAAAAATATTTTTAATAAATAAATAAATGATAAATAGATAAATGATAATAATATGATGATAAATAATATTATTTTTGATATTAGCTAGCAAGATCTTCGGAGTTTTCTAATTAAATATGTGCGAGCGTATTTTATCATTGAAAAATCTGATATATTTGCCTCCTAATGTCATAAAATCAATGATTGACCCTGCACTTTTTTCGGGAAGTGATTATACTTTGGACTATGACAAAGTGATCCCGCTTAGACAGAGACAGAGATTCCTCTTCTACCCCTTTTCTCGCACAGTAGACCGTTTCCATTATGCTATTCCTCAGCTATTATGCATTTACAATGTTATTTTGGAGAGTGTTTTACGCTGCAGTTGGATGATAATTTACTTGATTGAATAGAGTTTTCAAAATGAAGAATCTCGAAATTGTCCGTGATATAAGAAATGTTTATTTCGCTACTTGAAGTTAAGATCCAGAACGATTGAAAATGCATAAATCAACGAAAGAAAACTGTCCCACTTATTTTTGTAAAACTTTTGAAAGGATTAAGATTTGTTTTGGTAGATTTTTTTTATATTTTTCTATAAAATTAATCGAGAAAAGTCGTTGATTAAATTTTTTTTAGAAAAAATATAATGATAAGCGAACAATAAGTTTTTTTCGGACAGTGAAACTTTCTCGAAAGATTTGCAGATAAATAACGAACGAGTTTTGCTTAGTTAAATTAATTATCTCTCATTCTTTCCTTCTTTTTTTATTTACTGGAACTAGTTTTATGATTCAAAAGAGAAATCGGGTGAATATATATTTAAAATACACTAGCTGCAGTAGTAAAGATTCGCTCTCTTTTCGTCCACAAATTTTATTTTATTAACTCTCAGAGTCGAGTCGATGCATTTTAGTGATATAAAATCAAGCAAAATCAAGTTATAAACAAGAATTTTTAAAAAAATTATTTTTACGAATTTAAAAATTAGCATTTTGGCAAGAATTAATTTTTATTAATATTTAAATTAACAGTTATTAATATTTAAATTAATTATAAAAAATGTTTATAAATAAATTCATAAAATTTCAATTTAAAAGTAAAGAAAAATGCAACTAATTTCGTGATCTATTTTGACGCGATAAGTTTAAATTTAAAAATATAGCAAAAATATAAAATTAATTTACATATTTAAAGAAAAATTTTAAATTAATTGGAAGAGAGGTTTCTTAAGTTTGCGAATAAATATAACGAGACTAATCGACTCGACTCAAAAAAAGGCCTCTTTTTTTTGCTAGAGGAACAATGTTGGCGATGGTTGAGTAAGTGGTAAGTACAGGGGTGTTCGTGAAATTAAACCAACTTGCCAACTTTTGACTTGTGCCATTTTCTTTCTTTATTATGTTTCGCCGATTCTCGCGCCAATCGTAGAGCATCCGATCTCATAGAAGATTTTCTATTTCGCGCAATCACTTGTCATTTTTTGAAATCCTTTCTGCTAATTAAGCATTTGTGGATTGTTAGTAGCATAGATGTCTTGATATGTAACACTATTGTAATTTGCTCTACGATCGGGCACACTCGGTTTCTTTTTGTCCTCTGCATAAGACGATTTTAACGGACTTTCCCATCTTCAATTTTTGGCACTTCCCGAATTTTTTTTACCCATCTCTGTCCATTTATAACATCTCTGTACCTTCTATCTACTCTACACTACGCTCTTAAATCTCTATTCAGGGTGTCTATTGATAATGTTAATCAGAGACTATATGTTTCTCTATATACATATATATATATATACTGTGTCTACTATAGTTTCTGTCGTTAGGTCCACCTATAACACGCTGTTCCTAGAAGCTAAGATCTCGTTGACTTTGATGTAGTCAATTGAAAGTAATTGTGTGTCATTTTAACGGAGCAGCTAAAGTATCGATTGTATCGTTCATCTATCGATTCGAATTATGTCAGTTAATTTTAACCCTAGTTCTTAGATCATTATTTGTCTCTTTTAGAAACTAGCATAGAACGGGAGAATGAATCCATCGAATTGAGATACAAATTCATTGACATCGGCGAAATCGGCTACGTGTCGTTTATCGGTCAGTTTCACCGGTGTCGAGGAATTTCTCACTTTTAGTTTTCGAATAGTTGTTTATCTCTTTCCTGAATTTAGAAAGAAAGAGAAGGATCAAGTATCGGAATTAATCGATATTAGGAAAATTCGACGAGACTTGCTTGACTTTCGTTCTAGTTCGATTGATTATGTAAAAAACAAAAAAAAAAAAACAAAAAAAAAAGAGAACGCGAGAAATCGAATTAGGATTAAAGTTAACGACAGGGAGATGGCTCGTGTATATATGATGATATGTTGTTTACGTCGTTATTGTTCGAGGTGTGTGTGGTTAGCGCGGTGACGAAAGGATCGATCGCTTGCTTCCTGTATTGTTATCTTCAGTAGGCACCCTGCTGCTGGTTTCCGTTCTTTCGACCACCACTCTCGCCCGCTACCATCTACCATCCGGTACCACCACCGGACATCTTCTCGACAAACAAAAACACGAAAGAAAAAGAAAAGAGAAAAAAAGAAATGAAAAATGAAATGAAAACAGCATTGAAAGAGCGCGCCGTACAACACGTGTACGTACCTACATTAAATGATCTACGCATCGTTATTATAATTCCTTTATTTTTCAGGGGTTGTCTTTCCGAATCTCCCCCCGCGAACACTCCGTTGCTTTACTCTCTCGCAAATTACAGCGCCTCGTCTTTCACGTCTCTTCCGGGGGCTCCGAGGATCGTTGACCGCTCAAGGAAACACAAACAAGTAAAAAATTATAAAATTATTCAAAAAGAACAATTTTTCTCTTTTTTCAAGTGCCTGATTAGATATAATATTCGAATTCGCGAAATATATATATATGAAATTTTTCGAAAAAAAAAAAAAAGATGTGGTCGATCCACCGAAAGAAATCGAACTGGAGCATCGATCGCGCGATTTTTCTTGGAAAAATTCGAAGAAAGATTTTAAGATAAAAAAATATAAAATCGAGGGTTTTTGTATAACATTTTGAAATTTTGTATTTTCTTTAATTAGGCTAAAGAATTCCATAATTGCGCAATCGAGACTCTGGAAATTTTATCTTTTTTTTTTTGTTTTTTTATTTATACTCGTGATAAGGGAGAAGCATGTTTCACGCGGAAACCTCGCACTCGGCGATTCGGCAGGACAATCTAACGGCAGAATTTGGAGATGTAGAAGTTCTGTTATTTATTGAGTGTCATATTATCGACTTGTTCCGAATAAAGACGTTCTGTGGAAAGTTCGACAGTTTTGGGCATAGTCTGCTGTTCTGGGATATGTCATCGTAGCGATTTCGCAATCATATTTTTCTCGATTTCATGTTCTCCATGATTAAGTCGATGCTCGTTTTACGTATATTTTTATAATTACATAATTCTTGATATGTATACAATTATATGTATTCTTGTAGAGATGGATGTTTATCTGATTTTCAGAGAAACGGTGCTATTTCATCAATTCGAGCGTTATCACTGAGATTGTATCCCAGAATTGCGGGCGACAGCCACATATTGTTTCAACCAATCACAGCAATCTCATCGCTGTTGGACCTAATCGGTCCCTTGCCTCAAGGCAGGCGATTGTTTGGACCTACCGTCCTGGAGTCGAGGAGTCGCAATCTCCCGATTTTGCTCTCATCCTTAATTGAGACGATGAAAAGGAAAGCGAACAAATTTTCACTTGAGATTTCTAGCTTTCAGTTTTTGAAGTCCAAGCGATGACTGGAAAAGGATCACAAAAATAAAAAAATCATGTTGTAAATAAATAAGACTTTATTTTTTAAGAAATTTTATTTTTTTCAGTTAAAATTAATGCCGGAAAATGCATTCGTTTACTTGCCTTAAATTATTAATTATACTATTGATGTATTTTTTTTATATCGACCGCGTTATATTGTACTTTTTTTTATATATTTGTACAAGATGAATAATTTTTTAAATGCATTTTTTTAATAAAGTTTCTGTTTAGGCATTTCCTTTCCAGTCAGCGGCTCAAATCTATTCAAGTTTCACATAAGATGGAAGAAAAAATCTGGGAGTTTGGCGATTCTCGGCTCGGTGGACGCGTGGCTGGACCGAGAAACAATATTAATCATAATAATCGGTTAACGAATCGCGGATAAATCGTATTAACCGATCGATCGTTCGGAACGTCGAAACGAGAGAAGATTGCCAGATGTGTAAAGCGATGCGATTAGCACGTATCTCTCTTCTCGATGAAACGTGATCCTTTCAGAACGCTTTCTGAGATTGCTTGGCTTCTGTAGAGAGAGACACGCATCCCCGATTAACACCAATTAACATTAATTTTATAAATAAATTTATAAAAATACCGAACGCATTCTGCTGTTCGAGGGTTAAAATTACTCCAGCGACTCGGCACAATTATTAATCGAAGAGTATTTTTTATCATATAATTATAATATTGCTGTGCTTGAAGTCGTCGTTTTCTTTTTTATCAAATTTATATAAATATATTAATTCCAAAATTTTTCAACACAATATTTTCTCTTTATTATCGTCAAATTTTCTATCGCGTTGTCCCCAGAGTCAAAAGAATTAACGATTGCTCCATCACGCGCGATTACAATTGTATCGAGTGTTTTCAAAATTTTCTACCGCATTGTCCCCAAAGTCAAAAGGATTAACGATTGGTCCATCACGCGCGATTACAATTGTATCATCGAGTGTTTTCAAAATTGCCCGTGCATTTTTCTCTTCTTTTTTTTTCCTCGGATGACGGCAAAATTTGCGAGACCGAACATCGCGCCTCTCGTCTTCGACAGTTCGATCGTATCGTAGAATGCTTAGCTGGCTCTATATATATATACTATATATATATGTGTATACCAAATATCGTCCTGTATCTCTTGCGCTCGCACGCAAGGATCTTGCCTCTTCCGCCCCGGTCCCCGCCCCCCTCTTAATATCCTTACATCCCCCTTTACGCTAATAATGTCTTTACACTTGGTGACAGCGGATGCACGATATTCGCTCTCGTGGGGATCGCTTTTGCTCGACGAACCGGTAACACGGTCGCTCTTTGTCATCCTAATACTATCGTCCCGCGATTCGGTCCATTCGGGAGTAAAGCGTGCCTTTTCGACGGCAATTCTTCGACGCTTTTCTCTCCCGACGATCTTAACGTTGCGCCGATCTGTAGCAATTATTTTGCAACAAACAATTCAAATAAAACCAAAATCTGACATCGATCTGTTTAGAATTTTTTTATTGAATATTTTTCATTCGCATTTAAATGTTTTATCCCGATTAATTTATCATCTTATTATTTCTAATATTATTTTATCTCTATTATTCTTATTTAATATTCTATTATTTTTATTTGATATTCTTTTTATTATTCTTTTTATTACTTTATTATTTTTATTATCTATTATTTCTACTTAATATTCTTTTATCTCTATCTATAATGTTTAATAAATACTAAGTATAATTATTATATAATTTCTCTACCACTTTAATATATTTATCAATTTAATATAATTATATTGTTGCAAAAATTTTGATTCTTTTGCGAATAATTTTATGATTACGTTTGAGATAATTTTAATGAATGCTTTTTATAGATATTTTTGTTATTTTATGGTTTAAGTAAGAGATTTATGTAAATCGCGTAATTTTCTTCGACTTGAGACTTTTAACGACACGCTTCGTCGAGGCGTTTCATCGCGATTACGATGTTTAATTAGACATGGCGTTCGCTTAATGACTACCGCTTAATGAACACAACGACGATTAGAGCGTCTATTCCGAGGGCCGCTAAAAATGGAGCCTCGCAAGAAAGCGAGACCGATTTTCGCGAACGCAATCGATCGTTTTCAAGAGGAGAGCGATCTCGATTTTTGCCGCCGCTTTATTTCCGAAGCGAGGACCGACCGCGGGTAGATGTAGCTTCTATCCTTCTACAACCTTGTTGTTTTCAGCCGACTGCGTACGAGCAGAACGGACAATAATGATCGAGGAAGGAAAGAGAGGGATGAAAGAAAGTAGCGAAGTGATACGAATGTGTATATCCATTCACAGATTGATTAAATAAAATCGTTCGAAAACGAATGCGCCGAATCTTCGGGCGACTTTGCGATCGAAGTCATGCAATTGTAATTGGAAAAATCGATAATCGATGGAAAAACAAAAGTAAAAATAATTGATTAAATAAAAATGACCAGAAAGAATCGAGCTGTGACTTCGATTGTAATAACGCTTGTCTATTTTATTTTATATAATCCTTGAAACAAGAGTGATTGTGATGTTTCCGTATCTTTTAGAAAATTGATCTTAAATTCACAATTAATAAATAAAATTATAATTAAGAGAGAAATAAAAATCTAGTGTGAAAAACCTAATGTGAAAAAAAAAACGGAATAACTACGCGATTATTTAAGATCGAATTAAATTTATAGTTGAGAAAATTGAATTAAATGGAATGAGTTACCTCAGACTTGTAATAATTGAATGTCTATAGATCGCCCATCGTCAGATAAATAAAATTATAATTAAGAGAGAAATAAAAATCTAATTAAACTTAATGTGAAAAAAAAAACGGAATAACTACGCGATTATTTAAGATCGAATTAAATTTATAGTTGAGAAAATTGAATTAAATAAAATGAGTTACCTCAGACTTGTAATAATTGAATGTCCATAGATCGCCCATCGTCAGATAAATAAAATTATAATTAAGAGAGAAATAAAAATCTAATTAAACCTAATGTGAAAAAAAAACGGAATAACTATGCGATTATTTAAGATCGAATTAAATTTATAGTTGAGAAAATTGAATTAAATGGAATGAGTTACCTCAGACTTGTAATAATTGAATGTCCATAGATCGCCCATCGTCAGATAAATAAAATTATAATTAAGAGAGAAATAAAAATCTAATTAAACCTAATGTGAAAAAAAAACGGAATAACTATGCGATTATTTAAGATCGAATTAAATTTATAGTTGAGAAAATTGAATTAAATGGAATGAGTTACCTCAGACTTGTAATAATTGAATGTCTATAGATTGCCCATCGTCAGATAAATAAAATTATAATTAAGAGAGAAATAAAAAATCTAATTAAACTTAATGTGAAAAAAAAACGGAATAACTATGCGATTATTTAAGATCGAATTAAATTTATAGTTGAGAAAATTGAATTAAATAAAATGAGTTACCTCAGACTTGTAATAATTGAATGTCCATAGATCGCCCATCGTCAGATAAATAAAATTATAATTAAGAGAGAAATAAAAATCTAATTAAATCTAATGTGAAAAAAAAAACGGAATAACTATGCGATTATTTAAGATCGAATTAAATTTATAGTTGAGAAAATTGAATTAAATGGAATGAGTTACCTCAGACTTGTAATAATTGAATGTCCATAGATCGCCCATCGTCAGATAAATAAAATTATAATTAAGAGAGAAATAAAAATCTAATTAAACCTAATGTGAAAAAAAACGGAATAACTACGCGATTATTTAAGATCGAATTAAATTTATAGTTGAGAAAATTGAATTAAATGAAATGAGTTACCTCAGACTTGTAATAATTGAATGTCCATAGATCGCCTATCATCAGATAAATGAAAATATTCATTACGTGAAGTCTGCGCAGTTCGCACATGGCACTGTTACGAGCTTCGGGAAAAGATTGTTCCCTGATAACTTGACTTGATATAACTTAAATAGATTATTTCTGTGAAACTGGTTCACCAGTAACTTTCTATGAAGCGTAGTTTCTCATCGCTTTCGCGTTCATTTCCTTTCCTTTCTCGAGAGAAAATCTCTACGATGACGAAAATTTATGGGCGATTATGATTTCGATCATTGCCCGAGTTCGAGATTAATTTTATGGAAAATATATACACTGCGTGCATTTTATACTCTGCATAAAAATTTAATTTAATAATCTTGAAGAAGATAAAAAAAGTTGTAAATATTCTAAATAAGTTGTAATTATTCTAAATAATCTAAATTAAATAATCTAAGAGTTTATTTTCAAATCATTTTCTGAATCCTGCTAGAAATATCGATCCAGGAAAGGATCGGGAAAATAAACTCCAATCGAAAATTAATATCATGATCGAAAGAGGATGCTTAATCATGAGACAAGAGTGAACCATGGGCACACCTGCAAATGCCGATGGCATAGTTCGAAAGTCAAATGTCACGTTGGCTTCTCTGCGAACATTCTGCACCGAGTAAACCCTGGTATTGATTGGTCGACGCGAGGTGAATTTTCTCTTATTTTTCGAAACAGCCCTCGCGGTTGTTAAACATATGTAGACCTCGGTGAGTCCGAGAGCTATGGTTAAATAGACATCCGGTAATTTCAGAGCGCACGCCCACATAATATCGTCGAGGGGTCAACGTTCGCGATAACACAATCGCGATTACGCGGCACCATCGACCGTTGAATGAAATTTAGTATTATAGAGCGATACCCCATATTTTTCATTCGTGTGCAATCGTTCGCTCGTGTCGCAAATTACAACAAACGAATAAAAGCGACTGCATAAGAGTTGCTTTCTGCAACTTTTCATCGTCACACATTGAGAGTTTATTTCCTGTCTTTCCCGAGAACAAGATTGATATTTTAATGATTATTGGAATCTTCGAAATTCAATTTATTCGAAAATTTTTTCTCCACGTTTCGCAAAAAGAAATTATTCGGTGTGTAACTTGTTGGATTTTAATTATATTCTTGAACGGAATAAATTATTATTTATAGTGTCATTTATGTCTAAATGCGCGAAATACTTTTCTGTTATCAATTTTTTTATTTTTATACTTCCTTTTGAGTGATCTTGATTAATTTTTTTATTCTGTTTAACAAGTGTAAAACGATATTTTTAGCTTCATGACGATATCTTTTGCGAAAACAACCCACTTATGATAATTCAAACAACGCGATGACATTGAGAATGTTAGTTATCTGATTGCGAACGGAAATAATTGGTTTTCAGTTTTATTTATTAATATTTATCATCGATCGTCGCGTGAGGCAAACCGGTTATGCGTAAACGATGTCGATTTCGTCATTGCGGTTAGTTATCGCTGATTTTTGTCGACAAAAAAAGACTCTGACACACAGTTATACTAGAAATAGCGGTCGCATTTTTTCCGGATATTTTTCCGGTTGATAAGAATTTCATGGTCCACTTTTGAAATTTCAAATTTTTTAGACTGATTGAATCGCTTGTACAACAGATTTGATGAAATAATAAGCGATAAAAATATCTAATTAAATTAAAAAATAAAAGTTTTGAAAATTAATAAATTAAATATTAATAAAAAGATTTAAAGATTAATCTTTTCAAGGTAATAAGATTTTTAAAAAAATATAAAGCAACAAAAGATCGAGCGATCAGCGAACAAAGTACGAAAGGAAGAGCGAGCAAGGTCTTGGAATTTACTAGGCAGATTCAGGTGAATAGGTGAACCGATTGATTACTGGTGAACGGCAGGACGAGCTAATCGGCAGTATCGTATCGAACGAACTATCCCTGCAGCAATCGTCTCAACAAAGGAAGAAGCCTCGAGAAGTCTCAAGATAACATTTATTTTTTTTTTATACATAAAGAAGAGATTATTTAAAAATTGATATTCACCTCTCAATATCGTTTATGAATTCTCTCATTTATAATACTCATTTATAATACCATTAATATAGAAAATCCATACACAAGTCAAATTACTTATTACTTTTTGAAATAAATTCCCAATTCTCTCTAAATCAAATTTGACAGAATTTTATTTATTTTTATTTTATTTTATTCAGAAATTTCGAATAATTTGATTTAAAATTCAGATGACATTTATCGAATCATGCGTAGCATTAAATTATGACACGAGTCAATCGAAGATAAGAAAATTAATTATGATTGATGTTAAAATTAATATCTTTTATATATTTTTGATTTTTCAAATTGGTTTTATTTTTTTTTTATTTTAGTTTCTACCAACATTCCATAGAATGACAGAGATACAGAAGGGCGATTATACGGCACTGACAATCACGAAAGTGAAAGCTAGATGTAATGTACCTACCTACCTAGCGACCAATCGACCTCGAAAAAGCGTAAAACTCATAGCGGCACAAAACAGAAAGAGATTGCGTGATACGAGAGACGAGAAAAACGCCCGGTCGCGGGAGAGGCAAACCACGGTCTCGCTTATTACATTCGCGCCTCCTTGTCGATTCGCTCGCTTGCAAATAGCACGCTAATCTCACGACGACGTTTTCTTCATTGTACTCTTGGATAATCGTCCGCGGACTCGCTCACCCGGATGAGAAGACGATGCTATTGTGATTCGCGCGCATCGAATACTTTCATGAATCGCATATCTTCTGGTTAAATTCTATTCGTATTATCTCAACGATTTGTAAGAGAGATTTTCCAAATGAATAATTTTAGTAGTAATTAAAATTTAATATATAATTAAAATTATAATTAAAAATATAATTATAATTTTAGTTATCATTTTCTTTAAACGAAATATATAAAAATATTACAATTATAATCGCATATCTATCCTCTGGTTAAATTCTATTCGCATTATCTCAACGATTTGTAACTGAGATTTTTCAAGTGAATAATTTTAGTTGTAATTAAAATTTAATATATAATTAAAAATATAATTTTAGTTATATTTTTTTTTAAACGAAATATATAAAAATATTACAATTATTAATAATCGCATATCTATCCTCTGGTTAAATTCTATTCGTATTATCTCAACGATTTGTAAGAGAGAGATTTTCCAAGTGAATAATTTTAGTAGTAATTAAAATTTAATATATAATTAAAATTATAATTAAAACCATAATTATAATTTTAGTTATCATTTTCTTTAAACAAAATATATAAAAATATTACAATTATTAATAATTATTGTCTATAGTATGCATATGATATAAAACGTATTGCGGTTTTATTATTTTTTAAATCTCTAATCTATTATTAAAAAATTGTATGATAGAAAAAGAAATACACTTTGAATATTATACATATATATATTACTTTTAAATTTATTGTTAAACATAATTCTTAAATAGAATATTATCAATGTTATTTATAGAGAAACATCTTTATATAATTATTTTTCAAATCTATGCATTATCTAAAAAATTCCTAATTTTTATTCTGAAAAGATATTTAAAGTATCTCAAAATTATTATTTATATGTTATTCTTCAGTAGATTTTTTAAAGCTGACAGCTGACATTATAATTACATATTTATATCTTGAAGAAACCAAAGATAATTACATGATTTATATACATCATTTCTCTTCCCATTATGTTTTGATTTTTGCGGTCGTCCTTGTCGTCTTTCGCCAATTAAATAAAATTTCCTTGCTAAGAAGGTGTTAATATTCAAGATAATTATTTACATTATTATTTTGACAGATTAAATTACAGCTCTCGACAGTTTCCTCTGCGATCGTTCTCTTCCTGCATGATTGTCGCGATGAATCAACGTGGCCGGCAGGTTTGCCGACCGGATCTACAACGGTACCATACCTGTATGTACCTAGGGGAAAAGCCGTACCGCGGCTACAGCCAGGTCGACACGCCGACCAATTCCCAGTTTGTCGCGCGTGGTCCGACCTGTCGCGCCGCTCTCTTCCGAGACGAGATCTAAGTAAGCCGAGCTGTGCTGTGATCCAGAATCAAGCAGATTGAGTGTAAATAATCATCCTTCAAGCATCATTGATTATTCTTGCCTGTGTTCGTAACGCGAATGTCCTTTAAAGAGAGAATAAAATGAAAAGAAAAATTTAAAAGACTCGTAAAACGATCGTAAAACGCGTGTAAAGCATCATAAGAAAGATGTGTAAAAGATGTGTAAAGATAATTTGAAGGACGCTCGATTCCTAAAATCTGTTTAAACAATCGAAATATGTGTTTTTTGGAAAAATTTTATAATATGATTATATAATCGTCTTCTGCATCGAATTCACATTTGCAAATAATAATTCTCTCCAAAACCGAAATAATAAAAAAAAATTAATATAGTATAAATAGTATAAATATATGTAAATAAAATTTTATTTACAAATATAAATATAATTTAATTTGTAAATAATTAATTTACAAATAAATATAATTTGTAAATAAAATTTTCTTTATTAATTGTAGAATTTACAAAAATATATTTTAATTTTTTTTTATTTATTTTACTGCTATATTAAGTGTTTTCTATTACTTCGATTGTTTATATAAAAGCAATTAATTGAGCAAAAATGAATTATTTACTTCATTTGACTATTTATTTCAGATCCTTGAAAATCTTCTTTCGTTCAGTAGATTTTTCTCTCTACTTTCAGTTCTATTTTTATCGATGAATGGGACAAATTTAATTGGCATATCGTATTAATTGAAAGTATGTTTCGAATACAGAACACGAGTCTGCAAAACCACGCAAGTGAGATATGCAGCTTCTCGATAAAACTCTTATGACTTGACAGAAAATTTGGTCGCGAATAATTTTGCCTTACAAGGAGATATTGTAGCTCGTGCTTTCTATTCAAGATAGAAATTGCGCGTGTAATTTGTAGGAAAACTTAAACGATGTGAGACCGTTTTTCGGTACACGAGAGTTTTCACGAGAGCAATCTACGATGAAATCGAGAGAATTATGACTGTGCAAACATTTTTCGCAACAATTTTCGCTCAGTGAAAATAATTACAATAATTAATAAAAATAATAATTAATAAAAATTATCAATGTTATTAAAATTATTAATGTCATGAATACATTATTAAAATTGATATATAAAAAAATACAATAAAAATTTGAAATATTAAAAAATATAATAAAAAAAAATAATGTATAAATATTAATTTTTTAATTCAATTAAATTAAGTAAATAGAAACTAATATTATAATAAAGATAATAGAAGAAACAGAACTTTTAACGTGAAAAATTGTGCATTATATATATATATATATATGTATATATTGCATAATTTGTTTTGTATTGATTAAACATAAATGCAATTGATCTTCAGAAATATGGATACTTGAATGAATACATTTTGAGTGAAAAATGCGTACGCAAGTGTAATATCTAAATCAAAGCGTTAAAAATATAATATGGTATGAAATAACACATACATGTACTGATATATGAAAGATGCGCGGTTATTGTCTCTGTTAATGGGTCAAGTATAAAACCATCGAAAAATTGATTGCTTTCTATTTTCCGTTAACCGTGTTACGTGCTATTAGCCGCTTGTTAAACATAGAAAATTTGTCCCGGTGATTTAAGCCGCGTTCTACTAAAACAAAATTGCCTTCTCTCTCGAAGAGAGAAAAGGCGTCGAATCCTTGATAACAAAAATCAGTAATTTTGCCTCGATTAAAAGCTATTATTTTATTGTACAAATATACCTCATATGTTATTCTACAAAATTTTTTTATATTATTAATTTATAGGTATAAATAATCAAATAAAAAATAGTTTATAATAAAAATTGACAGTTGTAATAATTTCTATCATTTTTTTAATTTATAATTTTCAAGTTTACATTAATTTCATATAAATTTATATCTTAATAATTGAAATTTTCTTAAATTGGAATTTTTTTATTCTTATTGCATTTAATATTGACTTTTATTTATTTTTATTATTAATAATTTCAATTTTAATTTTAAATCTAATTATGTAAAAATATTTAAATGATATTAAAAAATGATGTAACGATAACAGCTTGAATGATGTAGATGACAATATCTGTCTGTTTATCACCTGCTATTATATAAGTATGTAACGTTACTTAAAATTACAAATGATGAGCTATGCAAACCGGTATGGGTTATTTTCTAATGGCGACCTTCGAAGATTCCATCACTCGATGATGGCAAATACAACGGTAGTGAATTGTCAGTTTCTCGAGTATAAATGGCATGTCCGGGTTTAAATCATTTTATGCGCATTTCATCATCGAACAAGCTCTTCTGTTCTGTATTAATGTTGAAAAAAAATCTCGATGGATGAGTAACGAATCAAATTTTTGAAAAAGATTTATAAAATCCGTGTACGATTATTTCTAATTATAAAATTAATTTTGAAAGATATAGATAAAGTTACTGAAGATATAAACTATCTTGTTTGGTTTTTTAAATTTCATACATTTTTATTTTTTTAATCAAAACCTTAAGTATTTTTATAAATTACATTTCTCAAATAATTAGGTTTATCATTTACTTTACTTTAAGCCGATCTTATTTAAATTCGAGATTCTTAACTCTATTAATATTAATTTAATTCTTTTAATTAACATTAAACATAAATAGATTAAATTATATAAGTGTATAATTAAATTATATAATTACATCATATGAAAATAATCTTGAATATTTGTTGTGAGAAACATTAGATTTTAAGTTTATTAAATTTTCTTTAAATAGTATAATTAGAATGTTGATGAGACTTTATATAATACAATACAACAGTTAGAAATGAAGAATAAATAAATGGATGAAGAATAAACAGTAAAAATTGAACGCTGTCGGAGAAATTTCTTCAATAATTATCTTTTCGTATACAATTCGTCTTGATACTCTTTCATAATGTACCTCGCAACTTGGAGACTTCCCAATTTCTATAGGTACCAACATGAGTACCGTTGTTTCCACGACCCGTTACGTCATTGAAAAGAGTCAAGACACTTGCGAAACATATGTGAGATTACCGATCCGTTGTTAGAATAATAAAGTAACATTTTTCTACGTAGAAAGAAGGAAAAGCTAAATAATGTTAACATGCACGAATCAAATCTTACATAAATAGTGAGTTGAATAAATAATTAAATCTTAAATTACAACGAAGCAAATAACAATAAATATATAATATAAAAAAGTATAAGAAAAATATAATGTTATAAATAAATTTTATATTATATTAAAAATATAATATAAAAGTATAATAATAAAATTACAATGTTTTATTAATATTTAAAAATTTTAACTCCGAAAAAAAATTGCACATTATAAAATAATTTCAATAAACTCTTTAATTTTAAGCATTAATTCTAAAAAGATAAATGATTCAAGAAATCAATGCGAATTGAATTCCCATTTTATCATTAATTCATCATTTATCATTAATTTCCGTTTCATAGCAACTTTTTATGTGAGAAACGATGACAAAGAGACCTGGTTTCTGCGACTTTGCAATAGTTACATGTTACGTGCGTAACACGTGTGTGTATTAATTAACTAGCGAACCGCAATAAATACGAAGGCCATCGGCTTTCAAGGAAAAACTAGTTGGATACATAATACACGATCTATCCCACCCTCGAGATTTACTTTTTTAAAATTCTCCGCATTTTCTTTAAAGAAAATTAATATAAATATGGATATTAAAGAACACAATGATATATAAGCGATCTAATAATTCGCAAGCTTAAATTTTCATCTTTTTATACTTTGTTTGAAAAAAAAAGAAACAGACATACTCGACAAATTAATTTTAAGTTTCTATTTTTCTTTACGAAAAATTAATTTTTTTTCCTGTCTTTATCCGAGAAATCTGCCAAATTTGGCATCACTTCATAAAAGTTATCAATCTAGATATATCGGGATATAAATAATTTTATATCAGAATTTTCATCTTTTTATTTCTTGTTTGTAAAAAAGAAACAGATACATTCAACAAATTAATTTTAAAAGTTTCTAATATTTTTTTTTACGAAAAATTAATTTTTATTCCTATCTTTATTCGAGAATCTGTCAAATTTGGCTCCGCTAAAAGTTATCAATCTTGTAGATATACCGGGATAAATCGATTTTATATCAGAAATGACAATGCGGTGCCGAGCGTCAATCATCGTAATCGCGCTTCTGATCGTCCTGTTGGACGGCGCGATCGGCAAACTGCGAGTCGTCTACCGCTGGAAGCAAATCGACTACGACTGGCCGAGCAACGACACCAAGAGAGTATTCCCGGATTACAAGCAAGAGGATAATCTGCCCTTGGGTCTGGAAGTGGCCGGCGACCGGATTTTCATCACCGTACCCAGGTGGAAACAGGGAATCGCCGCTAGTCTCAATTACATTAGACTCAACGGTGACTAGTCCTTCTCTCTTTCGAAAGATCGCCCGAATAAAAAGATTCAAAAAACGATCATTTGGTATACAATTTTTTCTTAATTTAAATAAAATTATTTTTTCTTATCCTTTCGATTCTCTGCTGAGCCATCTTTCCATTCATCCAGTTTGAACAAAAGTAACTATAAATATATGCGAGATCTCTCAATGGAAGAAGAAATGTTTAGTGATCAAGAGAAATAGAATCAAGCATGAATGTTAATAATAATCAAATCTTAAAGGATCTAGATCTCACCCTTTCCTTTCGAGGATTAATGTCATCGAGGTTCATTGACTTTCAGACACGCGCGAATCGCCACCCCTCATCCCTTATCCGTCCTGGGAGGCCCATCAATACGGCGCCGCCGGCGTGCCAGAGATCGTATCGACGTTTCGTGTACGCGCCGATCGTTGCAATCGGCTGTGGGTCCTGGACACGGGTCTGACAGACATCCTGGGCAGCCCCGAGCAGCAGGCGCCGCCGGCGCTGATCGTCTACGACCTGACGACCGATCGCGTGCTGCGCAAACACGTGATACCAGCGGATCAGCGAACCGCTGATTCTCTATTCGCCAATATCGCCGTCGAGGATTACTCGTGCGAGGATTCGTACGGCTACCTGGGCGACCTGGGTGGACCGGGACTCGTCGTGTACTCCTGGAGCCTCCATTCCTCCTGGCTCGTCAAGCATCACTCCTTCCATCCGGATCCGATGGTAGGCAAAATGGATTTTAGAAAAAAATTGGTGATTCGATCCAATAGCTAAGATACTTAATAACATGAAGCTTTTAGTTATCTTGCTAACTTCAATAATTTTGCATATTGATTAATTAAATTGAGAAAAATGCTTCTTAAGAGAAAAAATATGGAGATTTGGAATTTTGATTTATTGGATGGTTTGAGCAAAGTTTTGCGGCGAATTTTGATGATGTGAACTGTTTTTCTCAGGGCGGAGAATTCAAGGTGTCGGGAATACCGTTCCAATGGAACGATGGCCTGTTCGGAATGGCTCTTGCGCCGACAGGTGACGGCTACAGCACCATGTATTATCATCCACTTTCCAGCGGGATGGAATTTTCCGTCACTACGAGATTGCTACGTGATCCTCGGCGCGTTAGTGCTGCGGGTATGTTTGACAAGAATTCTGCGAGAAAGATAAATACTCGATTAATCCTTCGATTGTCTAACGCACTTGCGTCTACTTTGCGTGGCGATAATGATTATCTTCCGCATAATTCGTAAAAAGGATCTTGAAAGTTAGCTGTCATATTTGCTTTCGATTCATTTCATATTCCTTAAGAACTTTAACTTATTTGCGTATCAGTGATTTTTGTTTAATATACCTTGATAATATTTTCCTATTAGAAACTTAATATTTTTATTTAATTATAATTAATTATTTGAGGTAATTGCTCTTAAAATTATTTTTTGAAGGAGATTTAAACAAATTATTTATTCTAAGAAAATTAGAAAATCATTTACAATATATATGATATTGCAAATGCTTTAATTTTTTAATGATAGATTGTTAAAGATAATTGAAGATTTTTCTTAAAACGCTCTTTTTAATATTAAACTTTAAATATTTCATTTATAATAATTCTCGAATTAAAATTATAAAAATATATTTTAATTATAAGAATAAAGAGTTTTTATTATTTCTTTGAAAGCTTTAGTTTCGATCTCTTAAATATTATTCAAGGATTATTGTCTCAACTTTTCAGCGAAAAGGTTAATTTAAAGTACCTCTAAAACGGTTGGGAATTTCCTGTATGTCTGAAGGACAAACGTGAGATGTTTATCGAGGTTCTAATTTCTTTCATTCATATGTCCAGAAACGTCTCACGAATTCCAAACATTGGGTTCGCGTGGTCCCAATGGCCAGAGCAGTGTCAGCTTCCTGGATCCGAAAACCGGAATTCTCTTCTACGCACTTACAAATCTGAACACCATCGCCTGCTGGAGGCCGCAGAATAAATTCACTACGCAACAGCAGGGTTACGTATATCAGGACAATGTGACCATGATTTTCCCCAACGATCTCAAGGTAATCAAGAATTTATTGAGCTCATTCCACAATTCATTTATCAGTATTTTCATCTATCATCAATATTTATCAGTATTTATCAGTATATCAGTATTTCAGTATTTATCTGTATTAATCTAATCATCTCTAAAAATGTATCAATGTCGCTTTAAAATTATTTTTACATATATATATACCGTAAATTTTAATATTTTATGTCATTGTCATATATTATATTATTAGGTACCAATAAAACAGCAACATCCCAATTTTAATAGCTTATTAAAATAATGAAATAATAAATAATAAAATAATAAAAATGAAGATTAAAATAATTTATTCTACATTTTTACCAAGGAATTTTGACACATTTAAGAGCAAAATATTTAATCATATATCGGAAACAATTGTCTGCTATCTTTCATTCTCGAAGTATAATTATTTAATTAAACAATAATAGAGATTATTAAACGTTATTTTCTCTCTTCAGACATTTTTTATTGCTCATAAAATTATGCGTATACAGTCTTAATGGAATCTTTAATTTGATAGACATTATTTCCACATTTTTTGTCACATTATTCAATTTTGATCGCATTATGTTGACAGATCGACCGGAATGGCAATTTGTGGGTTCTCTCAGACAGATTGCCCGTCTTCATGTACTCACAATTGGACCTGCAAGACTATAACTTTAGAGTACTCACGGGATCAACCGAAGAACTTATCATGGGTACGGTTTGCGCATCAACGTCGTCTTCGACTTATTCCACGACACTAATGCATGATCACAGGGATCATATGGATCACATGGATCACAAAGATCATATGATGAGTACGACGCCTAGAATCGATGGGAGATTCAAAAACTCTGCCAGTTTCATGAAGATTAAGCCAAGCATCCTCGTGACGACGATTTTGCTAACATTCTTAATCGAAGCTTTCATTTGAGAAACAGCAATGAGAATTTGAAAAATTTGAAAAGTAAAAACAAAATAGAAATATCAATAAAAAAGACATGAAAAAGAGAGAGAAAGAAAAAAAGAAAGATATTGATATTGATATTTTCAAACTAATATTTTTGTGTTTTAATTAACGTCGTAGTTTTAAATAACTTCAAGCAAAGTAATCGAGAAACAATCAAATAAAATCAAGAACTTGTTACATAAAGATAAATATTTAAAAATATAAATATTTAATACGCAATTAAAATTAAAGTTATTAATGTTACCATTGGAAACTTATTATCTTATTTAATTACTTCACTTAATAGTATTTTGTAAACATTTTTTAGAAAATATAATATAATCATATTAATAATTATAATTATAATATTATTTTAAGATTATGATTATATATTTTTTTTCTTTGAAGGTTCGCTGGAAAAGGAGATTATGTATAAAAGATTGTATAGAATTATATATAAAATAATTTTACAAATATTATTTGGACTAGGAATGATCTCCTAGAAATAATAATATCAAAATATTTTTGAGTAATCTTCTGTTGTAATGTTCCTGTAGAAAAAAATTTATTAATTGAACATTTCTGCGGAGAGGCGGTTCTAAATGCAACTTCTGAAATTCTGATTTATGCGAATTAATAAATAATGAATTCGAAAAAAAATCCATTATTGAAAGAAGATGGATTGACCTCCACGTATGCAATACAATCGATTTTTAAAATTAGATGTAAGTATTCTCCTCACATTTACTGCGAAATCTTTTTCCAGGAAATGTTTCTTTTTTTTAGATCGCATATATTATTACTATACTCATATTAGAACTGCCATTATATATTTATGTATTAAAAATGGAATGTAATATATATATATATATATCATGAAAAGAAAAATTTCTCTAATCGGATACACAATTTCCTTATTTTCCTATTTTTATAAAAATTTTATATATATAATGCGATTTTATAATTTTTATTATCAAATTTTAATTATTAAAACAATTAATAATAATAATATATGTTTTATATTTTTTATGTTTCTTTTATTGCTTTATTGCTTTATCACATGTTGCATTTTATTTATTCTAATTCTTTTTAGTTTTGCATCATCTCTACATGAATTCGTTACGCGCATCTTGGATGCTCCTCCGATATTATGCAATATAATGTAAAAACAACTCTGTTTACTAGAAATGCATAAAATCGATATCTTTCCAAATGTCATAAAAATAACACAAGGTGATAAATTCCTTCTGTGCGATGACGTTTGCAAGAATATTGAGAGTTTTTCTTAAAGATCGGCTGACGATTTATGCAAGTCATCGCGTGTATATCTGCGCATCTGATGCATCATCGACCTGTTGCACTCGCATCTGCTCTTCGCGATAAATACAGATTTACGAGAAATAAATGACGCATTTTACCTGATCAATTCAATATATCTTGATAATTCAACAGAAAAAAACGATTTTTTAGAAGAAACAATACTCTGTTTCATTAGATGATAATAATTTTGAAAATTAATAAATATTGAAAATAGAATATTATTATAAATTACTTTAAATATTATTTCATCTACACAAATAGAATATTACAGTACTAAATTATTATGTAACAATTATTAAAATAATATCAAATTATATTAAATTATTTGATTTTATTACATATATTAAATTGTTTCATTTTATTATTTATTTATATATAACAATGTATGATTAGCAATTGAATTTTATTAAATTATATTAAACATTATTAGAAAAATCAGAACTCATCATAAACATTCTTTTGACTAATTTCAAGACGTCTTTGTTTAAGTAACATTTTAATTTCAGTTTTATATATCTAATGTTTGGATAAATTATCGTAAAAATTTCAAGTTATGTTTATAAAAAAATTTGGATATATAATTCTGTTCCCAAAATTTCCAATGAAAATTGTATATTTCAAAATAAAATCTTAAAAATTTTGTGTCACATATTTAAATATAATTTTCTTTTAAGCTTTCAATTTTATTTTCGCACTATTTTTAAATACAATTAAATTCTCTTTGCAAGCCACTATGAAAATCGAACGATATTTTCCATACAGAATTTTCTTGATAACAAAATTGTTGTTCTTCTTTAGCTATAACATTTATTTTTACCAAAATATTTCATTGTCAGATCAAAATTTAATTATAAAACAATTCAATTAAATTTTTACGACAAAGAAAATAAGCATGTCGATTTTTGATTTGCATCAGCACATAAATATTAATAAGCGTAAAAGATATTTTATATTTTATGTATAATTTTTTTATATTTTATGTATAAACAAAAAATTTTTCCGCAAAATAATTGATTATTTTATCAATACCTTTTCTGCTTATTTTAAAGCAGTTTTTTAAAGCAATCTACTTATATTTACACATCAAGATAATGTGGCTGGAAAATGGATGGCAAAAATGATACAGTAAGAAAATGTTACACAATCATGTATCAATTTAATGTAAGATTAATTTGAATCATAAAGATATTGCGGACTTGCAGACAGAGCGCGATGAGAATCATGACAAATAAATCTTGCTTATAAATATTATTATATATAGAATCTTAATCTTCTTGATTGTAAATTTTTTCTACGATTCTCTTCTATCCTAATGTTTATTTCTCTGTTTTTTATTTGTTTCTGCGTTTTTATTCTTCTTAAACCGCCAATTTTTTTTTAAAAACAGAAATAAAAAAATAAAGAAAGAATCGTCGATATTAAAATGATAAAAGGCGTTTGCTCAATAAAATGTACATAACATTACATTCGACATTTTATTTATACATTGCTGATTAAATTATCAGGGTTAAAGAGCGGACCAATGTGTTTAATGCGCAATTGTTTCGCATTAAAGTTCACATTTGCTGATAGGTATTAAAACAGTTTCATTTAGTCTCTCGGAAGAATCCATGAAGTCGCTTTAACGAGTCATCGCTTCTAGCGCAGTGAGAATTCATTAGTTGATGCAACTTGAGTGATTTAGTGTTTTGTGTTTTTGTAAGGTGAGAGAAAAACGATGATATTGATATAATTGATTGAGTTAAATATAATAGAACGTATTTGCGTGCATTATCTCGAAAAAAAATTGTTTACTCCTGTGGTATTTAAGTGTCATATGTTTTTTGTTGACAAATAATTATTATAATGAGGCGACATATATCTGATATACAATGCGAGCTAAAAGTTTTCGCTACACGAGAACAAATACAAAATAACACGAAAAAGTAAATATCAAAGAGATAATTTGTTATTTTGTATTTTTGAATTTTATTATATATATTTTATTCACATTTTAATATATTTTATATAAACTGGGGGAATGAAGTTTTAAAATATATTTAAAATACAGTTTTATAGAGCTTAATAGAGAAGAAAGTATCATCACAGCTCCAAAAATGCAGAAACTGCATGGAAATGATTAAGTTTTTTATTTTTTTTTCTGTAGATATATTTTATTCATGTTCATAAAATGATTAAAGCATTAAATAATCATAATAAAATAATTTTGTAATATTTATAACAAATATTTACACTACCGTCGAAAAATTTCCGGACAGGGGTATAATTCGGGAAAATTCTTAATAAAACACTATTTATTAAGAAAAATATTGATAAATTTTATTTAGTTAACAATTAGAAATAAACAAAAACTGAAAATCTTACGAATCAGACTCAATTCTTAGCTTATTATAAAATTCACACTTTTTTTTCATCGAACCAACCTCCTTTGGTTAACAACACCTTTTTCACTAATCGTGGTATCCTTTCCACAAGTTTTTCCAAAACAAAATTTGGTATTTCACTCCATGCTTTCTGGAGGATCTCCCAAAGGTGCTTCTGTGAGGTGATACAGACCTTTCGGACTCGGCGATCGAGTTCGTTCATCCCACAGCAGTTCTATGGGATTAAAATCCGAAGCTTGAGGAGGCCGCATCATTATTTTGAGCGTTCCGCTTTCCTCTTTACGTTGCAGATAATTGGAACATAATTTCAAAGTATGTTTCGGGTCATTGTCTTACTGCACGACAAACCCACGACCAATTAAACGTTTGCCAGACGGGATACAATGTCCAATTCAGAATCGAATGGTAGCTTTTTTGCTCAAGTTTTCCCTTGATTCTGTGGAGATCTCCCACGCCTGTATAACTGAAACATCCCCACACCATCACGGATCCTCCACCGTGTTTAACTGTATAGGAGATATGCAGTTTGAGTGCATTTTTTCCGAAGACGCGCGACGGATATACTTTCTTTCTGACCAAAAACTTCGAATTTCGATTCGTCGGTCCATAAAACTTGTTTCCAGTCTTCGATGGTCCAGTCTTTGTGATTTTGAGTTCACTGAAGTCTTTTCGCCCTGTTCCCAACGGAACAGGAACGGTTTTCTAATGGAAACTCTGCCCCAAAGGCCGGCTCTGTGCAACTGATCCTTGACAGTAGTTACTGATATCTGATGTTCATGACTTTCATTGAACCGCGATTGAATTTCTGGTACGGTAAGCTTCTTATTTCTCTTTGACATTAAGACTAGGAACTGATCTTTCGATTTGAAAATAACTCGAGGCCTTCCAGTGCGAGCCTTGTCATTATTATAACCAGTTCTTTGGAAACGAGTAATAGCATCGCTTACGGTAGACCGCGGTATATTCAATGTTTCTGCAATATAACGTACGCTGCGACCATCATTATGAAGTGCAATGATTGCTGCACGTTTTCCTACGTTTAATGTAGACCCTCGATCCATTATCTTTGAAAAAAAGAACGAAAAATATTATGTGATAGTCTTCTTTTAAATATTCGATTTAACTCAGTAAAATGACAATAGCAGTTAAAATACTTACTAGTTCGACCTCTTATCAATGTAAATACACAATATTGCGGAGTTACCTGCAAGAATTACATTACAGAGTGGTTAGGCAAATTTCCGCTTGACGCTAGGCTGATTGTGAGTTCGAAATAATTGCAATGGATCACTAGTGGCACGTGACAACGGCGCATAGATAGGTCGAGCTTCGTGTATGTTGTATAAACAATATACAACATATCATAAGGTATACCATAAGGTCAAATACTACTGAAAAAGAACTGACGTGAGAAGCCTCAAGAAGACGCGAGAAGACTTTAAGTTTAGGTGTAGACATTGTCCGGAATTTTTCGACGGCAGTGTATATTTGTTCACACTTTCTATATATCACCCTATATATATTTGTTTATCACTTTTGTAATGAAATTTTTCAAATTTATCACATATTTGTAAAATATTGTTATTATTCAAAAATCAAACTGTCGTAACTTAAAACGTACTAATACAATTACAATCTAAAAAAAAATCAAAAAGAATATATTACAAAATCGCGTTGCAGCGAGCGATCTTAAAATCTCTAAAAACTGATTAACTGATTAACTGATTAAATGTGTTATATAATTCGTGATAAACTTTCAGACATGAACGAAATATCTCGTATTCATGATATCAAAGACGACATCATTATCAATGATAATTGTCGTTTTTTAAAAGAAATACACACGCTTCTTCATTCGTTATTCAATATCCCTTCCACAGTGCGTATCTCGATACCCTTGCATCGGCCATGTCTTGTAACCGGATTATTGAAGGATAGAAAGGAAGTATTAAAAGGAATCATTTAGTCGATCGAGAGATCACGTATTTGTCGTGTTCGCGTACAATCGCACACAAAACATGGATACGTTAAAATCGAATACATATGTCGACGCAATCCATAGTGAGTAAAATACTCGGTGAATATTTTTTAACAGCGCAAAAGTGCAGGCAAATATAAAAATGAAAAACAGAAAAAATTGATAAAAAGAAAAAAAAGATTTACGCAATCCACAGTGAGTAAAATACTCGGTGAATATTTTTTTACAGTGCAAAAATGCAGGCAAATATAAAAGCGAAAAACAGAAAAAATTGACAAAAAGGAAAAAAAGATTTGTTTTATCGAATTGCATTCTGTGACAATTATAACAATTTTTGATAATTTTGCATTGTGATATCTTACAATTATACTTGGTGATACCGACAGTTAAATAATGTATTAATAATTATTAAATTAATAATTATTACTATTATATTAAACTAATATATTATCATTATTATTATTAATATTATTATATAATATTATTATAATTAATAATTATTATCTTTACGTGATTTTTTTATTATTTTTTAAAATATAAATTACGTATTATATATTTTTACATAATTTCTATAAATATTTTACATGATTTTCTAAAATAAATTTTTTACATGATCTTTTAAATTAATAACTACAATTGCTATAAATTAATAACTTAATTGTTAATTATTGACATAGAAATGCGTTCTTAAGTTATATGAATTATTTGATAGATGATTTAAACATTCGATCTAAAAGCAGCATTACATGAGCATTAATATCATATTTAAATTATCGTTCTACTTAGATGACGACAAACACGCTCCACTTATCAGTATAATTCTTACGTACGTGTTCAATGTTCACATACTATGAAATTTATATGCAAATTTATGTTAATAATGCAAATGTAAAAAAATTATACTTCATTGAATACTTTACTTTCATATTTTATATTATATTATAATGAATAGAATTATATGCACTTTGAATCAATTCGAGCGGATTCTTCTAGAAACTTCTAGAAAGACTTCAAAATATTATATTTTTGTTTCTGAATTATTAAATATATAATTAGTATTTTGTACAGTGTGTGTTATTTATGTCTCTTTGACATTTTTTGTGTACTTTTTTTATTTTTCAACCTAACTGTTGTCCTATCATTCGTTATTAGATTTCACCTATATATTACTGCCAATTTTTAAACACTCTGCACATATGAGTTTCCAAGTATGCGAGTTTTTGAATATAAAGGGAAATTTGTATTTTATTGATTTTTTTATTATAAAATATATGCATAAGTAGGAAAGAGTGGTTTGTTTTACAAATTAAAACAATTTATATAAAAGGATGTATAATTTGATTTCGTGGACTTTAATAACAAATCAAGATTAGTCATATCAAATTTTTTCGTATGTTTCGCAGATGAGATTAAAAAAACATTCAATATATCAAAAACCAGTACGGTGCCCGGATTGGTTTATCTACCAGCGAGGAAAAATCCAAAAACCGCCGCTAAGTTTTTGGAAGCTAGAAAAAGAATTGATGGTGCGGAAGGATTGTGGAGAATCAGAAACAAACTCTACGATCTAGAGACTTTCGCTAAATCGCATCCGGGCGGCGCAGAATGGATTCGGCTCACTACAGGAACCGACATCACCGAGTTGTTCGAGGTATCGAATCAAAAGCAAAATTGTTCAGTATCATCGTAGTACATGTTAATGTGATAAAATGTTAATTTAGTTTAATTCTAAGAAGCATTCTTTTTTAATTTTAATAATTATATAATTAAATAAATTTAATTTGACTTTATGTATTATTTCTTTATATGAGTATAAAATTAATTTAATGTTCTTATATTTTACTTTCTTGTATTTTACTTTCATAATTATTTTATAATAAAATGTTTTAAAAACGTTTTTTAATAAAAATTTTTTAAATTAAATTTTAAAGTTATAATTATATATAATTATATTATGTATATATATGTATTTTTTCCTGTACTTTGTAATATTTCTGAAGAAAAATCTGAGACTTGTAATTGAGATTTTGCAATTCTAACGTCGTAGAGCCATCATATCACCGACAAGGCCGAACGATTGCTGCCGAAATTTTACGTACGAGAAGCCGCGACATCACGATCGGTGCCACTGACTTTTTCATCGGACGGCTTTTATCGTACATTCAAGAGACGTGCAGCCAAGGCTTTAAAGAGCGTTAATTTTCATTGGCCATCCACGACGACAAATCTTATTACCGACTCCTTGGCAGCCACGACTTTTGCTCTGAGTCTCGCGGGCGCCTTCGCCAATTCTTTTGCCATTATTATTTTAGCCAGTGAGCATCCTCGAAATAATAGAAATATGACTAAAAACATTCGTCAACACAAGGAGTAATGCAATAATAAAATTTAGCGTATAAATAAATGAACAGTAAAAATATTAAAGTAATTTTTAAGAATATTAAAATATTAAAATATTAAATTTAAAATATTAAATTTATAAGAATAAAATTAAAATAAGTTTTAACTTTATAAATGCGTGAATATACATATATAAATTTTGATAATATTGTATTAATTTTTCTGATCATTATTAAATGCGTACGCATTAATCTCCATCGATTTAAATACTTGATAATTAATTTTAGGTATTTTTTTAACATGGACCACCGTTGCTGCGCACAATTATTTCCATATGAGGGATAATTTTCGTATGTACTACTTCGATTTAAGTATGCTATCGTCGAAGGATTGGCGTATCACGCACGTAATGAGCCACCATATGTATACCAATACCATATGGGATTATGAGGTTTACGTAGCCGAACCGTTTCTTCAATGGATACCTCGTAAAGATAAATCCCACTTGGCGACGATAATAAGTAAAATCATCAGTCCAATCGCCTGGATGTTAGTGTATATAATGGAAGGTTCGAAACGGTAACAATCCATTTCACATTCATTGAAATTTAAAAAAAGTTAATCTATATTTCTTTATTTTAAATTTTGAATTCTACATTAATGTTGTTCTTTTAATTTTAATATTCTGATTTTGTTTAAGAATTTTATTATATAATTGTTGCTTTTAATGATGAAATATATATATATAATTTTACTATTTATAAAAATTATACTTTAAATATATTTATATTATTTTGTGACATTAAGAAGTCGTCTGACAAAATTCTAATTCTGATCTCGATATTGCGTTAAAAGCTTTAATCGTTTCTAGATATTATTCGGTATTCAAGGAATATGGAGTCTTCGAATTTCGTGATTTTGTGCCGTTTCTGTTGCCTTTGACGATGAGTTTGCTAGCGCCTAAGATTATCATCGCACTCAAGTTGTGGCTGATAATGATGTTGATCAGTAGCGCTATGTTTGGAATGATTGGCTTCAACGCGGCTCATCATCATCCGGATATTTTCCACGACGGTGATATCTACAGGTTACCTATTGATTGTGTTTCCTTAAATTATTAAATTATTATTTGATTAATCTTATATTGCTTTCTGATTGTAAATAATTAGCATCAATTTATAATATTAGTTTTTATATTCTATTTTTCTTACTTTACTACATTAATGATTTATTTTATTTAATAATTTTTCTTATTTTATTAAATTATTTAGTTTTAATTTAAAAAATTTTAATTTTAATTTTGACGTTTTATATAATTCTACTTTTGACTCTCTTAATTTTTATATAATCATACAATAATTTTTTAAATAGCAAAATGATTTTAGTTATTTTTCGTTATATATTCTAAAGGATATAATAAAGTAATTTTTCTAATTGCCTTTTTCCCATTATTCTCAAGGAATGACCTGGACTGGGGTCTGCTCGAGTTGGACGCGGTGCGTGATCGTGAGGTGATCGATGACTCGATCTTCCTGGCGCTTACGCACTTTGGTTCGCACACTCTGCATCATCTACTACCCTCTGTGGACCATCACTATCTGCCATTATGCGTACCTGCTTTCTTGCAGACGTGCAAGGAATTTGGCGTCAGTTCAGAAAAATGGACGCAATGGGAGCTCGTAAAGGGACAATTCAGGCAACTCTCACGAATCGAAGTGAAAAAAAATTTTAGATAATTATCTTCAATGCGAGACAGTTCATTCGATTGCAAATCTCTCAAAATGAAATTTTGTATAATGTTGCATATAGTTTTTGATGTAAAGATTTAGTTGTAAATAATAGCAAGTTGAATAAGCTAAAGTTAAATTTTTCAAAAATAACTTGAATTGATAAAAGACTGATAAAAAATTTTTTTCAAATTAATTTTAAAATATAATTATAATACATAAATTTAAAAACTAATAAATAAAGATCTTTCTATTTTATGAAACAAAAAATTTTGAGAGAAGATGTATATTTATTAAGATAAGAGATAATATTTTACGAATATTTCACAATTGTACATTGCTGTAAATTTTTTTATATTATACTAAATATTAACTTGACAATTAGATTGACATTAAACATTCCCAGATATTAAAAATATAATGCGCATCGAATTCTTATCTCTGTTGATTTCAAATCGAGTAATCTGACATATAAGCGAGGTAATTTAATTCTTATCTTTATTTACTGCTTATTTACTTTAATAAATACATACTTCGTCTCTCTTTATAAATTACAATTAAGTTTATAGGATACGATATCATTTGGATGACACATGTAATGATACACGCTATCGAACGTTTTTCGCGACTTGCTTCGTTCGCGCAAGTATATATATATATATATATATATATATATATATATATATATATACAGGGAAGGGAAGTAACGCGTTACTTGTAACGCCGTTACCGTTATAGTTACTTTTTTTTGGTAACGATCCAGTAACGCCGTTATTTTTTTTTTCTGTAACTGTAACGATAACGTAGTTACATTTTTTTAGTAACGATAACGAATTTACAGTTACTTTTAGCGTTACTTTTCGGTAATTCTGTACTATCATCTTTTAGAGGCCATCTAAATGATGACCTATTAGAATCAACTTTTATTAAAAATTAATAAAAGACATCGATAAAATTTAACATATGTTTTGTGATTTAAATCCTTTCATAAAGAAAGAAAGAGATATGTATTATACGAAACAAAATTTATTATGATTATAGATTTGAAAAAAGTAACGAAAAAGTAACGAACCGTTATTTTTTAAGTAACGGTAACTGTAACTAGTTATTTTGAAAATCAGTAACTAATAACGGTAACTAGTTACTTTTTTAACTTGATAACGAGTAACGGTAACTAGTTACTTTTAAAAAGTAACGTTCCCTTCCCTGTATATATATATATATATATATATATATATATATATATATTTATATACACAGGATGGACTAATAACTCTGTCCACCTGGAATATCTCCATTATTTTTAGAGATACAAAAATGTCGTATAAATGTTGTACGGTACCAAGAGGGCCGTAATATGCTACTAATAATTTTTTTGTAGGTGGAGGCGCTTCAGAGATTTCAAGGTGATCTCCATTTTTTAAATGGAATCTCCCATTTTTTATTACTATTCTTATAGCTTATCTCGAGAGATTTCCAAAACATTATAATAAGTATTTCTTTATTGAGTACTTTTCGAGTTATGAGGCTTGAAATAATTTCTCTTGAGCAGCCTGAATTTCGAAGAAAACTTTAATGTCCGATCTATCGTCGGAATCTTTTATATCGCTCGCCTTTAGATAGTGTTCTTATTGAAGTTACAAAAGTAATTCTCTGAATTTTTTAACAAAGAAAAAAGTTTAGTTTGTTTAGTTTCATCTGTCTAATCTCTCAATTTTTACTAGTATAAAAAATAAATTAAAATAAAATAAATATGAGAGAAAACTATCTTTTTGAAAACTGCTTATTTTTCAATCATGATAATACAATGAATAAGACGCAAAAGGCAAGCTCGTATCGTTTACACACATATTTGCAAGCGATGCTTATCGAGCAAACGAGGATTATCGACTCACGTTTCGGATAAATGATTGATGGGTGATTTTGGGAAAATAGGTAGATTCACATAAATCTTTTGAGATTGTCATGGGACTGCTTTTCTGCATCTAGCGGAAGCTGTTAGTCGGATATTATTATCGAAGTCGAGCTCGAGGGCTTATCTTCTTGTTACTCAAGTGGTCACAAGACGTGCGCAAATCGTTGCATTCGCTGTATTGAACCTTCTTCTTCTTAGTTCTGACAATCAATACGGAAACAATTGAAGGGATCTGCAGATGAGTGACAATGACGCGAATTATTTTCGATTTGCATTCCGGAACGCCAAATCAAATTATCCCATCGCAATTCGCTGTTATTTTTGCAACATAAGTAATAGATTACAAAATTAAAAAATTAAATTATTATAGATTAAGAAATTCCAATTTAATTGATGAACTAAGATTGAAAATTTGAAAATATTAATTCATTCCAAGAAATTAATTACTAATTGCGTATATTTATTTGCAATTATCTGCAATTTTTACATACAAATATTTTTGTCTAATTAAAAGTAAAAAAATTATAAATTAATATTCATAATCTATTTGTTTCTTTAAAATATTATTTATTGCTTATAAATATTTTTATCTGAAATTAAATATATTTTTGCATGTTTTAATAAACAATGGAATTTAATCCAGCATTCGTAACACAAGACAATTCGAGCAACAAGTTAAATGTCTTTCCAAAATATATTATTCCATTCTGGTAATAACATGTATTTTACAAATTGAGAGAATTATCGAGGGAAATCCGAGATTACGTTTGGAAAGTCAACAAGATGCACGAGGAACACTCTTCTCGTCATATCTCTTTCTCATTTTCAAATATCGTTCTACTTGACGTGGATTTTCTCTATAATTTTTAATTGTTTTACTTTTATAAACAAAATTTAATTTTATCCATGATTTCACTACAAAAAAAATATAATTTAATTTCTTTTCTTTTCTTTACAAGAATTGAAAATTTAATAAATTAGAGAATGCTTATTTTAATGAAATTTTTCAAAAATAATTGAAAGATATAAACTTAAAAAATTCATTTATTAAAATATTTCTTTTTCATTTTTTTTCAAAACTGGAAGATTTTAGATTACATTTTTCTTATCATACCTCTTCCTCAAGTTCTTCAATTCCAGCCTGCAGTTCCTTGATCTGTCTCTGCAGTTTGCTGACAAGGAATTGCTAGTCCTCCAGTTTGGCAGTCAAGGATAAGAGTTCCTTGTCTTTGCTTGTCTTTTGTTGGATAGTATGTTCGAGTTCCTTTTTGTTTCCCTCGAGATCGGCAACGACTTCCTGTGTGAATTTCAAATCGCCTTCCACTTTCCTCTTTGCCTTCTCGACGTTGGCACTATATAAAATTTCAACAAATTACATCAATATTCTTGTTATCAAATTTATTCCTATTTTTTTGGATACATCTTTTTATATTATTGATTGATTGATTGAATGCTTTGTTGTTCCCTTCGGGATTACAAAACTAACAAAACTTCTTACATCATATCCTTAATCTAAACTTAGTCTAACCTAACTGTAAGCGTCGCCGCGCTCTTTCAATTCTACTTTCGCTCGCCTCGCACGCTTTGCTTAAATTACGCTTACCCTACACCCTCCTCATCCCTCTCGGACTTCCGCCTTCGCTTACAAACTCCTCAATTCTCTCATACGTTTCTTCTTCCAATCATTCATATGTTCTCTTCTCCTCCTACCTCTCTCAGCCTGTCTAGCCTCCTCGACTATTGCTCTCCCTCTCTTCCCCTCCCCCAATATCACCCCCATCAATTCCTATCATGTTGTCCCATCTCCTCTTCCCAAACACTCCTCCCAAACGTGCTCCCATGTCCCCTCCTCTGTTTCGCACAATCTGCATCTTCTCTCTTCCTTCTCCTCCAACCAGTATCTCTTCCCTTTCATTCCATTAATAATTAATTCTTAATCTATACTTTGCCACCCTTTGCCATCTACTCTCTCCCCAATTCTTCCTCAAACATTCCGGAACATCCACCTTCTTTACCCAACCATACTATTTCTTGCTCCTAGAGTTCCTTGTCTTTCTGCATCTCTCCTCCTTTTGAATCCTGTTCTCTCTTTCCTTCAACTCCTCCCCTCTTAACAGTCCCTTCTTTCTCAGTTCTTCATCAACTTTTCAATCTCTTGTTTCCAAAAAATCCTTCCTCTTCTCCTCCTACCCCTTTAAGGCTATTCCTCTTTTTGTTCTTCCTCTCATCTCCTCTCAACATTCCCTTACCAATATTCTTTCTCTTCCCTCCTTTAACTTCTTTTCAAAGCTTCAAGCTCTTATACTCGCCCTCCCCTTTAGTCTTTCCCTTTACAATTCCTTTCTAATCATATAATCCGGCGACGTCTTTTTATATTATATTATTGCAAAATTAATTTTACAAGTGTGAGCAAAAGAAACAGATTGTTAATGAAATGTTCTTTAAGAAATAATTAATCAAAAACTTAAAACAAATTTATAGTGATTCTCGGATGTCTTATAAAGAGATTTTCGACCCCATCAAACATCGATTTATTACTTACTGTGATTTTCTTCTCACGTTTGAAAGAGTTCTCAAGGAATCACATGGATCATAAAGAGCATATGATGAGTACAGCACCTAGAATCGATGAGAGATTTAAAAACTCTGTCAGTTTTATGAAGATTAAGTTCGGCATCTTCATAACGATGATATTGCTGACATTCTTAATCGAAGATTTCAATTGAGAAACGGCAATGGGAATTTGAAGAATTTGAAAAATAATACAAACAAAATAGAAATATCAATAGAAAGACGTGACTAGAAAAAGAGCGAAAAAAAGAAAAATATTGAATTTTCAAATTAATATTATTGCGTTTTAATAATTAATTTACGTCATTTCGAATGACTTCAAGCAAAGTAATCGAGAAACAATCAAATAAAATTTTATCAAAAACTTGTTATGTAAAGATAAGTATTTACAAAGGTGAATATTTAATTCACAATTACAAAATTAAAGCTATCAGTATCATTGGAAACTTATTTTATAATTGCTTCGCTTAATTATATTTTGTAAAAATTTTCAGAAAATCTAATATAATCATGTTAATAATTATAATTATAATATTATTTTAAGATTATGAATATATATTTTTTTTCTCTGAAAGCTGGAAAAGGAGATTATGTATAAAAGATTGTATAGAATTATATATAAAATAATTTTACAAATATTATTTGGACTAGGAATGATATCCAAATAATAATATCAAGATTATTTTTGAATAATCTTCTGTTGTAATGTTCCTGTAGAAAAAAATTTATTAATTGAACATTTCTGCGGAGAGGCGGTTCTAAATGCAACTTCTGAAATTCTGATTTATGCGAATTAATGAATAATGAATTCATTATTGAAAAAAATTCATTATTGAAAGAAAATGGATTGACCTCCATGTGCGCAATACAATCGATTTTTAAAATTAGATGTAAGTATTCTCCTCACATTTACTGCGAAATCTTTTTCCAGGAAATGTTTCTTTCTTTTAGATCGCATATATTATTACTATACTCATATTAGAACTGTTATTGTATATTTATGTATTAAAAATGGAATGTAATATATATATATATATATATATATATATATATATCATGAAAAGAAAAATTTCTCTAATCGGATACAACACAATTTCCTTATTTTCCTATTTTTATAAAAATTTTATATATATAATGCGATTTTATAATTTTTATTATCAAATTGTAATTATTATAATAATTAATAATAATAATAATACATGTTTTATATTTTTTATGTTTCTTTTATTGCTTTATTGCTTTATCACATGTTGCATTTTTTTTATTCTAGTTCTTTTTAGTTTCGCATCATCTCTACATGAATTCGTCATGCGCATCTTGGATGCCCGTCCGATATTATGCAATATAATGTAAAAACAACTCTGTTTACTAGAAATGCGTAAAATCGATATCTTTCCGAATGTCATAAAAATAACACAGGATGATAAATTCCTGCTGTGCGATGACGTTTGCAAGAATATTGAGTTTTTCTTAAAGATCGGCTGACGATTTATTCAAGTCATCGCGTGTATATCTGCGCACATGATGCATAATCGATGCACCTGCACTTGTTCCTCGCGATGAATACAGATTTACGAGAAACGAATGACGCACTTTGCGTGATCAACTCAGTATATCTTGATAATTCAACAGAAAAAAATGATTTTTTAGAAGAAACAATATTCTGTTTTATTAGATGATAATAGTTTCGACAATTAATAAATATTGAAAATAGAATATTATTATAAATTACTTTAAATATTATTTCATCTACACAAATAGAATATTACATTATTAAATTATTATATAACATTTATTAAAATAATATCAAATTATATTAAATTATTTGATTTTATTACATATATTAAATTATTTCATTTTATTATTTACTTATATATAACAATGTATGATTAGCAATTGAATTTTATTAAATTATATTAAACATTATTAGAAAAATCAGAACTCATCATAAACATTCTTTTAGCTAATTTTAAGATGTCTTTGTTTAAGTAACATTTTAATTTCAGTTTTATATATCTAATGCTTGGATAAATTATCGTAAAAATTTCAAGTTATGTATATATATATATATATATATATAACAAATTCGGATATATAATTTCCCAAAAAATTTCCAATGAAAATTGTATATTTCAAAATAAAATCTTAAAAATTTTGTGTCACATATTTAATTATATAATTTTCTTTTAAGCTTTTAATTTTATTTTCGCACTATTTTTAAATACAATTAAATTCTCTTAGTAAGTCACTAAAAATCGAACGATATTTTCCATGCAGAATTTTCTTGATAACAAAATTGTTGTTCTTCTTTAGCTATAACATTTATTTTTGCCAAAATATTTTATTGTCAGATCAAAATTTAATTATAAAACGATTGATTTAAATTTTTACGACAAAGAAAATAAGCATGATAATTTTTTATTCGCATCAATTGATTTGTATCAGCACATAAATATTGATAAGCGTAAAAGATATTTTATATTTTATGTATAAATAAAAAATTCTTTCGCAAAATAATTGATTATTTCATCAATACATTTTCTGCTTCTTTTAAAGCAGTCTTTTGAAGCAATCTACTTATATTTACACATCAAGATAGTGGCTGGAAAATGGGTGACAAAAATGATACAGTATAAAAAAAATGTTACACAATCATGTATCAATTTAAGATTATCAATGTAAAATTAATTTGAATCATAAAGATATTGCAGACAGAGCGCGATAAAAATCATGACAAATAAATCTTGCTCATAAATATTATTATATACAGATCTTAATCTTCTCGACTGTAAATTTTTTCTACGATTCTCTTCTATCCTAATGTTTATTTTTCTGTTTTTTTATTTGTTTCTGCGTTTTTATTCTTCTTAAACCGCCAATTTTTTTATAAAAAACAGAAATAAACAAATAAAGAAAGAATCGTCGACATTAAAATGATAAAAGGCGTTTGCTCAATAAAGTATAACATTACATTCGACATTTTATTTATACATTACTGATTAAATTATCAGGGTTAAAGAGCGGACCAATGTTTAATGCGTAATTGCTTTGCATTAAAGTTATCACATTTGCTGATAACTATTAAAACAGTTTCATTTAGTCTCTCGGAAGAATCCATGAAGTCGCTTTAACGAGACATCGCTTCTAGCGCAGTGAGAATTCATTAATTGTTACAACTTAAATGACTTAGTGTTTTGTTATTGTAAGGTAAGAGAAAAACAATGATAATGATGCAATTGACCGTTACATAGAATGTATTTGCGTGCATCATTTCGTTAAAATTTTCTACTCCTGCGATATATAAGTGCCATATGTAAATGTTTTTTGTTCGACAAATGATTATTATAATAAGACGACATGTATCTGATATACAATGCGTGTAATTTGCAATTAACAATTTCATATTTTTTCTTAAAAACAACTGTATGTTTTCTTTACATCAATTGATTTCTCTCATTATTTTGTATATAAAAGTGTTAAGATAAGATAATCGATAAATGAATATTTTACTAGATATTTTTATGATTTATGTAAAATTAAGATATTATTTCAAGCCTCATAACTCGAAAAGTACTTGATGAAAAAATGTTTATTTATAGTATTTAGTGGAAAGCTCTCGAGATAAACTACAAGAATATATAAAAATATATAGGGTGTTCCATTTTAAAAAATTGAAGTGATCTTCACGTGACCTTCAAATAACTCTTCAAGGTCAAACTAATGGTATCATCTTATGGCCCCCTCGAAACCATATAACTTTTGTTTAAAACATTTTTTTCCTACAGTGCTTTTTTTCGAGATATTTCAAAGTTTCAGGTTAAAAAAATCACCCTGTATATATATATATATATATATATATATATATATATATATATTTGTTCATCACTTTTTTTTCATGAAATTTTTCAAATTTATCTCATATTTGTAATAAAATAGTTATTATTCAAAAATTAAACTGTCGTAACTTAAAACGTACTAATATAATTACAATCTAGAAAGTCAGAAAGAGCATATTAATAAAATATATAATATAAAATCGCATTGCACCGAACTTTCTTAAAACCCCTAAAAACTGATTAACTGATTAAATGCAAAATATATAATTCGTGATAAATTTCCGGACTCGAATGAAATCTCATATTTATCAACGAAGATTATCAATGATTATTCATTATCAATGAATGATTAGTCATTATCAATGATAATTGTCGTTTTCTGGAAGAAATAAACATGCTAAAACTCACTTTTTCATTCGTTATTTAATATCCTTTCCACGGTACGTATCTCAAAACCCTTGCATTGGTCGTATCTTGTAATCGGATTGTTGAAGGATAAAAGGAAAGAATTAAACGGAACCATTTAATCGATCGAGAGATCACGTATTTGTCGTGTTCCCATACGATCGCACACAACATGGATACGTTAAAATCGAATACATATGTCGACGCAATCCATAGTGAGTAAAATACTCGGTGAATATTTTTTAACAGCGCAAAAGTGCAGGCAAATATAAAACAGAAAAAATAAAAAACAGAAAAAATTGATAAAAAGAAAAAAAAGATTTGTTTTATTGGATTGCAATCTGTGACAATTATAACAGTTGTATTTTTGATAATTTTGCATTGTGATATCTTACAATGATACTGGTTGATATCGACAGTTAATAAATAATGTATTAACAATTATTAAATTAATAATTATTATTGTTATATTAAATTAATTATCATTATTAATAATTATTATCTTTATGTAATTTTTGTTATTATTTTTTTTATATAAATTATGTATTATATATTACTTTTACATAATTTATATAAATATTTTATATGAATTTCTAAAATAAATTTTTCACATGATCTTTTAAATTAATAACTATAATTATTATAAATTTATAACTTAATTGTTAATTATTGATATAAAAACGCGTTCTTAAGTTATACGAGTTATTTGATAGATGATTTAAACATTCGATCTGAAAGCGTAGAAACATATCATAAGCATTATTGTCACATATTCAAATTATCATTCTACTTATGATGACAAACACACCCCATTTATCAGTATAATTCTTACGTACATGTACAATGTTCATATACTATGAAATTTATATGCAAATTTATGTTAATAATGCAAATATTGTAAAAAAATACTTCACTGATCACTTTTACTTTCATATTTCATACATTATAATGAATAGAATTATATGCACTTTGAATCAATTCGAGCGGATTTTTCTAGAAACTTCTAGAGAGACTTGAAAATATTATATTTTTGTTTCTGAATTATTAAATATATAATTAGTTTTTTGTACAGTGTGTGTTATTTATGTCTCTTTGACATTTTTTGTGTACGCTATGTTTTTATTTTTCAACCTAATAACTGTTGCCCTATCGTGCGTTATTAGATTTCATCTATATATTACTGCCAATTTCTAAACGCTCTGCACATATGAGTTTTCGAGTATGCGAGTTTTTGATTATAAAGGGAAATTTGTATTTTATTGTTTTTTTTATTATAAAATATATGCATAAGTAGGAAAGAGTGGTTTGTTTTATAAATTAAAACAATTTATATAAAAGGATGTATAATTTGATTTCGTGGAACTTGGACTTAATAACAAATCAAGATTCGCCATATCAAATTTTTTTGTATGTTTCGTAGAGGAGATTAGAAAAACACTCAATATGTCAGAAACCAGTACGATGCCCGGATTGGCTTATCTACCAGCGAAGGACAATCCAAAAACCGCCGCTAAGTTTTTGGAAGCTAGAAAAAAAATTGATGGTGCGGAAGGATTGTGGAGAATCGGAAACAAACTCTACAATCTAGAGACTTTCGCTAAATCGCATCCGGGTGGCGCAGAATGGATTCGGCTCACAAAAGGAACCGACATCACCGAGTTGTTCGAGGTATCGAATCAAAAGCACAATTATTCAGTATCATCGTAGTACATATTAATGTGATAAAATGTTAAATGAATTTAGTTTAATTTTAAGATGCATTCTTTTTTATTTGAATAGTTATATTATTAAATAAATTTAATTTGATTTTATCTATTATTTCTTAATATTAATATAAGTTTAATTTAATGTATTTTTGTATTTTACTTTCATAATTATTTTTTAATAAAATGTTTCAATAAAAATTTTTTAATAAAATTATAATTATATAATTATATTATGTATATATATGTATCCTTTGTTCCTGTAATTTGTAATATTTCTGAAGAAAAATCTGAGACTTGTACTTGCAATTGAGATTTTTCTAATTCTAACGTCATAGAGCCATCACATCACCGACAAAGCCGAACGATTGCTGCCGAAATTCTACGCACGAGAAGCTGCGACACCACGAACTGTGCCACTGACTTTCTTATCGGACGGCTTTTATCGTACATTCAAGAGACGTGCAGCTGAAGCTTTAAAGAGCGTTAATTTTCATCGGCCATCCACGACGACGAATCTAATTGCCGATTCCTTGGCAGCCATGACTTTTATACTGAGTCTCGCGGGCGCCTTCGCGAATTCTTTCGCCATTATTATTTTCGCCAGTGAGCATTCTTGAAATAATCTAAATATGACTAAAATCATTCATTAATGCAAGGAGTAATGCAATAATAAAATTTAGCACATAAATATATGAACAGTAAGAATATTGAAATATTAAATTTAAAATATTAAATTTATAAGAATAAAATTAAAATAATTTTTAACTTCATAAATGTGTAAATATACATATGTAAATTTTGATAATATTGTATTAATTTTTCTGATTATTATTAAATGCGTACATATTAATCTCCATCGATTTAAATACTTGATAATTAATTCTAGGCATTTTTCTAACATGGACCACCGTTGCTGCGCACAATTATTTCCACATGAGGGACAATTTTCGCATGTACTACTTCGATTTAAGTATGATATCGTCGAAGGATTGGCGTATCACGCACGTAATGAGCCATCATATGTATAGCAATACTATATGGGATTATGAGATTTATGCTTTCGAACCGGTTCTCCAATGGATGCCTCGTAAAGATAAATCATATCTGGCGGCGTTAATAAGTAAAATCATCAGTCCAATCGCTTGGATGTTATTGTTTATAATGGAAGGTTTGAAACGGTAACAATCCATTTCACATTCATCCGATGAAATTAAAGAAAAAGTTAATCTATATTTCTTTATTTTAAATTTATATTTTGAAGTCCACATTAATTTTGTTCTTTTAATTGTAATATTCTGATTTTGTTTAAGAATCTTATTATATAGAATAATTGTTGCTTGTAATGTTAATATTAAATATATATATACAATTTTACTATTTATAAAAATTAAACTTTAAATATATTTGTATTATTTTGTAACATTAAGAAGTCGTCTGACAAAATTCCAATTCTGATAATTCTCGATATTGCTAAAGCTTTAATCGTTTTTAGATATTATTCGGTATTCAAGGAACATGGAGTCTTCGAATTTCGTGACTTTGTGCCGTTTTTGTTGCCTTTGACGATGAGTTTGCTGGCGCCCAAAATTTTCGTTGCACTCAAGATGTGGCTGATAATGATATTGATCAGTAGCGCTATATTTGGAATGATTGGCTTCAACGCGGCTCATCATCATCCCGATATTTTTCACGACGGTGATATCTACAGGTTATCTATTGATTGTGTTTCCTTAAATTATTAAATCATTCTTTGATTAATCTCATATTGCTCTTTCATTATAACTAATTAGTATTAATAAGTTTTCTTATTCCATTTTTCTTATTTTACTACATTAATAATAATTTCTTTTATTTAAAAATTTTTCTTATTTTACTTATTAAATTAAAATCAATTTTTCTTATTTCATTAAATTATTTAGTTTTAAATTAAAAAAATTTAATTTTAATATTGACGTTTCATATAATTCTACTTTTGACTCTCTTAATTTTTATATAATCATACAATACTTTTTTAAATAGCAAAATGATTTTAGTTATTTTTCATTATTCTAAAGGATATAATAAGGTAATTTTTCTAATTGCCCTTTTTCCCATTATTCTCAAGGAATGACCTGGACTGGGGTTTGCTCGAGTTGGATACGGTGCGTGATCGTGAGGTGATCGACGACTCGATCTTCCTGGCGATTACGCACTTTGGTTCGCACACTTTGCATCATCTGCTACCCACTGTGGACCATCATTATCTGTCATTATGCGTGCCCGCTTTCTTGCAGACGTGCAAGGAATTCGGCGTTAGTTCGGACAAATGGACGCAATGGGAGCTCCTGAAGGGGCAATTTAGGCAACTCTCGCGAACCGAAGTGAAAAAGAATTTCAGATAATTATTTTCCATGCGAGACAGTTCATTTGATTGCAAATATCTCAAGTTGAAATTTGTTATACAAGGTTGCATATAATTTTTGATGTAAACATCTAGTTGTTAATAATAGTAAGTTGAACAAGCTAAAGTTAAATTTTTCAAAAATAAGTTAAGTGAATTGATAGAAGATTATGATAAAAATTTTTTTTTCAAATTAATTTTAAATATGTAAATTTAAAAACTAATAAATAAAGATCTTTCTATTTCGTAAAACAAAAAAATTTAAGAGAAGATATTTTTTAAGATAGGAGATAATTTTTTACGATTACTTCACAATTGTATATTGCTGTAAATTTTTTATATTATACGAATTATTAACTTGACAATTAGATTGACATTAAACATTTCCCTGACATTAAGAATATAATGCGCATCGAATTCTTATCGCTGTTGATTTCAATTTTCACGATCGAGTAATCTGACATATAAACGAGGTGATTTAATTCTTATCTTTATTTATTGCTTATTTACTTTAATAAATACATACTTCGTCTCTCTTTATAAATTACAATTAAGTTTATAGGATACGATATCATTTGGATGACACATGTAATGACGCGCTATTGAACGTTTTTCACGACTCGCTTCGTTCGCGTTTCTTCTCGCGAGTATATATATATATTATATATATATATACATATATATATGTATATATATGTATGTATTATTTTTTTTTTTTAATTTTTCTCATTTACGTTCAACACTTTTGCTTGCTGTGCGAGGGTGTATGTATATTTATCGCTCTGTTATTATTTTTCCCCTTTATTTTTCTGTGTGTATGTGTGTGTATGTGTAATACGTAAATATTAATATATCTCTCGTTGGCTCTCCCCCTCTCATCGTCCGCTCGCTCAATATCTCTCTTGCTCTTCCACTTTCTCTTTTTCTCTTTTTCTCGATCGTCAGCTCATATAGTGAAGCAACATGCACCCTCTCCCGCGTCCCCATCTTTTCCTTCGATCTTCTCGAGCGAGCATTAATTTTATCGAAATTTTATTGTCGAGAAAGACGACGCGAATTTGTGATGATCGATCGAACGCTCGATTGTGAGGCGACGATGCCGTTGAGAGCTCCGAGCGAGCTCTCGGATTCGTTGTATGTATTCGTGTCTTCGTTCGGCGACGGACTCGATGAGGACGATGATGTTCCTTCTCCTTCTCTTACCCTCCTTTTTATTCTTCAGATGTTTGAGTTTTCTGTTGTTAATTTTTATTCTTTTTTTTCTTTTTCTTTTTTCTTTATAATTATCTGCGCGAATTCCTCGGAAGGAGCTTTACAGTTCACCATCGGGCTGCAGGTCGAAGCGTGGCGGGAATGCGGAACCATCTAATAGGGGTTTGAGCGCAGGCCGATGTGGCTGAAAGGAGACAGACACGTGAAACGTTAATCTCTTATTACTATAAATAACTATAAATATGCAGGGAAGTATTTGCAGGTTTTGACAGATATAAAAATATATAAAACAAATATAAAAATATATAAAATTCTTCACGGATTTGTGTAGACAACATTGATACGGAGTTTAAAGAGGGTGGGAACGAGTGACACGTTCTCTGTGTCGTTCCTGCTCGTAATCCAACTTTTCTTGTTTCTTATCATTTGCACCCGTATGCGTCAATGGAATGACGTAACGAGGGTCGTGACACCTCTATGTTTTGCCAACAACACCATGTCTGGCGTATTCTTACAGAGAGAGGGAATTTATCTCAGACATGTAACTCTCTCGTGATATTAGTTACAACTCTTTGCGGAAAATCACGATTTATAGTTGCAGTTCTTGTTAAGTCTGAACTGTTAAAAGCAAAAATCAACAATGACGATATATGTATATCGATGAAAAAAAGGAAGAAATCTTTTGAAAGAAAATAAAATAAACGAGAGCTTTATTCTTTCTCTCTTTTCAATCAGAATAAATCATCGTATCTAGATAAAAGAAAATTAAATAAATCAAACTTCGAAGAAGGGGAGACGAATATACAAAAATAATCGGCATACTTTGACTTGAGAGAGGAGAGTAAGATGGAGGAATATATGTAATATTCCTTGAGGATTCCGAAGAAAATCATCCTTCTGAAATTTCGCGACTAATTCCTACGCTGGATCACAAAGAAGTGTAAAAGATGCACTAAGACACTACTAGGCGAGAGATTGAAACCGGTGTAATAATTTTATGCCATATTAATTATTAAAAATCAACTGAAAAAGCATTCAATATACGTTCAAAAAAATAATTCAAGAATAATTCATAAGTTGAAGAATTTATATTTTTAAAATTATTTATTCAGTTCCTTCTCTCTCTCTTTCTCTCTTTAATTATCAATTTTATAAATAGGCTCAATGAATAATTAATCAAGAATATTTTTTTTTTCTTATATATTGACCTTTAAAAGTCATTTTTCTATCGCGACTCAAAATTGTATCTGTTGAAATAATTCCCGGTTCCAATCATGATAGAATATTGATAAATCTCGAGAAAATTGCTCTAACTGACGCTTACTAATTCGCAATATCTACAAGTATAAGAGAGAAGGTTCGAGGAGATGCGATACACAGAGTTAATGACGAAGAACAAACTCGTATCCATTCGTAAGAGTATTATTGGACAAACAGGTGCAAATGCGACACTTGATGGATGCAGGGGGGGATAAAGGGGGAGTCGCGTGTTCCTCTCGCGTTTCGTGAACTCCTGACCCATTCTCTTTTCTAATCTGCGTCTATCTCTATTTCTCTCTGTCTAGAAGATTATCGTCTCACACACACGCTCATGCACGCGCCTCACGACACGTGCACGGACTTACATGGACCAAGCGCGACGTGTGTGCGTTTACTCCAACGCGGCGGGCGCCGCCTTACGTTTCTGTTGCGGCTGCACACAGGAATACAGAGATCGCTAATTAGACATCAATCGACCTCCAGAGTGTAGCGCACTTTCTTATTCCGATCTTTGAACGAGCTTTGCGATTTTACGTATTCGACTTCCCGAACGCGCGATCGATTTCTAACGATTTTCACCAGATACGATTTACTTTTTATTTTTATCATAATGCTTACAATTAATTAAAGCCTGATGCGATTTTCAATTCGATAAAATGTGATAGACAGGATGTTCCTAAAGTGATTATCTACAATTTTGGCAAAATTAAAAGTATTTTAAAAAATTGTTATACACTGCTAACAGTTTATTTATAATTATTAAAAATTAATTTAATATTTTTAATCAATTCTTTTAATTATTATTATTTGAGCCAATTTTTTATTTTTATTTTTCATAATTTATTCTATTATTTCTATTTTTAATTTTTAATAATTATTATTTGAGCCAATTTTTCATTTTAATTTTTTTAGAATTTACTCTATTATTTTACAAAATAAATAGTCATTTTACAAAATAAATAATCATTTTAGAAACACCCTGTATATCTGAGAGATTGTAATATTGGCAAAAAATCGCTCGAATAAAATCGCAAGATTTATAATTAAAATTTTAAAATATGATGATTTCAAATAAAACAAAATTTAAGTGCTTTCTCAAATATTTTTCGAAATATTATCGGTAAAATTAAAATCAAATGCTATTCGATTAAAAAAAAAAAGAAAAGATGCATGTTACATTTCGATATTGAGAGTTCAAGTTCCACGATGTCGATAGAGAGATCTAATAGCTTACCACTGGGCTGAGTCCGCGCGCGGAGCTTCCACCGCGTCCCTTGGTGCGGAACTTGGTAATAGCTTGTTCGGCAAGATCCGCCCTTTCTTCAGCCTCCTCCAGCTCTTGCTGTGCCTTACGGAACTTGGCAAGATTCAACGCGGCGATCTCCTCGGCCTCCTCGATCTGCCTCTTGTACGTCTTAATCTTCTGCTGGAGCTTGTCAACCAGATCTTGCATGCGTTCGTGATTCTTACGGTCCTCGTCCGCCTGGAAACGAAAACAACAAACTCTTTACTTAACTGCGAGTGAGAATTTCAACTGATAAGATAATATAAAGAAAATTAATAAAAATTAATAATAAATAATATTAAAATATAGTTAACAAAATTAATGATTTAATAGTAAGAATAAAATATTTAAAGAATCTTCTGATTATAAAATATTAATTCAATCACATGTATGACTACAAAAGAACATACAATCTATTTAAAAAACCTATCTCTTTAATTATATTAAAAATATTAATGCACGATTAACTCGAATGTGATATTTATAAGTGGAATTTTACCTGGAAGCTCAACTCCTTGATACGACGCTCGGACTTGCGCAGATTCTTCTGGGCATCGGCGTGTCTCCTTTGTTCGCCATCGAGCTCGTTCTCCAGCTCGCGCACGCGTTGTTCCAGCTTCTGGATGGCCTTCTTGCCGCCCTTGAGAGCGTTTGCCTCGGCCTCGTCCAGGCGCACTTGCAGTTCCTTGATCTGCGTCTCTAGGGCCTTGCGCAGCTTCTCTTGGGTCTGAGCGTGATCCTGCTCGGCGCGTAGCTCGTCTGCCAATCTGGCCGCATCCACCATCGCCTTCTTCGCCTTCTCCTCCGAGTTCTTCGCCTCGTTCAGCAGCTCGTCCAGATCGGACTGATGGAAAGAGATGTATAAATGTGCAACTTTGTTGTGTATTTCTTCGAAAAAAAATATTAAATTATTGTAGAATAAACACTCACGTGGAGAGTCTGCAGTTCGGCCTCGAGTTTCCTCTTGGCGCCGGAAATGGAAGCGTTCTGGGCGCTCAGTTCGTTCAGCTGTTCGTGACAGTCGGCGAGCTCTTGTTCGGCCTGGCGGCGACCGCGGTCAGCTTGTTCAAGAAGAGTGCGGCTCTCCTCGAGTTCGTTCTGCAGGGCATTGGCGCGACGTTCCGAGATGCCGAGGAGCTCCCGAGCTTCATCGCGCGCTCTCTGTTCCTCTTCAAGCGCGGTCTGCACGTCCTTGAGCTGCTGCTGGTATCGCTTGATGTTCTTCTGGGCCTCGGCGTTCGCCTTGTTGGCATGATCCAACGCGATCTCTAGCTCGTTGATGTCCGCCTCCAGCTTCTTCTTCATGCGCAGCGCCTCAGCTTTGCCCTGAGGATTGAATTTTATTGTAAGATTAGAGTGTTTTTTTGATTCATTGTTTCTATATCATTTTTATTTTACAGAAGTGTGAAAATGACACTGAAAAAGCATGGCTCACCTTGGCTTCTGCTTCGAGGGAAGCTTGCATGGAGTCGAGGGCGCGTTGATGATTCTTCCTGGTGTTCTCGAATTCCTCCTCCTTCTCCTGGATGCGGCGATCGATTTCCTGTCTGACCTGGCTGAGCTCGAGCTGGCTGCGCAGCACTTTGTTCTCCTCTTGTTCGAGGGCGGCTTCGGCTTCCTCGAGAGCGGCTTGAAGCTCATCCTTCTCAGCCTCCAGGCGCTTCCTGGCCTTCTCGATTTCGTGAATGTTGCGGCCACCTTCGCCGATCTGGTCCAACAGGTCTTTCACCTCGTCGGCGAGATTCTTGTTCTCGCGACGTACTGCCTCCAACTGTTCTTGACCTTCCTCGTAGGCACCTAATCAATCGACAATTTTGTGATAAATATTAATAAAATATTAATAAATAGTATAAAATATTAATAGTTTTGAAAAATGCATTATTAAGAAAATTTAATTTATTTTGAAAGCAATTTGATAGAAGTTATTACTTGACAGAAAACTTTTTTGAATTTTAATTTTAGCAAATTGATGAAATTTCAATTTATACTTTTTTATATTTTATCTTTCGCATATTTTTATCTAGACAAGTTTGAAATCAATAAAATCGAATTTCTCCGATTCCTCTCACCTCTGAGCCTGAAGAGTTCGGTACTGTAGTTGCGGCATTCCTTCTGGCTGGCGTCGAGCTCGGCAGCAAGATCGTCGACCTTGAGCTTCCATTCGCTGATGATCTTGTCGAAGGCCTTCTGCTTCTTCTCGGCGGCGTTTGCGATGGCAGTAGCGCGGTCCACTTCGATCTGCAAGTCCTCCACTTCTGTGGACAGCCGTTGCTTAGTCTTCTCCAGAGCGATGACCTTCTGATTGAGAGACTCAATTGTCTCCTCAGCCTCGGCAAGTCTGGCTTGCAGCTTCCTCTTTGCCTCTTCGAGCTCTTCAGCCCGGGCAACGCCCTCGGATTCGTACTTGGTGCGCCACAGTTGCGCCTCAGCGTTAGCCTTGCTGAGTTGACGCTGAAGATCAGCCTTGCCCTCAGCCTCCTCTTCAACCTGCTCGCGGATGTTGTCCAGATCGTGCTCCAAGTTGCGGAACTTGCCGAGCAAAGTGGCGCGCTCGCGCGACTCCTCGTCCGCAAGCCTCTTCGTATCCTCCAATTGAGTGGTGAGTGAGATTTTGATCTTCGACAGTTGGCTGACCTGAGATTCGGCCTCCTCCAGTTGGCGTAGCAGATCGCTGTTCTCGATGGACAGCTTCTTCTTCGCGGCGTCGAAGTCGTTCAAGGTGCGATTCACTTCCTCGAGCTTACCTTGGGTCTCGTTCAGCTGGTGTTGCAGCTGCTTGACAATCTTCTCTTGAGCAGCCTGGATTTCGAAGAAGAAAATTTTAGTGTTCGACCTATCGCCGGAATCTTTTATATCGAGCTCGCCTTTAGATAGTGTCCTGATTATTGAAGTTACAAAGGTAATTTTTCTCGAAATTTTTTTTATAAAGAAAAAAGTCTAGTCTGTTTAATTTCATCTGTCTAATCTGTCAATTTTTATTAATATAAGAAATAAATTAAAATAATATTAAATTCTTGAATGTCGCCAGTAGATAAAATAAAATAACGTAATTTCAATCGACCACACTGGCAATTTATTGATTAATAAAGGATCACTACGTTTCGACCATTGGTTTTGGTCCTTTTCAAGTGAGCTACAAAAGTTTACAATATCATAAAAATAATAAGAAGTGAATAAAAAAGGAGAAAAAACGAAAAAAAAATTAATTAATATATACGTACAAAATCTTAGTTAACCAATAAATAATGAGAAAAGAGAAATCACTTGTCAAGATCGTCAAGTCAACCTACCGCTCACAAACAAGGAGAGAGACTAAACAGCCTTTATTAGTTTATCATAAATACTGTTCAGACTCTCAGTGTCCTTCTGCAAGTTAATCGTGTTGTCAAACTTTTTTATAAAAAACAAAATTAAAATAAAATAAATATGACTGAAAGCTGTCTTTTCGAAAACTGCTTTTTTTTATTTTTCAACCATGATAATACAATGAATAAGACGCAAAAGGCAAGCTCGTATCGTTTACACACATATTCGCAAGCGATGCTGAGCAAGCAAGGACTATCGACTCACGTGTCGGATAAATGGTTCATGAGTGATTTTGGGAAAATAGGTAGATCCACATAGATCTTTTGAGATTGTCGCTTTGGGCTGCGTCTCTGCACCTAGCGGAAGCTGTTAGTCGCGTTAATTCGGATATTATTATCGAAGTCGAGCCCGAGGGCTTACCTTCTCGTTACTCAAGTGGTCGCAAGACGTGCGCAAGTCGTTGCATTCGCTGTAGTATTGAACCTTCTCCTTCTCAACCCTGACAATCGATACGGAAACAATTGAAGGGATCAACAAATGAGTGACAATGACGCGAATTATTTTTCGATTTGCATTCCGGAATACCAGATTAAATTATCCCATCGCAATTCGCTCTTATTTTCGCAACACAAGTAATAGGTTACAAAATTAAAAAATTTAATTATTATAAGATTAAAAAATTCCAATTTAATTAAACTAAGATTGAAAATTTGAAAATATTAATTCAATCCAAGAAATTAATTACTAACATAATTGCGTGTATTTATTTGCAATTATTCTGCAATTTTTCTGCAATTTTTGACATACAAATATTTTTGTTTAATTAAAAGTAGAAAAATTATAAATTAATATTCATAATTTATTTGTTTCTTTAAAATATTATTTATTCCTTTTAAATATTCTTATCTGAAATTTAATATATTTTTGCATGTGTTTTAATAGACAATGGAATTTAATCCAGCATTCGACACAACAAGACAATTCGGGCAACAAGACAATGTCTTTCTAAAATATATCATTCCATTCTGGTAATCACATGTGTTTTACAAATCGAGAGAATTATCGAGGGGCATATACAGGAAGTCCGAGATTACGTCTGGAAAGTCAACAAGATGCACGAGGGACACTCTTCGTCATATCTCTTTTTCATTTTCAAATACCTTCTCTCGCGAAACTTGATCCGTGAGAGCGCGCGAACCGTTCAACTCGGCGTGGATGTCGTGTCGACCCTTTTCGGCTCTATCGCAAATATTGCGTTAAAGTCTCCCGTTGCCTTCACACTTTTATTTTCTTCGAAAATCTAACAGTTGTCGATGTCAAAAAATTGAAACTTGAAAACTGATCTAATCACCGATCTCCCCTAATCTTTATGCCTTATGGCATAAGTTTCTCTCAATGAAAACATCCTAAATTTGCAATATTATTTATTGAGTGAAAAAACTTGAGAATCTTTAAATTTTAATTAATATAACCAAATTTATCCCCAATTTCTCTTCATCAATTTCAAATTTAGAAAAAATATTAAAGATAAAAAAGTTTCGAAAAAGAAAAAGGATTAAAATTGATATTGATTGATGAAGATAAAAAAATGAAGATAAAAAATTTTCAAAAATTCTATTATTTCTCTCCATCGAGAAAAAGGATCAGTCTGGCAAACTCACCTAGCCTTAAGCTTGTTGAGGGTGTCGATCTGTTCGCCCATCTCGGTGACAGCATCGTTGTGCTTCTTGCGCAGAATAGCCAGCGAGGACTCATGCTGGATGTTGGCCTCCTCGAGATCCCTGCGGAGCTTGCTCAGCTCGGCCTCGCGCTTCTTGTTCAGCTCGATCTGAGCGGAAGTGGCACCGCCAGCCTCCTCCAGGCGTTCGCCAAGTTCCTCGAGCTCGCGAGCAAGATCGCTGCGCTGCTTCTCGGCCTTGGCTCGTCCGCCGCGTTCTGCCTCGATCTTGAAAAGGAAAATGGCCAGACATTGTTATATACTTCTATAGTTGCGATGATAGTGATATACAAGTCATCTAACAAGAGACAAAAATCTGATTTATTTTTTTAACCAATTCCTTATAATTAATTCCTTATAATTAATTTCAAAATTTTTTATTAAGAACAATTTTCTCTATAATTTTCAATTGTTTTAATTTTATAAACAAAATTAATTTAATTTCTTTTCAAATTTATAAGAATTGAAAATTTAATAAATTAGAGAATGCTTTTAATTAAATTTTTCAAAAATAATTAAAAGATATAAACTTAAAAAATTCATTTAATTAAAATATTTCTTTTTCGTTTTTTTTCAAAACTGGAAGACTTTAGATTACATTTTTCTTGTCATACCTCTTCCTCAAGTTCTTCAATTCGAGCCTGTAGTTCCTTGATCTGCTTCTGCAGTTTGCCGACAAGAGATTGTTCGTCCTCGAGCTTGGCAGTCAAGGATGAAAGTTCCTTGTCTTTGCGTTGGATAGTCTGTTCGAGTTCCTTCTTGTTTCTCTCGAGATCGGCAACGGCTTCTTGTGTGAGTTTCAAATCGCCTTCCACTTTCCTCTTTGCCTTCTCAACGTCGGCACTATATAAAATTTCCAGAAATTACATCAATATTCTTGTTATCAAATTTATTCCTACTTTTTTTTTGGATTTTTTAAAATCTTTTTATATTATATTGTTGTGTTAAAATTAATTTTACAAGTGTGAGCAAAAGAAACAGATTGTTAATAAAATGTTCTTTAAGAAATAATTAATTAAAAACTTAAAACAAATTTATAATGATTTTCAGATGTCTTATAAAGAGATTTTCGACCATCAAATGCATCGAATTATTGCTTACCGTGATTTCTTCTCACGTTCGAGGGAGTCCTCGAGTTCGTCAAGAGTCTGCTCGAGTTTGAGCTTGACTTTGTTGAGATGATTGACTTTGTCCTCGGCGGCCTGGAGCTCTTCGGCGGTCTTCTGATTAACCTCGCCTTGGTTCTTCTTCTCTTTGTTGAGCTTGTTGATGAGCTCGTCCTGGTGAGCGATTTCATCGTTTAGATTCCTGATCTGGTGATCTTTCGTCGCTTTGTCTTGTTCGGACTTTTGCAGATTTAACTCGAGATCCTCAATATCTTTCTTCAAACCGGATACCTCCTGTTCGAGTTTCTTCTTGTTCTGGAAGAGATTGTTTCTCGCATCCTCCTCTTCTTTGAATCTGTCGTTGAGATCCTATACGAATGAAAAATATCCAGATAAGCATAATTGGCAATATTTCTTGAAATATTATGTTTAAGTATATTAATTATTATCGAGTGTACAATCATTTAAAGTTTTTAATTATTTTTTCTTGATATTCGACTTTATTTATTCTATAAATACCCCATTTTATATTCATATATATAATTTTTAATATTTTACACCCATCTTTTATTATTTAATACTCTTTTATTTCTCTACTTTATTTCTTTCTTAGTATTATTCCTTTTTACAGTTTATCATCTCATCTTATTTATTAATATTTCATTAATGTTTCATTTTATTAATTTCTTTGCATTTTAATTTTATCATTATTATAGATGTATGTGCGATATGTCTTTAAAAATATAACTCTCAGCGAATGTCACATCTTAATTTATTTTTTCAAGATGACATAATCTCAAGATTCTTTTTGCAGACGAAGTATTTAGGTCGATGACAGATTTATGAGTAAGATTCATCTCGCTGGAATACCCTTTGAAGCGCGCCAAGTCTCCTTCATCAAGAATATTGAACGCATCTCTCTACCTCGCTTCACGGGTTTGCAGATTAATTGGCAATGACGTGCAATTGCAGGGCTTGCACACATACGAACGCCTAATATTAGTTAATGCGGGGGCAAAGAATATTGGCACGATGTCTTGCCCGACCGACGCGATGCGATCAATCTCCTCGTTCATCGCGCTTATCGCTTCATCGTTCATTTCATTCGCTGATTCGACGGGACCAGTCTAAATTCGTCGAGAAAAATATTTGATATTTCGGCAAGTTTCTTACGAATTTAATAAAAAAAAATTAAAAAATCCGAATAAAAGATGGAAAAAGGCTGTTTAAACAATATTGTGTCAATCGATATTCAGAAAAAAAATTAAAATATATATTTCGAGGGAGAGAGAGAGAAAAAGTCATTAATTAATCGATCGATAAATCCAGCAAAACAAGAGATTCGCGGAGAAGAAGATGGTCTCTTCTGAAAAAAGGCTGTATAAACAATATTGTGTCAATCGATATTCAGAAAAAAAATTAAAATATATTTCAAGGGAAAGAAAGAGAAAAGGTTATTAATTAATCGATCGATAAATCCAGCAAAACAAGAGATTCGCGGAGAAGATGGTCTCTTCTAAAAAAAAGGCTGTATAAACAATATTGTGTCAATCGATATTTAAAAAAAAATTAAAATATATATTTCGAGAGAGAGAGAAAGAGAAAAGATCATTAATTAATCGATCGATAAGTCTGGCAAAACAAGAGATTCGCGGAAAAGAAGATGGTCTCTTCTAAAAAAAAGGCAGTATAAACAATATTGTGTCAATCGATATTCAGAAAAAAAAATTAAAATATATATTTCGAGAGAAAGAGAGAGAGAGAGAAAGAGAAAAGGTCATTAATTAATCGATCGATAAGTCTGACAAAACAAGAGATTCACGGAGAAGAAGATGGTCTCTTCTAAAAAAAGGCTGTATAAACAATATTGTGTCAATCGATATTCAGAAAAAAATTAGAATATATATTTCGAGGGAGAGAAAGAGAAAAAGTCATTAATTAATCGATCGATAAATCCAGCAAAACAAGAGATTCGCGGAGAAGAAGATGTTCTCTTCTAAAAAAAGGCTGTATAAACAATATTGTGTCAATCGATATTCAGAAAAAAAATTAAAATATATATTTCGAGGGAGAGAGAGAGAAAAAGGTCATTAATTAATCGATCGATAAGTCTGACAAAACAAGAGATTCGCGGAGAAGAAGATGGTCTCTTCTAAGATTGTACCCTCAATCTGGTGCAACACACTGACCACGTGGAAGGCGAGATGGAAAAATTGACGGGGATGACATGAACCTCGTCGACGATGATGAAGAGATCACGGGCAGCGAAGGAGATACGGCTGCATGATTATGACGCACGCGTAACGGGCGTATAAATACACTGTACACCTGTTACCTCCTTCGTTTTCTTACTCGTCTCCTCTCTCTCCAGCGTGTTCTTAGAGCCGCCGCCCACTTTTAATAACCTGGAATTTGGGATCTGCTAAATTTGCTGCACGTGCCCTCCCCCCCCCTCCGTTCTTTTCCCCTCTTCCTTCTTCCTGCATCGCCCTAACCGTAAATGGTGTCGAACATAACGCGGCCGTAGCCTTCCGCCTCTTATGATCGCGAGAGGATTTCTCTCTCTCTCTCTCTCTCTTTCTCGACATCGACCAGGTCAATCGCGATGAACTCGATGCGCGAGCTTTTAATAGGTGCCACGCGTTCGCGATATTAAATCACTTAACGAAGTGAAGCAGCCGCTCTTGACAGTTGTGGTAATTTGATAGAATTAGAGGCGAATCGGAGAAACGAAAGTCACATTTAAAGCATCCGTAAAGATAATAAAAATAAATTAACACATTAATAAAAATAAATTAAATATTAGGTAAATGGCAATTAAATAAATCAAGATTAAAAATAAATAAATGATAAGGAATACTTAAAATATATTCAGAAGAATCAGAAAAATAGATTATAATTTTTTAATAATTTATGGCATAATCAAGCCTAATATAATTTAATAATCATTGCAATTATACCGCTTTTATATTTCTACACATGTATCTTGTATCTTGATCCGCAAATAATTCACATTTCTTATTTAATATCTTTCGTTTATTGGCTTTAAAATATTTTACTCTTGTATCTTTATATATCGTCGTTTTTTTTAATTTTATCTAATTTTATTGGAATAGAGTTAAATTGCTCGTTGGAGAACGATGTACGATAGATGTTACGAACCGATGACGGGCGTTGGAGGATGTTGCGATGACAGGCGATGACGGGGCGAGTCTTAAGTGAATGTTTAAGTGGCACCGTTAAAAATAGTCAGCCTGGAATCCGGCTGGAGAGAAAGAGCGAGACAGGGAAAGAGAGAGAAAATCTCTTCTTCTAGTCACGATCACGACTCGTCTATTTTCTGCGAGCGACGCCTTCAAGAAATTATGACCTGTTCTCCAGCACGCGTTTGTATGAGTTCTAACTATCGGATAAAAATACTGTGTTTCCACGCCGTTCCGACGCGATCGTCCAGAATTTCGACGTTCTCTCAACATCCTCCAACATGTTTACAACGTGGAAAATACAAAATTATCGCGTAACTCGAGAAAATTCCCGGGAAGCCGATCCCAAAATAATCATAAATTATTTAGAAATCGAGCTCTAATTATTAGGATATTTGAAGATTGCAGATTAATTTCACGATATGCGTAAAAAAGTACAAGGAATAAAAAAATAATTCTCGTTAATAATCATATGATTGTCAAAATTTCCTGGGCAACTTTCTAAAGACTAATACTTTCATATAAAAAAAGTTTTTAAAAAATTTAAAAAATTTGTCATACGCGATTTATTGTTCATTATAAATCCCTTTATTTCGGAGGAAATTAAAAATGTTAGCCACCGAAGGATCGCGTTGGCTGAAATTTCGGCAAGTGTCGTTCGTGCGCAATGTTGAATCATGGAAAGATGCAATAAAATCGTGTAAACACTCACGTACGTTTATCGTAATTTTAGCAGCCTCGATATGACCGAATATAAGCGTCGTCCGCGTAACCGGATGACGCGTCCGCGTTGCTCGCAGGAAGAAAAATAGCGCGTCTGACTAATTCCGCGCCTCCTCTACTTTGTCGCGCTACTTTGCGCGCCTGCGAAGCCGTAATTCGAGCCGATTTAAATCACGAAAACACTCCCTCCCTCCTGACAATTAATGGCATCCCGATTTAAACCGCGTTCTTCTGAAAAAGTCTCTCCTCCTTCGTCCTCGGAGAGATCTACTAGTGGTAATTTAATGCAACCTGAAGAAATTCTAATAATGAAGATAAACGAGTTTTTTTCTTAATCATGTTTTTCGAAATCTTTTAATATCTTTGTCATCCGAAAATATTGTGAAGATAATTATTAATTCTTCTCCTTATAAAGTTCCTTTTAATATTAATGTTATACTTTATTTAATGCTATCATCGACATTACTATTTCATATTTTAATTTAAAATTTATTAATCGAGTATAATTTAACAGATTGCAATTGAATGAATTATAGTCATCTATATGCGATGTTGCTAATTATATGATGCTTTTCGCCCTTCGGTATTAATTTACTCGCGGCTTGCCCCACTGTGCTAATTAAGCCGCTAATTATATTATTTTCTGCCCTTCCCACTTAACTAACTTATAGCTTACGCTAGTAAAATCGAAAACAATGTCTATAACTACACTATTTTTTGTTATTCTTGTCGATTGACTTTTCCATAAAATCCTATTTTATTCGATATAATTATATATAATAATTATATATACAAATATTAATATATACAATTATTAATAGTGATAAAAATATGGATATTATAATCGTTATGTTTATATCAATAATATTATTTTTTTCATACGAAATAAAATAGCAAAAATTTTATTGTTTTTTTATGTATTTTATGATAATCAGTTACAAAAATTGAAACTATTATAGCAAAGAAATTTTATACCTTTAAAGACTCTATCATTATTTTAAAAGATATTTTTTTATTTTTTATTACATTAATACAGATCACAAAATTTTATCTGTACAATTTTAATTAATACGATTTTCAAATTTGCAATATAGCTAAAATAATTTAGCAATATAGCAATATAATTAGTAATTATAGAAAACTTTAGACAGTTATTATTTTAGAAAACATTTTTGAGTTTGACGAAGGTTAATAAATCTTAATACTGACAAATTCTTCAAAAAATAGCTAAAATAAATAATATTTTTTAAATTTCCATTAAAAAAACGATACAAAAAATTATTCTTACCTGGAGTTGTGACTCAAGATCGGCTTTCTGAGCGGCTAATTTCAAGGCTTTTTCCTGAAAATCGGTAAGCGAGCCCTTCTCACCCTCCAGCTGGCGCAGCAAGTTGGTCTTCTCGGTGACAAGCTTGGCGTTCACCTCCTCTAGCTCCTTGCGCAATTTCTCTTCCTTCTCGAAAGCCTCCTGCGCCTTCTTGGCTTTCTCCTCCAACGCCTGTAACGAGGCCATATTATCTTCGAATTTTCCGCCTGCGTTCACCAGCGGACTCGGATTCTCGATCAGCACCGTGTCGCCCATAATCGATCACTCTTGGAGAAATGAAGCGAGGAATGCACACGCGATTAAAGTATATTACACTCGATTTCGACTCCCGTATTCTCGGGGGTACGTGAACCGAACGGGAAAAGAGAGGGATCTTCGTCGCGCGAGAAGAATCCCCGAGAATAATCGATCGATCGAACGTCGTGAGAAGCCTCGACTGATGCGAAGACCCGATCGCTCGAATAGACGAAAGGAAAAACAGCGCGCGAGACTCGGATGCGAGTCTCTACTTTCGTATCTCGAGGTATCGAGAAAGACCCGGGACACACCTGTGCGTTAGGTACAACGTTGAATATAAATGTGGGGCGCGCGAGAGGGTGAGGCTTCTCCCACTTTGTTCGTCGTCGGGCGGATTTCGCGTAATTTCGAAGGGGTCGGCGCGAGGTCGCGGGTCCAACTGGTCCCGGCATCGGTCGAAGCCCAACTTTTCTACCCGTGTCCCTCTACCGTAACCGTTTCCGGCGGCCAGTAAGGAGCGAACAGAGCGACGATCCTGATCGTGGGCGTCCCCACTCCAGTGGCGCCTCGCACACGCACACAACGCGTAAAAATATTTATAACCGATCCGTTATATACCACCCCTGTGGGAGAGGGGAAGAGAGCGAGTTATGTCGAGAAGGGGGCCAGTCTTGGACAGAATTAGAAGCGATCTGAAAGGACCGCCGCGCTCTCTCTCCAGCGACCACCCCCTTTTTGGCGGCTCCAGAAGGTGCAAAGTGGATAAGTGGATCACCAAGAGACCGAATGTGAACAAAGTCCAAAGGTAGATTCGAGCGCACTTTGAATTGAAAAATCCTTTCAGTCTGTAATAACGTGTTTCAAATTTCATTTGTCGCGAAATATGTACATCATTTTATTTAGAATTCAAATATATGTTTCTAGAAACAAAAAAAATTATTTTCAAAAAAATATAATTATGACGAGAATTTCGTTATAAAACATTATATATGAAAAATGTGAAATTAAAAAATTAAATTAAAATTAAAAAATTAAATTAAAATTAAAAAATTAAATTAAAATTTAAAAATTAAATTAAATTAATAAGATTATATTTAATCGTCTTTATATGTAAAGTTCCAAAAATAGGAAAGAAGAAAAAAGAGGAAAACAGAGTCTTTCGATAATAAATTTGTCCATAGAAATTATTTAACAAAATATTAAGCGAAATACTGGATTTGATTTTATACTGATGACTTCAGATTCAATTTTAGAGAAAGGAACCGGCATTGAAATATATATCTGTAGAGATATAAGAGTGAATGCACATTTAGACGAAATTAGACAGCATTCCAGAGAAAACAAAGTTCAATTTAAAAAATGCGAAAATCTATGTATCCTGGATTCGGTCTCTGAAGGACGAATAATTGTATAATTCTTTTCGGAAGAGACGTGTCTATTAATAAGAAGCCACTCCGGTAACATGATCGAACGTTGATTCACCGCCTTGGTCTTTATTATGCTTCTAATTCGGGATCTTAGTGGTATCAGTGAACTGAACTGGAGAACGAAAACGTACACGGATTCCTCTAATTTTCTCGTTAATTCGGGATTATAGAGTTAAAAATATAAAGACAGTTTGGTAGCGCAGAAGAAGAGGGAGAAGAAAATCAGAAGGTTGACAAAATTAGAAGTATCGATAAAAAGTGGCTTGAAAGAAGTTTCTTTACAGATTTTTGAAGCTTGAGAGCGAAAAGAATTTTTTTAATTATAAGATAAATATAGAAAGTTTTAGAAGATCAAAAATTAAATTACCAAAAAGAATTTAACAGAATTAACTTTTTTAATAAGACATATATATTTTTGAGAAAATTAAAACTTGAAAAAACAACAGAGTATATTAGAGTTAATAAATAAAAATTCTAATGTATATACATATATAATTATTTATACATTCTTCTTTTAATTAAGTCTAATAAATAAAGAGAAAGAAATAAAATAAATAAATAAATAAAGAGGAGACAAATATCTTGTATTTTATAAATGTAAATTTAAAAAAATCTATAGGAAAAATATGCGTGCTATAAATCTAAATTAAAGTATTACGAAAGCATTACGAGAGCAAAAAAATAAGTACGTGGAAATAATTCGACTTCGAAGAAACCGACTTGAAACTGATCGTGAGTTTGCGCGAGAAGGCAAACTGCGAAAACGGGAAGACCAGGCGGTGGATAAATAAACGTGCACGTCTGGAAACTGGAGCCGTTATGATCCAAGCAAAAGAAGAAACAAATTCCACGGACGATTTCGAGCGCAAGATGGCACAGTTAAGCACGAAACTCCGGCCGTAAATCACCGTCAAGTCGAAGCTTTATTTTGCCAAGCTCTTGCAACCTTCAGCGAATTATCGATTTTCGCAGAATGAATGTTTTTCTTTTGCAATACTTTCTCTGAAGTAGTGCATGTTAACAATCATTAACAATTTATTATTTCTCTATTAAAAAAATTTGAATAATTTAAAACTCTAATAAAAATTACATAATTTGAGGGCAAAAGTTTATAATTCGTAAAATTTACTTAAAATATACAAAATATTTAAAAACTCTTTATATATTATATGCTTAAAAAACCAGTTAAAATAAATTAAATCAAGCTAAAGATCGTAAATAATATATAAATAATATAAATGATATAACTCGAATAGTATAAATTGAAAATTATATGAAAAATAAAATTAAAATAAAATAAATATTATAAAAGCTGAGAATGAGAGAAAATATACAAATTATCTAAATTGCTTATTAACAAAGAAACATGTATAAGGAAATACTAAAATTTATTATTCTCCTAATCAATCCGTTGAGTGCTGATCGAGTATCTTACTTATCATTTTACTGCCTTACAACTTAAAATTATGGAATGATAATTATATCTGTTGACGAAATATATCTTTGATATATCAAATTTATCAAAAATGTAATTAATTAATTCTACAAACAATTTTAAAAAACTCTCTACTAAGAGAAAGACAGACATTTTTCGATTCTTCTAGAAATTAAATTAACAATTTTCTTCTACAATATATTTCAAAAATTTCTATTCTTTTTTAAATAAAACAAATAAAATTCAATCTTTTTTAGCCAAATAAATAAAAATAGAATCAAAGAGATATATTTTAACAATAAAAAAATTATAAAAAATTGAATAAAAAAAGAGATCAAAAAGACTCAATGTCTTAATAATAATTTTCTTTATCCGAACTTATATATTTATAAAAGATATCTTGAAGAGATACTTACAGCCATTTCATCCTCGATGCGAGTGACATTGAGAAGAGGCTTGATCTTCTGCCACAACTTGTACCATGGCCAAGTGCGGAGTTGGAGGTACTTCCTTAGATTTCTCTGGACGACCTGGAGAGCGAGGCGTTGCTCTTGGAGCTTCTTGTAATCTTTACGAGACAAATAACCTCGGATGTAAGCTTGCATCCAAGACACAATCTTGCCGAGACGCTCGTCGCGGAGTTCCTCCATCTGACCCAGGACTCCGGCACGGAAGAATACCTATTTTGTCGAAGATAAAGCGAAATATTGTGATATCGTTCATCAAGATAACGCTTTGAGATGTACCTCGATTATCAATCTCATGATTATAATCATAATTTGTAATAATCAATGAAATTTTTAATCAATTTGAAGAGAAAAGAAATAAAATTTCTTCGGAGATTTTTCGATAATTTAAATAATTAAAATTTAAAAATCTATACAAACGTTTATGTAGATAATCTCAAGGATAAATGATTTAATTTTTATTTAATTTATGATGTCTTATTGGAAGAGAGATAATCACGATACATCGTACTAATTAATTTCCACAAACTGGCCTTCCATGCCGGTTTTAGCTTAGAAAGAGGGTCGTTATTCGATAATAGGAAGTGGATAGAGATTGCCTCACACTTGTTGAGGGATTACACCACGCTGAAAATTGTTTTGGCAAAGATATCCTTTGTTAGCGTGATTGATGATAGAGCTCGTCATTAATTTGCCATTACTTGAACGAGGCTGTAAGTTGGTTAATCGCCGAAGCCGGATAGGATTAAATTAATTATCGGCGACATTTAAGAGCCAACGTCCGTATAATTGAAGAATATACAAGAAGAACGAATAATAAATCAAAAATATTCTGAAATTCTAGAAATTCCGAATCTTGCATTTCTATTCTAACTTTTAAACTTTAGTTAAATAATTTAGTCAAATTTTTTACAATTTAAATATTTCTGTGTCAATCACTTTGTCAAATTCTTTACAATTTTAAAATTGTTATTTTAAATATTTCAATATGTGTCCAATTTTTGAATATTAAAAATTTTAATATTTGATTTTTTTCTACTTGTACTCTAATGTTGGCAAATAAATCGTCGACAATGTAAGAATCAGATTATACGAGCGTCCAAAAGACATCCACAAGATATCCTGTACATCCTGTGAGCATCTTTGCGACATTCGTGTTGCCCATAAGTTTGCGATAGCGTTGGCGTTATGACACTATTGTCACAACGTGGACCACAACAGGTGTCCGATACCTTGGTGTGACCCATGCGGTACTGATCACTCTCCAGATTGATCTGATCCAAGATGATCTGGGTGGCCTTTTGCGGTTCGCAAGGCTCTTGGACGGCATTGGCGCACAGAATTTTGTATCTGCGTTCGTGGCCGACCACCGTTGTCAAGTGTATCACAGTTTGATGTATTTGGTCATACATATTGATGGTCATGTGTGTGTTCACAAAAAACAGACAGAAAAAAATCACCACGCCAGGTTAGTGACTCATTGTATTACAATTCTCGTTGCTGTAGAATCGAGAATATATTTTGGGGAAGGAGGACGAGAAGCGAAGGATAACGAATAGTATCCTTTCAGGGTTTTTTAATTAAAGAGATTCTCTCGGTGTCGATCTCTTCGACGAAATAAAGCGCGAGTCTTTTCGAGGAGTCTCACTGTCGAGAATTCGCAAAATTTTAATGTATAATTCAACAGAAAAATGATTATTATTCAGATAAATAATTTTCATTAATTATAAAAAAATTATTAATTATTAATTGTATTATTAACAAATTATTAATTATAAAAAAGATGATAATACTACAAGAGATCAAGATGCTTAAAACAGTGTTTCTCTCGAATTCTCGCGCTTTAAGATGCCGCCATCTTTACGTCTATCCAGTCGCTAGAAGCATTGACGTATCACGAGTTAAGAGTACATCACTGATGAACATGAATGCCGATTATTTGCGATTGACGATGTTGACGTAATCGAGATTTTTTACATCTCCAGGTTATCAATGATACATTTATCATCAAGATATTTTAATGATTTAAATTAAGAGATAAAAATCTCGATCGTCGACCGTCGATCGCGTTCAAACTCGCGTTTCGAGATGATCGTTGCGATCACTGCAGGCAAGGAGGGAGGAAAACGTGCCTTGGTATGTCCAAGACGGTACATATCAGGGTCGAGACCGGTGGACTCTAGAACGGATGCGGCCGCTTCCTTGGGCTCCTTCGCCTTGTCGACCGCCGCCGGGGCCAAAATCTTGTACCTACATGGGATGGTCGGAGTACACGGGGCAAGAGAGGGAGGAAAACGTGCATATTAATTAATACAGGGGTTCCAGATACGAATATTCACAGATTTATATACTTCTCGTTCCAATCTCGCCTCTTGTTACTTTCCAATCGCTAAATTATTTTTTAGAGGATTCGAGGTTCATTTCCAACATCACTGGAATTGATATTCTTATCTAATCGGGTTCTAAACGAAATCAACGGATTCGAAAATCTTTCTGATTTTTTCTGATTTTGCGAGACGAATCACGGGGAAAAACTGAACGATCAATCGGGTGGCATTCAAATACGATCATACACGATGATGACGTTGCATTCAATGAGGGAGACAACGTGCTAAATTAACAGATAAAATTCCAGCATGGATCGTCTTTAAATCTCGCTAGTTTAAAAAAAAAAATTAATCTTGAATTAATGACAATTTTTATTATGCAGTTTTATTGTCAACGCGATAGTTTCTATCATTAATAATTAAAAAAAATTTGAACATTTAAAGTAAAACGATTTTATTTTATTAATCGACTTATATCGGTTTTTAATTTCAACTATCGCAAGATTTATGCCATCATTTCGAAATCGATGAAGTTAAAAATATATCATTTATTACATCTATTTTATAGATGCTAAAAATATTTTTACGACTCTAAAGCGAGAAATTTCGTACCATCCACGTGGAAAGATTTATTTTCGAGACATTCTTTGATTGTGGAATAAAGAATAACTCTGGTCGATTATTATCTACAAATAACGGAATCGTCAAATTCATTCCTACAGATTTATCATCAACTAGCCTTGGTGTGACCGATCCTATAGCTCTCCGGATCGAGACCGATCTCTTCGAAACACTTAGCCGCGCCGACCTTGGGATCGCTATGGGCCGCCATTGTGGCTGGTGCTAAGATCATGTAACTACACGGTATACAACATAAAAATCCAGTTACTATGTCCGTTCAATTAACTGTTCTTAATAACTGTTTCCAATGCTTTTAAAGAAATTAATTGAAAAAATTATAGAAATAATATTATAGAAAATTTAAATTCTATGAATGTTTTAAAATATAATTCTCCATAAAATATCTCGAAACCTACCTTTTCATATGATTTAATAATTATTACTAAATATAAGCTTTAATCTTCTCTAATAATAGTATTAAACAAAATTGTTTTATGACTTAAAAAGATCTGCTATTATATTTATAAAAAGATTATATATTATAATAAGTCCAATATAATAATATTTAAATTAATCTTTCTTTTCTCTCTTTAATAAAAAAATAAGAATCCAATAATTTAAGTTTCTCTAATATAAATTAAAAAAATAGTCAAGTTAAATAGCAGATTTTTTTAAAATTAGAAATCATTGCAAATGTGCTCGAGAAAATTGAGGATTATTTTTCACATCTTCTAAAATTCATTATATTTTAAAATTATTGAAAAAATTAAAGAATTTTTCAGATATTATGTCTATAATGTAACAAAAGAAATTTTAAATTATTATTTTTAACACTCATATATATAATATAAGAGACATTTTAATATTTTAAACACTTATATGAAAGATTTATTTATTTTCTCGAGCCATCGACTTTTTGATCATCCGCAAAAGTAACTTAATTAATTGAAAAAAGGGATTCTCACCGTAGTTTGAAATCGGGATACACCATCCTGTTGGGGAAACCTTTGCGACAGATACGAATGCCTTCAAGTACACCGTTACAAGTGAGCTGATGCATGACCAAGTGAGAGTCAATCACACCGGGCTGCTTCAACTCGTTGGGGATGATGCAACGGACAAAGTGAGGCTGAGTAGCACGCAGGGTGGCCATCAGGTTGTTCAGCTGTTCCTTGTAGGAGGACGATACGGTGGAGAAACCACCGCCCTTCTTGCCACGTCCACCCTTGCCGCCACCGCCGCCGCCAGCGTCACCGGATTGACCAGGATGATCAGCGAAGATTTCTACCAGTAGTTTGTTTGAAGACTTTTTGAATTGATCGACCACCGTGTCGTTCAGCGGGTCCTTGTTCTTCTCAAGCCAGCCCGTGATGTTATATGGTACCTGAGGATCGAAAAAAATTCAATTTTATCAATATCGAGGTCAAAATTATGATTGGCGAGTTGAAAAATGTTTGTAGATTAAAAAATAATGAATCTCCCTTTTTATATTAAATATTTTTTAATAAAGTAGATAAGTAGTAGTAAAATAAGAGAGAATATTACGTACGTTGCCGGCATAATGGCCAATCGCAAAGTGGGCTGCCACCTGACCTGGCTTGGGCGGTTTGGGTTTCAGGAAATTAGGACTCTTGCCGAGATGGTTGTTGTTCAGCTTCTCTTCAAAGGTCTTATCCGTAGCTTTGGGGAACATAGACTCTTCCTCAAGGATGGAGAGAATACCCATAGGCTATATCGCGAGGGAGGAAACGGAGAAATGTGTTAGAATACGCTATATCTTGAAAAGTTCGCATTTTCCAAGAGTAGCGTTACGCAAATAGACATAAATAATAATAATAATTTCTTTCTCGTCAAATTAATTGTGTGAATATTTTTCTATTAAATTTTACGACAAAATTCTGATCGTAAAAAAAAGAGGATCTCGATCTACAAAATGTCTGCAAAGTATCTGTAAAATATCTCGCGCAGCAAATCTCGTTAGTGTCTCAACTTTTACTGAAAACAGATTACTAGATATCTGATATACTTTGTTATCTACTTTTCTGACGTCATTAATGTACTCTTACATCGGTTAATCAATTGAATTTACATTAGATAGGATTTATATACATATATATATATATATATATATATGATAAGATAGGATTTATATATATATGTGGATTAATTGCCGATTAATAATTAATCTTGTCAACTACGTACGAGACAAAAAACTTCAACGCTACTCTTAGTACTTATCTGTAACTCTACGATATGGATATATCTTGGAGCGATGCTTCGGTTACGATTTTGCATCTCACTGACATTTCTATTAATGTCTTTATATTGTGAAAGTGCAATCATCTTTTTCCGACACATCTCCATCAATTATATGTTACAGCGATATACATGATACATCGGATCTATCGCGCAATTTTCCACATAAAAAACACTGATATTTATATTATATATAAATTTTTTTTAAAGAGACATAATTATATATAATTGTAACTTTATAAGCAAATTTTACTTCGAGAAATTTATTTAAATGTAGAAAAATACAGAATGTTTTTTTTAAATTTATTTGAATTTATTTAAAAAATAGAGATTCTTAATTTATTTAATTTAGATAATATTTAACTATTTAATTTATTTTATTAACCGTGTTAGTAAATTTATTTCATCTAAATTACCATTCAATTTTGTACAATTTTTTATAAATAAAATAAAGAAAAATAAAAAAATTAGCGATTATTAATTAAAATTTATAATCATAATTTTACGCGTTAGATCCGTGACCTTCTGATGTAAAGAAGATGATACATACGTAATTAAGTGCACACAGACAAACAACATTGGTGGAAGGTATATACAACACTAACAAACAGGGGACGAAGTCGCGGCCGAAGAAGCTGGATTCAAGCGGTAGTTTGCTAGATAAGTTACTGGATCAATAGCCGGATGACTCGAGTCCGTGTCCCGCGCGGACCGGTTTACCTTCTCGATCAGATTGATCGTCGGCTCCAAGTCCATGCCGAAATCGATGAAGGTCCAAGCAATACCCTCGCGCTCGTACTCTTCTTGCTCGAGCACGAACATGTGATGGTTGAAGTATTGCTGCAGCTTCTCGTTGGTGAAGTTGATGCACAGCTGCTCGAAGCTGTTGTACTGCATCGGAGTTTGTTCATGCACCACGCCGCACACAGGCACACAGCGAGGAGAGAGAAAGATAGCGAGAGAAAGAGAAATGAAAAGAGAGAAAACACAGAGACAGAAAAAAAACAGGATATGTGTTGGACACCGTCCGTGTCCAATCGGTCCCTCGATTGATTTTGAAGTTTCTCGCAACGCGATCGGAAGGTGATGGCATCAAGAAGACGAGATTTCAGAATCGACCGATTGAAAAAATAAAGAAATTATTGATTTAAGTAATTAATCGTTTACTTGGTCAAGTCTTCAGTGCCTCACCTGTCGATCGACGCCACGAGAGACGAACAACAGTGTTCGGTGGTGAAAGTATGACGGTATAGGAAGTGGAGTTAGTTGACAGGCAAGACGGAAACACATTCAGCGAAGATGCCGTTCGAGCGAAAATGTATGCGTGTGATTTTCGGTGAAGCCACGAGCTTCCTCTCGGGCCTCGTGCGATCTGTCGACCTGCCCTGGCGGTACCTTCTCGATCAGATCGATAGTCTGTTGGAGGTCCATGCCAAAGTCAATGAACGTCCACTCAATGCCCTCGCGCTTGTACTCCTCTTGCTCGAGGATGAACATATGGTGGTTGAAGAACTGCTGCAATTTCTCGTTGGTGAAGTTGATGCACAGCTGCTCGAAGCTGTTGAACTGCTCGATCGAGTGGCGCAGCAACAGGAGGGGGTTAAGCGAAGAACAGAGAAAAAAAACAGGGAAGAACAGCTGTCATTAATGCTGTTTGATGACACGGAAGGAGAACGCTCGACCGATGACTTCGACTCGTAACTTTCATCGTTCGATTATGGGACGAGGGGTAATCAAAAAGAGAGAGTAATCGACACCAGAGTCAAAGAGGTATCGAAAGTACACTCTAATATACTTTTGCAGTTTATGAAAAAAGGGATGTGCGACGAAATTGAAAAATTTCAGAGAACTGTAAAATTTTCAAATATTAATATATTTTATTTGAAACTTGACTTCTTATAGAAAAATTAAATAGTGAAGTGCGTTTGAATAAAATTACTTTAAACATTTTCCGAATTATGTCATCATATTTTCATAATTAAATATTTTAAATATAGATAATTAATTATAAATTTTAAAATTTTAATTATTCTAATAAAAGAGGAAGATTGTGTTTCAAGTTCGTCGCATAACTTGATAGGAAAAGACACTCGCATGTGCCATTACATGATAAATCTATATAATATCGTGATAAACGTCGATAGTATATTCGTCATATTAGCTAATTTTATCTAATTAATTAAATATAATTGGATAAATTTTCAGAGTTTCGACTTGCTTTTGTGACGAGGGTGGCAATTATACTGGGTCATTAATTATAAATATTTACATTTTACAAATTAATTCTCACTTCTCGAGCAATGCTAATTTCTCGCTAATTTCAGTCTCGTGATAACTTTGCATTTAATTTTTTATTTTAAAACTTTAATGATTTTAACACCGAAAAAAAATTTCACTTCACGTTCGTTCCAGTCTTTTCAGGATTACGAACTGAACCCAGTGGATTATCAAAGAAGATATAATGAATGCCTGACTATCGTTCAATCCATTGAACGATCTCGAGGGAATATTTTTTCACGGACACGACATCAGTGCCGTTACAGGAATAAGAAAGGGGAAAAGTGGCTTAGGTACCCGTACTAAGTACCTTGAAAAGTTGCGATCGGCGTTTCTTCGTCATCGTCGAAGAGCCGATATAGAAAAATTAAAATAGACGTAAAAACATGAAAAAAATTGGCTAAAGTGTCGGCGAAGCAACATCAATTCTCAGTGATTCAGATCCTGTTTTTCAGGAGAAATCGGCTCCTTGTTCGGTTCGATATTTCTCGTTGATTCATCGTCCATGAAGCCGGATAAACTCTTAGGAATTGAGGCTCTTAAACCTTCACAATACCTTCTCGATCAGCTCGATACAAGCTAGCAAGTCCATGCCGAAGTCAATGAACACCCAATCGATGCCCTCCTTCTTGTACTCCTCTTGTTCGAGTACGAACATGTGATGGTTGAAGAACTGCTGCAACTTCTCGTTGGTAAAGTTGATGCAGAGCTGCTCAAAGCCGTTGAACTGTCGTTTTTGCAATTGCACGTGCGTACATAGGCGTGCGACAGGAATATGTCGGACAGACGGCAGTAGACAGACGAACAGAAACAGGTAAAGGGTAGAGGAAGGGAGAGACAAAAATTATTATCAATGAGACAAATACTCTTGCAAGATTAACTGTTTGTGTCATATATGTACGGAGTTTGAAATTATTTTAAAATTGTTTTCAATTTTTCTCAAAATTCTGAAAAGTCTAATCTCTAAGAAAAATAGATTTTATATTTTTGCAAAATATATAAAATATATATTTCATTCAATTATATCATAACTTTGATCTCTGCGAATCAATTTGTCAAGTAAATCAAATAAGTTTTATCTTGCGTTTTATAGTGTATAATTTACATAAATCGATTTCGTATAATATATGTGTATATATATTTTTATCCAGTTTCTAAGATTTTATTGTTAGAAATTTGTACGAATTTTCAAACATTTTTACGAATTTTTACTAATTATATTGAATAAATTTTCATAATTTTTAATAATTATATTAAATAAATAAAAAATATGTGCAAAATTCGATGTTTTTGAAATTTATAATCCACATCTCCTCGAAAAAAATTTAATTGTATGAACAAAAAGAACTAACCTAAGTAAAAAGAAACGCGCTCGTCGAAGCAACACGCGCGGCTGAAATTCCGAGGTCAACGACACAAAAAAAGGGAGAGGGAAATCAAGGGATGAATAGAAGTGACTGACGAGGAAGATCAAAGTAAAGAAGTGACCAACGATCATGAAAAGAGTGACAAGAAAACAGTGGACGATCACTTTGTTGAATTTTAAAAGAATAAGCGTTAGTGTTTAGCGGTTTCCTCTGATCTGCGATAAATAGCCAGGGATTTCCGCCTGCTTAATAACTCAATTCTCGTCTATTTTCCTCGTTATTCGGTTTTAAATTATTTCTTTTTTTTTTTTTATTTTATTTTCGGCCGAACACCCGTCTGTCGGGTTTTCGCTGGCCAGAATCGATCCATCGTTTGTCGTCTTATTGTACCTTCTCGATCAGATCGATACATGCGAGGAGGTCCATGCCAAAATCAATGAAGGCCCACTCAATGCCCTCCTTCGTGTATTCCTCTTGTTCGAGGACAAACATGTGATGGTTGAAGAACTGCTGCAGCTTCTCGTTGGTGAAGTTGATGCAGAGCTGCTCGAAGCTGTTGAACTGTTCGAGAGCAAGAAACAGGCATGCATATGTGTATATATGTCATTTCATATTTTTCTTCCCTTTTTTTTTGTTCCTTCTTGGCATGTCTTTTTTGCACTTTCGTGATTTTCTTGTCCTGTTCCTTTCTTACACACATGAGGGTCAATTTACAAAGGGTTTCTTACACATATTTTTACAAAATTGTCTCATTACCTCAAGTTTCATGTCGAAACGATTGAAACATGTAAACATATTCTTAATCAAGTTTTTTACTAATCTGGCTATATGCAAAGAAATTACTTTTTTTAATGAAGATATGTCAAATTAGGAAAGTTATTTTGCTCTATCTATTTTTGCGTAAGAATTCTATTTTTATGGAATGAAAAATCAAATTTATAAGATAGATTCTATCGTTTCGACCTATTCGAAACTTCAGGCTAATCAGGATCTCATTACGAGAATTTCCAATGGAATTTCCATGGAATTTTATTTACAGGGTGTCTTCGTAATATAAATCGGTGGTATAGCGCACCGTTTATTGACAGACTGATGTAAACCTCATCACCTAACCTAGTATGAGGTCGCTATTTTGGATTAAAACTTGCTACTAGAATGTAGCTCGAGTGTCTTGATTTCTATGCACAGAATATCGATCGATACATTTATGCATATTTATCCATAAAATAATATAAAAGAAGAGATTTAAAGTCAAAAATTTGAAATTACCAAATATTAAGTGATATTTTATATTATTAAATCAACAAAATTAAAATTAAGATTTTATGGTATTAAATTATTTTCATTGGAAGAATTGCTAGGATATGCAATTTTTATTTTCATAATATCATCGATTATTCTGAACATAAGTTTGTGATTCGGATGATGTAGAATATCTGATCACAAACGAAATTTTTGTAAGCGCCAAATATGTGGGGTCCAATAATATTAGTCTACTTCCAACAATTACTATTACCAACTGTGTGAATTACGTCAAAAGGGAAATCAATGTAAAAAGGTAAGATACTTGACTGTCCTGTTTGCCAACGGACAGTTAAACATCGTATGTGGTTCAAGAAAAAGAGGCAGTAGACGATTTAATCATCTTTAAACTACCATGTCTATCTTACGTGAAGTCCACTGTTTCGATGATAAATAATGTCAATGGAATATCCCTTCACCATCGTTGAGTGAAACAATTAAACTCTTTACCTCTGATGCTGGATGCCTCTCTTCGAATCTTTGACTGAGAGAATAAGAATTCTTCGGGAAATCTAAGAGTAAAGCGATTCCTATCGAATCATGTTGCAATAAAAATTTGAGACTCGTAATCGGAGAAAAATTCTACTATTTCTATCGAGGGATACATTCTAAGAATTCGGAGCAACTAGAAGGGATTTTTCTAAATGATCTTGACTGTCCTGTTTGCCAACGAACAGTTAAACATTGCATGAGTGATTTAAGAAAAAGAGGCAGTGGACGATTTAATCATCTTTAAACTACCATGTCTACTTTACGTAAAGTCTACTGTTTCGATGATGATAAATTTATGTCAATGAGATATTCCTCCTACCGTTGAATGAAAAAATTAAACTCTTTACCTCTGATGCTGGATGCCTCTCTTCGATCTTTGACTGATTGTGAGAGAATACGAAATCTTTGGGAAATCTAAGAGTAAAGCGATTCCTATCGAATCATGTTGCAATAAAAATTTGGGACGTAATTGGAGAAAAATTCTACTATTTCTATCGAAGGATACATTCCAAGAATTCTGGGCGACTAGGAATTTTTCAGAGTCATGCGTTTTTTTCGTCCGGAAATGACTATTTCAATTAATAAATCTTAAAAAAATAAAAATAAATAGAATTATTAATTATTATAGATACAGTTCGGAATGATAGAGGATTATTTACAAAATTAACGAGACAAATTTAAATTTATGTACATTTAAATTGTTAAATTTATGTACATTTAAATTGTTAAATTTATGTACATTTCAAAAGGGACAATAACATCTCGTTAAATTATTCAAAATAAAAATTCTCGAGTTCATTCCAGATAACATAAATTCATTCAGGAGATTAACGTAACGTCTAAATAATTCACGCTAGAGGACAGTAGTTTAATAAGTCGACGACATTCAAGGAATTATCCATAAAAATATTCAAAAATATTGTCAATATTCTGGCTAATGCAGACCCATCCGAAAATCTGTCAAGACATCTAAAAATGTACAGCATCCCAAAGGAATAGAACATCCGGGAAATCCAAGGATCTACGAAGATCTAAATCACATCCTCGAAGAAATTCATATTTCATCGAGATTAACGGTTAACGACAATATTAACGTGCGATTAGAGTTCTACAACGATCTATAGATCTCCTAGAGAGATCGCGTGGAGGAGGAGGACGGATCGATCGTTCACCTTCTCGATCAGCTCGATACAAGCTAGCAAGTCCATGCCAAAGTCAATAAACTGCCAGACAATTCCCTCCTTCTTGTACTCCTCTTGCTCGAGCACGAACATGTGATGATTAAAGAACTGCTGCAACTTCTCGTTGGTGAAATTGATGCATAGTTGTTCGAAGCCGTTGTACTGCGAGATACCGAGGTACCAAGATATAATTACAGGCTCTAAAGGAGGATCTCTCGACAACTAGTTCGAGACGATTGGAAACACCCGATGCGAATTCCGATTCGCTTCTCGTGACTCTCGCTCGATTTCGAAAGTCTCTTTCTTTCCTATTTTATTTTGTATGGGGAGAAAGTGAGGTTCGTGTAATGATCAAAGGCGTGAATTCTTCGCACCTTCATCTTTTTCCGTTGATTTCATTCACGATCACGTCGACGATTTAAAAAAGAAAACAAAATTGTTCTTTTCTTTTCGATATCATACGAGATGCTCCGAAAAAACTGTATAAGTCAGCAAAATTTATTTGATATTAAATATTTAAGTAATTAAAATGCATATTTAAATAAAATAAAATAAAATAAAATATATTTAAATATTATTAATATAAATATTTATTTAATATATTTATATTAAATTATTTAAATATTTATTTAATATAAATATATTAAATAAATATTTAAATAATTTAACATATTTAAAATAAAATAAAATATTTAAATAAAATAAAATACAAATTGCTAAAAATTTGACAGAAATCGTCGACGATCACGTTAACATATTTATGTGTGTGTTTGTATGTTTATGAATCATGACTCGGGGGAAACTTACGTCGAAGATCTCGAAACCAGCGATATCCAGTACACCGATAAAGTGCTGCCTCTTCTGCTTGGTGTCCAGGGTCTCGTTACACTTCTTCACCAGCCACTTGAACAACCTGTCGAACATCGCCTTCGACATAGCGCCCACAGAGTAGGCTACTTGGTCCTTGTTACGACCCTGGGTGACGAACTCGTTACCGACCTTGATTCTTGGTTTCAGCAAGTTCTTGTAAAGATCGGCGCAGTCGCAACCAAGCAGCTTAGCCACGCGATCACCTTCCTGTAATGTAAAACATGATTATCTTTGTCTTCCGCAACATTCTTTCTGGTCTTACTAATCCGAAGAAAAATATTATACAGTGTCTTTTTGAAAAAAATAAATTTTAATCTAGAAAGATATTTTTTTGTATAAGAAATGTATGCGAAAGTCGGTGGCAAAACATCACAAAAATATTTTGAAATATTTCCAGAAATAAATAGTGCATTGAAACTGACGGACTTAAAGATCGCAAGTGAAGTAATTTAATTATTTTGTCATATTTCAAGAAATTATTTTTTATATTATTGTTAAAAATAGCGAAAAAATTGTTTTCTTATAAATATAATAATTATAGTTTTTCTAGTAGTTATTTGAAATTCTCACCTCAGTGCCATCGGCTTCAGCCTGTTCCTCACGACCCCTTTGCTTGAATTTCATGCCACCCATATGCATGACGGCCGCAGTGATCTTGTAGATGTTGTCCTTCTCTTCCTGGGTGAAGCCCAACACATCGAAGGCTTGCTGTTATTGAAAGAAACTTCATTAAAATCTTTGTTGTATGGACATTCTCACGTCAGAGATCATTTGAAATTACATGAGGAATTGATTCGCAAAAGATATCCTAAACTTTTAGAAAGTACTTTATTTAATTTTTCTTAATTTCATTTAGGACATCGTTTCAGAAATTTAGAAACAATATTTAACGGGTATACTTAATAAGTTAAAGAATAATAATTTAATGATTTTCTGTCACGATTTTAAAAAAAGATTATCATCAAAACAAAACGAATGATAATCCTTAGACGTCTCTGACGTGATTTTCATATCAGTTTCGATAAATTTACATAGACAAGAGCGACAATTAGTAAGAAACACACAAGGACAACACAAATAGTTACACTCCCAAGCACGGCAAACAATGGATGTAATCTATTACATTGTACATTGTTTGGCTCCGCGCGTTGGGAGTTGCATGAAAAAGAGAAAAGAGAGAAAGAGGAAGAAAGCTAGCGCAGTCAAGCACTATTCTATCACTATTCTATCTTTGATTAAAGGTCGTTTATTTGACAATCGATCAAGATTTCCATCTTAAATATTGAATAGATTTGGAAGAAAACTCTTCGAAAAAAAGCTCTTAAATTTTACAAACATCGATTTCAATTATAATCCTAGATTAATTGATCTTTAATCAATTAAACTAGAATTAAAATTAACCATAATGTTGATCGAAAAAAACGACCGCAAAAATTCAGCTTCAATCAATCATGGGTCAATTAATTCTTCGTCCCTTTCTAATCATTATTCTGGAAGAAAGCGAAGAATCAATCGGACTAATTGTAAGATTAAAATCAGCTGATTACTGGTGAAATTAATTGGAAGCGTTCTCGCAGCAATGGCGAGCTGAAAAGCGAAAGCAAAGCTTGTATTACGTGGCAATAGCACCTTTTCTTCTGGTGTCAACGAATTAACACCGTTTATATACATAGTCTCTCAGGACTAATCTGCTATAAGAAAAGAAAGAAGAAAAAGAAGAAGAGACGACGAGAGATTGCGAGCCGGATTTCTAGATCGCGTTCGTCGCAAAGTGCCTCCTTTGTGATAAAAAGGAACAAGATCGCCCTTCAGGGTCAGCCTGGACGATTCCTCGTCGTCGATTTTGGCTCCTTTGTTTCTTTGAGAAGCAACTCGAATCATCGTTCTTCTTTACTCTACGTTGTCCTCGATCGATGAAAAATCACTTCCTCGAGGCTGCATTTCCAAATTTATCAAAGTTTCAACCTGGGAAAGGGGGGATTTCCTACAGGGGAAAGTAATTACCAAGGGTACCAACGGGATCGTTAACTACTGAGATATAACGTTTGAAGTACTGTTGAATCTCTCAATCGGGGTAGAAAAGAATTCTCTCGAGATTTCTCTGCTTTCTCCAGATGAAAGAACTGGAGTCGATAAGGGAGAGCAATAATATTACCGAAAATGAGTGGACATATCGAACTACTATATATACATGGTAGTTATGCGAAAATCGATAATGAAGCAACAATATCTCTATCAGAATTAAGTGTGTGTATGTGTGTATGTGTGTGTGTGTGTGTATGCTGTTTATACACGTATACCATATAATGTAATATATAAATAAATATAAATAAATATAAATATAAATAAATTTTATATTTTAAATTTTCATTTTCAATTTTTTAAATTAATATTAAAATAATGTATGACAATATTATATAATGTTACAAAAAACAATACAAAAGATTAATATAAAATAAACTTTAATGTTATTTTTTTAAAAATGATTATATTAATTTTTTTTACATTAAATCTTTAGATCTTTTTAATTCATTTATATTTCAAACTCATAAACAAAAATTTGATAAATTAAAATAAATTGTTTCTCTTTATTGATCTATTCTCTTATGTTGATATATCGAAAAATAAAAGCCAATAAATACTAAAACAAATTAACATTAAATTAAATTAAAAGTCAATTAATGATTAATTCAGTTTTAAGATTCATTTTATAATAAATAAAATAAAATAATTTGAAAATTGTAAAAAATGGTTCAAAAATAATAATTTTATGCAATTATATTGCTGCTCATTATCATCCGTGTGATATCTATACTCAGATATTATAAATCAATATCTGAGATAGAAAAACAATAACGACGTCAATCTTCAACAAATCAGAGATAGTTATCTTTATCTCGTTAATAAACTATTATTGTTTTATAATTAATTTTTATTATATAATATTATTCCATTTTTTAAATTTAATATAATAAAATATTTTGCTGTGATCGACATCGCTATATTAAAAGAGGGAATGATTTATATATTCAAATGATCCAAAGATACAGGGTCGAAATTTTATGGGGAGGAAACAACGATTCTTGACAACCGGGGGTGATAAGGGAACTTACGTCTGTCAGCTGACATTCCTCGCCATCATCGACGTTGGGGATCGTGATTTTTCCTTGAGCTACGTTGTAATAGTCGTATATGTTGTCAGACAAGAGACAGTTCTCTGCGAAGCATTTCGAAGAACAAGGTTGCAGTTTCAAAAATCATTTTAATCTCGATGTTCAGTTTCTCTCTCTCGTTTTCGAGAATCCGATTATCGATCCATCCTTAACCTATTAGCGGCCATCGATTTGCGATCGAGTCATCGTCGATCAATATTACGCTGTCAATTTTTGAGACTCAAAGCTTCTTTCTCTGATATTTTTTTTAAAAAAATTTTTAAGAAAATTTCACCTTAAAAAAAATATCTAATAATAATATTTAATAAAATATCTAATAATAATATTTTTTCAAAATAATCCTTTTACTTCAAAGATACTTTTTCTCCTCAAAAAGTTCACATAGCAATTCTGCAATTTCTGAGATTAATTATTGCAATATTTTATAAAGAGAAATTTTTCCTTTCTCTTGGGACTATTTTATTTCTAAAGTATTTTAGAAATACGGATTTTTGCACTTTCTAAAATGTTATTTTTACTTAAAAATTATTTCTTTTATTCTTGAGAGAAGAATTTTTAAATTTCATTTTATAGGAAAAAAATATATAATATAAACTTTCCAAGAAAAATTATTTGGAAGACAGTTGAGTCTCAAAAAGGGAGGAAAAACGAAGAGATTATCATATTTGCGAGTGCGCGTTTCCAACAGCCTGGCACATATATATATGGGGTGGACGTATCGGGGAGCGGGGCGATCAGTTACTATAGTATTTCGACAGAAAAGAATATTTCTTCCACTGTAAGAAAGCCTCGCGCCCCCAATCTCCCCGCACCCCGATTGCGGCGGCAGGCAGCTTTCGCAGGCGGGGGGCGAGGGGGTGGTGAATCCTCGGGCAAACCTCAGTACCACTTTGCTTAAAATTAAAGAAAAAAGGTAACAAAAGAAATATTTTTCTCGATAAATTACAAAAATTTAAAACTAAGTCAATTGGATAAAAAAGAGTATCTATTGCCGTTTAATAAAATTTAAAAGACCACATGTAATTTTAAATGTTAATGAAATATTTAATATGTAAGTAATTGTATTATTAATTAAAAATAATCATTAAAATAATCCAATTTTAATCGTTTGACAAATGGTCCTAATTATCTTTCTAAGACTTTTAAATATTTTTCCTTCAGCAAAGCTTGATCTGCAACATAAATTAACGTTGATAATTTTGCAAAAAATCAAGGAGGTCTGAATTTCGCCGAGGCTCAGAGACACCCTGGGGGCTGGACTTACATCCGTCGCATCCATTTCCAGACCGTCGTTGATTCCCGGAATTCTGGTTTTACCCTGGTTAATGTACGAGTAGTCGCTGATCCGGTTACTCAGCATGGTCAGTTCTGTATTAGTCACATTTTTTTTTTCAACGCTTGATCTCATAATTGGCAAGCGAGCGATAGCGAGCGATCACCGTCGACATTCTGAGACTTTTTCCCCCTGTTTTCTCGAGAAATGCACTTTCTTAATTACATTAATCCGGCTAGCAAATAATTATTCATTAATTTGACCATAAATTTAGTGCTTAAAATAATTTACAATTATTTAAATAAGTAATAAAATCAAAAAATTAAATAGAATATATCAAAAGTGATCGAAGTCGTCGGTGCTCGCAACGATTTGCAGAAAAATATGGCAAATTATTGGCGGCAAGTATTCGCTAAAAGAATGATAGAGCGATAGAGAAGAAAAAGAGAGAGAAATTGAGAGAGAAAAGAGAAGTTAACACAGATGTCCGTGTGTAATGCTGTAAAAATATGTTTAGTTAATTGTGTGACATATCGAAGAACTGTAATGAAAAAGAGAAATAGATAAAGAGAAATAGAAAGTAAGAAAGAGAAAGAAACATTAAGTAAAAGAGAAAGAGAGCTAACATATACAATACAGAAAGAGATACAGACATAAAGAGAAATGATATTTCACATATACAAGAAAAACACAATATGTATGTAAAAGCTGATGCAAAAGGTTCAAAATGCGTGGAAAAAATCGTCACTCGAAGAAATATATATTGAGCGATCTCCTCTTCAAAAGCGCTCACTATTCATACGCGAAAAGACAATTATGTATACACGACAAAGGATTTAGTGCTAGAGAGTCAGATCAGCGAATTTCGAGTAGAAAGTGAAACAGAACCATCAATATAAAAGATGAAATTTTTACATGTAACAAGAGAAAAGATTTTTTTTTTTTTTTAGGAAAATGCATAAAAGTTTTTGTGAAAAAGAAACTTTAAAAATATAATAAAAGAAAGTACATATTTTTACATTACTAATAATAAATAATTATTTCCAAAAAATTAAAAAAAATAAAAATTAAATAAAAGTGTAGTTAATTTTTTTTATCTGGTTTTATCAGCTGATCCTGCTCGGTCATTGCACTTACATCAGTAACTAAAAGCTCTTCGCCGTCATCGAGACCGGGTATCGTTGTCTTGCCTTGTGACACAAAGTGGTAGTCATGGATGTTGTTGGTCAGCAGACACATCTCTACAGGATGACCAAGTAAAAAAAAAAAAACATGCGGGTCGTTAAAACAACCGATGATAGACCATGCTTCCTTCTGGCTTTTCATCGTTACATCGAAAAAGAGGTTCTTATCTACAGGGAATCTGTGAACTCTTACGAGTTTACGAGTTCTCTCAACTGCGTCTCGAAAAGGCAGAGATATCGGGGGGAACAAACAATTATAAAATAGAGCTACCTGTACTTGTCAGGGGTTAGCTCGACGAGAAAACCATCGAATTGCTTATATTTTTTCGTCAAAATTGTATTTTTTTTTTTAAATAAACATTTTTCGTTAAATCATTAAAATCTTTAAAATCAGGAGAAACTAATTTCCGAAGATCCACGAATTTGCTTGTATTAAGATATTTCTGACAAGTTATCTTGACATAATTCATTGTCAATTTTTTATAAATTGTGTCTACATCAATTTAAATAAAAATATTTTTAAAAATATTTTAAATATTAAAAATATTATTAAAAATATTTTTTAATATTTTTATTACTGCAAGTTATTATTCATATTATTCGTATTATTAATGTTTTATTCCTGTATTTTCTGAATATCTTTAAAACGGAATCAAGCAATGAGATGGTTCTCTTGTCTAGGATATTAATTTGATATTCTAATTACTCTCTAAGTACGTTTTCTACAATACAATACAGTAAAGTTCTACAGCTCTGCAAAATATCGCTGCTCTTTCTGCGGATTGCGCTAGAAGATTGATATTATGTACAAGATATTTCAGCTCTCGTAGAAATGTCTACCAACACACTGATACACTACGCAAGAGATACGTATCTGTCATCATCAAATTTCTTGAAATATAATAATCTTATTTAATTTCTTTTTTAAGAAAAACAAAAATGATGTAAAATAAAAATTATTTTAATCAAAATAAATTTCTTTAAAATTACATTAATAAAAATCAACCAAATTTGTAATTAAAAGTTTTTGAATTTTTTAAAATTTAAGAGCATTAATTTTCTTTTCTATCTAATCGATTATATATTAAAATGTCAATTGATTAAAATTTCCTTATTTTAAAACTATTTAGACGTCGAGTCCGAATAAATCTCTTTCCATTTAAAATCATTGATATGTGAATTAAAAAGTAATTTAATGCTCTATGAATAAACATTTATTAATTGCGCTCTATGAATAAACATTAATTAATTGCGCCATTTAAAATTAGATTAAAAGAAATTGACTTTGATGAACACGTCTCTCCCATAATGACTTCGTTTAGAGGTATTATTAATTGCCTGCTAATTGTTTCAGGCAATGATATACAGTTAATTCAAGAAAACTACCGATTGCCAGCAATCGAGTTTAAGGTATCATATACATGAGGAGAGGGCAAGAGGTTGGCAAAGATAAACGAAAGGCGAGAATCCTGCGATATTCGTCATCGTCAGGTCCTTACGTCGGTTAGCAAACACTCCTCGCCATCGTCGACGCCTGGGATCGTCGTCTTGCCCTGAGATACGAAGTAGTAATCGTTGACGTTGTCCGTTAGAAGGCACATTGCTGCATGGAAGTGAGGGACACATAATTTGGCAGTGAGAAACTTTACTTAAATGTGTGAGAGGAAGAAGGACGACCCTCTGGGCGATTATCATTCCTCAAATTTACGCGTGAATCCTTTCTCTCCCTAGATTCCGCAACACCTATCCTCATCTTCTTAATCTAATCCCATTATCGGGATCGAGAGCGATCGCAAAACCTCCTGACGAAATGACCGCTACCTCGAGAAAATTAACTTCTCATTTCGAAAATAATTAATTAGATTTAATTTTGTTATTTTTAGTATTATAGTACAAAAGCGCGCTATTTTCTTGTATAATAAATAATTTATGCATTTAATTTCTCATATATAAATGAGATACATTAAACTAATTAAATATTAAATTAATTAAATTTAATTTAATATTTCGTTATATTATATTTCAGAAAATATATAGATATAATTAATTTTTCGAGGCAGCGGTAATTTATCAATAATTCTTGGAAGGAAAATATAATTTATAGAAATCGACGCGTAAATCTTATTTTGTGATCAGTTTCCTTCTCGCGGAATATCAATGATCTTACCCTTCAGTCCCTTGACTGATCCGGACATCATTTGGTAGAAGATGTGATATGAACGTTCCAAACTCTGTTGAGAGATGACACGAGCTTTTTCCAGCAGATCTATACGGGAGAAAAAATCATTTTAAATACATATTATATGTGCCGTGGAAATTTTATGTATAATTTCAAAAATATCGAATAGATTTTATTAAATAGTTTGAAAACATTTATGATAAATAAAAAAGCAATGCTAGCATTTTTTTTTAAATGTCAAAAGTGCTCATTTCAATCACGTCGTTAAAAATAACGATAAATTGAGAGATTGCCATTAAAATAATCGATTTAATGTAATAATTTGATTTGCCTTATAATTATTAAAAATATTAATTTTTTCGTTTTTTTTTGTTGATAGAAATTCATTGCAAATACAGCTGTGTAAAAAAAATTGCGCGTGATACATTGTTGTTTATAGCACAAAATTAAATAAGGAAATCGAGTTATGCGATGACGCGAGCGAAATTTAAGCCAAACGAAACGAAACGGAGCGGTCGCCCAAAAATAACCGAACGCAATCGAAGAACAGCTCGAATGGTGCACACGCGAGTCGAAGCCAACTGCGCCTGTACGGTATGTGTATTGGGTCGCGACGATAATAAACGCGTTCCTTTTCCGTCACCTTGATGTGATTACTAAACACGATATCGCAGTTAACTGCGCAAAAATAATAACCGCGATTTCTTTGTCACGATTTCCAAGATAAATCGATACTCACAAGTCTCGATATCAGCACCGGCCAGTTTTCCAGAAGGACCAAAGTGAATACGGATGAATTTACCCTATTCACAAAGGAAACATTAATTAATTAATTCATCTATATAATCAGATTTTATTAAATCGCACTCGAACAGAAATTGATCAGTTGAAGAAAATATTTTCCTCAATTTCTAATTTTATATATTTTCTGTATTTTATTCTGTGTAATTTTATGTATTTTATTATTTGATGTTTTTTATAAAAATAAATTTAAATATAAGCAAAAAAATTTAATTTAATTTCAATCTTAAACTTAATATTTAAAAAATATTTATTTAATATTTAAAACTTAATATTTAAAAAAAATATTTCGTATTTCTGAGTGTCGAAATAAAATTTTTATATAGCTCCTTTTTTCTCTCATCTCTATATATTTCTGAAACACTATTATAGACTTCCTCGTATATACGCAATCGTTTATCTTGGTCAAATATAGTAATGGCTATTTTGTCTTATTGGACGCCTCGTATGTTTAAGCACGTTAAAATAGAAGCACTTACGAAACGAGAGGAGTTATCGTTACGGACGGTCTTGGCGTTACCGAAGGCCTCCAGGACAGGATTGGTTTGGACGACCTGGTCCTCCAGAGAGCCCTTCTTCTTGCCAGGCTCTTCTTTCTCTTTCTTGGTCGAGGCACCGACGGTGGCGAAGTATGCAATTACCTTCTTCGTGTTCTCAGTCTTTCCGGCACCAGACTCACCAGTGATCAACATAGACTGATTCTCACTGTCTGTTGGTAGAAACACATAGACACATCGATTTTACACAACGCACAAAAATTGATAAAAGTTTTTAATTATATTGTTTCTAAAAATTAAGAAAAGCGTCTTTTACATAATAATTCTATCCGTTAACATCGAGATTAAATTGGTTTAACTTAATTTAGTTTAATTGGTATGAAAATTATGTCTTGATTTCTTATGTCAAAGGTAATACTTTTCCAACGATATTGCAATTAGTATAATAAAAATAAAAGTATAATAAATTGCCAATTAATATAATAATTAAATATAATCATATTTTTACGCACTAGTAAGCATGTTGACGTAAGCTCCATCAGAAATAGCGAAAATGTGCGGCGGCACCTCATTACGCCTCTTGCCGCGATACAGTTTGGCGCACCTATGGGTGTACACGGGGAATCTTTTGTAAGGATTGATTGCCACGCAGAACAGGCCGGAATAGGTCTGCAAATGTAGAGAAATTGATGATTATTTAAAGATCGATCAATGTACGAAAGATCGGGATCTCGGACGCCTGGACCGATCCCTGACGGTTCGCAAGAGAGAATCACATTGCAATTGCACAAAAAATTACCGCCATAGTTCTGCTGTCCGAAATCGGTAAAAAAGATTATTTCAACTATCGCAAATTATATGAATTTTCGATCTAATAAAATATAGGATTTAAATGCATTATAACAAATTATAGAGAGATTTTAAAAAGTACGGAGGGATTTTAAAATCTACAGATTTAACAGAGTAATGTTGTAAAGTTTAATATAAAATAAAAGATTAATTATAATAATGTAATTCAATTTTTTGTTTAAACTTCGGACAGTTGAAATTTGGCATAAAATGTAGCATCGATAATGTCTGATATTATTAAAACCTTTATATTGATAAAAATTACTAAATTATTAATAAATTAATATTATGTATAAATAATATGAAAAAGTGCAGAGAACAATTAGAAAACATTTATTATGCATATTAATTCAATGTAATATTTTTAAATTTATATTATATAAATCGAGAAGTTTTTTTAATAATCAGACAATATCGATGACCTTATATAGCAGAAGATATACATAAAATAATCGGAATGGGAACGAAAAAACAGGTTGATGCAGCAGGAACAGTCCATCTTCCATCATAGCGGATGCGACTCGCGTCTCGAAACGAGGGCATCCTTCGGGAACTCCGTTTTATAAGTATGTGGAGGTCCTAGAGCGCTTTCATTCAGTTAAACACAGTGGATGAAACATTGAAAAAGAGGAAACAAACACAGAACGATAGAAAGATCGATCGCACATTTTGTGCGAATTAAAAGGAAAAATAATCCGTTGAAGTATTTTTCAACAATAATTGACATACTTCTTGTTTCGTTTTATTCATTCCTTTCAACATCAAGAAAATACCCAATTAATGACCAAATTATGAGATCACTAAATATCACTATCAATTCAGAGGAAAAAGAAAATTCAATACTGAAAAAAATCACAGAACGTCGTGGCACGTCATTGTGCTTTGTAACGACATTAAAACAAAAATTCATACATCCTCCGGCAATTAAAATATAGAGTGTTCACGAAATTCATTGTCCTTGCGGAAAAATTATTATAAAGAATGATAAAAAGATCGATAAGAAGCCAGGAGACATCGTGGCACGTCACGGTGCTTTTTAAAACGATGTCATCCTCTCATTTGAATAATAAATAAATGACTAAGATAAATGACTAAGATAAATGACTAAGATAAATGACTAAGGGAAAAAATATCATGCATTTTCCAGTGATGGAGATATCGAAATGGAGGAAGGATTATGGTCCTTGCAAAAGAAGAATCATCGAAAGATGATGGGAATAAAAAAGCCAGGAAACGTCGTGGCACGTCTTCGTGCTTTACGACGATGCTCCTGAAGGATTCGCATCCTGGCGAGCTTTTTATCGCGGATGACGAATGAACGATAAAATAAAAACCCGAAGGATCTCCGAAGGGACATCGCATGACGCGTTCTGGCGTTTTGAGCGACGAGTAAATCCTTCGTAACATTATCCTTCGACAAAATGAAAGAATTTTGAAAGAAAAATGCGAGATTGTGCGGCTCGCAAACGGGAGAAAAAACACTCGAGATCAGACAAAGCTAGACAAAGCCTTCCTCAGAAGCGAGGAAAGGGGGCGAGCATCTCTTCGTCGCTGCCTTACGTAGATGAGCTGGGCGTAGTAACGTTGCTTCAAGTTGTGGAGGACCGAAGCATCGTTGAGATAGGTCAGATTGGACATGTCTTCGGCTTTCTCATACTTGGGCGGATTCACCTGCTGCAGCTGATCCTTCTTGAAATCCTTGGTCTGTCATCGGGCCCCGACAGAGAAAGAAAGGACGGATTAGTGGTGATAGATCACGATAATCGACTTACGTAAATTAATTTGGCGTAGTAACGCTGCTTCAAGTTGTGCAACACCGACGCCTCGTTCAGGTATGTCAGGTCGGCCATATCTTCGGATCTCTCGAATTTTGGCGGATTCACTTGGGACAGCTGGTCCTTGCGGAATTGTTTCGTCTGCGCGAGCATTGCAAAATTTTTTTCTTTCTCTTTCATTTAGGTTTTCCCTCTCTCATTTAGTTATTTTCTTTTTTTTGTTCTGCCATTATTACACGTATCAATCAAGCCCCTTTTTGCCAATCATGTATTATATTTAATAATTTTATCGATCTCTCAGATTATTTTAAAGATTATTATACATGCAAAAAATAAAAAAAACACTTCCGAGCTTCTGTGTGAAATATATTATTGTTATTCGAAAAATATGTTTTTCTCAAGTCAAGAAGAATGAATTATTTCTCGATTATTTAAATTTTCGAAGATAAAAATGCAAAGAAGTTAAATATATATGTTAATTTAGTAAAAAAATATTTATATTGTTAATAGAAACTATTAATGTAATAATTTCAAATAAAAAACGAACATTAAATATAAATATTTAAAATTTTATTATTTTATTTTATTATGGGTCAGTGCGCATTGCATTTAAATTATTGAGTTACTTCATAGTTGTATATAATCCATTTTAGATTCAGTCTTTACGCAATTTTGAATTTTTAGCGCTTTTATTATTGCTATTATGTATATTCTAAAGACATATTTATAATATTATTAAATATAATATTATTAAAATATAATAATCTCCAACCTCCTTTTACATCAGAAACCATTGATGATTTCTATGACTTAAATGAATATACTTACGCTCTATCCCATGCTCTCCAATATTTAAAAATTAAAAATAAAATTTTATATACATATAGAATTATTCCAATCAATTTATACATGTTTAATGAGATATATATAAAAGAGAAAATGCATTAGTTATTAATTAATCACATGTAATTATAACATTATTATCATAAATGCTTCAAATATCAGGAGAAAAATTAATACAATCTGGCAAAAAATTAATTTCTACAAGATTGAAGTTGAAAGACGATTGAAATGGGTCAATCGTGATATAAGGGTGAAGAAGGGGTTGCGCTAAATATCTGTATAATGGAAAAAAAACTAGGCACTTTTTCTCGACTATCGTATTACATAAGAAGGCTTTTTGGCAACTATTTATGACACCTCTCTCTTTCTCTCTCTCCTTCTCCCTCTCTCTCTTTCTCCTTCTTTCGCGAGCGCGTTTCTCTCAAGCTCGAGAAGTTGCTGCTCTAAAAATACGTTGACCCGCGTTTCGAGAAGTAGCGTTTCAACTTATTATTACGCTAGGCGCTAGCGACGACGGTTAACAATAGCATTTAGGCTTACTGTCGCAGCGAGATAGCACGGGTTTGCTGAACCATTATGTAACCGACGGGAACACGGACAACGGTGCCGTTTAAACGCGCCTCGAAAATGAAGTTTAGGTCTGATGCGCGAAAATAATGCACTTTTCTTGAAATTGCATGAAAAATAATACGAAGTTGAATTTTAAGACATCAAATGCGATCAGGATTTAATAATAACGATAACTATAAATGAAACAATTTTTATGGTGTTGATATATGATCAATAAAATGTTAATAAGACAACGCAAAGTTTATTTATTGTCTAATTACGGAATGCATTGGTAAAAGAGAAAAAGATAGGAAGCGTGAATAATTGAATTACATAATTTTAAATTATTTCGAAACTTTAAAACGCTCTTGAAAAAATATAGTATTATAAAATTCTACAGAAAGACAGAAAGAGAGAAAAAGAAAGTATTACAAAAGTATAAATTTCACATCTATCATTTTATAATTTTTGTAATTTTTTTCTTTAAAATAATATTATAAAAATTCATGTAAAAATCTGATAGTCTCCAAAATCATTTTAATTATTGTTTTTTACTTTCAGGATGCTAGAAAGAGAAAAATTCTTTTCAAAAAAGCGTTTTTTAAAAATGTTGGATCAACGAATAATATACTGATTAATTAGAATCCATCGACAAACATATATTAATTTGAATTGAGCGAGAATATTTTAGTAACAAGATTAATATCAATCACACGATCTGCTTTCTGTTTGTTTTATCACAATATCTATTACAATTTAGAATCAGACAATTATAACATTAATTGTAAAAAATTAAAGATTTACAGAAATTAATTGGAATTTCTGTAGAATAAAAATTCTATGCATTGTATATTTTCATTATTCGATACGACACTGTCTATTATTGTTACATATATTTTTGCAAGCAAAATTAAAATCTATACACTTAGATATTCTCTATAAAATAAGAAAAAGGCACACAATGTAATTGCATACTTTAAATTATTAAGAATTTTCTCAAAAATGATTGCAAATTCTCGTTTCATAAAATGAGAGAAGGAAATCAAAACTCCAGCGCCTTGTTTCAAAGACAGATATCGTTACTTATTTTCGCCAGCAGGAAAGAGAGAGGAGGAAAAAATAAAATGTCCTTTACATAATGCGTTTTTTGATAGGCCACAAGCTCAAAAGGGATTTTATTTTTGTCCAAGAGAGTGCCTTCGAGCAATCGTGTGACAGAAGGTCGACAGCGCCGGCGGTTCGCGGCCGGTTTTCTGTTCTCCGAAAATAGATTGCTAGCAAGATCCCCGTTTCTCCTCCTTTTATATATATATATATATATATATATATATATATATTCCTGGACAAAATTAACGCATAATTTTTTCACTTTTTCTTTAAAAGCTGATATTTAAATTTAAAGAAAAAGTGAATGAAAATTATGCGTTAATTTTGTCCAGGACTATATATATAGAAGCGAGCAAGCTCCCTCTTTCTATCTCCATCTTTCTCGGCCGAGCGAGTTAAAAAAATCGCCAAGGCAGAGGTAGAAATCACGTCTTGATCTTTTCATGGCGATCGACGGAAATCGTTGTGCGAAGTAAACAGACTCGCTCCCTCCCTTGCCCCACGAAAAATTTATGCGAGCGAACAGATTTATCCGGCGAAATCGGAACGCGTCTTCGCCTTCGACGCCTTCTTCGTGCGTAATCGAAAATTCGCGCAAATATTTTCCTGACCTAATCACGCTCTCACAAAAAGTATTACATCACTTTTGGAGTTTAATTCGAGAGAGAGAAAAAGATTACGATGAAATTTGCCAAAAATTTTGAGTAAGTCTTTATATTATTTGTACTTTTAAGTAGTATAATGATTTATATCTTTACCGTTATATATGAAATAAACACATTTGTCATTTTCTTTTTTATATTTATATTGTATTTATTTATAACAAGATTTTATTTTAAGTGCAAAAATTTTCTCTTGAGTGTAAACAATAAAATAGAATCATATATTTAAAAATAAGAATGAATTTCATGGATAAAGAAAATTACACAGTAGAAAAAACCACTCTCTACGACAGACAGTAGAAAAAAAGTTGTATAGACAGACTGACGCTTCCAATATGATACGAACTATTGCGACATTTAATTAAGTTACGATTATTTGATGCTACTGTTATTTAATCAATGATTATTAATGATTATTAATTAAATTACATATAAGAATAATTATTAATAAAAACATAAGAAAAAAATAAAAGCATTCTTTTAAAATATAATTCTAAAATTTTAGAATATACTTATAAAATATCTTGCTTGAATCAAATATTTTGATTTAATTTAAATTGAATGAAATATTTTGATTGAATATAAAATATTTTGAATGTATCAAATGCATTAATTGTATAAAATAAAAAAAGAAATATCGCATATACTTGCAAATTTAGTCAAAATTATGATTGTTATTTACTTAAATTAAATTGAACAATTTTCTTCCAAAATTTGAATTAAAAAATTATTTAGTTTCTTATACTTGAATAAAATATGTAAATTATTAAAGTGTATATATATATATAGTATATATATATATTTAGATTGTAAAAAAATCATCACATCATTGTGTTTCAATTATTTTGGAACTCTAAGTACAAAATTAATTTGTTAAACAATATTTCTTAAAATATAAAATGCAATTACAATTACATCCAAAAAAATTTCAAAGCATTAAAATTTCGAATACTATATAATTACTTTCAGTGATATGAAATATTAGTATTTTTTACATCCAAAAAATAAAATAAAATAATTTCATTTTATTTTCAGATATCTTAATTTAATTTAATTTAATAATAGCCGATTTCTTCAATTTTAATTTCTTCTTAAGATGAAGAAATTACATTTGTTATAAAAATTAAAAAAAAATAAAATATTCTTCGAAAAAAAACTGAATCTTTTTCATTAGTTAGTCATTATTTCCAAACAATTCGATATATTCCTAGAATAAGGAGGTCAAAGAAGGGATTATTTATTTATTAAGACATACCTCGCCGCCAGGCAAACCGACGCTGACGATATCGCCCTTGGTGGCTTTGATCTCGCCAAGGAGGTAGCCCTCCTTCTCATCGGGTACCCAGCACGCCTTCTTCGCGTCATAGGGTTTTGTCTGGTCGATTCTCTTCTGCTCAAGAGAGACGAAGAGATATGGGGTCGGATCGGGATCCTCTCCCTCCTGGGGCTTCACGGCTGGCATCCTCGATGCTTTCTCTGGACTCTAGTGATAAACTGATGCCGTAGAACTCACGGGCTATCTTGTGAAGTCTAGCTTCTTTTTCGGTAGGAGGGGAGGACTGTTCCTCTTTTTCCTGTCGTTTGCCTTTGGGGCTTGTTGTTGATTCGGCGGCGGACGGACTACTTCTGGCGGCACGTTACGGGCGGCCCTGAGGAATGATCGATTAGAAAATCTCGATTCCTCCCAGTTGATTAAAGCTTTACGAAACTACTCATTGAGAAACTAGTCATTGGTGCAAAAGAGATCTAATATTTTTCCATTAATATCTTTTAAGAATATATAATAGGCAACAATGACTATATGTTTCAATTAAAATAAAAAATTATTTTTCTGTTTCAATTAAAATAAAAAATTATTTTTCTGTTTTAATTGTCTAATTTAATTTTCAACTTTATTTGAAAATATTAGAAATTTTTGTGCCAATCTAATAACGCTAAACAATGGCCGAGAAAATCTATTTTATGAGATATTCTAGATATCTCTCACAAATCAATAGATTCTTTCTCTCTTTTCTATAGATTTCTTAAGTTTAAATTTATTTCTGATTTCTATTCTAAAATTTATTTTTTAATTTAAAATTTACTTAAGCAAAAATATTATATTTGTCGCGTTTTTAAGTATTAAAAAAATATATATTATAATAAAAAAAATATAGAAATACGTGTTTCCATTTCTTCCTAAAACTCAACAATTTTTTATTCTAACCATTTGTAATTTAAAAGTTATTGCCGATTTGTTAAAAAAAAGATTAATGTTATCAAGTTAGTTGAAGTATTTATAAATTAATAATGTAAAATATATCCGCAAAACACATTCTAACAATTTTAATAATTTTAAAAAGTATTTCTTCTATTATTTAATCTCTATTTGCAATGTGTAAAATATTAAAAATTATTTTATATAAAATATCAGATGTGAGAGTAATATTTCTTAGCCATTGTCTAGTGCTAGAAGTTTTCTAGTTTCGTAAAGTAAAATTTAAAAAATATTTTTAAATTGTCGTCGACAATCGCCGGCTTTTCTCTTTTCTAATTTCACTCAAATATTTAAAAAATAATATTTCGATAGTAATAAAAATTTATTTTATCCAATACGCTTCACCTCCGATCAACTTTACGTGATGTTGCTACGATGTCACTGACACTAATATTCGACGATTGTGCGTGCATTACGAAGAAGAGTCACGAAGAAGAACGCGATAGAGGATTGCATAATGAGATAAGAATACAAAATGGAGCAGACATGAAGCGGCACTGGCGATCGGACCAAAAAGAGCGATGTATCGCGTTACAAGATCTCCGATATTTTCGTTCCTTCGAACAAATATGAAAAATGTGTAATATATAGAAGACATTCTCGTAAGTTTATGGGCTTAACAGATGTTGGAGAAACGTACTTTAAATGATAAACAAAATCGATCATAAATCATAATAAAGAATAATATTGATGGACAGGGAAAAATGATAAACTTTAAAAGGAAAATAAATATAAAAAAAATATAGATTATAAAAATGATAAAACGAGAGAACTTTAGAATCTTAGAATCACTGGGAGAACTCACTCAAATTTAATAGATGAAGAAATCTTCGATTTCTAATTTAAAAACAAATTTCTAAATAGAAATTTTATTCGTATAAAGAAAATCAATTCCACTCATTGATAAAAAAATCAATTTTAAATTATTTTTTTTTACACAAGTGGGTTCTTTTATACAATTTCCGGTAAAGTAAAAAATTACAATAGAGATTACTTCTTAATAATTTTAAATTAAAATAAAATTAAATTTGCGAATTTGATGTTAAATTAGAAATATTAATTAAAAAAACAATATCTGATTCTAAATAAGTTAATGCTTTTTTAATTCATATATATTGTATATTTGTATTAATTTAAAGTTTACTCTTTCTTGTTCTTTTTAAATATTTAAATATAATTTTATATATACAATATATATTACATACAAATTATATAAATGTAATTCATATTAATATAAATGAAAAAATACAAATGCGTTCAATGATTCGTTTACTGAACGAGTTGTACGTCTATAACTCAAACTTGGTAGCGTCGCACATTGATATATTATCCTGATGTGTGCACCTCATTACTTCCAGCGAAAAAAAAGAAACACAATTGGAAGTCAATTTAGTCGACACCGGAAATTCAATTTTTTAATTTTGTCAAATCGGGGCAGAGGATAAAGAAGACTGAGGATAAATATAAAAGAAGAAGAAAAAGGGAAAAAGGAGCGCACTATGTCCGTTCACCATTCGAAGGATTATAAACACACACAGGTACATAAAGGGCTCTTCCCAAGAGTCCTGGCACATCCTCGCTCGCACCTCGGATTCTCACACGAGTACGTCACTGAGGATCAATGAAGATTCAAGACAGTCACTCCCTTGAAACCACCCGTTCGCCAAACACTTTCCGCCCACCTGGGGGTGACTTCCTTCCCGGGACAGACTCGGACGCACAGACGCACACGCGATCCTATCGAAGAAGAGCTCCAAGAGTCCTTTCTCGACCACCTGAATTCCTCTCGCGAGTTCCACCAAATTTTTGCCGACCTAAGTTTCACCCTACATCGCCAATAAATCCCTTATCACTAATCCGCTATAGCGGGTACACACGTGTGTCTGCGTTGATCTCTCTAAATATGCGATCCGATAGGTGATGCGTATTGGACGATGTATCCGGATATTACATCCGGATGTTCCTTTCCTTCGTATTTCTCCTTTTCCCGTCTTCTGTCTTAGCCGAGGTAGGAAAGAGAAAAGTGAGAAAAAAAAAAAGAAACAAGGCCGGCGACGTGTCGCACGACGGACGCGACGTGATGCACTTACGTTAGAGAGCCGTTCTGTCGGGGAAACGCGCGGGGGCTCCCAATATAAGCGCGTGCAACGTGATCCTGGGGTATAACGCGACGACCGATTCGTCGATCTGGCCGACCAATCGCGGATCGCGTTACTTCCACGGTCAATCTACCTTTTTAGGCGGACGATGATACCGAGAACGCGGTGCGACAAGGGGTGGCCGCGACGCCGCCGAGTGAGATGAAAATAGACATCGGAGCGAGACGCTGATGCCCGTCGCTGATCCCCTCTACGGGCTTCCCCCGCTCGATGGCCTGAGCTACCCCCGGCCATGGCGAACGTCGCGGACCTCGAAATGGAAGAAAGAGGTGGCGGAATTTCGGAGGATACCTCGCTCGCTTCTTCACCTTGCTCGGTCTCTCCGGTGGTGATCGTCTAGAAAAAGAGGAAGAGAGTTAATAAATAAGAAAGGGGAGATAAGGAAGGAGGAATAGGCCACGTGGAGGGCGCACGTGGCCGCGAGCGTTATTCGGGGTGCGCGTTTGTATACGATGCTTCGCTCTCACGTTCGATTATGTCAAAACAGATCGGACAGTTGATTGAGATGGATGGATGAATATCTCTCTCATTCTCGCCTCGTGCTTCTTAATCGACGCTGATAATTTTTTTAAGCAAACTCTCACGATGTTTCCCTTGCTACCATTTTTTTGCTATGAATAATTTAAGAATTTTTCGATTCAAACGCTGAATGGATAATGCCTTTTCTCTTTTCTCTCTTCATCATTTTCTTCTTCCTTCCAATCCAATCAAACTGGAAGAATCTTCAATTCTTTATAGATATTTCCTGTTTTATTTTTTTTGTCATATTTATCTGAAGAAGTTATATATAAGTTAATAAAAATTATATAAAAGTTATATAAGTTATATATAAGTTATATTAGTTGTATATAAACTATATCATGTAAATAACACATATATTAAAATATTGACTATACATATACACAATCAGAAATTATTCATTTCAATAAAATATATTTGAGACAGGAATAAATTACGAGAAGTTCAATAATTCAATTTATAAAACTGCAGATTTTTATAGCATAATATGCAGTAATATATATTGATAGAAAGTATAACATCTATATAAAGAAAACCTTTCTTAAATTCGTTTTTCTCTTTCCTTTGAAAAATCGCTGATCTATTTAAATATACTAGATTCTCTCTAAAATTATATAATATATTAATTATATAATTGCTGCGAGATCACAAGAAACATCGTTGATAAATGAAAACTCGATGGCGTCTTTATTTACGCGTAATCGAACAGATCAAACGGCGTACCTTCCCCGGGAAGGGAGAGCCTCCGAATGCGCTATAGTAAAAACGCCCAGTGGTTGCGGACGAGCTATGGCCAGACGAAGGCGCGGCACGCTGATCTTTCGCGAGAAATCGCCGTAGAAATAATATTTACATTTGCCGAACAGAGCTGTAAAACGAAATCCATGTCGTCATCCTCCCGATCGCCATAATACATCCGTCGTTGCACCCCAAGTGCATCGAAATAGACGCCAATTGGAAGGCGCTTATATGTGGGAAGCAAATATTAGCGGTTCAAATGGAATTTTGACATTGACATCACATAAAATATAATATTTTAACGTCTACAAAAATTATAAAATCGGAAAATGTGTAATGATATGATTGAAGTATTTTTTAGAAAGCATGCTATTAAAGATGTAGACAAAATAAAATTTTTTCATCAATATAAAATATTGTTCTATATATGCATATAATATTTTAATATTTATATAAACAATCCTATTTTTGTGCCATTAAAAATGTGTTTCCTTTTTCTTTTTATGAAAAAAAGAATTATATTCATAATTTTGTTCTTTTAAAACAAATTCTCCAATTTTAAAATTTTAATCTTATTTTTTTGTTTTAATTTTAAAACATCTTATGAAATACAAAATGTATACATTTTACATTATCTAACATGATTCTAGTGTTCCCAGCATTTTGCCAATCCTAAGTAAGGTGAAAAATTTCTCTTATTTGTACGATTTCAACAGTTCAGCGTAATACAATAGATAGCAATGCAATTTTCTCGCGGAGAAATTGGATCTTTTCCAGTCCTCGTTAATAACAGGAAGAAAGAGATGCGCAGAGGACGATGATTCTTTGGCCGATGTATCATATGGTATGTGTCATAGGGTCGATTGAGAAACTCGTCTATTCCGTCAACTTATAATGATCAATTAGAACTAATAATAAAACATATTGTAAAATATGAAACATAATTAAATCGCTCGATGTTAAAAAATTGTAATTCAATAAAACATTATTTTCTGAAACTTAAGAAAACAAATTAATTAAAAATAAAAACCTTTATTTCATTGAAACTATATGTTAATTAAAGTATATTTGAAGGAGATATTTTTGAAAATTAATTTATAGCATTAATTTAATCGTGAATTTTTATCCGCGAGTTTTCATTCACGTGCTGTTTATCGTGGCTCGATTATTACGTAAAATTATTACGGCCGATTGCGCGTCATTAGGTCGCGCTTATTCCACGGGCGTGGGTGACCAACGTCAGCGTGCCAAGAGAGCCATAGTTACGAGCGAACAACCGGTGTGTGCCAAACGTATGTGTTAGGCGAGGCTAGGCGAAAAGATCGAGGCCTCTGAATCATTTAAAACTTTAGGCCACCTCCGCCTCCCTTTAATTCTCCTGTTGTGACTTATATCGAGTCATGCAAAATTGGAGAGTGAAAGATAGCACAGGAATTCATGAGCTTCTATTTCGAATAAATTGTTATAAAGCGCGCATTATCGTTACATATTTTCTGAAAAAATTAATCTCGTTTACAAAAAAGAATTGTTTGAAATTTATGTAAGTTTACAAGCATTAATTGTCTTATTATTAATTATTTATAATTGTAATACATCTTTGCGTAATTATTTTCTTTCTACTTAGATTTTTTTATAGTAAAATTATGAAACGCATGCCAATTTTCTTTCATGACATTTATTAATAAACTTTAAAAAATTCTAAATTTAAAAGTAAAAATTTCTTCTCGAAAATTTAACGTAAAGCAATAATATTAAATTAATTTACAAGCATTTAATAAAAAAAACATAATTAAACTAAAACAAATTAATTTTCACTATTAACGATTCACATCAAACTAACGGATATTTATCAAAATAAACTTTTCAAGATGAATAAAATTATGTGATTGCTCACAGTGAGAGATTAATATCATGGAAAAAACACAACAACAAACATCGAGATTTTCAAAAAAACCTTGATTTGTTCAAATATTATTAATTGAATATTCTTTAAAAAAATGCTTCGAGAAAAGATGTCTTAATTGTGATCTGAGCTTCCATATTTTATTTAATTTAATTCTGTCTTGTAATTTCCATACTAATTTGTTATAAAAATGCATCGCGAACTTTCTTTATTTTCTAATTTTAATTGTGATTTACGCTTTAATGAAACATAGTCATTCTCTCATCCTTCTTAAGTAAATTGTTGTCAAAAGATGGATTTTGAAATCAAAGTAATGAAAAATAGCATTATCCACGCTTGATGAATAAACATAATTAAAGACCCGCATAACTGAGACCTTAAATCATCTCGCGAACGGCAATTTACGGACGCGCGAAATGTAATTTATCGATGAGTTTCCTCACGATACCTGGCACGAGTTCAGTGATTTTCGGACGGACGGTGGCCACCCGTTAAATTAGCGCGATACATTTTTTCGCGGTCGAAGCTAAATAAATACCTGACAGATTTACTCGACAGATGAAATGAAAAACCGAAATTGCGGAAACGACTGAGAGCTCGTAGAATTACCCAGTTGTATGGAATATCTAAAATAAAGCACTAATTATACTTATAATTATTCTTTCAATGATAATAATATTATTCTGTATATTGTTACACATTTAGACATTAAAAAAAAAGAAACCGTCAATTTATAATGCTATTAAATAAAATGAATTTATTTATGATTTATTATTTATTTATTATACAAAGAGAAAAGATTTTCGAATGAAATTTTCTAAATGTAATTAAATAACAGCTTACATTTTAAATTATAATTTTAGATAAATCTTGTCAAAATTTAATTTGATGCCAAATCAAAATATTTAATTCGAAAAATGTTAAAAATCTATTTCTTTTTTTTCCTCTTTTTTCTATTTCAATATTTTTTTTTTATTTCTTTTCATATTTTTTCCGGCAATGCTCTCGACAACTACATTATTTCTGCGACAAACTATAAAAAAAAATGAAATTAATTCTATTACTTTAGTACTATCTCTAATTCTTGTGATTATTTTTTAGAAAATTTAAAAATGTACCATATATATCTAAAACAAATTTATTTTTCATTTTCGATTTGATATTTTCCGTCGAATTTTTCGACGTTTTACTCCACTTTACTCTACGAGCGATCAGTCTAGATGACGTCGGCCAATGTTGGCCACGATGTTGGATCCGACGTTCTAATGGCGCGAGCTTCTATAGTCAGGGATCGTAAGTATGCGCGATGAAGACGATGTCGAGAAGAAGAGACGAGGGGAAGCTCGCGAAAGCACGCGTGCACGCACACGCACACGCACACGCTCGGCGGAGACCCGAAGCGCGAGAAGTGTGAGCACGAGAGACCGAATCTAAGATTATTTCGGGATCGGCGGAGATAAACCGGGCCAACGTCGGGATGGAAGAGCGGACACGAAACGAAACGAGCCTCGCCTCATGAGCCACACCGACGTGAGCCTTGAAGCTTGAGTCATCATCATCATCATCATCCTCCCGTCATCGACATCGTCGAGACAATTACGAATTTAATATTACACAAGCGACAACGTAACAAAAATAAATTTCTATAATTCTAAATTTCTCGCATTCTTTTCTACATAGTGTGTCGTCTATCTGAATCATACTTCTATATGTAATTTATATGTAACCATATTTGAATTATATTTGTAATCCTCTAAAGACCAAAATTTCTAATCAGATTTTTAAATGAAAAATTATCGCAATGTATAAACATCTGAATATATAAAATCTGAATATATAAAATCCTTCCTATTTTATTAATAATTTAAAATTTATATATAAATAATTTAAAAATTATATACATTATTACACATACATATAATTATATAAGTAAAATAATAAATTAATCAATAAATTATATAAGCATAATAATAAATTATAATATAAGCAAAATAATAAATTAATAAATAAATAAATATATTTATTTATTTATTTATTATTTTGTATTTGCACATCTTGTCACTATTTCTCTCAACAAAATTAGCATTCATCAAAAGAGAGCAAGAAGATATATAAAATTATATACTATAAATGAACAGATTAATCGTTGAATTAGATTCAAATAATTTGTCATTAATCTGAGTCTCGGTGTTTTATTTATTGCATTGCTTACTTAGTTTTGGACCGTTCTCAATTACGAATAGAAGATATTAAAAGCTGGTCTAACGTATAAATATCCGTCGAAATAAATCTAAAGCGATAAAAGCTAGGAATAGGTATTCTTTTTTTGTATGTACGCCATATAAAAAATTTCAAAATTTAAAATATATAAACTATTTTAAAATAAACAATATAAATTTATAATAAATATATAAATTTTAAAACTCTATAAAATTTTTTAGATTTCTTAAATGCAGCAATTAAGAAATCATATAATAGTACAACATACCATGTGTATAACTTACATAATATTATATAAATATATCTTGTCTTATTTTATATATATTGTATATATATATTTTCTCATTATATTTTATTTTAATTGTATGCCAGCGATCGCATGTCAAGTTCTTAAATTATTCATTCGTTAACTGAAATTGCAATTCACAAGAGAATCCTTAGAGTAATTTACTACGAGATGATTTCTTCAAAAGAAACTTTTATAATCGCGAAAAACAATTTGGCGACGGTACAAGAGGTACAATGGTCGGTCAGTATTGCATTACGTGGGTTTTCTCAACCGGCTTGCATTGTGCATCTATTTGTCGACGCGTCAACAGGTATTTTTATTATGAAATATTTTTATTACCATTTTCGCTGAAAGATTTTTATTACCATTTTCCGCGATTATCGAGATTAAAACGAACGAACTTCGGATTCAAACAATTAATTCTCTTAACGGTTTAAGCGCTAGTCAGTCGCGAGTCATTCTATATGCACTGGTTTATAACGCGTTTCGTATATTTCCGTTATATTCGCATTTGATGATCTTAGCTCTCGCGTGAGCGAATGCCTCGCTCACCAATAAAGGAGAGCGTCCGAGAGTTTATGATCCGGCTCGATTTAATAAACGTGAAGCGAAGCTACTTGGGGAAATATAGAAATTATTGTACCATATCGTATCGTGTCGTTAGACGAGTCTCGTATTTACTCGGAGAACTACAAAAGGAAGCTAGATTCAACGTTCAAACTATGATCAACGCGTCTCTACACCAATTCCAATTCTCTTTCTTACTTTTCAATTCTTAAATATCCTTAAATATCCTTATTAAAAGAAAATAAAAATATTAGCTCTTTTTTTAAAGATCACAGACTAAAATAAATAATTCAGATTCTATGTAATGAAAAAATTATATGCAAATATAATATTAAATATTTCCCTCTATTATTTAAAAAATCTCTCTTGTTAAAAAATTTATAATTTATAATATTAAATTTGCGTATAAAAATACACTTGAACTTATGTTAATATTCTCTAGAGAACAAAAAACTTCTTGTCTTTGGTCTTTCTACGAGAAAGCTCGCCCAACGACCTAAAGCATCTGTAAAAAACTAAGAATACCGTCGCTGGACCAGCAGCATCTCTTAGCGAGTCCGAATCGTGCCAAGCACACGCTCGGCCCGAGATAATTTCGCTCAGGAATGTACACGATCCGCGCTATTGTTATCGTGGAACGTGTATTAAAATCAGTATCTTCTCCCGACTCCCTGAAACGCAACACCATCCGCGAATCATCTCCCGGTGCCGATGACGGCGAATAGGTTGTACTCGGATATACCGCCGGTATTCAGTCCCGATGCCAAGTTCCGCGCCTGTTGTTCTGCCCTGGGTATCTCGCGCCAGGAACGATCACATCAGCATCGAGGCACCGACGCGACGACGGTACCGGATGAGGGATGGTCGTGAACAAGAACGGTGATCGGAAAGCAAAAGCTGCCTGCGAAACAGAATTTTTAGAAAGAATTTCACGGTCTGATACTTGCATAGTTACTTAAAAAATTGTCTTACAATTACAACAATTTTCCGGATGCCAAAAATTAATTGAGGTAGATACTGTGATATCGCACTTAATCAATCTAAATAACAGAGAAAATTATTGAGAAAACCTGAATTATTAGTGAAAGATAGAAAAAAAGTGGCGCCCATTCGTGTTAAAATTCATCATATTTGTTACAAAAATTCTAATACACCAAAAAAATCATTTTTTTATAAAGATTATCTCGATACAAGAGATAGAATCGAAATTCTATCATATTTATCCAATAATTAATATTTAGAGACTTAAATTGCTACAAGGTTTATAACAATATTCTAACAAATTTAAAAAATAGATAAATTTTTGTTGTTACTTCTAGAAATCTACAAATATAAAAAAAAATAGAGAAAGTCCAAAACTTTATTTAATACAAACTTATATATCAGTTTCTTCTCCCTTCAAACTTTCTCACAGCCTTCAATTTTTTGCAATAGAATCTTAACAAATTGTGAAACAAGTTTTAGCATTGAATTCCATATCGTTTAACATTTCTTGACTTGAATGTGGCAGACATTTTGGGTCGGTTCTGCAGAACGTAATCAAGATTTTCATGCTTCAAAAAAGAGATGGCAACAGATATTCTCGTGCAACTTGATTTGCTATCTCCAAGAAGTGTCAAGCGGAATTCAGCGGAATTCATTAATTTCTTTCAAAATTGATTAAAATTCCATCCTAAAAGATTAAGGGTAGTGAAGGAAACTGAAGGAGAGCTGACACATACCAGTCTGTATCAACTAAAGTATTAAACTTCTCACAAGGTTGCATTTTTTTCTGCATTTTTGCAAATGATTATTTTAAATTTTATACATTTTGCAACGAGATTGTTATTAATTTGACAGCGAAAAGAGAATCAATTTATAATTATTAAGATAAATGCGCTTAACAACAGGAAGATTACATATGAGATATGAGCAGGAGCAATATTTTTCTCTCATAGAAGGAGAAATGCAACATCGAGGACATTCACAACATCAAGTGCAAGTTCACCGGATCCACGTGCATCAATCCCTTCTTTTCTCTTTCCTCTCTCTTTCTGGACGCAACTGACCGGAAATAAAGTTGAGAGAAGTTCGCGGCTGTGTCATCAATTGATATTATTAATTGGACATCGCGAACGACGAACGTTGACGCGTTTCCTTCTTCGAGAGACGCGTCTCTTGGCATCTGTCGCCCGCGTCCCGTCGCGATAATAATTACAAGTTATGATGTTGTGTAATTTGCATGTATATTCGCTAATTCAGCCGACGCCGGGATCTAATTTGAGCGAAGATATTTGGACGAGATCCTCGAAGCTGCGATAATTAATCCTGTCGAGAGATGACGGCTCAATGAATGTGACTATGCGGGTGAATTTTGTTGGCGAGATAAGTCACGCGATTAAATTACATTGTATTACATTACATACGAATAAAATTATGTTATTGTCTCGATTATCTCGTAGATATAGATGGATAAAAGCATCAGCGCTTGTAAAATTTTCAAACGGATTATAAAATAAATTTTCAAACGGATTATAAAATAAATTTTACATACCAACACAATTGATTAAGTTTAAACTATCATTTAAAGAGCCTAATCGATGTTTTCGAATTTATAATTATTTTTCATCTTTTTATGTGTCATTTATTCCCTCAAAAATCTGTCTTGGCTCTTATTTTCATAAACGTCTCTCTGAATCGCAAGAAAATGTTCCAATAATTCAACAGACCCAACAAAAATCAACAGATATCATTTTACAAATCATTATTTTGACTTCTCTCGAGAATTCTATTTTCGATGCTTATTTTTATTGTGAATCATCGAGTTTTATGTACGAGATTATATGTATTTTTATTGTGTCAAGTTTTCGATCTCTCTCGCGTGATGCCATAATAACGCTCAGCGGGGCAAATTTCGAGGCTCGAGCTTTGAAGCTCGAAGAAGAAGAAGAAGAGGAATTACGTAAGCCGCAATAAGTCTGTTTGGCCGGGTTCTTCATTCCAGATCTCGCACAACACCCTCGTTCGATGCTCCTTCGTCGTTTCTCTTGGTCCCACCTTCTTCGTCGTCGTCGTTGTCGTTGTCGTACACCATACCACCTTAGCTCTCCATCGGCCATCGTTGCTCCCTCTTGCTCCCTCGCCGCCACGATTTGCCTCCGAGGCTGACAGCAGCTATTTTCGTTTCCCAGCGACAATATAGCAGTCACCGTTTAGGCCGCTTTTACTAAGCCGAGCTTCGGTCCACCTCTCTTTTTCCCTAGCGATTTTTATTTCTTTCTTATGAGAGGTCTCCGCTGAAATTATTCCTTCCTCCTCTACTACCTATTTTCATCACTTTATCGATACTCATTAATAAAGTACAAGACGCTGAGACAACTCAACAATATATTGGTTGTACACATAAAATGGTCTCATAAAATGTGAGTACCATGAGTTTAGCCAGAAATAATGAAGTTTATGTAAAAATTTTATCTGTTTTACATATATCTTTCTCATCCTGTTACCGAATTTTACAGGCGCATTTTGTGGGTGAATAATTCTCGCTAAAAATTATATTAAAATGTAAACGAAGAAAGAGTAGAATGAGTTCTTTTCAAAATTCCACTCACCTTCTCCGTTTCTGTTCTCACCTACCTTATATCCTAATATCGCAATTGGGTCTCACGATGTGAGCGTCGCCTTATACGTGTATTTCTCGCATTCCCGCGGTGCGTATTTGCGTATCTACGTAACGCACACGTATTCGTGAGAACCCCAGCGAATGACGTCAAATACACTCATCGTCGAAAGATGCAATTTCCTCGTCGACCTCGTCGTTTCTTTCCTTCGTTCTCTCCCAAAACGCGCGTCCTTCCTTCTCCATCCTGTGAGAGGCAGGTGAATCGCAGGTGACCTTCCTTCCTTGCTTCCTATCTCGTCATCATCGATACGTGCTTGACGTATTAATGTGCATGTGTGGGCGTTGAAGACCGGATGTACTCGTCAGCAATGCACTTTGGCGCGTGTTATCTTCCTCTGTACAATCCTGTCACATGTAAATCAAATATTAGATACGACCATATGATGTCAATCTCGAATGCAATTGCAATAAATTAATCAAATATCTTTATCGATTTTTCATCTCTCTTGTATCTTTCAAAAATAATATTTTTAGAAAATTACACACGTAAACTTTTATTTTCGTTATATCACTTAATAATGTTTTTGTTACTTTTTTGTCATTTAATATATTTTTTTGTTATATCTTTGTCATTTAATATATTTTTTTATATTAAGTAAAACGATTTCGAGTGCAACAATAATAGCAAAAGTAATAATAATACTCGACAAGTTAAAGATATTAAATATAAATAAAATATAAAAAAGATAAAAATATAAAATACAATAAATGTGATACACAAGAAGGTTATGTAATCTATAATTTTCCATATTATTTTTTTACAACTAGCATTATTGACCTCGATATTTTGTAAATAGTTACATGTATACCTTTCTATTTTCGCAAATATAGCTGTATGTATCATGTGTTCTCTATTTTTTCCTGTCTCTTCCTTTACTTTCTTTTATAGAATTCTATTTTTCGAATTTACGTCCGCAAATCCGTGCGCGATCGCACTGTGCTTATTTTAAATACAATATTTCACCGGTATTTCTGAAGAGGGCGCCAGCGAACGGACAGCTAGATTTTCAAACCATATGTCATTTTGTATCATTTCAGATCGCATCTAATAATAAGGATACAACTAAATGAAACACTGTTTCCAAGTTTAAATCCGACTAAATAAACAAAAATAAAATTTCCTGTTAATTTCTTCTATATGTTCTGCTTGGTTCTCTTATTATATTATATGTGATTTTGATTTAAAAAACAAATCACATATACAAAAACATGTTTCATTATCTAATATTATATTATATATTTATTTAAAAAAAAAATTTATAAAGATTTGCAAAGAAAAAATTTGAAAGTGCTGTTTCGTGCTTTATTTTTTTGCAACTTTCTACTGCACTGACTTTGAATTATAAATGTTGCACGATTATAACAAATTTCATTCAAACAAACAAAATTCATTTTGATCAGTAGTTTCAACAATTCGTTCCCTTTTTGCAATTTGAAAAAAAAAAGAAATTAAATGATTAATCTCTTAGGACAAGAAACAAGTCCAATAGTTTTAATAAAATAGTTTTAAAAAGATAATTTGAAACACAGATCATAATATTTTTAACATGTATCATTCGATTATATAAGCATATAACTAAAAATATTATCATGTCATTGTGTTAAATATATTAAAATCATTTTAGATTTAAATGCAAAATAAAACATGTATGTTAAAATAATTTTAGATTTAACTGAAAAATTAAATGAGATATTCTAAATCTAAATTTTAGTCTATTAATTAAAAATATAATAATTAAAAAATAACAATTAAAATATAATAATATAAATATTATAATAATAATAATAATAATAATAATAATAATAATAATAATAATAATAAATAATAAATAATAAATATAATAATAAAATAATAATAAAATAATAATAAAATATAATAATAAAAATAGTAATAAATATAATTAAAAATAATTAAAAATAATAATAATTAAAAAATATTAGTCTATTTTACATAAAAAAAATATTTAATACCCATACGGATATTTGTCAACCATTAAAATAATTTTTAATGTTTGAAAGTACTGATATCACATCACATACTTCCAAGGTTCTCATGGTACTAACATAAGTACCGGCAGTTTTCGGCTATAAAGCCGAAATAAAAGAAGAATATTCTGTGTTTATATATTATATACTTAGATATTATATGTTTAAAGAAGAAACGAAAAAGACATGGCGACCGAATTATAGAAGCGGAATTTAGCTGATTCGAACTCGGATCAGTGATTTGCAAGAATGACACAATTACTGGATGCTACGATCGCCACGTATAAGATCACATATAATGTCGTATATTTGATATAGTATACACGCTATTAGAAAAAAAATTATTACATCATATCATAATTTATACGTACAAATTTACACTGCAATTGCTTAGGACAGGTTATTTATACTGCAATTGCTTTAGGTTTTTTTTAAAGAAGAAAAAAAGATTGAAAAATTATATAATATATTATAAATTATTTTTTATAAACATCTTTTTAAATACGATCTAAATTTATATGTGCAATTTTTCTATAAGAATCAAATTTATTTGTATACAATTTTAGGCATATCACATATTTAAAAAGATGTAATAATTTGAGTTTTATGATTAGAAGCATATATCAAATAGAAGCTAGTTTTTTGGAGCAAAAAAATTAACATATCATCGATCTTCTCTCAGTTAAAAACGCACGAGATACGAAAGATTAATAGCAAAAGTCAGAATTTATGTGGCAATAATTTTCGAAAAAGACAATTAGTGAGAAAAAATTGCAAAAATATCTTCAAATTTCAATGTTGGAAATTATTGTAATTACTGAGCAAAATGAGCGACATATTTATTATATTAATATATATTTATAATTAATTCAAGTTGCAACAGAAAGCTATAAAAAACGAAGAATAAGATAGCGTTTTTGACTTTTTTTTAAAATAAATATATTGAAATTTGAAATATTATGTAAAATATGTATTCCCAGCAAACACACCAAATAACATTTATATATTGGTTAGTTGTAATTTCCCATTCAACAATACAACTGTGACATGTATGTAACTGTTATATAACATGTAACAGTTATATTGTTGAGTGAGAAATTATGACTAGTTATATAACTATTATTTGGTGCTTGCTGGGTTCGAATGTTACATGAATTTAAAATTAAATAATTGTTTAGTTATTTATATTTATAAGAGAAAGAAAAAGAGAGAGAGAAAGAAAGAGAGAAAGAGAGAGAGAGAAATATAATACAGCTGATTGCGAGAGAGAAAAACAAACATTCTACTCACTTCCGGATATTGCAAATACGAATGCGTTTTATGCATTTTTCAATCTCGTTGCAACCGCGCATACTTGCTTGACAGGTGACATTTGTTAATGAAAAACGCGCGCGGTCGCTCCTTTCGAATTTAATTAATATTCTTCTTTTTTTTTACCATTCGTTTTTTACCACTTGTCACATTACATTTGTCATACCTTACAAATCGCTCGCGTTCGATCATTCACATATATAACTCGAGTGGCGCGACGTGAGGGAGGAAGAAGTAACGTCGTAGAAATTTATCGTCGAGGTTGAATTTTGCTCAGACGAGTTTTTACACCTGTCAGAATCTCAGACGGAGTGTTTATCGCCCTGAAAAGTATGATCGAACAAGTAGCGAAAGAGGAAATTAGGAAAACTTAGGGATGCACGTAGGTTAGAGCATCGCTCCATCTGGAAGATTTTCCGACTGGATAAGCGATATTTAATACGTATGATGGACGTAGAGAGGATCGCGATGTTTGCCGGCGTGGGCTTTGCCATCGCTGTCGGCCTGTTTGTCCTGTGGGGTCCCTCGCCCAAACCTAGAAAAAAAGGTCAGGATCTTAATCCCTCGACTCCAAGTAGAAGCATCTGTCAAACTCGTTTCTTGACGTTTCTTTGTCTCTAGTTTTTCGTTGTTGCTCGTGTTTTCTATTTTCTTAATAATAAAATTATTATGAGAATAATAATAGACAGACATTGTCAATATCTTTTGCTACAGCTTGTCAGAAATATAGAAAATTTCTTCTTTCTAAGATGTTGTATGAGATTTACTTATTTTACTTAATATTTGATTGTTTTTAGTTTATCAATTTTTTAATATTCCTTACGTAATTCATTTCATATAATTATAAGTTTTTTGAACAGATATTTTGATACTTATGATCTTATTTTTCTCTAGGCCACGTTGTCGGGATCAATAATTTGGGATATACGTGTTTCCTGAATTCTCTCTTGCAAGCCCTGGCTGCTTGTCCTACATTTATTCTCTGGCTTCAAAGAGAGCAGGAGAAGAAAAGAAACTTTGCCGATACACTATTGTCTATCCTCAAGAGTATGAGATTTTGAGATGATAAAATTATAATATTCAGTTCCTAAATATATCAAATTCTCTGTTGTCTACTGCAAGCTTTTCTAAAACTTTTGTCAAAACTATTCTTTATTTTGTGATAGCTTCAAGATCTTTAATCTTCAGAAGTATCTTTTACAAATCAAACATTGACAAATTACTCATATATATTACTGTTATTTCTCTCTACACTTTTATATTGATTTGCATACATCTTACAGAGATTAATGGTTTTGCGGAGGACTTGTATGGTGATGTGACACCTGTTGAAATTATTTCTTCCATCGGTTCGTTGTGGAATTTTGGACCTGGTCATCAAGATGTTCATGAGCTATTTCATGTAGTCCTTAGCGCATTAGATGCTGAAATGCAGCCTGCAAATAGAGTATGTGATTAAAATCATTCAATACAATCTACAATAAAATTTGTTTGACAATCAAATTAATTAAAGATGCAAAAAAGTTTTTTTGTCTCTCCAAGACTTTTGTAATTAATTGATAAAAAATTCTTACTTGATTATACGATGACTAATCATTAATTGTTGCTTTTTCAGATAGGCTCTTTATCTGACGCGCTGCCGCCAAGTCCAAATACAGAGTTAAATATGAGAAAAGTAACTGACAGTCCTGAAGCTCAGGTTCTGAATCTCAGAAGTGCATCCTGCAACGACATTGCATCAGTGAAAAATGGTACAGATACTTCAAAGGGTTTCGATAAGAACTGCAACAATCAAATGATGACCTCAACGTCATCCATATCTAGTATGTCTCCAAGTATCGGGTGTAAACCCGGTATGATCCTCGCTAGATCCTCGGAATTGCTGTCGCGAAGTATTCAAAGCAATGGCGATTGCAAAAGTCCCTTCAGGTCGTGGAAATCTCTATGCATCATGCCCTTTATCAACATTCCGTCGGTCTCGATAGAGACGCATCCGTTCTCGGGTCTAATCACTAGCCAAATTCAGTGCAACGGCTGTTTCTGGAAGGTATTAACAAAAGTGAAAGATAACTAATTGTTCTCGTAATTATTTTTTTTGGAAATAATTTTCACGTAATACTTATCTCAAATTTCAATTATGGAATCAAACTATCAATCATTTGTCAATATAACATGTATTAGATCAGATTTAATATCAGTCTAATTTATTCTTTTCCTTTGCAGTCTTCAGTACGTTACGACAAACTTGAGACTTTATCGTTACCATTACCGCCATTTAGCATTCTACGACAATATCATACTTTGGAATGGTTGCTGTCGCGTTTTGTGGATAGCGAAATGATACGTGACGTGCAATGTGATGGATGCTCGTTGCGCTGTCCTGCTGTCAAGACCCTCACTCTTGGAAAATTACCCAAGTGCTTATGTTTGCACATCCCGAGGACAACGTGGAGTCCCTCGGGCGTGCTAATTAAAAGGGACGATCACATTACGTTTCCCGAACTTCTGGTGCTTGATCCTTACACTTACACAGAGACGAAAAAGAGAAACGCGCAGGTGAATTTTATAATCTATAATAAATTAAATAAAAATATTTCTTTGAATCTATTACAATTAAAAAGTTGAAAAGTGTAAAATAATTTTATTGATTATAATAGACATTTAATTTATCAAATTATAAATTAATACAATGTATTAATTTTATTTCATGCAGAATTTATAATTTGAAAAATTAAGAATTATAGTTAATTTATAAGTATAATCTCTATCTTAAATTTTTGGCGAATTTACACAATCCAATTAATTTATTTATATATTTATAGGGTGATGCGGTGAAGTTTCTCGATAGCAGTTTTACAACGATACAGGGTAAACATAAATATCGATTATGCGCGGTGATCGAACACCGCGGTCCAGTGGATTCCGGTCACTTTGTTTGCTTTAGACGTGGAAATAAAACGGATCAATGGCTGTACACGTCCGACATCGTCGTCGAGAGCGTGTCTCTAACGCAGGTGCTGCTTGCTAGCCCGTACTTGCTTTTCTACGAGCGCATTAGCAGCGGCGTTTGTCCTAGCTAGGAATAAATTTTCGAGGTGTGATAGGCAATCGATAAGAATTACATAATTGCGCGTCAGTCCGTTCTTTTTTTAGCTATGCTCTATCACGTTTTTAACATTTAAAGAGGAATTATAGCGTTGGAAGTAATGCGGAAGGATAGAATTGTAGATTTGCAAATAAACGTATAAGAAGTGCAGCTGAAAGAAGAACAGAAATAAGATTTAAAAAATACAAGAGACTGTCGAATTTTCCATAATTAGTTTAGTATCGCTGTCGATATTGCGATGTAATAATAATATACTTTGTTATAATATGCGACTATAGAATGTGTCCTTAGGTAATATTTTATAGCAGTGGCGAAATATATCAAGTATATAATCCAAAATTCAGAATACGATAATAATTGCCATTATTAAACGGATACGATAATAATTGCCATTATTAAACGCCAGTGAATCTAATGTAGTTAGTTTTGTGAAATTTCTTGCTTCTAACATATAGTAAATTTCTATGAGAAGAGACTGTCAATTCTTATACAAATCGGTTTTTTGGATCAATTCATCGTCATTGAACTTCATTTTAATGAGGACTAGGATCGTGCCAATGAAAAAAATCTCCGAGTGAAATTTATTGAAAGAGATCTTGTATTTTTTTATATATTTATGTTTATGTCTTATAAAGCTCTTCAACTTCTTGCAATATGTGCAATTGTTAAGGATATTACTATAATTATAAAGACTGTGAATCTATTCTTTTTTGTATATATTAAAAAGTTGTTTTACTTCTGGTTGACATTTAAAAACATGCTAGCCAGAATAAATTTACTTTAAGAACTAACATAAAATACCTAATGTATGTAATTTAAACTCTTATAGAAAATGTATTAAATTGAAATAAAATATTAAAGATGCAGGACATAGAAATAAGTCTTATTCAAAATTATAATATGATTTTCTCTTTTTGCAAAGTATAATTTTATTAAAATAAATTTAATTAAGAATATTTAATAGTTGATATTTTGTTTATTATATTCTAGCTATTATACTCTAGTCTTTTATTACAAATATTGAAAATAAGTAAATAAATCCAATGTAACTTAGGACTCCAAGTTTATATCAATATATCTGAATTAACTCAACCTTACCTTACCTTATCTCACTTCCAAACATCATCTCTCCACCTTGTTACAAACAATTTGACCTCCATATCATAGTTCACATATGCACAATTGAATGACAAATATGAAATAATAACAAAGTGTAGAAAAAAGATTGTAGAGAAAACAGTGTTATATCTCAACGGAAAACAGAAATTAAAAAATTAGAAGAAAAAGAGCTTATTAAGGTTATACGAAAAATATAAGAAGCACAATCTATCAAGAATTATATAGAAAAATTTGAGTGTATTATAAATAATATATAAAAACAAAAAAGGTATGTATGCAAAAAATAATAAAAAAATATTACAAATGTTATTATAAATGTTACCTAGCAAAGCCCTCTTATGTCTTGTTTCATAAAAAACAGCTTATCCTTCAAGAGTTTTTACTGCTCGTGGAAATTCACACAAACCAGCATGACTGCTCCAATCAGCACTGCCATGGATAGTTTGAGCGCTGCTCTAAAATCTAACATTATCCCAAATCAAGAATATCTGCTACAGGGATCAGTATTGGACACCTCAGTCGAAGTATTGTTGCACAGACTTCGTGGCTTGTGCGACAATGTGGACACTGGACCAGAGCCCTTCTATGATCATGAGATGTGTTTTAGCATTCGAAGGTATAATTCTCCCTCTTCTTTTCTTCTATTCTTTTCCTCTTTCTCTAGTCTTATTTCAACAAAATAAATTAATGCAAATATGAGAAGTAAAATCATATCAATTTCTTTGAATTTCTTTGTAAAAGTTTATTTGATTTTTAGAGGCTCACCACAGGAACAACCTCTGCTACTGCGAGTTCGACGTGCTCTAGATGCAATCCACTCAGACATGCCATGGCAATTGCGTTATATTGGCCAACCTGAACTAGGTGACAAATCTAGACCTACAGTTGTACGTAGCAGTATTGATATTGCTACTAGCAACACAGTGGTGGAGTTTCTCACTGAATTGGGTTGCAAACTGGATTTTGAATATGTTACTCGTGGTTACATGTTCCGTAAAGGCCGAATGAAAATCACAGTGTCAAAGATCTTCAAGGTAAATCAAGGCAAGGTACCAGAAGGTGTGCCAGAAATGATATCGCAAAGTTATTTAGTCGAACTGAGTGTATTGGCTCCCAGTGGACAGGACGCGATAGCAGAGGATATGAGAATATTCGCTGAACAGCTGCGACCTTTGGTGCAATTGGAAAAAATAGATTATAAGAGACTGGTCCATTAGGATTTTCTATAATTCATAATTTGAGAGCTAGCGTAATGTATTAAAAATTGACTAAATTAATCTTTTGATTAGATAAGAAAATGGCAAAGAAAATTCTTAAAATATTTTAGGATAGAACATTTTATAGTATATTTAATAGCATGTGTAATCTTCAACTTAACATGAGATATTTATCTTACATAAGCTGTGTAGTATTAGTAGTATTAGTATAAGAATAGTGGATATTGTTTAAATGAATATCTCAAAAATTAATGACATTAATGAAAAAACAAGTAGAGAAATAGAATATTGTATAACTTAAATTCTTTTTATTAAAATTATATCATTAAGATTGCATTTTTAAATTTATTTCTCTAAAACTCTTAATATTTCAATTCTTAATATACCATAGCTAATGATGTAAAATTTATTGAAAAATTCAAGGTAAGAGAAAATATATAATCGAAAATATTATGCTTATGATGTATAAATCAAATCACAACACTTACTGATTTTTTGTTGAAAGTATTTAAATTCCTCGATTAATTCTTAATTTATTACTTATTTATAAACATTAATTTATATGTATACATATAAATAATAAAAGAATCATCCTGTAAATCTTCAAAATATTTTCTTTGTATTTAAGTTAATTCTTTCGACATGAAAATGTCGAAAAAAATTTGTCCACAATAGTTTAATGCATTTAAAAAACCCGATCCGGGGAATTTTATAAAAATAATTTTATGAAATGATTTTCAAAACTAATTGATTGGTTTAAATGTCATTAATGATGTTCAAAATCCATTCATTAGTACGGGCAGAGAGAAGACAGAGATGTCATGGCCTACTTTTAGGTGATCCCTGAAAGCGATACTCCCTCTATGAACATTGAAAATGGACATGAACTACAAAGTCAATGTCCATGAATGTTCTCAGAGGATAATAATGTGTACAATTTCTGGTTTTGTTCTGTGCATAAAATGCCGGTAACACCAGTACTATCAGTAGTGCTATATAATAAGATATTTATGTATGTAAATTGATAATAAATTATTCAATCGCGAAAGATACTGTAATATTCAAAGATGAAATAAATATTGTTCTATATTCATTGTCATATTTATATCTTTCTATTCATATTTATATCTTGTCATATTTATATCTTATTATCTTTTTATTTACAAAATGCCTGCTGTGGGATAAAAACATTTTTAACCGTATTTATATAAATCTTCTTAATTATCAATAAATTGATCTTTGATATTTATCAATTATCTTTTTTTAATTATTTAAAAATTTAATTATTAATACATATATAGAATTTGTCAAATTAATCACTAATTCTTCTGAAGTTTTTATAATTAAGACTTGAAAAATATATATGTTGCAAAATATTTTGAAGTCTCTTCCTTTATATAAAATATAAAGAATTCATATGTTCCATTCTAATATAGCTATTATTATACATTACTATTTATATACATTATTTATATATTTTTATTATAATTTGTATACCAGCATAATACTTTTGTGCTTAATGCTTTATATAATACAACGTAATTATAAATTAAAATTTAATATAATTACAAAATAGTATTAGTATTAATAAGGTTTATATTTTTTAATAAGGTTTTTATATTTTATATTGCCAAAGTCGAACACCGTATTATCGGCAATTCATTGAAATATTTTATATATTATAAAATATACACTAACGCGAAATATTAAATAACAGAAATACTTTAATTTATTGATTATTAATTAAACAATTTATCACGGAGCATTTCGTTACGTTAATTATTTGCATCTGTAATTCGATTGTTTTACTTCGTATTCTCTTATAATGCAAATTACATTTAGATTATCAAGTAGTACGATAAAGTAACATGGGTGAAATATATTTGACTCTAAGTATTAAAATAATAATTATTGTCCGTAAGAGATCACAATGTGTCGAAGTGATTATTTTGTATCATTTTATCGATTCTCAATTAAATTGTATATTGTTTAATTAACGAGGATTGAGAATATTTAAAGTATTGATCAAAATAAATTTAATTCTAATATTGTTAAGGAAATATCATTATAATAAGCATCAATATTATTGAAAGGTCATAACATAATTAATTCTCTTATGCCCTTTTAATTCTCTTATCTTTTGTTTCAATTTTTATTCACAATAATGAATGAATGCGATTCGATAAAGGTTCATCATTGGCGATACAGTTTTATGTCGTTAATTAATTTTTAATTAAGTAATACTTATTAATATTTATAGTAAATTATGTTTCGATACTAATCGTATTTAATACAAAAATTACAATATACGAAGCATTTCTCATCACTACTTTATTACTCGAGAGTCACCGTGTGAATGATGATAAAGCCGTGACATATATAGCGCACTTGCTATACGTCGCCAAGGTCATACATGATATTATTGATAATTCTCTGCCAAAATATTTTACGTACTACATATACACGCGGAATTTTAAATTATAGAGGTATATTTTATTTTAAATTAATTATTAAACGATTGATGTATCACGGAACCTTTTGTTATGCTAATGATTTAAATTTATTCGATTGTTTGTTTACCGCGCTTTTCCGAAGTCAAATTTTATAAATTTTTTAAATTTAATTTTGCATTTTAAAAGACTGACTTAGAGGGAATTAAATAAATAAATAAATAAATGAATAAATGATGTTGAAAAAAAGAAAAAAAGATACCCAGATAGCACAGAGAATTTAAAAAGAATTCACTTTTATGTCACAAGATCTGAGTTCACATTCAGATGCAAAAAGAATTCTTTTATGTAAAAGAACTCTTTTTGCATCTGAAAATGAACTTACATCTTGTGACATAAAAATGAATTCTTTTTAAATTCTCTGTGCTATCTGGGTACATAAATAAATAAATAATAGTGTAAAAAGAGAGAACATACTACATATTATATTAACATACTAATAATAATTTTTATATAATAATTTATTATTAATTAAATTATTTATATTTTTATTTATATTATTTATATTATCAGAGGAACATATATGTTATCTTCTGAGAACATTCGTGGACATTGGTTTTGTAGTTCATGTCCACTTTTTTAATGTTCATAGAGGGAGTATCGCTTCCAGGGATCACCTAAAAGGATCATCTCAGTCTTCTCTCTGGTACGGATGGTAACTTTTGACCAATCAGTATGAAAGAAGCAACAAATTCCTTGTTCCAATTGGTCCATCACAAATCAAAATGACAGGCGCGTTGAATGGAAGAGAACCAGAAGTCAGTCAAGATAGGATTGAGCTAGGTAGCTCGTCCAATAGACGCCATTTTGTGATATTTCTACGTGACTGTTGCACCAGCTGGCTGTGCTACCCGTACGTCAAATAATAATTCCTTCAAAGGTATGCATCATTTAATTGACACATTGTTATTCGAGGTGATTCTTAGGTTATGTTCGATGTCAAAGGGTAAGTTGTGGGTGCGAAAAGACTCTCGAAATTTTAATAGCGTCGTTTCAGAAACGAAGTGAAATATCTTTTCGTTGTCGCGGTCGATGAGCTGTGGCAGGAAAGCGAGATTGCTATCCAGAGATGGGGAAAATTGAACACTTTAATTAAAGATGATAAAATTTAGAGTGATACGCGTATTTCTATGAGAAATTTAATAACTTACGAGAAGGGAGGGATAGCAAAAAAAAAATAACGAAGATTAGACGAAGTGCAATATGGCGCCGATACAATGATTTTTATTCTCTAATTTATTCAGGATTTATTTCTCGATTTTTTCCGATTGATTAAATGGTAGTTCTTTCCTCCAAAATTTTTCCAAAATTATTATCGTGCCTGTTGAATATAACATGCATAGAACGGAAAGTTCAATATTTATTAATGAATATTTTTTCATTATTTCGGTTAGATTTCAATGAGTATGCTCATTGAAATGGAACATAAATTTTAGAATAATATATATTTATTAGCAAATGTATATGTGTACGTGATTTAGTTATTACATATATATATATATATATATTAACGAAGAATAAAAATATTTGGATCAATGAATTATTAATTATTGTTTTCGTATTTGTAAACTTTTTAAAGTTATATATTAAATTTTAAGTTATATATTAAATCATAATTATATTTGCTTTCATATATCTTATTTATGTTATTGTGATAAATATAAAATATATTGCTGCTAAATAATTTCAAGCAAGGAGTTAAGATTTAAAGAATTTGTCATTCTATATTTATCTGATATTATTCATTTATTTAATTTTAAAAATAAATTATGACACTTTCTGTTGAAGAAAGTTTCTTTATATTTATATGTATTGTGTATGTGTGTGTATATATATGTGCTAATAATATAATATAATATTATAAATTTTTAGATTATGTTGTACTTAATAAATTTGCAGATAAAAAAATGTCACGATATCGTGAATGGGATCTGTCTTGTAAGGTCTATGTTGGTAATTTGGGTAGCAGTGCTAGTAAACATGAGTTAGAGGGCAAGTTCAGTAAATATGGTCCACTCAGAAATATATGGGTGGCCAGAAATCCACCTGGTTTTGCATTTGTGGAATTTGAAGATCCACGAGATGCTGAAGATGCAGTGAGAGGATTAGATGGAGTGTAAGTCCAAAAATTAATAATTTTTATGTTAATAATGTAATAATGTTTTTAAAAATAATAAAGCCAATCTTTTTTTGTAATACACAAGCCAATGGCTACTAATAATGAGATAAATTTTGAGGAGTAAATTATCTATTATTTATAAATGAAATAATTATTGAGTACCATTTATTTCTTTATCTGCCAATTATTGCTTTATATAATTACTATATAATTATCTCTTGTAATTTCTGTCTTTCTAAGAAATAAAAATATAATTCAAAATGATGTAATTATTCTTCCACATAGCTGAAAATATTAAACTTTCTGCCTTTCAGACACTTGTGTGGTACAAGAGTGAGAGTAGAGATGTCTTCTGGAAGAAGTCGACGAGGTGGTCGCAGACCTGGTCCTTCCAGATATTCCAGGTAAGGAAACTCAGCATTTCGCAACAATAACAAACTTTACAACAAGAAACATGTTAGAACTGTGACAGAAACTGATGAAGCGTCCCTCATCAACGTAGGTATTCGTGATGGAAAGAAACATCTCTCTCATGCCTCAAAAATAGGAATGCGTTCACAAAGAAACAAACACAGGTTTTTTTTAGCTTTTTTTTTCAATGAACATACCTTTGCACATCATTACCATAAACTCGATATTTTCTCCTTTTCATGTCTCTATGTGTAGAAATGCTGATAAATTTATTCAGGTTATATATTTATACATCGTATTTTTCTTTTTCTTTCTCTTTTTTCCTTCTTGATCATTGTGTATCTGGCTAATCTTTTTGCTTTTGATGATTATGAGTTCGCAAATTAAAATAGCCGATAATTTCGATTAAAGTTTTAATTGTCATGATGCGTCTCATTGAGATTTGTCTGAATTAAATGTTAAATTTGCATGAAAGACTAGTGAGAAGTCAACTAAAGATTAGTCAGAACACGGCAAATCCACATTGCATGTTTACGAATAAGATAATATTAAGCTACTTAATTCCGTCGTATCAAGATAAAAGGCGCTAAGAGAATAAATCAGATTCTTAAACATTCTATTCTTTTAAACGATTCATTAAATGTAAATAAGTAATCTTAATTTTGTCTAAAATTGTATATTAGATATCAGTAATATTAGATATCAGTAAATGCTGTTTTTACAAAGTTTTAAGAAAATTAAATGTGTTATAAATTCTATTTAACTTGAAAGCCATTCATGATGCTGTGCAAAATAAAATTTTAAATTTTAAATTTATTTTAAAAATACAGAGAAATGTATAATAAAAATATGTTTATATTTTCTTAAAATTTAATTGAATAATTATTCTTTAAATTTCTAGTCGAATTATTTTAATTTTTCAACAAGTGTTTTTTTAACTTTTGATGCTATTAAAAAATTATAACAAAAATTTAATATGTACATATTTTAATTATATATAGTGTTATGATCTCAATATGATTAGCTATTTTTGAAAGACTTCTTATAATTTTTTATCTTAGTACGACGGAAGATGAGAATAACAATTCTGTTTCAAATTAGCACTTAGCGCTTATTTTTTCCTTTCATTATTTCTCTCTATCCCATTGTAATATCCTCATGTATATGCTTCAGCAAACAAATGAATTTATGTATGTATCAGATTACATATTTCTCTATTTTTTTTAACAAATTTGTAGGTCCCGATCGCGCAGTCCCCGTAGGAGATCTCTGGGTCGTTATCCAAGGTAAGCTTTTCTTAGTCTCCCGCCACTTTGTTGCAAAAAATCTGCCTCGCTTTTTTTCTTTTTACTTTGTCCTCCTTATTATCAAAATTGATAGGGAATTTTTAGGAAGCCATGAAAATGAAAATAGGCTATTATTGGCAAAATATATAGTAGACGTACATTAGTTTTTTTTTACTCTTTTGTAGATCTTGGTCGAGAAGCCCTCGAAGAGTGCCAATTAGCCGCTATTCCAGGTAATTGATTCCTTTTTTTGTTTTGCACTGCTTGATTATTTTTCGTACCACGCTTTGTAAAAGTTTTCAGGATCTATGTGACTGGGTTTCAGCGAAAGAAACCAGATGGTAACTAGTAAATGTAAACATTTCACAAGCTTGTATTCATTATAGCACATGCATATTTTATAGATATTTATAAATATATCTATAGCATGCTATGTATATTATACATATGTCTATAGCATTATCTGTATCACTATAGTCGTTAAAAACTAGTTAGAAATTCGGAGAACGATGTTGGAAACGAATTAATGGGCGAATTAATCAATAATCATGAAAAAACAATAAAGTTTACACTTTATCTACTTTATTAACATTTCTATGAAAATTGATCTTCGTTAATTAATTATTTTATCATCGTTCTCTTTTTAATCGATCAAAACTTGTATTTGGAAGGTTGAGAGATGTCTTAAGGTGATAATCGATTGCGTTATGAATCGTGTGCATTAGAAAGACGAAAAATAATTGATGCTTAATTGGCAATTGAATGCAGGAGAAGGATAGGATCGTGAATAAATCATGCGATAGATAAAAACGAGGAGCATTTAAAAATAATGTAATAAAACAGAATAGAGAAATTCCCAGAAACGCGTAATATTAGCGTGTGTAGTAGCTTTGAAAGTATTAGAATTGCATTTGCAGAATTTCAAATTTGTAAATGTGCATTAGTTAAATCGTAAATTTGTCATATCATTATTCGATTATCGATTTTATTCTTTATGTGCTTTAGGAGAAAAGATCTTTTTGATATCTAAAGTCTAAAATAATAAGAAATATTTATAAAATTGGATTTTTTCAATGATATGATGAGGAAATTAAAATTGCGAAAAAACAAATTGTTAAACAATAATAATAAATAATACTTTCTCATTGATAATAATACAAAATAATCTTCTACATGAATTTTTTGAATTGATTTCTAATTTGTTACTTCGTGTTTGATATTTTCTATTAATAATTTTTTTATCTTGACTAATATAAAAAGAGCTAATATATAATTATATTGAAATTTTTTCAATTATTTTGAGATTCTGTTGAGTAATAAGTACCTAAAGTATATATTTTAAATAGTAAATATCTAAAATATTCTTTTGTGTCATTATTATTCTTAGGACTTTGGATGCAGAAAGATGTTAATTGAAAAGGACGAACATTCATGCTTTTATCACTTTTCATCATACATTGTAGTGGATTATAGTTAATCATAATCTATTAAAATTTTAATTTATTAATCTTAAAATTGCAGTTTTATTCAGTAAAAAAATCGACTTATGCTGAATGCATCGCGATAAAAAAATTGTATATATGGAAGCGATATATAGATACATCATATATAGATCCGAGCACGAAACATAGAGAGTTCCTCTTTTTTTCATATGCATTTGAGTGGGCAGTCTAGGATAAAGATAAATGCAAAAATTAAGTCATAACGGCGAAAAGCGAGAATATGTATGCAATTTTGTTTTCAATTTATAATTTTTTTTGTTCGAAAATAATGAAAGTAAGAGAAAATAAAAAAAAAAGTGTTATAGTGGCCAGGAGTATGATAACGTTGATGATTATATTGCTAAAACGTTTGCAGATTCTACCAGCGTCAGCTCCTAGCTCTGCTCGTCTCCCCGCCACTACTACTGCTACTTCTACTACTACTACTACAACCGCCGTGAAAAAGCGTATTCGTACGCTAAAAAAAAGCAAAATTATCAATCTCGCAATCGTCAATCGAACAAAACTGAACCAAAAAATACATAGATATGCCTGCCTGCCCACTAACTTCCCAACCAAGTCACCATCAGTCACCACCAAGTCACCAATAGGAAGCCGTCCATACCTACATGTCGTCCGTCGAGGTTCTGCGTTGTGGTGTTGCGACGTGCACACAGTACACAACAGCGCAACAACCGAAACAACAGTTTGCGTGCTGCCGGAGTGCCGTCAATACCGAGAATGCCATCTTTTGTTGCTGTCTTCCGGTTCGACTGCATCGTTGCATCGCTAAAACAAACCGTCTTGAACCGAAACAAAACCGTTCGTCGCTCTACGAGACTCCCATTCGATAACCACTACTACTATTACTACTCTTCCACCACTACCACCAACCGGTCACCGGATGTTGTGATCCACCTTCTTCGACTCTTCGTCTCAACTTTAGCCCGGGGGGCGGTAATATGCATCGAATTAAAACGTCAAAAAAATCCACCGTCGTGAGAAAAAACGTCATCATCAGCCGTCACCATCTTAAACGAATTCATCGCGCTCTGCCAAAAAAGAATGGTCTTCCACAGTAGTTCTATCGGCGCGTTTCTTCATTCGACTACAAACGACTGTCTTCTCGACTGTTCGTCGTTTCACTACCGACGTTTCGATTTCATCATTGCTACTACTAGTATTACTGCTACTGCTACTGCTACTGCTACTACTACTACTACTACTACTATTACTACTACTGCTACTACTACTACTACTGCTACTACTCCTACTCGTCGACCATCATTTAGGGACATATGTTAGTGACGATGACAACTGAGCGCGCGAAAATTCCTGCCGAGAGATCTTCTCGACCTTCGACTCTTTGAGAACAAATTCACTAAAAGCAAAATGATCACCTACACACCACCCACCAACCAACCACATGTTCACAGTTGTCTGGTATTTCACCGATTTTCAAAGATTTTTATGTCTATCTTTCTATTTCTACTTTTTATTTTTGTTTGTTTTTCTTTTTTTTACAATTATATACAATTAGATTTATTCAGACATGGTGTTTTAGATTTATTGTTGTCTTTTCGGCGAAGAGTTCTGTTTGATTCGACAAAGAATTAATGCCGTTATTGAGGCTAGATAAATAAAGCCTTTCAATTGCTCTTAAGAATTCTAGAATTTTCAGAAATAAATATAATCAATATTTAGTTGAATCAGAGAACTTTTAGTCGACATATGTAATATAAGACGATATTAAGAGATATATATATTAAGAGAGGTCACATTACTGATAAAAGATTTATAACTTGATTATTAAAATTAATCCTTTATACTTTCTTTGATTGGTTTCGCATTCAATTTAGTGAGCTGCCATTTTGTATTAATTCATTATTAATCGTGTCTAATTATATAATTTTTATATATCATTCTCTTTAGGCAAAATAGAAATTAGATAATTCTAATTTTCTTGCAGTTGTCTTGCGATGATTTTTCATATCTGTGTTTTACGTTTCTTCGCGTCCCATTTCGAACAGAATATGACACTATAGTTTTACAAATTTCAATCGCTTCTAAATTATAATGATAAATAATTATTAATATTTTATAATAATATGTTATCTATATATTGTTTATAGCGATACGCGAAGCTCGTAATGGGACGAAGAAGCTTAACAGTTCTAACAATTTGTCTCCTACTTCAAGATGAAAGCGATATCTAAACTGTTTTTAATCTTTTAGATCGAGGTCTCGCAGTCCCCGCAGAAGATCATTGACCAGAAGCCGCAGTCGCGATCGCCGTTCACGTTCGGATTCCCGTGACAGACGGTATTAATATAAATTAATTCGAAAAAGAATGTTATTTCCCCCTAAAATAGGAAAGAAAAGAGATTGCATGCATCAGTAATAGAATGTATGAGGCATTTGAGCGTTATAATTTCTTTTTACTGATACATTAATTTTCTTATAATTTCTTTGATTGATGTATTAATATTATGACGTCATAAATAGATAAAAAAATCTTACCATTGTCCCAATAATGCGAAAATTCCGATTTAATCAAAGTTCGCGAAAGTAAAAAAAATTATTCTCTTGCGAAAAGAGAGAAAAAATACGATTTTAATAGGATTTTTTTTCTAAGCTTTGTATTTTTTATTCAATTACAGTTAGATGCTAAAAGTGCGAGAGGGAAAAAGGAATGGGCCGATTTTACATGCCGGAGAAAAGAAGATAGAAAGATAAGAGATAGAGCGAAAGAGGCAATTTTTGTATGTACATAATGAAAATTGTTAATTCATTATCTATACATCCATACACACACGTGCTCATGTTCGAAATTACTAAAAATAACTACGATAAACAAAAACAAAACCAAAAACATTCAACAAATTTTGTGAATTATGTGAATTATGTTTATTGTACAAAGTGTATTCTTCTCGTAAGTTCCATATATGATGCTATAATATGATTTCATATATATGCTATTATATATGAAGCTTATAAATACACGGATGAATTATACTATTGTTTCTGTGACATATTTACACATACATTTATATATTATATCATGAATTGCATACATCTGATTGATTGATTAATTGTATCAAAGTATGCTATTTACAAAATAAATCTAATAATTACTTTTGTGAAATTTGTGACCATTATTATTGATATTCACTCGCTATATAATGGGAAGACGAGATGGGAATGAGGATTTATTTTTTATATAATCCTTTAATCTTTTTGTATTTTATTTTTAGATTGTATTTTATTTAAGATACGACACATAAATAAACTTGCAAATAATAAAAAATTGCAAAATTGGTTTTCTTTATATATTGTAAACATGACTTTTTTCCATTGACAATGAATTCAATACAAGTTGTATTCAATGAATAGTGTAAATAGTATAACATGAATATAGTTAAATCTAACTATATATTTTATCCGTACCATTTCTTATGTAAAATATTTGAGAAATTGTCGATATGTAAATTTAATCTTCTATAACAAAATCTAAGCAATAAAAAATGAATTATGTTATGCAATACCTTTAGAATATTTTAGAAGATAAATATAATTTTTTTTGTAATTTATATAAAAAATAAAATATTTTTGCTTTATAATAAAATGAAGCTGTGTAAATTGGATTTGTGGGAATAAATAATGTTTTTTTTTAAATATTAAGAAATCATTCTACTTTTTTTAAAGAAAATATTTTTTAGCTCAGGATTTTTTACTAATAATCTTCTTTGAATATGAATTTACAATGTAAAATATATATTTTCTAAAAATCTTGATTATTAATATAATTGTGATGTATTTCTAATTCTAATTCTAATCTTGATTATTAATATAATTGTGATGTATTTCTAATTCTAAGAATGATTTATTTCTATTTTTAAGATTTTCTGTGTATTTTATGAACTAATATTAATATACATTAATTATAACGTTATTTTATAGCTAAAAAATAAAAAGAATATCAATAATAACAAATATTTATTTTTTATGCAAATAATGTCGATTCCTTTAAAATGTTAAGCGCATCTTTAATAAACTAAGTTTAAAGAAAATTCTCTGAATTGCACTAAAGTTATAAACGTTTGTGTAACACACATCTAAGATGAATGAAAAAAATTTATGACAAATTAATTTGAGACATATAAATCACTTGTACGCGATAAGAAAATCAATGGACAGATGAACATGTAAATAAACATGTTATTTCACTTTTTGTGTGCAATGTACAAAATAATTCATTTTGTAAACCTAACTATTTTGCGATAAATTTTATTATAAATTTTATTATTTATTTTCTGAACAGATATTTAATATTGCAAATTGCATAATTAAATTTTGAAAAAATTTTTTAAATAGAAAATATAAAGAAAGATATAGTATAAAGACTATATAAAAAGAAATTCTTATATATAATTTTTACATATAAGATATCTAAATAATTGTATTGAGAAATATTTTTTAAAATATTTAAAAGAATCTATATAAAAATATTAATATTGATACAAAAATATTTTATTATATAGATATTTTAAATAATTTAAAATAAAATTTGAATAAACTTTAAATCATTATTGAAGAAATAAAAAAGAACGAGTAACATGTCTATTTTAAAAATAATGAATAATGTATAAATTACTCACCGCATATATCTCTGTTGTTGCTCCGTATGTTGCCCAATGCTTTTTTAAATCTATTTTTTTCTTCGTTATCCTTTGTTTCCTCGTGGCAATTCACTCGCGAAAACACGATTAATTATAATTAGAAGTAATAATTTCTTAAGACACTTTACACAACACTGCTAATTACGAAACAATACGAGAGATACGTGCTTTATTATGTTATAAAAGCAACTCGGAAAACGATTCATTCGACATTTACACAAGACCAAAATTATAAGCCACTCGCTATAATAATGCTATTATTGCTGTTGTATAATATATATATTAATATGAATACATTAATAAGATCGAAAGATTAAAATGTGATATACCATTTAATTAATAATTAATTTATACTTGCATTATAATTTATACTTGTATTATAAAAATTTAAACTATTAGACAAGATATGACTCTAAAAAATTATTAGAGAAATAATTTTTATTCGATATATGATAATCGAAGAAATGATATTTATGAAACGATATTTTATAATTTCTCTGATGTCTCGATTTTTAGTTGCAATAATTGCGGTTCGATAAAGACGTCGCAATAATACATTTTATATCGTTTATCAAAAGTTTAATAATCATTGTAATAATCATAAGAAGATTTTAGATTTTGATAATATTCGATCACGTTTAGAAAAAGAATTCGACGAAATACTTCGCACTATTACTTTATTGTTCAAATGTCACTGTGCGAATAATAAATTCATAATACGCATTATACGCATTATGCGTAAATATAACGCGATATTGTTTTTACGTCAAGATCAAATCTAATTTGATCGTTACCGAAATATTTTACGTCTTATATATTATATGAGTAAAATATTAAATACAAGTATTTTGAAGTACATAGATTAATTATCTAAATGACTAATGTATTTCGCAAAACTTTAACTATATGATTTTGTCATTTGATTGTTTTACTGCGCGTTCTCGCATTGGTTCAATTATTATAGCGAATTAGTTTTGTGATAATGTTTGGAAAAAGAATTCGATAATATGCGAGTCATTTCATACTACTACTTTATTGCTCGAGTGTCACCGCGCAAATGATCACAAGGCCGTGTTACATAAACAGAAACGTACTAGCGTTTGTTTATTGTATCAAGGCCAAATATATTATTGAAAATTCATTCTATGGCGTCTCTCATTCTTCTCTTTACTGATACTATATATATATACAGAGTGTCCCGCAACTACCGCTCAATATTTTAAAGATAGATTCTCTGATCAATTTAAAAACGATTTTTCCTCAGCGAAAATGCCGAAGAAGATCATTATTTTTTGCATATTCCTAATTTTTGTCATGATGTATCTTTCTAACTAAGCCTTAAATTAAAATTCTATTAAAGTAAACTCTAACTAAAATTAACTAAAGAATGTGATTTTATTAATATTTTATTCCCATAAGGCTTAATTTGCGAAAAACCCTTTATTTTCAATCATTTATAACTCGAAAACTATTAGTGCCTCGACATTTTCGCTGAGGAAAAATCGTTTTGAAATTGGCCAGAGAATCTACCTTTAAAATATTGAGCGGTAGTTGCGGGACACCCTGTATATATATATATATACACACACCTATACAGCACAAGATATTCTATGAACATTCTAGAATATTTTATGAATATTTGAATATTCTACGAATGTCCTAGAATGTTTATGGAATATCTTGTGCTGTATGGGTATATATATATATATACACATATATATATATATATATACACATAAAAATAGAAAATAATTATATGAATAATAATTATAATATACATAGAAAATAATAATTATTTTATTTTAATTATTATTTATAAATAATGATTATTATTAATTAACAAACACAGAAATAGAAAAAGATCACGCGCATGACATAAATCAATTCATGTTAATTATTTTTTATTTTTAAAAATATTCAAATTTTTCAACTTCCTTATTTATTATCTATGCTATTTATAAATATATGATTAATCTACATGTCGTGTAAAAAGTCTATAAATTTTCAAGTCACACTTCAAATCTAATTTTTCCATAATTATTTAATGTATTGAAAGATAATTTTTTATTAAAGAGACTTGTTCATAATTCATCAGGCTATTAGTTAATTTCAATTTAAATGTCGTCATGTCAAATTACGTCACACGTGCGCGCATTTCAAGTGCGTTCAAAAATCTATTTATCGGCGTAAACGTCAAAAAGCAAGTAAATTTTCGAACACAGCTCAAAATCGCGATCCATAGACAACAAGATACATGCAAGGAAGATAGAATTACAGTAAAGGAAGCATCAACGATTTCGATATGTGAGCAATTCGACTCAAAAAATAATCTAATATAAATTATAAATATATAATCGAATAAAAAAAATCATATTCTGAGACGAATCTCGTCAATATTTATCTCTAAACTCACTCTCTCTCACGTCGATGTATCACCAGTCAATGTCCATCTATATATCTATTTTATATGTCTATGGCCGCGCCGAACTGGCTGTAAGGTAAGGTTGAGTTAAGGTTGAGTTAGGCGAGGTGGGGGTAAAGCTAGGTGGGTTAGGTGTTAGGTGGCTCTTTTGAGAGACGCCATTTTGTGAAGTTCGTCGCATTCTACGTGTGGTGGCCGATCGTGTTGTTCCAGCAGATTCTGCTGATCTAAGAGCGACTTCTTTCAAAGGTACGGATCATTTAACAAAACGCCATTTTCGAATCTATTTTTAGGTTATATATGGGATATTCGCCTATTGATGTCAAATGAAAAGTTGCTACGATTGTTGGAAGACGCACTTTTCCATGGCGTCATTTCGGCAACGAAGAAAACGCCTTTTCGTTATCACGTTCGACGAACGAAAATAGCAAAAAAAGATCATTCAGAAAGGAATATTAAATTTTATTTATTTATTTTAATTAAAATTGTTACTTGGAGCAACGCATTTACATCTGTGAAAAATTTGGAACCTGTCAAAGAAGGGGGGAGGGAGCTAAAAACGATGAAGATTGGATAGCAATGCATAGACATGGCGTCGTTACAATTATCAATCTCAATAATAATTAATGAATTTGGACACGATTGCGCGGCTTTCGATTGATTGAAAGAATGGTAGAATATTTTTCTTTAGAATTTTTCCATTATTATCGCGTTTGTAGGAAGAAGTATAGATCCAAGGATTCATTATTTATTAATAGAATGTTTTGATTACATTTTAATGAGCATGTTAGAGACCATAAGCTTTAAAATTATGTGCATATATATCAGAGAATGGACTTTGTTATGTTAATGACGTGTTAATGGAAATGTCGATGAAAATAGAAAATATTCGTATCATCGTTGAATTATGAATTATTGTTTTGACATCCATAAACTTTTTACATATGTGTGTGTTATCTTTATGTTTTACATGTATAATGTGATAAATATAAAATGTTAGATATTTTCAAGCAAGAAGTTAAAAGTTTTCAAACATTGTCATATATATTATTTATTGAATTTGATCAAAAGTTTGTGACTTTTTGTTGAAGAAAATCATTGATGTTGAATATTGTAATTTTATATATAAATATATTTGTATATTATACATTAATAGTATTATGAATATTTAGATTATATTTGTACTTACTTGATAATAAAATTTGCAGGTAGAAAATGTCGCGCTATCGTGAATGGGATCTGTCCTGCAAGGTTTATGTCGGTAATCTGGGCAGTAGTGCCAGCAAACATGAAATAGAGGGTAAGTTCAGTAAGTATGGTCCACTGAGAAATGTGTGGGTAGCCAGAAATCCACCTGGTTTCGCATTTGTGGAATTTGAGGATCCACGAGATGCCGAAGATGCAGTGAGAGGATTAGATGGAATGTAAGTTTAATCATTTGTAATTTTTGTAATAATTCTGAACGCTTTATATATGATTATATATAAATTATTAAGCAATGATATAAGATAAGCAAAATTGTAAACAATAAGATAAATTGTATAAATTGCTAAAAAAGCTTTAATGAATGGAATGTAATTATTGAATATTGATTAGATAATTATTCTATATATCTGCCAACAATTATCATTTATATAATCTCTTCATAATTATTGCTTCTGTCTTCTCAAAGAAACAAAAAAATAATTCAGGATGGTAAAATTGTTTTTCTCTGCAACTGAAAATATTTTTTCTTTCAGACACTTGTGTGGTACCAGAGTGCGAGTAGAAATGTCATCTGGGAGAAGTCGGCGAGGCGGTGGTGGACGCAGACCCGGTCCTAGATATTCGAGGTAAAGAAACTTGCGCCGTTTCACAAAAATCGCGAACTTTGCAGCAAGAAAAATGTTAGAGCTGTGACAGAAACTAACTAAAAGCCCCTTGCCAACATAGGTATTTATAATGGAGATGAGCATCTCTTTCTTATCTTAAAAATAGGAGCGCGCTATTATCAGGGAAACAAACGAAGCCCGGTTTTTTTTCCTCAATGAACATTTTTATGCACATCACTACCATGTAGTTCGATATTTTTTCTCTCTTATGTTTTTGTGTGTAGGGGAATGCCGATAAACGTATAGTTTAGTATTATATATTTATATATCGTATTCTTTTTTTTTTTATATATATATAATACTTTCTCTCTTTCTGTCTCGAACGTCATGTGTCTGGCTAATCTTCCTCCTCGTTTACGATCGTGAGTTCGCAGTTCGAAATGACCAATTATTCAAATATGTCTCGTGATACGTTTTTGTATAAATTACATCAGGATTAGATGTTAAGTCTGCATGAGTATGGTGAAAGGTCAATATCATGGATTAGTCAGAGCATGGCTAAATTTATACTGCATGTTTATGTGGACAGAGAGATATTAAGACATTACAATTTAGTTTGATGTACTAAGATAAAAGTTATTGAAAGAAGATAAATCAAAATGAATTGAAAGGATATTAGATATCAGTAAGTAGTTTTTGTTTATGCAATGTAAAAAATTTAAATATTAATATTTATGAATTTAACTGCATAAATAATGTAACTCAATTCATGGAATGAAGTTCTTGCTTTAAATCTAATTTTAAAAAAATATAAAGAAATATAATAACAGAGAAATATATATATATTATGGTAATATGTATTTTCACATCTTTTCTTACGAATTTAATTAAATAATTATCGAATTGAATTATTTAATTTTTTTAACAACTTTTTTTATCGCTGCTAATAAATTATAATAAATTTTTTTGTTAATGTATACATTAATAATACATATAAAATACGTATTTTTTACGTTACTTCATTACATTGTTAATTTTTAGAAAAATATTTTACAATCTTTTATCTTAGCACGACAAATGTCGAGATAACGATTTCTGTTTTTGATTATCAGTCAACATTTGTTCCTATCTCTTTCTTTCATTATTTCCCTCTCATCTATTTTAGTATCTTTAGGTACACGCTTCAGCAAACAATTGGTTTCACATGTGAAATATTTTTTCCCTTTCTTTCATACATTTTTAGATCCAGGTCACGCAGTTCCTGTAGAAAATCCCTGGATCGTTATCCAAGGTAAGATTTTTCCTCTCCTCTTTTCTCATCATCTCAAAAAGATCCATTTTCTCTCTCCCTTTCTCTCTCTTTCTCTGTCTTTGTTTTCTTTGCTGTCAAAGTTAGGTACAGTTTTCAGGTACTACTAAAAAAAAATATGTGAGACCACCACAGGCGATATATATTGGCAGACATACATTAGTTCTTTTTAATTTTTTTGTAGATCTTGGTCGAGAAGTCCACGAAGATCGTGTAATCGCTATTCCAGGTAATTCATTCTTTTTCTCATGCCATTTAATTATTTTTCGTATCTCGCTTCGTGAAAGTTTTTCAGACTCTATCTGGGGAAAGAAACTAGATGATAATCAGTAGGTATACACATTTCACGATTTTGTATTTGTCATAGCATGCTCGTAATGTATGTGTGTGTGTGTGTGTGTATATATATATATATATATATACATACATACATACATACATATAAGGTGTATCTTAAAAAGCTCTCACTAAGCAAATAGCGTTATTCCTGATTAAAAACCGAGTCGAAAAGTCCTGAACCATTTTTTCCCATAATGCTTAATAAAGCAGTAATTAATGAGTAAAGTCGCGTCAATAAAAAGACAAATTTCCTCGTTATCAACATATGAAGATTTAGATAAGCAAAAAAATAAACTGTTTTAATTTTTAAACAATCTTAAACATCATTTTTAAACATCTTTTTAGAATCTTTTTATATTAATACTTAAATCTGATTAATTATTTAATGATTCTTGGAAAAAAAAAATATCATTCTATTTGTTTAGTAGGAGCTTTTTAAGATACATTCTGTATATATATATTGCACGCATTATCTACATAAATCACTAAAAATAGTAGTCGCTCAAAACATTTAGAGACATTCGAAGGACGATGCTGGAAATAAATTAATATTAAATAGATTAATCAATGATCATGACAAAAATAGAGTTTACCTTTCGCATAACTTGACATATTTTCTATGAAAATTCATTTCTGCTAATTAATTAATTTCATCATCGTTCTCCATTTAAGTTTGAAATTTATAATTGGAGGATTAAAAGATATTTTAAGAGGGTAATTAATCGCGTGGCGAATCGAACACTCGAACTATGATAAAAAAGCGAATAATGCTTGATTAATAATCGAATTTTGGAAAGAACATATGACTGTGAACAAATGATACGATGGTAAATGAAAACGAGGAAGATTTAAAAATTATGTAATAGAATAAAACAGAAGAAAGAGAGAGTAAAAATCGAGAAGAATGCATGATATCAGCGCGATAATTTCGGGAAAAATAAAATGCACCTTGCACTTATAGAGTTTTGAGTTTCTTAAAATTACCGTATCATTATTGATCATTATTAATTTTGATCTTTAAGTGGATTGAAAGGAGGAATCTCTTCGGTATCTGAAGTCAAGAATGACAGCTTTATAAGGTTGCATTTACAAAAAAAAAAACAAAATTATTCTAGTAACAATAAATTATTTAATAACAATAACAAATAATGAATAATATTTTCTTAATAGTAATAATTTAAAATATATTCCAGATCTCTCAGAATTTTTCAGTTATAATTTTTTAATTAATTACAACTTTTGATTGCTTAATATTTCTAATACTTTTTTATTAATTAATAATGATATTTCTCTTTGTAATTATAAGAAAGTAAAAATTTCTTTCTATTTTCTTGAACAACAAATATTTTAAATTTTTATTTATATTTTTACAACTTTTGATTGTCACTTTCTTAAGACTTCGAATACCGGAAGATGTTAGTGGAATAAAGTAAACACTCGTGCTTTTTGTCACTTCTCATCGCACACGCACCGCAGTATGAACAAGATGAAGAATTATAATTTGAGTATATTGAGTCCGAATTTAAAAAGCTTATATTTTTTTGTTATACTCGATAAAAAATCCACGTGTGCTCGATGCGTCGCGACGAGAACGTGATGTGTAACCGGAGCAATATAGATCCATCACATATAGATCCGAGTCGATGAGCACGAAGCACAGAGAGGTCCTCTCTTCTTTTTTTCGTATGCATTCGAGTGGGCAGTCTAGGATAAAGGAGAATGCAAAAATCAATCGGTAATAAACGGCGAAAGGCGAGCATGTGTATGCAATTTCGATTCGCAAATTCTTTTTTTTTATTTTTTTTTTTTTTTTCGAAAGTGATAAAAGTTTGAAAACCAAAAGAAAAAAATACTCGATATAGTGGCCAGGAGTATGATAACGTTGATGATTATATTGCTAAAACTGACGTTTGCAGATTCTACCAGCGTCAGCTCCTAGCTCTGCTCGTCTCCCCGCCACTACTACTGCTACTTCTACTACTACTACTACTACTACAGCCACCGTGAAAAAAGCGTACTCGTACGCGAAAAAAAAAATGCAAAATTGTCAATCTCGCAATCGTCGCCAATCGAACAAAACTGAACAAAAAAAATATATATGCCTGCCTGCCCACTAACTTCCCAATCAACCAAGTCACCATCAGTCACCACCAAGTCACCGAGTATATAGGAAGCCGTCCGTACGTCTGTCACGTCACGTCACGTCACGTCACGTCGTCCGTCGAAGTTGTGCGTTGTGGTGTTGCAACGCGCACACAGCACATGTAATGGTGCAACAACCGACAAACAACAGTTCGCGTGCTGCCGGAGTACTGTCAGTGCCGAGAATGCCATCTTAAAAGAAAAAAAAAAGAAAAAAAAACGTTGCCTCTTTTGTTGCTGTCCCCCCGTTCGCCGTCGTTGCACTGCAAAACAAACCGTCCGTCGTTCTACGAGATTCTCCCCTTCGATAACTACCACCACTACTACTACTACTATTATTATTACTACTACTACTACTCTTCCACCACTACCACCATCACCACCACCAACCACCAACCGACCGATCGACCGATCACCGGGTGTTGTTGTGATCCACGTTCTTCGACTCTTCGTCTCAGCTTTAGCCCGGGGGGGCAGTGGTACGCACTGAGTTAATCGCCAAAAAAAATTCGCCACCGTGAGAAAAAAAACGTCACCCATCGGCCGCCACCATCTTGAACGAATCAATCGCGCGATGCCAAAAAAAAAAAAAGATTTTCCACACAATAATTTTATTCATCGGCGCGTCTCTCCATTCGACTGCGAACGACCGTCTTCTCGACCGTTCGTCGTTTCGATACCGACGTTTCTATTTCACCACTGCTACTACTAGCATTACCGCCACTGCTACTACCACTACTGCTACTGCTCCTACTCGTCGACCATCACTTAGGGACGTGTGTTTAGCCACGACGACAACTGAGCGCGCGAGAGTTGCCGCCGAAAGATCTTCTCGAGAGCGAATGCAAAAAAAGCGAAATGATCACCACCTACTACACACCATCCCACCACCACCCAACCAACTACCACCAACCACCACTACATGTTCACAGTTGTCTGGTATTTCACCGATTTTCAAAGATTTTTTATCTATCTCTATCTATTTCTATTTTTTTGTTTTTATTTATTTTTTTCTTATTTTCAGAATTATATGCAGTTATTATTTTGGATTTATTGCTGTCGTTTCGGCGAGGAATTCTGCCTGTTTCGGTGAAGACTTAAAATCTTTATTGAAGGATCAAATAAAAGAAGCTTTCAAGTTGTTCTTGAAATCGAATTTTTAGAAATGAGTATAATCAATGTTTAATTGAATTGCGGAGAATTCCAAGCCGATACACACAAGTAACATAAATATAAAGTGATATATCTGTTACATCTATCATATATATATTGAGAGATGTCGCATTTATTGATAAAAGATTTAATTTGATTACTAAAGTTAATCCTCTATTTTCTTTAATTAATTTTACATTCGATTGGTGAGTCATCATTTTGCATTATTAATCCTGTCTAACTATATAATTTTTATATATCACCCTTTAGGTAAAATAGAAATTAGATAATCCTAATTCTCTTGCAGTTGCCTTGCGATGATTTTCCGTATCTGTGTTCTATTACGTCGCTCCGCTCCGTTTCGAACAAAGAAAAGAACATTATAATTCTTTAACATTATAATTCTTCAGATTTCAGTCGCTTATGAAATAATATAAGTAAATATAATTGAATTAATATTTTAAATTATTTTTAACAATTTAAAAGTTAAGTGATTAATAAATAATTCTTTTAAGAAAAAACAATACAAAAAATAATTATATGTAAGCAATTACTCTAATAGTAATTTATTATTTTGAAAATTTATATAAATATTAATTTAACATGTAAAAATTAATTTAATACTCGATTATATTTTTAATAATTGCTTATTTGTCATTTTACAATTATAAATAATTATTTATATTAGTAAATTTTGATTAAATATTTTATTGAAATAATACCGTTATATACATGCACAATAAAAACTAAAAATTAATAAAATTTACGAATATTTATATTACATATTTATATATGAAGATTTTACGTATTAATATTCTACAGTAATATTAATATATTACTTATTGTTTATTACGATGATTAAAATGGCGATTTGGAAAACTCGTAATGGAGCGGAGAAGCGGTTTCTAATAATCCCATCGATCACTCCAAAATGAAAACGAATCTAAATTGTCTTTAATCTTTTAGGTCGAGGTCTCGCAGTCCCCGCAGGAGATCACTGACTCGGAGCCGTAGCCGCGATCGCCGTTCACGCTCGGATTCCCGCGACAGACGGTATTAATATATTAGTCCCGCTAATTAAAAAAAAAAAAATAAAAATAAAAAATAAAAAAAAAAAAAAAATAATTAAAAAATTAAAAAAAAGAAATTATTTTCCCAAATAAACAAAAAAAAAAGGAAACAAAACAAGAGAACCAGAAAAAATTAATGCAACAGTAAAGAAAAATTACAACGTTTGAATACGCCTCCGAGGAGACGAGGGCTTTTGTGTGAAATTGATATGATTGGATAGAAAAAAATCCTATCATTGTGCGACATGGCGAGAATTCCGCATTCGTGTGATCAAAATTCGCCGCAAAGACACAGCAACGTCCTTTCTCGCGATAAGAGTGAAAAGAGAGAAAAGAAAGACACGAAAAAGCAGTTCATTCTAAGATTCCTTTTTCTAAGCTTTGTATTTTTTATCTAATTACAGTTAGATGCTAAAAGTTCGAGAGAAAAAGAAAGAGAAATGGGATCGACTGGACGGAAGGCAGAAATAAAGATGAGAAAGATAGAGGGAGAGACAAAGTCATAAAAATTGATTGTTAATCACACATACATACACATACATACACAGACGCTCGCGAAACTATGAATAATTATGATAAGATTACGCTAAGAAATAAAATGAGGATTTCGTGAACTATACGTTTACGAGTTTAGTATATAAGTATTCTTCTTGTAAGTTTCACTATTATATGTAGCATAAACACAGACACATATACACATAGACACATATACACATAGAGATATTAATTGTTGCACATTTACACCACATACATACATTTACGTACATTATATCACGAGTAATTTTGTGACGTCGAATTAATCGATTAATTATATCAATCTGTACTATTCATAAAATAAATTCGATCATACTTTTGTGAAATTCTTAATTATTATTAATGTTTATTGTGACTAAATGCTAGAAGAGAGTGAAACTTTAATTTTCTTTTGATTATTTTGTATCTTGGGTTTGGAATTTAATATACGACACAAATTAATTTGTAGATAATAATACAAGTAAAAAATTGCAACATAGCTTTCTTTTGTATACTGCGAATGCGATTTATCTCCATTCTTACATCGAGATTAAATATAATGAACACTATATACACATATATTTATCTATATACATATGTATATATAATATAATGAATAATCTACAGGTACTTTTTGAATACATTTTATATACCTTATCCTGTTAAACAATCTAAAAATTTAAAAGTTAATAGAAATTTAATGAAACAGTCTGAATACAAAAACAAGCTATTTTATAGTCTTTGATAGAGTTGTTTAAGGACCAAAAAAATTTTATATATATACACATATATAATAGAATATTATATAACTAAAAAAAATTTTAGAAGGTTATGCAAATTGAAAGCGAATGATTCTTAAACTAAAAAGAACAAATCAGTTTTTTTCTATAAATAATTTACTTCTCGGACAAGATTTTCTATACTTTACTATAATTTGAATTTAAATTTGATTAATTTATGATGAAAAATGTATTTTCGAAAAGTATTTGTTGTTTATAGAAATTGAATATATTTTGGATAGAATATATATATGATTTCTGTTTCTTTAATTTGTTTTTTATTTAATTATTTATATATAAAAGCAATCTCTCTTTTAATACAATCTAATTCTCGATTTATATGCGAACTTGAGTGTAATCAAATGTAATTTATTACATGTGTATTTTTTAAATATATTCAAAATTGTCAATTATATTTTTGTCCTGTAATTAATAAAAAATTAATATAAAATCATAAAACTCACATAATAAAGGAAAATTTACGTTATGAATATTCTACATAGATTTTTTAGGGCTCTGTGATGATTAAATATAAGCTGTATTGCCTAAAGCAAGGGCACATAATCTGACTCCTTGCTGACAGATGTGATAATCTTTGATAGGCAATGCCAGGGTCTCATCTAACAGCTTCAAAATATCCAGATAAGCTTTTAATGCCAGCTCATTTTTGCCTTCTTCGAGATTCATCGATGCGACTTTGAAAAGTGCATCCGTGTCTTGGAGGGCTCTTAAGCCTTTCAATATATTTGTGCTCTTGCCACATTTCGCGCATCCGATCATAAACTCGTTTGTGTCGCTTCTGACCAACAGCACGTTACCACAGGACAACCCAGTTTCGCATTTAAATCTAAAAAAAAAATCGTACAATATAATATTATGGCGTCAATATTATGTTTCTGGATAGAGTATCTTGATAATTTATATTTTTATAATTAAACAAGTTGGCACTGGTATCTTTATTATAATTTTATTAGTAATAATAATTATAATAGATGATTGTCCGATTAATTACAATTATTTGAGCATATAATTAGCATCTGATCATGTTGATAAATACCTGAGTACTGTTGGATCTAATTCTTCCAGAAGCGGCCAGTGCCCCGAGCACGCTTCACAATGGCAATCGAACCAATATTGGACTCTCAATCTTCTTTTTCGTTCATTTTCGGACGTGGTTGTGAAGATCGGACCGTAATTTTCAGAAATCTCTTCACCCGCTCTGATTGTCCGAGCGGCACGAACAACCATAGTCGTGCCGATAAAATACCTAATGATTAATATATATTTTACATGTATAACATTCAAATTATTTTTTTTTGTTAAACATTAGTAATGAAATAATTTTTAAATTAATGAAGAATTAATATAGATTTTCAATAATTAAAAAAATTGGTTCAAATGAACGACATAATTAAAGGAGTTATATAAATTAATTTAATAAATAATTTATTAATTTATATAAATTGTTGCTATTTGAAAATTTTAGCTTTTGTTTTTTATAATAATAATTTAATAATGTACAAAATATGATGTTAATTATTTACCGTATTACACCAGGATTGCATGAATGATTTAACATCGCTACCGTAGGATAAACACCACCGCCTATGAATATACTTTTGGCCTTAGAGAGTGTCTTCTCCCCTTTTGGTTTTATCAGTTCCGAAATCTAGAAAAGAAACGATATGGTCAATAATTTCGAGAGGAAAAACAATAATATAAATTTGATTGCGATTTTATAATAATCTATTTATTATACAAAATTAATCATTTTATTTATTATACAAATTAATCATTTTAAGTAAAAATCATTTTAAATAAAAATAATTTTACGGCAATAATTAACTACAATCGCACGAGAAAGCGTGGAAAATTATAACATTGTAACATTACAGCTTGTTACCTCGTGCGAATTGAATTGCAGCAACTGTAAATTATGTAACAGTAACTCCGCGATGAACAACTCCTCGTCGGATAATTTGTTGTGCGCTGTATCAGCAGTTTTCATGCTTTCCGGCAAGTATTCGCTCGTTTTTAGCAATCTGAACAGCCAAGCTGCCATATAAGCTCTGTGAAAAAGATCCTCTGGCAATCTTTTGTCCTCATGAGTCACTATCAAAAATATAAAAAAAATCTTAATACAAGAAAAAAAATAATCTTCATATCGAAGATAAGTACTTGTTTCATTAACAAATAATTTAATTTTATATATTATATTTTTATAATTTTTAAATTAATAAATTAAATTAATTTAACAAAACAATTTTGCATAAATACATATCGAGATGCTGATTTAATTAAAAAGTTGCCTTATTTCTACTTTACAGTTTTATTTAAGTTACTATATTTTTATATATTTTTTTATTTCAATTAATCAACCTAAATTGTAGAAAGTCATGTAATCATTCCCTCGATACGGATTCTTCGCGGAGATGTTCAATGCGCTTCCGGAATCCACGAGCTGTTTCTTCAGCTTCATAATTTCCTCCAAAGATTTTTGCGTGATTGCCCTTAAAGCTAGAAAACACGTCACCGAAGCCTTCGAACGCCACAGGATCGGCAGCAACTTGCATTCCCGCAGATGCACTTGGGCGTCCGCGTCTCTGCAACGACGACTGCAATATACGATGCAGCTGCAAGTGCGACAAGGAACCGGCACGAATATTCTCGCGAAGCATAAGTGACAATGTGTGAACCTGAAAGTCATACGTCCTAGCATTCTTAATTGTTGATAATAAAATTCTACAATAATAATATCTAATAAATGTATAATAAATATATAATAATTAATTATATAATTATATAATAATTATTTATATAATTAATTAATATAAATTATATATAATAATTATATAATTAATTAATTATATAATTATTATATATAATTTATATATATTATATATTTTATATATAATTATTATATAATAAATATATAATAAGTATATAATAATTAATTAATTAATAACAAATAGTTAAGAAAATCAAATGAAAGAAATATAGAACTAGATTATATATGAAATACTTGAATTTTTACCTGTTCTCCGCCAACAGAAACGCGCAATGCGGTCGTTCCACGATTACGATCTCCCCTGGCGCTATTTCCCTGGTTGCCACGGCATGTCTACCCACGTCACCTCCGTTGTCCTTGATCTCCACTGCGTTACTGCAAGCAGGATATCGAGGATTCCTTTGCTTCTCGAGAATAAACTTGCCGCGATTCTCTTGGGAACGTTGACTGGACAGACTTGGCTTGTTATTAACTCGCGAGAGATTATTCGAGGCGGTTTTGTTGAGCTGTTTGCCCTTATCCATCACCGCGAGCATCATCCTGATGTCCGTTTCAAACTTCTGTTTGCGCTCCAACGATATCCTGGCGTCGTCCAGGGTCTGGAGAGCTCGTCTGAACGCCTCGATCGCCGCATCGTGTCTCTTCAAAGCCAATAGGCATCTGGCCCGTCGCTCCTCGAGCTTGTAAAAGAGGTCCTTTGGGTAACCGAGTTGCAAGGCCTCCTCCATGTCCTCCAACGCGTGCTCGTAATGTTCCAAGTGATACAGCGTGGCCGAGCGATTCGCCAGGATGACACTTAATTCTAAACATTTAGACCTGCGTTCACGATCCAGATAATTAAGTGGTGTAATTATTATTAGTGGTGTAATTATTATTGATTGAATGACGTCGAATAATTAATCGGAGATTTTTCAAATAAATTAAATTATGGAGAAACAATGAAAAATTATTTAACAAACATTATATTAGTGTGACAAATATATATTAATTTCGCTAGGGGGGAATGTAAAAAAAATAGATTATAGTTGATAATAAAAATAATGATAGGAATGATAATATAAAAATTAGGGTCCATAACATAGGTATTATATGAGGAATAAAAGAATATTAATATGAAAATATTATTAAATTGACAATTTAATGTTTTTTTTAAACTAATTCTTTATTAAATAACTATAAATGAGGAATTAAATTAGATAAGATAAAAATTTATATAATTTTTATTATTAAGTAAACATAATTAGATGAAATGAAAATTTTTTTTAATTAAGGTCATTAAAAATAGAGTTAAGATAGTCTATTATATTTGATTTAAAAGATCAAAACTTAAATCAGTCATTTAATGATTAATTATAAAGTTAGTTTATGAAAAATTAAAATTATTTATTAATTAATTATTTATTATGTGTATATTATAATATAATTATTCTTTTATATTAAATAATCAATTTATATATTTATATATTATTAAAATTATGAGATACATATATAATTAAATAATACGGACATTATAATAAACATCGTACGTTTGATATATTTACCTGTTGACGGTGCTAAAAGCACCGCGTTCGAATAAGCCTCCAAGGCCTTTACGAATTCGCCGCGACCAAAAAGCTTGTTTCCCGTTTCTTTCAGTTGAATAGCACCACTGCTGTCCTTAACCATGGGCTTCTCCACATCCAGGGACAATTGGTAAGCCTCGGGATAGCTCAGGACGAAAGCTACCCTCTCGGCATTCGATTCGAGGGCGGCGAATTTCTTGAAGTCCTGTTGGCGAATCGCCTTTCGCACAGCCAGCAAATTCGAGCGGAAAAATCCGCCGATTTCTGGTTCCAACTCTCTTTCCGACATAATTTTTATTATTTTTATGTAATAATTAAAAATTAATAAAACATATAACTGTAATTAACGTATTAGTGTTTGGATGTTTTTATAATAGCATTAATATATGTATTTTTATTTTAAATATACAGAATTATATAACACAGTTTTGATTATTAATTAAATTATATTATTATATAATTAAAATATATTCTTTGATATTAATTATCGGTAAAATTCTCTTGATAATATTGATGTATATTTTTAGAATTAATTCCGCGTAATTAATTTTCACATTAATTCTCAGCAAAATCGTTCAACATAAACATCGAATTGATTATCGTTATCTTTTTTGAAAAACGTGAAATTAATTAATTAATTGAAGAACACGTTCGAGTGGCACGTCGTTGCTCAACAACTCGAAGATACTAGCTTCTCGTGGCGTGTCTAACTGCAACGAAGACTATACACGACTATTTTGGAGTGCGCTATTTTGAGATACTCGGTTTTAATGTAGAAGTGTGTCTGTAATGCCTTCCTAGTTAGCGACAATGTATGTAAGTTTACGTATGTCCGGATTAGAGTAACTAGATCATCTGTCACTTGCTTTTACATTCACAATCTTTGTAGATTTTCAAAGATGTACATGTTTTGGAAATTGAAATAATAATAATAATAATAATTATTATTATTATTAAGGGACAGAGAGAGGGAAAACATAAAAATTCATATGCGGATAATAATAAAAGATTATATGTGTTAATATTTTTATTCGTATCTGTGCGTTATGAGGTAATTAATTCCTAAACTTATTATAGATCGATAAAAGATAATTAGTTTTGTATTTCTCGATATAAGCTAACTTAAGTACAATATATATACAAAATTCAGAGTAGAAAGCGATGTACAAACTGGCCAATAGAATTTATGTAATTGATAATGCCTTTAATTATGATGGGATTATGCTGATGATTATAGATGAAAAAGCTATATCTTGTTCTATGCACATTTTAGAGAAGAATACATAATTTCTTAAGGTAACTTTTTAAAGATAACTTTTTAAGGAAAGACATCAATTCAATGTCATACGCATTATTGCATAATAATTGTACATGTCATCTATTATCTACCATTATATAATAATCATTTACTTTTTAATAATAATCATTTGCTTTTTTTAATCCGTAATACATGTATGTATATAATATCAATCATTAATAATATATTATGTACAAATTAATACAAAACTTTATTTTTCGTATTGTACACAACAATATTATACAATAATGTCGATATGTTTTCGATTATGCTTTCCGATTAAATACTGTGTCAGCTAAAAAGATTCTAAAAATACTAAAGATAAAAAAACTAAATAATACAATTTAATAGAGAAGATTTTTATGTAAATATGTAAAGATTAATTCAATTTAAGAAAATAAAATCTTTAAAAAGAAATAAAAAAACACATAATATGTGTATATGTTATGGGTGTGTGCATGTTGAGTATACATTTACATATTATGGAGCAATTTTAATTCAAATAATTCCCAGTTTTTGAACTCTCTGATCTACAGTGGGTCCAATACTTTCTTCAATTTTTTGAACTCTCTGATCTACAGTGGGTCCAATATTTTACAAATATATATATTCCCTGTAAAATCCTATTTTTTTACAAACAATTTTGTCATATGCCACGAACAAGGATAACAAAAAAAATCTGCGTTTTTATCTCCTTATTTACACCTGGGAAACTTCCTTTCGAGCTAGTTCTTCGCGGAATTATTGTTAGGATCTCGCGTTTTAGGATCCCGAGGAGGCTTTTCAAAAGTCGTACGAACCCTCGTCATCCTCCTTATTGGCCCTTAAGCCCATCCTGTAGATGCCCCCGGCCAAGCAACCTCCGATGAGCGGACCCACCCAATAAATCCATACGTTCTGATACATATCCTCCACCACGGCTGGGCCCAGAGTCCTGGCAGGATTCATGCTGCTGCCGGTGATGGGGACCGCCGCCATATGAGATGCCACGATCGCCAGACCGATCGCCACCGGGGCCCAACCCCTCGTGTCGGACCTCTTGGCATCCGTCACCGCGTGCACCACCAGCACCAGCAGGAACGTGATGATGATCTCCATTATGACACCCTGGGTTACCGACACGCCGTGACCCAGCATGGTGGCGCCGAGACCGCCAGCAGCTGGTGTCTTGGGTATTATCAGCTGGATGGAATGATTCGATTCGATGAGATTTTGCGAGGAAAAGAGGAACTTTTAATTCGTCGATATATGATAAGTTTCTTAAAAAATAAATTGATCAACCTTATAAATTCCTTAAATTCAATATTATATAAACTATAGTAATTAATGTTCTAATCTTTAAATTAAGGTATTTACAGAAAATAGAATTGATCTGTTTGATTTCTGAGAGGCTCATAAAATTATAATGGATACATAAAGAGAGGCTACATAAAATTATAATGGATAAGATAATATTTTCTATGGTTTTAATTTTACTGCTATCTTTAAATAATTAATAAAAAATTATTAATTTTTATATTTTTTAATAATTAATTTAGATTTAATTTATAATTAATTTGTAATTAATTATATTTATATTTTTATTTAATCATTTTATATTTATTGTAAGCCAATAAGAATAATAAGCTAATAATAATATTTTTTCACTAGTCATTAGTATTTTCTTTAGTATTTTTTTCTTTAGTATTTTCATTAGTATTTTTTATTTAGTAGTATTTTCCAAACAATTTTTTAATACCGTTATTTTTTAATTATTACCAAATTATTATGCTAACGCATAATTTAATTACTGTAGCGTATATAACAGATATAATAATTTCATAACTTTTTTTATATTTCCCTACATTAACCGCGTTGAAATGATGATAAAAAACTTAATAATTAAACTTGTTTGATCAAATTAATTCGGACCACACGCAAAATATATAGAGTATCGCACACATGCACGCACGCACGTGCGTAGCTTGTTGCTCTCTCGCGCGTGACCCAGCCGCTGAACACTTGCGCGACTAGTTTTTGATATAATGGATATGCGTACGGTTGATGGAGGAGGAGAGGAACGGACCTTGACCTTGCGCAACGACGATTTAATTGATACGGACAAGACGGAGCTCCGCGCCAAATCGAAATGACAGCCTATCAACGATCGATTTCACGCTTCAGTCGAATGATCATTATTACGATTGCGCGTGTGTAAGGAACGCACGTGTGTACGTAAGACGCGCCCAAATAAAAATGTCGTGTACGCGACCCGGTGACCTCTTCGAGTACATTTCATTACTTATGCAATGCAGTTGAGTATCCAGCAATAAAGAGATAATTTCGATTAATTTTAAATTAAGAAAATCTTAATAAAATGACGATAAAAAAATTTGATATCTTGTTTGGCACTTGATTAAATAAAATTAGACTAATTTAAGCCGCATATCAAATTCGATTTTCTCTCTTCTTGTTTTAAAAATCGATAAAAATTGATTTAACAATTAATAAATATAAATTTAAATTTATTTTCTCTTTTATCTTTAAAAAAAGAAGAATTAAGCGTTATGATAAATTTTAATTAAATTAATAAATGAATTATAATTAATTAGATTCTTAAAAATTAGTGAATTTTATCTTACCTTGAGAACGGCAGAACCCGCGATAGCACCGCAACATTGACAGATTATATAACTAACAGTTTTAAGAAAACTGCAATTTCCGCTGACCATCAGACCAAGTGACACAGCTGGATTCACGTGACATCCAGAAATTGGACCTAAAACCTGGAAATTAAAAAATTATAATATAAAACTGTTCAAAAATTTTTAGAATAACTATTATAATTAATTTAGTACAATAATTATAACAATTAATAACAATATATATATATATATATATATATATATAGTTATAAAATATAGTTATTGTTATTAATTAATATATATATATGGTTCATACTTAAATATAAATTAGAAAATATTGATTTTTTTAATATTTATAATTTTTATATTACTATAATATATTTTTATATTACTACAATATATAAAGTCACGATGCATATAATGTTTTTTTAACTTTCAAAATTTTATTATAATTTTGCTATATTTCTACTGTATCATGTTATCGTTATATTCCTGATTAGGAACGCATGGTATTCTCATATGCTTTCGATCGGCGAACTTGTGACTAATAAAACTTTAGGCCGTGAGAAAATTTCTAAGATTTCTTTCGTAATCATCATGCGATCTCACGCCCACCGCAAGGAGAAAGAGAGAAAGACAAAATTTCTCGTATTTATCTCGAACGATTTCCCAACGTCACCGTGGCGAGCGTTTTGACAATCTCGCAATGTGTCACTGCGTGTAATGCCTGTTTATAAATTCTTCTTATGTATCCGGCATATAATTATGTGGAGATCGCAAACGATTTGAAACGATCTCGCGAAACGAGCTTCTCGTAGACAAAAATGCATAACAATCTCTCTTTCTCTCTTTATTTTTTAAAAACATCTTTAAAAATATCTTATGAAAATATATTTTGCAAATATATAATATAATATATTTTATTTTTAAATTGACGAGGTAAAAAATAGTCGAACAATCAAATAAACAATAGATAAAAATAGTTAGAGATTATTGAATTTCTAAAGATTGTATAATTCTAAGAATTGAAATATTTTAAAGTGATGCAATTTATTAAAAATATTTAATTATTTTGATAATGTGAAGAAAAGAAAATTTTAAATTAATATCAAATATTATTTTTAGATTACTTATAATTTTTAAATTATTTATTAAATATATGTAAATTATATGATTTAAATTATTTATTAAAATATGTAATTCTACGATTTATAGATAGATACAGGTATGCATATGCATACAATATAAATTATAAAGATAACATAAATATAACACACATATTTATAATATATGTATTTGAGGCCTAGAAAATGTGCCTGTAAAATCAATTTTTAATCCTGTTTATCTTCACCTAAATACCATTTTTTCTAATATATTGCTTTTCAATTTCGTTTAACAACTTATCATTTACAATTTTAATTAATATGGATTTAATTAATATATTTTCAATGATAATTAGCGAGTCGCGTTCTTATAAATATGTTAATGAACTTATGACATTTAATTTTGACGTTTGTTAGTATTCGTATAAACTAAAACTAAAACAAATGTAATGTATCTAGAGCAGTCAATGTTTGATTCATAGCTTTGCGTGTGGCTGCTAATCGATAGCAGATGTTAACCGCGATGGAAAATAAATTGATCTAATTCCACTGTACAGTTTGCAAATTGCTATAAACTCATTTTGCAAATTATTAATAGATATATATCCAGATATATATCCAGTGTTTATGGAAAAATTTTATATTACAATCATATCCGTCATACAGTGTAAAATATAATATTTTATTGTACATATATAGTAAAATTAATTCGAGATGATTTTGTAATAAATTTTATATTATATAGTATCTCAAATTTGTAAAATTCTCTGAAAATTTCCTACCTTTTCAGGCATTTTTGTTCGAAATTACATCATTTATTATATACATTTATTAATCTAATATTTTTTATTTTTATAAAAAAAAACATAGAATTTTTCTAAGTTTCAAGTGCTAGGTTTATAATTGTACTAAAAAAAAATTAAATAACTTTTATAAAATAAACATTTTTCATTTGCGTAACATTTTCATTTTTTATAAATAAAAATTACAATAAAAATATCTATTACAAAAATATCTATTATAAAAATATCTATTACTCAATTCTGATTTCAATTTTATTATTTTTGATATTGAAGACATTGACTAATGAAGATATTAATTAGTGAAATATATAAACAAAGATAGATGCAAAATATTTTAAATACATAATTAAATTGCCGACTGTTCATATAAGAGCAACATTATTATTAAGAGAGAATTTTTCAAAAAATTATTCATTCGACAAAATATGAGAATTCCCTCCCTGATTTTCTGAGAAAGAAGAATTTCAGGGAATTTTCGTAAAATTTTTCCAAAAATTTTTTATACTTTTCCAGAGAGTAAACATTCTGTTTTATATAATTATTAGATTATTAACATAAAAGTAGCTTAATTTATAAATAACATATATTACGTATAATTATAGGGACCTTTTAATAAGAATTTTCGGATGTGTACGTGTCAATAATTATCTCGAAACAATCGATATGATGCATGAGAGAGAGACTTGTTCACATTTGCGCAAACACAGGTATCTTATGATCTCAGACTCACTCGAATTAATCCGGCACGGTCCGCGCAGACTCCACGGCGTCGGCGGATTCATCTAGGTCCAGAGTCGGACCCGGGATACAACGAGGGGCCCGACGCACGCGGCCCAGTTCTCATGCACGCCGACAAGGTCTCGTCTCGCCGCGGGCGATCGGCACACATATGCGCCGACCAGGATTACGTAATCCTTCTCTCTCTCTTTCCTTTTGTCCCTTTATCTTCTCGATTCTCGTCTCCGTCAATTCGCGCTGATCGATTCGCTGATTTTCGTCGATATCGATCGTTAATCCCGAACGAGCAACGTCAAAAATTGCACGTCAAAAATTCGCCCAAAAATTCGCCGAAGACTTCTAATGCTAGAAAACCGATCTTATCACTGGGTGATGCAGAGTACGTCCTTCAAGCCACCTATCGTAATTTTAATGAGGGCCTCTCTTTAATGAGGCCCCCGATTTGGTCGAGAAACGATTCGCGATCGAAGCGGGCGAGATCGACAATCGAGAAAGACAGATTCTTTTGTGTCGGTCCTGGGGGAGGGAGGAGAGAGAACCGAGCGACGTGGCCTTGCGGCTTGCCAGGTGAAATGAAAAATCTCCGGGCTGTTGCACGGGCTTTAATTGACACGTGTTCGCGCGACGTATGTCCGTCTCGGAGAAGAGATCATGGGATATAAAATATATTATAAAGCGCGCTCCAAAGGGGAAAGTTATGTCACTTTCCGCGACTCATCGGCCTTCGTCCCACAATATTGTTCCGAGAAAAGTAATAAACGCGCGAAATATCCGCGGGTATCTCGGCAGGAGCCTCCTTTTCGGGGCCTCGATCCTATCTCGGGGGCGATCGCGAATATTTTCGGGCCGAAATGTCATATTTTTTTCAGCGCGGACTTTGCGTGTTAATTTCTCGAAAAGATTTTTTCTTTATCTCATAATCTCTCTTCACTTCATCGAAATTAAACTTAAAATGTGACGAGCTTGTTTCATTTTTTTGGCGTGGTTGTTTGCGAACCGTTCGATGCAGTTCCCCCGTGGATTTTACGACTTTGTTCGCGCTTTCAAATTACAAGTCCGAACAGAAAATAAAATTAATTTCCAACATCCGTTCCAGTTCGCTATGTATAGATCGTACGATCTCGAATTAGCCCGCCGTTTCGCGCCCTCGGGGCCTTACGACCCACAGCCCGCAGTCATAAGTCGCGTTCCCGCGTGCAGAACACGCAGAATCGGAGGGAACAATATACCGGCTGTCAAAGAATGAGTAATAAATATATAATAAATTATTATGACCAATAAAATAAAAAAGAAAAAAATAATTAAATAAAGGACAAGAATAACCTTGTCACACATTGTTCTTTAATAAAAACATTACAATGTGTCTTTTTGTTTCTCTGATCACTGATGCATTACTTGAAGAAAGTTCTAGATACAAAAATATATTCTAGTCAAATTTATTATGTACATTATAAGTAATTGTCTTAATTGCATTAATTATATTTTGCATAATAATTATTTAATTTAATAGATAGAATATATATTTATATTTTTGAATTAAATAATTATTTAATTTAAAATAGTACGTAACATATATAATGATTTATATTTTTAAATTAAGTAATTATTACGCAAAATGTAAATAATGCAATTAATATAATTATAACATACATAATAAATTCAAATATATTTTTAAAAATTTACTTATTACTAAAATATGGTTTTTTAATATTTATATATGTATACATATGAATGTATAAATGTAAATATATTAATATCTAAAATAAATAAGTATATATATGCATTTATTTATTTTTGCATGCATTAATTTTTTTATTTATTATATATTTTATTTATTATTATATATTTTATTTATTATTATATATTTTATTTATTATATATTTTATATTTATTATATATTATAGAAAATGAATTCATCTTTTTATCACTAATAAAACTTGTGATGAAAAGAATAAGTTTGTACCTGAAGATGCATGTTCGTTGCACACGTGCCATGCTGCTTTTTCGTGCGAACAAACGTGCATGTGTCATACGCGTTGCTGAAACTTCATCGCGAATTAGCGACGAGCAGGTGCAAGAAAGATCGCACGCGCAAGCTGTTCTAGAATTCGCGTCCAATAGGCAAAGTTGATCGCCTTGAATCATTTTTCTATCTTTTTAGTAGATGGATCATCTTCGTTGTTATCCATACTACTGGTCCGAAGGTTGCCAAAGATTTCTTTTCTTGTCTCGGTAGTAAAAAAATCGCAGTAAAACCATGAACTTTCGAAATTACATGCGTGCGAAATGAGAAAAGTGTCTGATCCTACAAAAGCTGCCGACCTTTCCTTTTATTTGCTATTTAAAAAAAAAATTTGGTAGCACAGTAAAATTGTGATGCAATACTAACATTAACTAATAATAATAAATTATAATAATTATATAGTATTATATTAATATACGTGTGTAATAATTCTGAATAAATGATGGAATAATAAAATATTATATTTCGAGAAACTTCACGTGCGGGTATAAGATTTATTTCAAAGTAAAATCACTTTAATTAGCAGTGTTATGTACGTGCATAAAACAAATTAATATTCTAGCAAAATATTAATATTAAAAAAGAATTAATGAGAGCGAGCAATTATAAAATTATATTCGATGCGATTGATGTAATTCAAATGTCGAAATTAATTCGGTCATCATTTAATAACTCGGATGAAAATCGTGACGAGTGATTCGTGGAACCTAAAGTAATAATGGTAAATGAATAATAGCGAAGAAATGGGATTGAGATGTTGAGAAAGTATTTCACGCTAATAAAACAAAAAGGATATCGAGATATCCAGCATTAACGAGACGCGGGCAGTTTGTGACGCAAATTACGCGTCTCTCCTCCTTTTTCGAGACGAGCCGTCATCGTACGTCGGCTCGTTCGAGCGTTAAATACGACTGCGAGCGAGCATTAAATAATGGGCTTCGCCGACGTATTGTCAGTAATTACCGTAAGGTGTCTGGGCTCGTCGTGCCGTTACAAATTCGTACACCTTGTCGGCGGCGCTCCTGCAGCGCGGAGAGGCAGGATCGGATTCGCAAAATCCTCGGAGAGAAATTCTAATCTCGAGAGATTTTTTACTCCAATATATTTTTTTTAATAACCGATTAAAAAATATAATAATTGCGCTATTTAATAAATAAGCGCAGCAATTAAAAATATATCAAAAGTATGAATAATGATTATTAATTAAAAATAGAATCTAGAAAGATTTAATTTTTTATTATCAGCATGAAATTTATTTTTAATTATTAATTGACTTACCTTTCAATTATTTAATTGATATATCTTGTTGCATTATAATTTATAATTAATATGTATACGTAATAATTTACATTTTTTAATCATATAATTATTATGCAGAGTAATATTAATTATTTATTTTTTATGTTGAAGATTTAATTATGGGATGTATGTATATGTTTCATCTCCAAATCTTTTGAAATAAAATGCACGATTAAATAATTTAAGAAGTCGTACGCGGTTGGAGAATATCGAGTCCATCACAATTGCCCATTGATCTGTCCTTATCCTTTCCAGTGCGGGCCTGTGTCTAGAGACATAATTGGGCTGCGTGACGCACATGAGCTGCAAGACGTAGGACAATGATCTTTCGCCTGTGGGCCTGCTTGCGTAACAGCGTGCACGAGGGAGCGGTACTTCTCGGGGCCCGAAAAGGCCCCCAGCAGGATGACTCTAATGTTTGACAAGGAATACGCGTCGCTCTTACTGCATAACCGATTTTGTCTTAGATAAATGTCATTTTAAATATTCCACGTGTGCTCAGATATTTAGAAATAGAGACGTATTCGATTTTTTAAAAATTTCTTTATCAATCTCTTGCTTCTTATTTTATATAAAATCTTAAATAAAAGAAAAAAGAAAAAAGAGATAACGAAGCTCGTATATATTTTCGTAGGATTATATACTTATATAATTTTGAATGTTTATATTTTTTTACCGAGATTTAAGCTTTCTCTTATTTTGTTTAATTTTATATTCTTAGATTTCTATATTTTATTTTATATTATTTTATATTATATTATTATTATATTTATTATATTATATTATTATTATATATTATATTATTTTATATTATATTAATTTCATTTTTACATCTTTTTAATATTAAAATTATTTAATAAAATGTCTCTCTTCTTATATTTTCCATATCAATGTAAATCTATATGTCAATCTATATTTTACAAAAATTTACCATTTCTCGAATTTTGATTCGTAACATTAATTTAAATGATCGCACATAAAATTTTGGGAAATATAACAAGCTCCGAATTTTCTAAAAAAAAGTCATATAAAAATGATGTGAGTTTCTTAGGCTCGAGAGAAAAATAAAATATCGAAACGTAAAAGTGTCGAAAGCCTTGGCCCGGCTCTAAAATCAATATTGGCGGGCACACGAGTTTTATGCAAATTCCGCCGAAAGAAAACAATGCGGCACGTCAGGCAGTACATATTGCACAAAACTGGTGGGACGTAAGAACCGCGAGAAGAGATGAAGAACCGCGAAGCAGTGCTAGCCGAGAGAAATATCTCTCGGCAAAACAATTAGCATTCGTCATAAGTTATACAGACGATTATTAATTCAACATCATAAACGTAGAACGAGTAAGAATGCGCTCCCGTCGTTTAGTTATCTCGCGCTCGCGAATCGCGATCTAAGACGCGAGATAATACAGAGACACTTGTGGTGATTACGCGAGCAAACCCAGATGCCTATCTCACGTGCGCATGTAATTAATAAAGCATTCCCTTGCGGGTGATTTCTAAAAAAGGAGCCCCTTTACCTCACTTAATCATCGTTTTCCATGTCATATTTTTTTCGTTCATTAATTTAATTACGTTAGCTAAATTAAATTAAGATGAAATTTAATTAAATAAATTTAATGAAAGTGATAATCAATTTAACTAAGTAGAGAGTAATTAATTTAACATTAACTGCCAACGCCTCGAATAATAAACTCACCCCTAAGTTATAACGAAAAACATCTTCATCAATCATAATAAATTTCAATTAATATTTTTTCCACTCATTGTTATCCAAATCATTGAATTATCGGTATAAAAATTGCATATGCACGCGGTTCAGAAATAAATATTCCTTATATTTTAAAATTTTTTATCAAAACACATGTGTAATTAATTTAATAATGTCAATTATGTACGTGGGAGTTAATATTTCAAGTGGATAGAATTTTAATTGAAATTTTAACGATCGAAATATACTTGATAAATAATTAGATAAATAATATAGATAAATTAGATAAATAATAAAAAATTAATTAATAAAGTCAAATTAAAAATTGAGATCGCGAATGAGAATTTTCGAAACATCCTGTATTTTCGGAGATGTGCACGCATGTGCTTAAATTATGCTCCGAGATCTCGTTACGAATATCACGAATATCAATTTGTTGAAACGTTTCTAGGATCATTCATCTGTCATTTTGTTTAACGGTGCAACAACCGATGTTCTCCGACGATCAATCTCTGGATCTTGTTGCATCTCGCGTTGCATAAGCGTTGTGCTCTCGCCCCTCGCTCTCGCATATTAAAGAGCCGCGCATTTGCGTATAATGCAGGGCGAGATGCGTGCGATTTGCATTCGGAACAGGATCGACTGTGACTTTGCACATCTACATCTCCCTTCTCTTCTCTCTCCTCTCTCTCTCTCTTTCTTTTTTTTCTCTCTTATTTGCACCCTTCCCATTTCCCTTCTTCACTATCTCGCTTCAATTCTTCATCCTCTTCCCTTATGAACTCTTTTCTCTCTCTTTTTATTTTTTAATACCGTGATCCTTAGCCGGCCCGCAAAAAAAATGGCAGAATGCGAGATGAGGAATGACCGAACTGCACAAAGTTGCAAGTGCACGGGAGGATTTTTTATAATAACGCTTGCGCAAGCTCGACTCGCAAGTTGCTTTTCTTTATCTTTGAACTTGTTTTGTTTTTTTACAAAAGTTTCGAATTGAATTTAAATAATCTTCTCAAATTAATGCGTTCTTAATTTTAGATTTTTTGGATTTATTAAAATCTTATCTAATCATACTTTTGTAACAAATTAATAAATATTATATTCTGTTAAAATTATATGTACAAAATATTAATAAATAAATGAATTTTTCTATATCGATAATTTCTTTCAAACTATAAAGAGTTTAGAAAACTTAGGAAACTTCCTTATTAAAATTCCTTATTAAAAGAAAGAAAAAAACACTCTCCAACAAGTAAATTAAACAATAAAAATGCTCCAATTATGAAAAGGAGATAAAAAGATTGTAAAAGTTAAAAGATAGTTCTAATTAAAAAGTTCTAATTAAAATCGGATTTCAATTATCTCAAGATTAGATTAAAGAATTTTCAGTTTTGAAAAGAGTTAAATTGATATGAATTAATTATGTAAATAATTGATATCAATTAATTTAATTCGATTTAACTTATAAGAATAATTGAAAAATTTGGGAAGAGAATAAAAAACGAATTGATGCAAAATGTCTGTTGAATAAAGAGACGATGAAGGAGAGACGAGAAAGACGATTGTCGCCGACGATGCAAGGTTGCACGATTTTAATCGTGGCGAATTGCGGGTTTCGCAAGCTAATGAAAAGTACGACATGCGCGCCCGGTGCTTTTCGCTGGGCCTATCTCAAGATCTCAACATACGCATGTCACGTCGAAAAAGAAATATTTTCAAGTATTTATTAACAAATGCTGAAACAATATTAGCACAATATGTACAAACAAACATGATCTAATTGTAAGATAGATTTTAATGTAAGAATGTTTAATCGACAAAAAATGTTTGAAATAAGTGGAAACTTATATTTTAATTTAATTTTATTTAATTAAATGAATTATATATAAAGAATTATATATAATTCATTTAATTAAATAAAATTAAATATAAAGTGGTGTAAAAAGTGGTATAAAGTGGTGTAAAATTAAATATATGAAATATAAAGGTGGATGAATTATATGGTGAATTATATATAAAGTGATGTATTAAAAGTAAGAAATTTTTAACCCTTATAAAATACATTTATTTTTAAATTAAAAATATCTCTTTATGTGATTTTATATTAATATTACAAATCAGTATTTAATTAAAAAGTTCTATGAATCACAAATTACTTATGCTAACATTAAATTCGTATTTCTATTAAAATAATCGATATTAAAATCGCACATATGTTATATAAATTACAAATAATTTATAAATTTATAAAATAATTTATTAATTAAATTAATATATAAATTTAAAAAATTCTATAAAATGTATTACATTAGATTTATTTATTGTTTATATTAGATTAATTAAATTTTGTATAGAAACTAAAATAAAAATTAAAAATTTCTTAATTTTTAATAATGAATAATTTATCTAATAATCATAAGCGCATATAAAAAAAAAACACATATACAGTAAGACGTGCAACGTTGGCGTAACCGTTCCGCTTTGAGGACATCTCTTGTCGCGCACCAGATCCGCGCGATAATTATCTTAGACAATTATTTCATCTAGATAAACACGCGCGGAGTCTCTCGAATATTTTTCCATCGTGTTACTCGTATAATACTTCCTTTGTCCAAGTCTCCCTTTTTTATTTTTCTATCAACGAGAGAAAAGTCACTTGACATTTCCCTATCAATAGCGGCTTTATTGAGCGATGATCGGTCGTGTACAGCCCACTTGTATAAATTATGACTTTTATATCCCGAGACAGAAAGACAGAGTCGGATCTATAAATAATGCGGCTACAGATGTCATCCGGGAATATGTTCGTCCCTTTTGCGCCTGTGTAAAGCGGCTGGGACAATAAAACGCGATCGTCAACACCGAGACAATATCGCTATCGTTGCCCGTTAGATAAAGAAAGACTTAGCATTCAATTTTCGCCTGAATGGGACCGTCGAGTCGAGAACGTGTCTTAGATCTCGAGCGAAGAATTTTCGATTGAGTCGCGTCTTTTAACGAGATGACGCGCTTGCGGACGATTATATCATGATTGAGATATAATTGCATATCAGAGTTGGAAAGAAACACGCACGTGATGTCATTTCAATTCTAACATCAAAACACCAATTGGTCGCAATCTTATGAATGTACAAAGCTGTTGCCACGATAAAAGAAATGTATCGGGCACGTACAAATATCTAAGAAAATATGAACCATCTTATTAAAAAATGCAATTAATTATTAACTCGTAAAAAGACAAATAATTTTAATTAATTTTGATATTTTTTCCAGAAAAGATTTATTTAAACGCAGTGAAAGTATAAGATTAGCTTAGAAAGAGAATATTTGTGACGAGATTAAAAAATTTTTGAGTCTGAAATAATTAAAAACAAATTAAACAGAGAAAGGAAACAATTATATAAAAAACCCAATTGAATAATTTAATATCAATAATATATATATATATTAATATATAATTAAAAAATTTAATACAATAACATTTTTTAAATCTGAGAAAAAGAATTTAGAATAAAGATGTGATTTGAATTTAATAAGCTAGAATAAAAAATTTGAAGAAAATTAACATAATTATAAATATATGTAATATTTTATAATTTTATATATACAATTTTATCTACACTTTGACTTTATTAATTGCTTAAGACTGTAAAGAGGAATTAGAGAAATCACACTGTTATCTTTTTCAATTATTATTTTCGATCAAAAAAATTTGAGAACCGAAGACAATTAATCTCTTTGATTCGGGGTTGTCACTATCCGTCCCCCTCTCTCTTGAGAAAAGAAAAGTAAAAATGACTTCTAAAGCATCGCGTAGACGTTCACATCCGTGCCGCGGGCATCCGTGTCGGAAAGTGAAGTATCAAAAGGGCGATGTACGAGCGGAATAAGAGTGAACGCTAGTCTCTCAAGCCCCAGCTCCGTAGCTCTCGAGTAGGTTGTCAGAAGCCTCCGGGGCACAGTTGCACCATCTCCGGACGGAGTTAGACCCCCTTGGGCGAACCGGCGGCCTTATTTACCCTTCCACTACGCTGGACCCGGGCGGCCCACACATCACGCGTATGCCCCGTGTATGCTTCAATTAAAACGTGTTTACCGCGACTAAACGCGAAGTTCACGATCCGATCCTTTCACGAGGAAAAAAGGTGGATATGTGAAAATTATCAGTTTAAGACGAACCTAATTTAATTTTATTTTAAAATATATATTAATTTCTTTCGGAAAATATAGAATTTACACTTGACTGCTATTTAATCGCTGCGAATTTTATAATGAGATAGAAGTCATCAAAAATACGCATACATATTTTATTAATATTATTAATTATTTCATGTTACTCAATTATTTATTTTGTTCCATTTTATTTTACATATTAATTATTTTTCATTTCATTTTTTTTTTGTTATTTAAAAAAAAATTTATATAAATTAGTAGATTAGATAATTAAACTCCACGTATTTTTTTATTTTAAAAAATTTTAAAAATTTTATAGTATTTTTTTATTTCTTAAAATTTCTTTAAGTTTTTTTTAAAACAGAACTGAATTAAAAATTAATATCATTTAAATAATAACGTTCATTAATATAATATTGATTAATATATATTGATTAATATATTAATATAATATTGATTAATATATATATTAATATAATATTGATAAAAATTATTTATAATTAATTTTCCTTCTTTTTTCTTTCTTCCTGTGAAATTTAATAATTCGTCCCAAACTTCCAACGTAACGATTACAGTAGTCATCGAAAAAAATTCATACCAGTCAATGGGCGGACCATTCATCTCTTCGTGATCGCGTCGCGCGAATTCTGATTGATACAAAGGAGGCCGCTCGAGTGCTCTTCGCAAATCGACCGGCCGTTCGCCGAAAGTTCGCGTGTCGACAGAGCACAGTGCGCTATAAATTGTTTCGAGGACGAGGTCAGTTCGCGAATTCGAAAGGACGAGCGTGATTTAAGGATGAGATTCCCACCCTCCCTTTCATCTATTTAACCATCTTAACAATTCTCTTCGCGGCGCAATCGCTTATCAAGAAACTCATATTAGAAATTGCACGAATTTGCAAAATTCGAAAACGTTTAATTTTAGGTGCTTCTTCTATTCACAAGTCGAAAAAAAGACCGAAAAGAGCAAGTATTTCACAAATTCTGTTCAATTTATATTATTATTATATATAATAAATAATTAAGTATGTAATAGTCAATAATTTCCATAATTAATATTAGTGATCACTATTTAGATTATATTAATTTTTAATTTATCAGTTTTTTTCGAAAAACATCTAACAAAGTCTATAATAGTTTACACGTGAATCTTTTTTATTATTATAAATCTATTTTTATTATACATATATTATTCTATATTTTCTATAATTTATTGTGTTTTATATTTTCATATATACAAGGTGATTTATTTTAATCTGGCAAATATTTTGATAAATAGTCAAGATTTGACTTTTGAGAAATATAGGAGATACAAAAAAGTGTTTCAGACAAAAGTTATATGGTTTTAAAGGAGACATAAGATAGTGTCATTAATTTGATCTTAAATAATTACTTGAAGGTCACCCTCAATTTTTTAAATAGAACCGCCTATTTTTTTATTACATATTCTTGTAGTTTATCTCGAGAGCTTTCCAAAATACTATAATTAAATTAGTTTTCATTAAGTACTTTCCGAATTATGAGGCTTGAAATCTTTCTTAATTTTATGTAAACCGTAAAATATCTTGTAAAATATTCATTTCTTGACTATCCTACCTTAATACTTTTATGTACAAAATGAAAGAAATCAATTGGTGTAAAGACACATAGTTATTTTTAAGAAAAAATATGTAATTGTTAATTGCAAATTACATATTTTTTTTTTAAACAACTAGTGTTTTCTTTACACCAATTATTCCATTAATTCCTCTCATTATTTTGTACATAAAAGTATTAAGATAAGATAATCGAAAAGTGAATATTTTACAAGATATTTTACAAATATTTTATGGTTTATGTAAAATTAAGAAATGATTTCAAGCCTCATAACTCGGAAAGTACTTAATGAAAACTAACTTAGTTATAATGTTTTGAAAACTTCTCGAGATAAGCTACAAGAATATGTAATAAAAAAGAGGCGGTTTCCATTTAAAAAATTAAGGGTGACCTTCAGGTGACTTTCAAGTAATTATTTAAGGTATAAATTAATGAAACCATCTTATGTCTCCTTTAAAACCATATAACTTTTGTTTGAAACATTTTTTTGTATCTCGCATATTTTTCAAAATATTTGCCTGTTAAGATTAAAATTGATCACCCTGTACATTTTTTATAATACACGCAATATATTATTTTTGTTTCTCTGTCTTTCGTAATAATTGAAAGATGTAAGAATAAAAGAATCAAAATGATAGAGCGATCGACAAAACGGTGCACAAAACGCTAAAACGTGAAATAGCACAAGATTATTGCGGAAAGAGGCTTTTACATTGACTACAAGATAGTACGATTTATGTAAAAATAAGAAACGATTTCAAGCCTCATAACTCGGAAAGTACTTAATGAAAACTAACTTAGTTATAATGTTTTGGAAAGTTCTCGAGATAAGCTACAAGAATATGTAATAAAAAAGAGGCGGTTTCCATGTAAAAAATTAAGGGTGATCTTCATATGACTTTCAAGTAACTATTTAAGGTATAAATTAATGAAACTATCATGTCTCCTTTAAAACCATATAACTTTTGTTTGAAACATTTTTTTGTATCTCGCATATTTTTCAAAATATTTGCCTGTTAAGATTAAAATTGATCACCCTGTACATTTTTTGTAATACACGCAATATATTATTTTTGTTTCTCTGTCTTTCGTAATAATTGAAAGATGTAAGAATAAAAGAATCAAAATGATAGAGCGATCGACAAAATGGTGCACAAAACGCTAAAACGTGAAATAGGATAAGATTATTGCTTGATAAAGAGGCTTTTACATTGATTACAAAATAGTGTAATTTCATAATGAGGCAATTTAGGCGATTGCTGCTGATAAGGATTAGTCACGCGCGAAAATCGAATCGTATCGATACCATCTGGCGAAGGATTATCCTGCGATATCCGATCTCGGTCTTTTATCTCGAAGAAATCGCGATTAAAGATCACTTTGTTCTATCGACGATTATCTTATCTTCTTCTTCCTTTAATCTTCTTTTCAACAATAATTTCGCATTGATTGGAATGGCGTATCTGACATTTTACATAAATAGATTCGCTCAAGAAATTATCTGCGTTAAAATATCCTTCACTTTGTAGCACGAATGCTCGATCATACAAATCACGATTTATCGCCTTTCTTTTTTATTCAATACTATTTAGATATTTAATTAAAATATATTAATGAAAGAGTTACACGTCGTCACGTTACGCGGCGAGTCGAATCTCTTATTCTCCATAAGGAAAAAAGATCGATTCACGAAACGAGAGTGAGAGTGATTAGGTGACTGAGTCGCAAAACTTCGAAGTGAATGGAGATCCCCACTCTCTTGTCAGTATTCTGTTTAAAATATAGGGTGTCCGAAAAAAAATGCGACTCTTTCGCGTATACATATTTTAAATAATAATAATAAAATCTTTCCGGTCATAATTAAATAAAACTGCAACTTTAATTCTCGCGCAAAGAATTAATAATTAAATTGTCGATCATTTTACAGTCTCAAATGGCGATAAAAATGTAAGTTACTGTATTTATTATTCAGATCCATTGGAACGTAAAATGCAAGAGACGTTTAACAACTTTTATTAAATTCATATCCTTACGATCTTTTAAGAAGCGCGTGTCTCCGATCCATTCAACGAGTATCCGAAACATAATCATGATCGATGTGGCTCATTTAGCAGACGCGAAGAGCAGGTTTTACGCGCGAGAGATACAAAAAAAACGGTCAATATGAGATATGTTAATTAATTATTAATCGTGACGTAAGCGAGACGACAATACGCACTACTTTGTCGTATGTGTGTCTTCGTTAAATGCAAATATCACTAAAATATCGTCAAGAGGTTAATATATGCTTTCCTTTTTTTTTAGAATCTCCCGCTATATATGCTACAAAGTCTTTTAATTCGTGAACGTTTTTTGCGAAATTGCGAAATTGTCGTTTTATCTGATATTAATCCTCAATAAATGGAAATCTTTTCATACAAATCTTTGCATTGTGGATTAATTAAATGTCAGATTGTTTTATTTTGCCTCAAGAGACTTGATGGCTGTTATGCATCCATATGCATAACAGCCATCAAGTCCATAATTATCTTTTAAGTAGTAGTTCTTTTTAATTTAAGTGTGTAAGTTATATATTAGAAAGTTAAATTTTCTGCTATTAATTATCATACGTGATACACAAAATATCGTTGAAAGTATACAAAGTGAATAAATAATTATTACAAATAAATTAATTATTAATCGATACAAATTAAATATTATTTTACCTATCTTTGATACAAAATAATAAAATAAAACATCAAAAGTAGAAAATATAAGAAGTAGAGAAAGTAAAATGGAAAATTGCTCACATATATGAATGCGCTTTTTAACAAGGAGAATTTGTGCATAGACGAAACACCCAACAGCAGGATAGGAAGAGAAAAAAATTCATATTTTGATGAGACAAATTTGGCGTTCTTCCTAAACTTACATGAAAAATGTTTATCCTATCAATTCTTTTCTTTCGATGCAAAATGTACTTTCAAAAAGTTATCTATTATAAATTATTTATTTCCTTGTTCACATGTTATCGTGAGTAGGATTAAAATATTTAACAAATTAAATCTGATTTATCTCATTTAAATTTACTATCTTATTTTAATTTCCGAAGCTAATTAATTAAATCGTTGATAAACAAATTCTATATTCATAAAATCTCTAAATTTCTTTTTAATTTAGAAATTTTAAATAAATTTGGGAATGTTGAATTTAAAATATACTTTGAATTTTATTTTTTTTAATAATTTTATTTTTACGATTAGAATAATAGTAGCACGTACCTGAGCCAAACTTGCCACGGCGAGGCCAAAGGTGAATGCAATATGCACAACAGTCGGCGGCGTATTTTCTATCCACGTAACGCAAGAGGCACAGCCTATGAGGACCAACAGGAACGTGCCCAGAATCTCGGCGAACAGCATCACCAGGAAGTCGAGCTTGGTAACCTCCTCAAAGCCGACAAACTCCTTAATACCTGAAATAAAAAAAATCATAAAGTTAAATTTAATATATTTTTCTAAAAATTTAAGCTTTTCTTCTTGAAGAAAAAAATTCATCTAATTTTTATAACTTTAATTTTTGCAACCATAATTTAATATACTTGATTTTAAAAAATTTTATAGATAATTAAACATAATTTAATCTACTTAATTTAAAAAAAAATTTATAGATTCAATTTTACAATGATTCTTGTATATTTCTTACATTTAAAAATAATTAAAGTAAAAAAGTCAAGAAATTTTTGTCATTTGTAACAATTTTTTTAACTTAAAATTTATTTATCTATAATCTTTTTTATTAATTTAATCAATTTTTGTAATTATTACTTTTTTATTTAAACTTATTAATTAATTTATAGTTTATGTTAATTTGTAAAGTAGAAATATTTAAATATTGAAATGTATGAATGTAAATTAGAGACTTTAGGTAAAAAAGATTGAAAAGAGGGATAATAATGAAAGAAATTAAATTTTTATCACGATATCAAACGATATGTAAAAAAACATGTGTCCCATCCATGTGTCTATTGAAGTGCAGTGGAGTGGATTATATAGTTGTGATTAAAAGGTATGATTAAAAGACATCCACGTGATAACATCTCCAAAATAAATGTTCGATACAAATTAAAGATGAAAGTTAAGTGTCCGACACTATTGTGAAGAATTTCCCGAATAGTTTTGAACGTCAAAACACAAGGGGTGTGCCACTTATCAGTCACTTATCAAAAATTTGTACATGTATTGCGAATTACTAGAAAATTTCAAGTAATTTTATTAATTATTCTTAATTCTATTTTAACTTTTCTTTTAAATTTAACAAATAAAAATAGATTATTTTGATTTTTGTAAACTTAATTTATTTATTCATTAATATAAAGCCAAATTACAGAATATAATAATACTATTAAACCCAATCATTATCAATAAGTATATTTTTTTGCTCTGTAATTAATAATTAATGTAAATAATAATTAATAATTAATACTCTGTAATTAATAAAACATTTGTAAATAACACTTATTTCTAAAATTCTACTTGTATAATTTAAAAAAAAAATTTAACTATAAAATTTATATTGTAAAATTAAAGAATATTTTAAACTCAAAAATAATAAAATTAATTATATATATTAATAAAGTTATAGTCTTTTGTTGTACTTATTTGATACGATGATACGATATATAATATTACAAAATACGAACATATGTAACAAGTCTGTATCAATCTTTAGAGTCTATATAGTCTATATTTATCTTTATATAATAGTTTGTGTATGTGTCTACTAATGTTTAATTTTAGAAAAAAATATTAATTATTATTTAATAACTGTTTTAAAAATCCTGCTAATATAAACTATGATTATAGTTACTGGAAGGAATGACACAAGCACACAAGAAAAAACGTACATGCATGTGCACTATTATCGAAACGTTGAGCATATACGCAGTTTAAAAGAATAAATTTTGGTTTTTACAACTTATTGTATTAAATTTAAAAAATTATCTTTTTGTAATCATTATTTATTTATTTGAAATATTAAATAATTATAAATTTAATTCTTAGAGAATTATTCACGCACATCTAAAAAATGTTACGATATAATTTTTATTTTTTAAGGCGTTTTAATCTTGTCTGGGCTATTATTTTGTTATAGAACTTGTAAAAACTTATTAAAACACAGTAATATGGATAATATGGAAATATGATTTTTATAAATTTTAATTGTTAATATTTGTTAAATACTTATTTATTTATAGAATTTTTAAATTTTCACCTTTAATCTCGATACTATATTTTTAAATAGTTTATTTTTGTATATTTAATATATTTTTCTAATTTTTTAAATATTTTTTAATATTCTACCATATTATTTTAATCAATAATATCATTTATTTTGTTGTATTAATTTTAACATATAATTATAATGTTCATAAAGCAATTTTTGTCATTTTATACGATTTATTTTAGCAGATTTGAACAAATAAGAGTATCTTTCTTTTTACGACACCTTATATACGGGTTATATTTTTGATCACAGCGCGCAGTTTGCCTATGTAATTTGCTATACAGTCAACAAACGACGCATATCTTCGTTTGCATGCATCGTCACGACAAATACTACCTTGAATCCTATTCACTCATAATTTTTATCGATTACTTCCTCTATTTTTTCTACACGTGTGATCGGGATGAAAATTTTATGTTAATAAATCTTTCCGCATGCTTGAAACACTTTAAGACGTTTAAGAGACTATCTCATTTCATTCTCGATTTATTCTCTCATTTATCGTTAATACATTTTTGAGTGAGATGCAAATATTACTTATCTATAAATGTAATTTTACATTTACGTATATTTTATTTATAAGATAGAAATATGCAGATTTTGTTAAAGTCTTCGAATCGAATTGACTTGCAAAAAATGACACGAAAAAATTTAACGTCTCTTAGAAAGATCTTATCTTTTTTTGATTAAGTTCTAAGAGAAGAATGATGGATAAAATACAGAATAAAAATAATATATTTAAAAGAGACATAATAATTTATGATATAATAAATCTAAAAATTAAATAACTATCTTAAGAAAATGAGATAATTTACGTGATATAATAAATCTACAAGAAATTTTAACATATCATATAAAGGTAGAGCTGATTAATTATCTGTCTGGTAAACATTTTTTTCTCTTTCACTCTTGATTCAGTTCTCGATTCACAAAAAGCATATTTAACGAGGATATTTAATCATCAATTACATACTGTTCCCTCAAGCTTCCTTCAATACCTTTCCACTGTTTGCTCATGATTCTTCCAAAACCAGTTCACTCTACCACCCCTTCGGATTTCCCTTAAGTCTTCTCGAGGAAGTTCCCCACGTTGGCGAAAACGAGCCGATTTCGATCGTACTCGACAACCTCCAAGGCAGAAATGCCCTCGACGTTTTCGGGCTTACTTGTCACTGACTTTCAACACTGTCGGAAATTTTCTCTTAGGAAATGTGGAAAATCGGAATATGTCTGTGCGTGGGAAAACGTCAAGAGAGCGGAGGACCGGCACTTCCTGCGCTATCGCGAGTACACACCACGTGAGAGAGTTTCTGGGCGACGTGCGCGCGAGTTTCGCCTTCATATATCGCTTGCGTTCGCCAACCACGGGGTCCTCCCTCTTTCCAAACAACGCGCGCGCGCGCGGATCTCCCTGCCGCCCTCCTGTCACCTCTTCAGCCTCCCACCGAACGTGCGGCGAAAGCTTCTTGAGGATGGAATCGAGGATCACTCACACCTGGGGGATTCTGTCATTCTCGATCTGTCAGAATGCAAAATCCGACCTATCGCGCACTTATAAGCGACGCGTTCCCTTTAAACCTGCGATGGAGCTTATCGTTCCAATATGAGTTATGATATCAAAGAAACTTTATTATTAATTCTATTCTAAAAATTCTATTATTAATTTATTATTAAGAAAAATTATCATTAAGATAAAAATACAAATAAATTAATATTATTTTAATTATATAAATAAATAATACAAATTAAAAATACAAATAAATTTAAGATAATTAATAATAATTTAATAATAAAAATTTAAAATACAAGTAAATTTAAAATAATTTGAAAGTATCTCATAAAAGTAAACAATTTATTTTTAAATTGTAATCCGAGACACAATTACAGAATGTAATTTAATTATAACATAATTTTGTAATTTTTTTTAAAATACCAAGAAAATTATTGCAAAATTTCAAACATATGTGTGAAATTTAAAAATTAGAACATTTTCGGGTCCAAACCTACAAATTATTTACAAATCTGAAATTTCCAATACTTCTTCATATTTTTTCGATGTCATCGGCTAAGTTTTTCGTTTGCAAAAGTACATTTTTTCGATTTATTGGATACAAATTTTGGATACAAATCTCTTATAATCATTTATAATTATCATTAATTATCTAATTGGTCATTAATTAGTTAATTGTAAAAAACTACGTTATCGAACAGTAGTTTGAAAACTGAGAATTTATAATGCATGTTGTAATGAAACAACTATCCACATGAGTGCCATGCGGAAACATTTGACATGTGTAATGCACGTCCCTGCGCGCGCGCGTGGACAGTGTCATTCATGAATTTACGAATCTTATTTAACAGATAGATGACCTTTAACGATCAATACTAACTTTCTGATTTGCATTCTTGTATAATTCATTGAAATTCTTATTATAGATATTTATAAAAAAACACGTTTAAGAACAACAACTTTTAATTCGCCTCAGATTGTTCACCATCGATTTTCTATCATCGTTCATTTTTCATTTGTTTATTCTTTAGAGATTGTTTCCCATTTTTTTAAATTTACAATTTAGAAATTTCTTTTTAGCTATTGGTTTTTTAGTACATATATAAAGAAAAAAATTAAGGCACGTTATTTGAAAAATAAAAGGTGAATGTGTAAGCAAATAATAAAAAGAGAAGAGACATAACAATAAAAGAAAAAAATAATAAAAAATAGAGAAAAGACGTACAAAAGTATCAAATATATACAAATGTTTTTAAGAAAGATAATTAATCATTTAAGCCTTAAAATATATATGACAAATAAGAAATGACAAAATAATTCAATACAGTCCAATTATGGAAAGCTAAGCTACAGGTTTTATATAAAAATATTAAAATAGTTTTAATATACTTTAAATGTACGAGTACATTTAATATATAAAATATTTTAAATTAATTTTGTACAGTATGCAAAATATTATTGTAACTTAAAAAATAGATCAATCTGTTTTGATAAATTTATGGATGATATGATATGTCGATAAAATCCAATTTTATGATTATTCCATTTGTTGATTTCATATAATTCGATCTTTATCTCTTTTTCCGCCTCTCTCTCTCTCTCTCTCTCTCTCTCTCTCTCTCTTTCTCTCTCTCTCTCTCTCTCTTTCTTCACTTTCATTTTCGTCGCTGAATAAAAAGATACGCTTTTAACGCCCAAGCCAAGAAAAATTGCTCTCGCGTGGGTGTGACGAGAGGCGATCTCTTTCGTTATAAAAATTCAATTCAACGTGATGTACATTAAGGCGAGTTGCGGAGCGATATAAAAATGCTTGCAAACTCTATCAATACCACGTCCTTGGCGAGATACAGAAAAAATAAACGTACGAAGTAAGTCGAAAGTTGAGAGGATTTTATCATCCCATCTTGTTTTTATCATATTCATATAATATAAATAATATGAATAAGAATATAATGTATCCATGGAAAAAATTAAAATGACAAAAATTCTGAAAAAAAAAGCTTTACAATATACGAATTTATTTCTCCATAATTTATAATAAAAATAAAATAATTCGATTTTTTTACGCTGTCTAAAAATATTCTCCAATTCTCCAATTTATTTCACGAAATAAAATCTTTTTTTCTCTTAATTTTTACGATATTTAATTTTTCTGTTGAAAATGGATGATACGCATATTTTTACATCATAACGCGTTATCAATGTTTATCAACGCTACCTGCGGAAGACAAATATTGCGCCGTCGAGAAGATTCTCTCTCTTTTCTCGATCCTCTCGGTAGAACATAGTGGCAACAGACACGGTAATTAAACGCTATTAATTGGGTCGTTACGCGGCGGCGAAGCGACTCGATTGTAAACAGCTTCCGCAATTAGCGTTGTGCATTCGTCGTTGCTGTTGCACTCGCATTACATTCTTGCGCGCCACACTTGCCACGAGAATAATTACATATGTGTTGCTTGTATACGTAATCCGCAAAGAGAATTCCTTACATGCGCGTCTTACACGCCATATATTAGTGCATATATTACATCTCGTTATTTACTATATTGATTGTGATAGAAATTTAATAATCAAAAATAAAAAAAATTAATAATAAAAAATATATTGCTGCATTAAATATCGATGGGCATTTACTCTGTAATGTGTTACTGTAAATTTTATTTATTATTACACACAGTTAATACTCGCTATTAAATCGCATATTATATATATAATTGCGAAAAAGTAACAACGGAGAAATATGAAAATTCCTCTTTAATTTGCCTTCTTATTCATTATTCATTTTATGGTAATAAATTGTAAATATAAGATAGAGTATATTTATCTTTGTTATCGTGACAGCTTCTAACTGGACAGAATCACAGCACAACATTAAAATGATAATAAAACTCAATGAAATATTGAGTCACACATTAGTCTAAAGATTGAAGATGTAACACGCGAATTTATTCGTTTGATATTCCGTGAAAATTACTGTGAAAGAATCTCTCAATAAAGTGTGGCTCGAAATTCGAAAAGCATTTATGTAAGAATATTAATAATTGTCCGTTATCGAAGAATTCTCGTCGAATACTTTATTGAATTATTCAAGAAATTTCATTATTTAAAAACAAATCAATTTGTTTCGAAATAATTATTCTAAAAATAGAAAACATATTTATTCATGTATTGTTAATCCAGAAATGAAATAAATAAAATTAGATAATCCGAGAAAAAAGAGAGAGGAAGAAAATGCGAAATAGTATAATAAAAATGTAACGAAAAATAATACAATATAAAATATAAATGTAATAGAAAATTAAATAAAAGTTCTATATTTTTATTTAATGTTAATATCATTTTTTTTAAATTTTATTTTTTATTATAGCTTTAATATTAATATTATTTTTAAATACAATTCAATATAAATAAATTTCATTTCATTTCAGACAAATTGTTTATAGAAAAGAAAATAATTGCGACAAATATAAGATTAAATGAAAAAAATATATTCAAATAAAAGCAATATTTAATTAATATTTAATTAATTTAAGAAACGTAAAAATTTAATTGTAAACTAGATTGCAAATTTTTGAATAATTTACAACATACTTTTGAAAAGATACATCTTGCGAATTATTATTTAATAACTATTAGCTATTTTAACGATTATTCGCAAAATTAGTAATTATGAGATAAATGTAAGTCAATTAGATTTATTACACATGTATCGAACCGTTCGAGGCGGCAACATTGAAGTAGCAACATTGTGATTGCATCTTCGCAAAGAGCTCTCTTTAACGATCAAAGTGGAAAAATAGTAAGTAGTTTAATACTTAATAGTTCAATTTTGCTTAATCGTCTATCATATATGCGAAATTAGGCATGCGATTAAGTAGATTCGTCGCGATAGCGCGAGTGAAGGACGATTATGCACTGTTCTGAGAAAACGCGCAATTCGCGTTCGGAAATTTGTAAGGAGAGGGAGAAGGAATCACGGTATTTCAATGCAAAACATACCGTGATGTTTTAATGACACGTCCGGTAACAAGGCATCGCGATCGAAGAATGATTTAGCGTAATTCTGATGAGATCATTGATTTTTTTCCATTTGACTCCTTCAATTTCCGTAATGATTTCTAACAATAAGATTCCTAATAATGCGTCTGTATTTTACCGCGTAAGAAAAAATCCATTAAATTCGGGAGATATTATATATATTATGTTATATAAGAGGATGCTTTGTTCACTTCAAGTTCCTTCAGTATATTTTCTAGGAGATATTTATTTCATATTTGAAAAAGCATATTTTATTTTAACTTACTTAAGATTCTCGAATGAGAATATTAAGCAATATATATTAACTATTTATAAATAAGCTAACACAGTTCGCGTTTACGCAAATTTTACGCGATATATGCGAGCGAAAATAATTTGTTTCACTTAAGGCAACAGATAATTTATGTATATTATTATTAATCATTGATATACTATACATGGAAAAGTTTTATTACTTAAATCAAATCGCATGTATTTTGCGCATGACATTTATAAATTGTACTTCATAATCAGTTGTCTAGTTTGATCAATCACTTTCGCGACTTATTATTAGCGACGCAAATATGTGGCGTGCAATTGATCTAATCTAAAGGAAAATCGTTTATAATCATTCGGATTAAATAGATCTTTCTAATTTACATTTAATGATCGATAAAATATCTTTTCTAATAATTGCTTTTTCGACTTTTTTCTGCATTTCATATGATATTGGATATATTTATTCGATTTTTTTATATAATAATATTTAGTTACATTCAAATTTATCGATGAAGTCATATTAATTTTGAGATACGGATATGAATGTTGATATAATAGAAACCAGGAAAGATTGATTAATCCGGTTAAATTTAAAATTTGTAATAATTATCATTGTCATAATATATATATCGCGTTTTATTGTGCATGATAAATATTTAATATCAAAATCCGTATAATTTTGACATTGAAATTTTGGAGAGGATATCTCAATTCTATCAAATCAATCATGAATTAATCACAAACTCTTGTAGTAAAAAATATCAGAATAATAAAAGATAAAAGTTCGGTAAATAATAATGTTAAGAATATAAATAATATAAACAATACATTCGTACATGCTAATATACTCAAAATATATCTTGCATAGTGTTTATATTTGTAGTACAAGTTAATAACTATTTGAATAAATATTTATAAAAATATATCTTTGTATTTTCTAATGTTGAGCCTCATTTCGATCGACAATCCATCATTCTAAATAAATAATATTTCTTTGATTCTCTAATTATAAGGTAATTAAGGTAGTGATAATAGAAATTGTAAATGCTGAGCTATGCAAATAACACTTATTTAATGTAATTTTAAAAAAATAATTTAAAGATAATAATATAATAATAAAAGGTAATAATATAAATTTAATAAATTTAATAATAAAGGTAATAATATAAATTTAAAAGTAATAAGATAAATTTGAAGATAAAATAAATTAATTTATTAATCAACAAATTTATTAGTCAATTGTTATATTGATTTATTAGTCAATTTATATAAATTTATTATACAATTAATTAAACAAACCTGCTTATTATATATTTTAATTTTAAGCTATTATTTAATGTATAAAATTTATGAAAAAGACTTTAAATCAAATTTTTACTAGAGAAATATTGACAAATGTTCGAAAAATTTAAAACGTGTCAAATTAATATATTACGATACAACTTATACAACCAAAAAATATATTTTAATGTTATAAAACATAATAATATAACGATAAAAAATGAATAATCACATGTCATGAGTATCGTTGACTTATAACTCTTTTATAATTACTTGTATCAATTAAATCTCTTTTTGTAAATCATAGGTCATACTTATTATTATGATTTTAAAACGTTATAAAAATTATTCACTTTATTTTATTTTATTTAAATTTACTTTTATGCCTGAAAGTTTTACGCTTCATGGATGATAGTTAAATAACAACAAGTTATTTTTCGAACTTTTAATTTTACAAACAAATTTTAAATTTTAATTCAAGGTGAGAATTGTTGTGAGACTCTTCGGCTTGTCATAAATTCATAAAATTTAATTGCATCGCGTCTCCGGAAGACTCGTAAAATAAATTTTACACGACAATCATAGTTTCGCATCTAATTTAAGTATATGCGAGTGAGGAAAATATTAATAATAAAACAAGTATAATAATAAATCGCGCGAGAAAAGAATCTATTGAAGAAATGAACTTAAGTTCAATTTTTCGACTTTTATTTACTTTTAAGAGTTTAAATATTATTTATATTAAGAAACCGAGACACGAAGACTTACGAGAGAATGCAAAAAATTCAGAATTCATAAAAAAAAAATTCTGCCGGCGTACGTTCGAAGAATATTCCTGTTGCGGCTGTTCGGAGAGATAATTAATAGTATGTCGGCGAGAAGAATAGCGATAGAATGACGGGTAGCGATACGCGATTAAAGAGCGCATTCTTTCTGAGCGTAATAATGAATTAACAACTTGTAAACCCGCATCGCCGATCGTCGCAATAATGCGACGATCATCGAGGTGGTTAGAGTACAATTTCTCGAACGTATAACATTAACGGCAGATGCTAATCGCGCGCGCGGAAGCCATCGTTGCGAATTATAGCCGAGAACACTATAATTGTCGACGCATAGAAAATGAGGCACGTCAACAAAGCCACGGAATGCAAAAATTTCCGTTCTGTTCAATTCGCTTATTTCCGTTTACACCTCAAGCCGAGGTTATTTTATTGACTAAATATAATCTTTCCATTTTTTAGAAACATTTCGAAATTTGAAGGTGAAAATAAAATAAAGAAGAAACACAAAATTTTAATTTAATGAACAAAAATATAAATAAAATGAGCAATTTGTAATTTTTTTAAAAATAATAATTAGCATTATTTATATAAAATGTAATATTCAAAGAAAGAATAAAATTCTTATATTTATCGCATTTTTAAAAGTCCGAATATAATAAAATAAAGAATATATATTTTAATATTTGCAAAATGTGAAATAAAATAATCAAGTCGTATTTTTTTGCGCAATAAGTATTGTAACTACCGATAATTAGAACGTAAAACGTAATACTATATCTTTCGTGTTGTAACTCGCCAGTTTTGTTCGAAATTGACTGGTAATAATCTTATTTAAAAAATTCAAAAATATAAAATACATAAAGAAAATTAAAAAACACATCTGATTTTTCTATGAAAATTTTAAGAATATAATAATTATTTACGTATTCTAATGTGACTAATTTATGTATTGAAAATCTGTTATTATTGAATTTATTATCAAGATTTCATTTTATAAAAGACAAAGTAAAAAATTATACTAACAATAAATTATATTAAACAATTTTCGAATATACAGTTTGGACATTTTCACTTTCTTTTCGTGAGTCGCAATCTATCGAGGGCGATTTAAAGCGATGTAAAATTAAAGGCGTATAGAGCAGATACAGCTATACTTTTCTGTCGATAAAATAGGGAATTCGTTGCAATATAATGTAATAAATAAACAAAATTATGGCAAAAGAATGTTGAAATTTCATTCTATTGATTTAGAAAAAGTATAATTTATTTATAATATAAATAAAAATACGGAATATTTTATAACATTTGCCATGACTCGTAATGAATAATATGTATGTAACTATAAAGAATTTTTATTAAAATTATAATAAAAAAATTATAATAAAAAAAATTATAAATTGAGCAATTCAAATTAATTGAAAGAGAAAGGGAGAGAATATTATATTTTGCGTCCAATATAGATATTAATAGAAATATCTAGAAATTTCATTCAATGTGTCATAACAATTACTTTGATACACAATTGCAAGAACTAAGGATTCTAGTAAAATTATAAAAAATTGCATTACAGTGACATTATCGTATGTTAGGATTTCCCCACAGAAATTAATTAAACGGAAAATTGCCTTGTGATCCCTTTCTTGGGACACGATGACACGCAATATGATATGTTATTTATTTTTTTTTTTTTAGTTTCATAATTGCATAACGATATGCAGCGAAGCGATTGTGTAGATACATTAAATAACTTTTGCAAGATATTTCTGTAACAAAAATATGCCTTTTGTTTTGTTACGTATATAATCGTATTACGTATATAATCGTAATATAGTTACGTATATAATCGATTTCCGTGGGAGTGATAAATAATACTTTTCTGCAGGAAAATCGAATAAAACATATATTAAAGTTCTGTCAGCTGTTAGCTATAGATAAGTAAAATTCATATCTGTGATTCGTATTAATTTAAATATACAAATATATTTTATTTTGTGTATTTTATTTTATTTTATATTTTAATACATATAAAAAGGTAATATTTAAAGATTTTAATAGATTTTTTAAGTTCATAGATTAGATTAAAACTTAGTCATATGTGAAAACGTAATACAAGATAATTTCAGAATCTAGATTTATGAATAATAACATTTTTTCATAATACATTATTTTGCAGAACGTGACTTACATAAAATAAAAATTGAAGATAATAAAAAATAAAATAATTTATATAAAGAATTGTTAAATTTAAATTATAAAAAATTTTTTAATATATATTTTATTTTTTAATATATATTATTTATTTTCCTTTTGATAATTATGTCTTTTTCTCTTTTTATGTTTAAAAATAGATAGATCTAAAATACATATAAAATTCAGCAAAATTGTACTTACGCTGATATCGTTCCAAATTAAATCCTTGCTCTTCCTTAGGTAACGATGGTGCATGACGATGTATTCGGTCATTTTCCACGTACCCTTCAGGAAATACCGTGGAGACATTCATCCCGCCAGGTTTCTGGAATTTAAGGATTTAATACAGATCATTAATAACACAGTAATTCCCCTGAGTCAGTAGTTCTTGAGCAGTTTTTCTCATCTTTTTTCAATTTTTCCAAATAACAAACATTATTCGATTCTCAGGATAAGCATTTCTCATTTTCACAAAAATTGAAACAGACATTCTGGAATGTAAAAACTTGTAAATATTAGTTATTACTATTTTTTAATATCTTGTATGACATTATACCAATTGTCCAATCCTGCGATTCATGATATTCAGATTGCTGTTCATATGATGCGAAACGTTGCACGGATATGAACAATACATTATTGATGCAAACAAAAGTATAAAAATGATGTAGATAATTAACAAGATGATTTGTTTTTAGACTTATCACGTATAATTGAAATTTTGAATAGTTTTTTATAGGTTTAATAAAGCGATAAAAGTGACGATCTGGACTATTTCGTTAAGTCTTTCACTATGCAACTGCATTCTTTATCGAGGTCTCGATCGCGTATTAGGATAGTTGCTAATTCCTCGTCAAATTCGACATATTAGCGCCTCTGTCAACCTTGAATCATGAATCATGCTAAGTCTTCGATGAGAAGATCGAAGGATTTTTATAATAAAGAGAAAGAAAAATAAATTATAATTAAAAGAAAAATAATTTTTTTTGATCTTCCATATTAATTTAATGTCTGTCATCTTTTATTTTTAAAGAGATGTATTGCAATAAAATAAAATACTGAGTTATTTTACCCTCTCTTTTCCACAATTAATAAATTATTGCAATCATTAAAACAATTTGCGGAATTAATTAATGTAAAAATTAAGTATAAATTAATGTAAAGTATTGTATTTAATTAATAATAAAAATTGGAGAAATTTTTTGTGGAGTCTTTGCAATATATCTTTATTCCATTTTATTGTCATACAAAATAACTATTATCCGTATTCAACTGATTTTAGAGTTCATTAGTTACTTGATGAAAATCTAATTAACGTGTGTCTTCTAGTTCGAAAATTTTCGTGTCCATTATAAAATATACGAAAAATAGAGAACCAAATATTTGCATATATGTGTAAATCTTAAAAATTGCACAAATTGCAGTAAAAATTTGCATAAGCAGCTGTCAGGAGACTTTCTTCGCCTTATTTTATAGTGACTTCATGCGGTTAAAGATAATCGAGCGTATATATTCGCGACAAATTTTGGCTCATGATTCAAGTACGATGATAAGAAGCCTTCTGTATTGCTTTTATCTTTGCATCATAATTATCTCGGTAACGTCACAGCTTGCGAAAGCGGTGTTCGAACAAAAGAGCGTAACTTATCTTTCGTTTGCGAAAGTAATGAAAATCGCACCTGACTGCGCAACAATAAAAACTGATAAAAGCAATATTTTATACGTCAAGATACGAGATAAGTCATATTTATAATTACACACGCAGCGGTAAACATGTGTAATTATAAATATATGTGTAATTGCAAATTTTATATCTCTTTATTATTGAAATTATAATTGACGATACCGAGCGGTGAGAATTCTGTTTCATTTAGTTTTCCAAACGTTCATGTCAAAAAATATTTAAATATCATATTCTTTAAAACCAAAAAAAAAATTATTTTTTAATAAATTTTTTTAATAAATTTTTAATAAATTTAATTTATTTGAAAAATTAAATTCCTAAGACTTTATTCGTAATTATTTGTAATATTTTAAAGTTATTTATAAAATTAAAGGCTAAAATTTAAAAGAAAAACTCTGTTTTAGAAAATTTAGAATTGTTATTAAAAAAGAGGCATAAATTTTCAGAAATAATTTTTATATTTATACTCATAATATACGCTTGAAAATTACTTTATAGATTTTTTTTTATTTGTCACACGCGACAATATCGATCGTCAATTTCAAGAATCGCATTTACAAATCATGATCACCAACTTTTGAAGAATTAATGAGAAAGAGAAGAGATTCACCCCCGGACGACGATTCAAACCGAGCTTCTTGGTGGCTGAGTTGAAGACGAGAAACTCGCGCCACAGATTCAAGTAGGAGTTCCTCTCGCCAGGACGTGGCATCCTCGTGGCGGCCAGGCTCTGCAGTTTGCACGCCACGACCTGCCACTCTCGGCCATCAACCCGCCACCAAGACTTTCTGGATCACCCTCGCATCCTGCAAGCGACAGGACTGACCTCGCGAAACGATGACCAGTGGACGGTCACTGGGAAGGTCCGCCACGATTTACCCCCATCGTTCCAACGAGGGTGATGGTGGTGGTAGCGATGCATATGACGACCTTGGCAGCAACCTCGTCGAGTTGCGTGACGTGATGCTTCTGCTCGCAATGTTCCGGTTGTATCGGTCTACTTACGTCGTCCTCGATACTGTTGTTGTTGTCGCACAATCAATCCAATGAAATCAAGTCGAGCAAATAGCTGATAAAATCGAGAACCGAGGGAATCATCTTCGAATGTTTGAAGCGAAGTGACTATGTTCTTGAATTAATGTTGAGTGATGAATTCCTGGTTCGAATAAAGCTTTCTGCGAAATTATTACAATCTTTTATAATTAATTAAATTAATAATTAATAATTAAATAAATTAATAATATAATTTCGTTTTTTTTTTCTTACAATCTTTTCAATTTTATGTTTTTTCTCTACTTCTCTTTTATCCTCTCTTCTTTTGCTCCTTTTTTCCCTTTATTTTGCCCTTTTTTTCTTTTTTTATGATTAATAAAAAATCCAGAGATTTGATAAACCTAAATATATTTGCTCGCTCCTCTTTTTATCTCCTTTAACTTTCATATAATTCACCACTTCACATAAGACCTTTGGCCTTTGACATAAATCTTCGACCGTATTAAACACAGTGGGCACTGCCAAGGCCGTTGATAAGATTCCGTTAGTGAGATTTTACGCCGGGAATCTCTGACCGAGAACTTCCGGTCAACGTCTACAACGACCAATTATTCTCGCAGCTTACTTACAATTAGATCTCGCCTGCGATATTACTTGCAATTGGGTCGAAAATTTTATGAGATTCTCGCGTTGTTAATAATACGGAAGCAACTTCTTCAAACAAAGCTAAATTATATTTACCTTGGATTTGATACACAAAATACTAAAATACTTTCTTGATATCATATATCTTGATAATTATTATAGAAATATCTTAATTGATCTGGTTTAATTATTAATTATTATTGTAACATAATTTAATTGAGCGCGTCATAAAATTGTAATTAAACTCAATTTAATTTGATCTAATTTCACATATGGGATTACATCATCTTTTTCCGAAACTATCAATTTAATCTGCTTCATAATATCTTTTAAGTGGCGAAAATAATTAATTGAATAATTTACAATATTACAAAGTACTGATGTCAAAATATTTAATTAGTTATTATAGTAATGTAATTTAATTGAGTGCTATTAAATTAATTTCATTCAATTTAATCTAATTTCACACACATCTTCTTCCCAAATTACCGATTTTATCCGTTTCGTAGTATTTTGTAAATGATGGAAATTAATTAACTAAATAATTTTTTATCAAGCTACGTTAAAATTTTATTATTTCGTGGAATTCATGATTAAAAAGCCAACCGGATGATTTGCTATTAAGTTATTTGTTATTTCAAATTCCTCGATCCTCCCCCATCTCGACACAATCCCTCCGAACGTTCTATTTCGCAGTAGTTAACTGATATTACGACGATGGTGAGCTCGCGTGCAGATAAAACCGCGACAATTAGCATACGTGAGGTCAGCTGATAGACACTATGAACAAGGGGGAAACGTCATATCTGCAGTTTCTTGCACTCGCCCACCCGTAACGATCGACTTGCGACGTTTAACGCTGTAGGATATTATTCGCATAATCGCATATATATCAATTTATTAAAAATGAAATGTATCAATCTCATCTCCAGAAAGAATTTTAAGTATTCGCGAAAATTTGTTAAAATTGATTTATTATATCGATTTTCAGAAACAATTTTGGAGATAATTCCTTCTATCTTTCGCAAAAGAATTAAAATCGAAGCGTAATTATACATATAAGAAAATATATTTAAAACATATTAAAAAAAACAAAAAGAATCATAAGAAAGATAAATATAAAAGTTGTTAAAATTAAATTATAATATTAAAAAAATTATTAAAAATATTAACAAAAAAATTTAACATAAAAATATTGATTTTTTTAATTAATAATGCAAATTAAATTCTTGCAAATTCTGAAACTATAACATTATTTAGAATTTTCGATATCATAAAGTATCTACGTGAAAATGTTTTAGTTACATATGTTTGTGGAATTATTTATGTATATTTTAGAGTCTTTTAACAGTTATTAAATGCTTTTCCAAACATTTTAATAAAATTTAAATTCATCTATATCACTTCAAATACTATTTTAAAAAATATGTAAAATTATTGGAAAAACAAACTTTCTCTGTATCGCTCTAATTGGAAAAATTATTTTTAGAATTAATTATGACTTCTTATGATGTTGCAATTTAGAATAATTGCATATCGATCTATCGATTATGCGAGTCTATTAATTGAAATAACATGAAAATTGATATATGCTTGAATGTCTGGTTTTCTTCCGGCCGTCTCCTCTCGAAATTTGACATGAAGCAGTGCCTGAAACTGTTTCTTGTATTAATTTGCATCTGCATCAAATGAGTTTACGCATCTAAATTAGGAACACGATTTAATGAAATCATTGAATTTCAAAATAAAAAAGTTTCTGAATACAAATACGGAAAAAATAAGTGTTATAAAAGTTAATAAGTGTTACAAAATATATAATCTATAAATTTCCAGTTCACTAAATGTTTAATGGAAAAATAATATATATGTCATAAATTTATTTATAAATAAAAAACAGCCATGAATATAAGAATATCAAAACTTTTTTAAATCATGTATAACACTTTGTCTTTTAAATATAAAATTTACCTATTTAATCTATTAATCTATTTAAATGTAAAATTTAATTATTACAATAAAATATTATTATAATATAAATATTCCATAATTTTGAACACTTTATAGATGGCAAATTGCAATATGTATATCAAATCTCCATTAACGAAAAAATGTCAATCGTGGACATTTGCGATATTACAATATTACGATATTACGATATTACGATATTATGATATTACGATATTACGTTATTATGATCAGAGCAACTTCTTTTATCGAGCCGACCGAATCTAGAGACCAAAATAATGCGATGAGGTCAAATAAAAAAGGAAAAGAAAACTGTTCATTTATGTTATTGGCACTAATAAAATTGTCAATAGTGCGTAATAACGATCTTATGATAATCACGATTTTTGAATCGTGCTAAATAGATTATATAAAAAATACTAATATATATGAAAACGTTGATACACGTATCATGCATATTTTTAGACAAAAAGACAAAACGGTGAAGTAGTTGAAGTAGCAAGTTGCGGTCACATGAAAAGAATAGTAATAACTTGGTGATGACAATCCTATTGTGTCGCTACGTAAAATATGCTCAGACTCGGAGAACGCGAAATGATTCATTGGCTTTCGGCGGGATAGATCAAAATTGTCTTTATGTCGTTGAACTCGCGTATTATCCAATATAATGTGTTAAAAAGAATTTTACAAAATTCGAGTATATTATATTTATTTTATTTTAATTACTATATTATATTTATAATAAATGTTTATTTTTAGACAACTAATTTAAAACCTCATGATAAATGAACGTTTCATAGTTGTTTAGAAACCTTTTTATAATTAATTAATTTAAGGAAATTATTATATAAATTTTTCTTTAAATTTTAATAAGTTTTTATGATATTTTTATATTTAATTCTTTCTCTTCCTTAAAAAATTCCTTAAAAATTCTTGTCTATTCTAAATTATCTATTTTTATGTTTCTCTTATAATTATTTTCTTTATGAATATATATATATATTCATAAAGAAAATATATATATAATAAATATATATATATATATTGTTTATATTATATTCGTTCTTTTGTCTTTAAAATTTTCCAATATTTTCTTACTGTTCTTCTTATTTATTAATTTTATCTTATTAATCGTCGATGAAATGCATGCAATTTTGCATAATAAATATGCACACCTGTACCTCTAAATCGCAATTCAATATCCGGATAACAACGCGACCAAAAGCTCAGTTATTTTTCCAATGAAAATAATTATCCAACAGTAAGACTCTTCTCTACGCCGTAATATTTGCACTTGCAGTTCTAAGCATATTGCTACTCGTTGTTACACAATTACGATAGCATGTGGCATAATTATAGTTCTACTCTAAACGAAATGTGACTAGAAGAACACTTTGTCTGAAGCCATCATTACTCCACTCGTTTTATAGTTAATTGACTTATTACTAGTAGCCTTGTAAAATATATATTAAAATGATAATAGATAAAATATGATAAAATACATATTTCATTGCTACAATATTGTATAATATTATTATGTGTGTGCACTAAAAATGTATATAATTTTTTTGTTTTTTTTTTATTAAGGATTTTTAATTTTTATTATTCACTCATTCAGTTATATTTATTATTCATAATTATTAAGGCAGATATTTAAAAATTTCAAAAATAATTTTACAAATTTTTATTAGAAGAGTGTCGTAAATATTTTATAAATTTATTGTGCAATAATATAAAATTATTATGTGCGTTTAATATCCAATAATTTTATAGTATTTACATTTTACCTGCATGCGTTCAGATATGCACGAATGCGAGGTTCATCATCGTTGGATACAGGGATGATTATACGTGATGAATCGCGTTTCGAGTTACACGAATTGATCGAACGACTACTTAATATTTTCTCGCGTCATTCGCTTCCGCCTTCGCATTTTTCGAATGTCGTCTATTACCATGTTTGTACGCCAATTGCCATGATGGCACTCACTCGACTTACGTGCACGATTGGTTTAACAAGTTAAAAAGAAGATTATGCAAGATGGCAGGGCCAATATTTCATGTTTAAAGATATTAACACGCTGAATCTCCATATTTACGTTTTACGCAAATTATACAGCAGATTAAATTTAGGAAAGACTCAAATACATTGAGAGTTAAAGATAAAAAGAATTTGTAACCAAACAACAAAAAGAAATTTTAAAATATATAATTAAGAATAAATTATATGTTTGTGTAATAAACAAAATAAAAGCTAAATAAGAAAATAACTTTAAAACAAGAGAAATAAATAAATAAGTTCAAAGCAAATCAATTTTAAATAAAAATAAAAAAATAAATAAAAATCATTAAAATGAAAATAAAAATATGTATAAAAGAATTATTTTGTTTCATAAACTAAAATCTTACACGAATTTAAAAATATTTAATTTGAATCGAGGTAAAAAAAAAATTTAAATAAATGGAAAGAAGAATTATAAATCACGAAGCGTTTAATCGTAAAGGTGAAGGCTAAAATGAATTCCCCGTCTTTAGAGTAGTCGCTGTTGCGGTTAGATTCCCCCTTCGTTATGCATCGTGTGCTCTGCAAAGAAGTACCGTTGAAACCTTTCCTTTTCCTACCAGGAAATAACTATTTCTGATTAAACGTTTCGGAAAAACTGCAATCGAAAGAAATTCGAAGAGAAAAGTTGCTCGCTAGAAAAACTGCATCGCTATGCTTTTCTCATATCTGATTATTAGAAGTTATTTTTATAGATTATTAAAAGAAATTTTGTTGATTTATATATCTGTGTAAAAATATATTTTTGTAAAAATAATATTGTAAAATTTGAAATAAAATGATCCTCAGATGATCCTTATTCAAGCGATAAACGAGTCGTAAACGAGTTTCTTATTTCCTTTCTAGCTTTCTAAAACAATCACATTTCACAAAGAATGGAGAGAAAGATTACAACAGACCAAAAGTAGTACGTTGGAAGCAAATTCAAGCAAAAATATATCCTTTTTTAAGCAATTTTTAAAAAATTTAAGTATTTTTATGATAATTTGGAAAAGTGTAAATACGTTTTAGATAGTTTAAAATATACACATTTTTTGAAATTTTAATCTTGCGATAATTTTATTTATTAGATTTAAATTAAAATTGAAATCCTTAACTGCGATCTTTTTAATGTTGTATATTCTGAAAATTACTTACAATTTTTTCAATCTAATTACGAACAAAAATTTTTAAATTTAAATGGGTTGTTCGATTTTTTGATTATTTAATAGGAAAAGAAGAAAAAATAATTAACTTTTTTTTATTCGATTTAAAAATTTGAATGTGTTTTTTTCTGTAATAAAATTTTTTAAATTCTTATAATTCTACAGAAGTTTTAGTTGTTACTCTTTGAACGCCAATTTTTTCTAAATTTAAACTTTCTATAAGACCTCATCACACGTGTATTTATTCAAAATTAAAACGTTAATATCAAAGATGTATTTATCATCTCTTATCAATGGCATATTTTAAAATTTAAGCCATTCTCGTATAAGGTATGACATTTATTAAAATATCTGCGTATATTCCACGCATGGATTCATTCACGTTGTTTACGCGCCTGCATTCGCTACTTTTAACCGCGATATCCCTTCTACTTTGATGTCAGCCAGCCAGCCGGTAGAGTACCAGAACAGATATCTACCTACGTGAGGCCCGACCGGCCCGAGAGCTTCATTTGCGACAGTTGTCGTTCGGTCGCTCTCAAGGAATCATCTCGGCTCTATCGTGAACCGACTTCACTTGAAAGATTTTTAGAAAATCCCTTCAAAAGTATTCGAAAGAATCTCAAACGATTCTCGAATAACACTCGAAGAAAATTTATTTAATAACTTTTAACGAACTGGCAAGCATTTGTCAAACGATTCTGAAGAAACTTTTAGGAGCTCGTGAGCAGCTGTTGACAGAATTAGAAGAAACAATTTAGTGTAAACATCAGTTACGAAATTTCGGGGTGAGTTCTATTTGCATCATTATTATTCTCATTTATTTAAAAAAAATATATATTATATTTATTTATTTACTTATTATTTATTTATTTACTTCTTTATTTGTTATTTATTTAAATTTAAATTTAGTAATACATAATAAAAAATAATAGAAAATAATAGAATAACCGATTGTCAAAATTGAAAACACAATATTTACTATAATAAAATTACTCAGTGCTTCAAAAATGTCTAAAAAAGCAAGATTGATTGGAAAAGCTTAATGGACATGTGGGGAGGGTTTTCAATCAAAGAAACATGTGTAGACTGTTATCTTTGTTAAAAGGTTGAAATGCAATCGCGCTGCATTAGACGCGGAACCGAGCTTTTATGATTCGAATCAGGCTAGCAATTTAACGTGAGGTGCATACGAGATGCGTATACAAATCGCGATCATTTTTAGTAGATACGTGACATTCGTGCAAACATTTTAACTATTTTTGTCTTTATCGCGCACTGTTTTTGCGGAAGCTACGAAATGATTTATCATTGCTCCTGTTTATTACTTTTATCGATATACGATATGAATAAACACGCATTATAATGTTCGATGACATTTAAAACATAATTAATAAGGTCCTAATTTTTTTAAAGAAAATATACATATATCGAAAGATAAATAGAAATTGTTATTATTATTAAATTATTTTATTCTTTGTAAAATCTTATTTTGTGAAATAATTAATTAAATAAGATATTCAGATTTATTGTTAGTCATATAACAATTATTAATATATAAATTGTATCTTAGAAATAAATGAGATTAAATTGAAAAAATAAATTAGATTGAAAGATGCAAATAACAAAAAAATATAAAAAAAAGATAAAAATAAAATAAAATTTGTATAATAAAATTATATAACATATAAAATTATATAACAATAATGATTAAATTAAATGAAATATTTAATTTTTTAAATATTTAATTTTTTTAAATATTTAATTTTTTAAATTTAACTATATATAAGGCTAATATTTAAGAGTTTAAAATTTAAATATGATTCGAAAATATTTTATAATTTAATAAAATTGAACTCAAGAATTAAATTGTATATTTATGGGACAAAAAATTTGAAGTTAAAATCAAACTAAGTCAAATTAAATCTTTGATGATTAACGATGCATTGAAAAATCTATTGGTTTATAAAGTGGAACGAATGGATTGCCAGTCCGACATGGTTGAGCGATCCTTTAAAGGGATCGAGAAGAAGTCGTACGGTGTCTATCTGAGAAAAATAAAATAAGTGGAGGAGAAAAATTCTAAGAGACCATATAGGGATAACGATCTCTCTAACGGTCGGCGATAAATCGCCGAGAATCTAACCGGCGATTTATGCTTCCGAATCGACCGGTCTTCGCTTTCACGGAATGATCGACGACAATCGTAGAGAAGCAAAGTGGGATTATCAGGTGAGATCCAAAGAGAGGGGGTTTTATTGCCGCCAGGTGGAACACCGATATCGATAATCGCGTCGCGAAAGACGACCTTATTTTCTTCGTTACTAAATGCAAGTAAGACAATAGAAAAAAAAACTTATTGAAAAGAATAAAAGAAACAAAAACGCGTTTTAATAAAAATTCAAAGTTTACCGGTGCCAATTTACAGTTCATTCGTGTTATACCATGTTTAATTGTTGAGAAAATAATTATCGCTTTATACAGGAATAAATTTTGAATATCTTATCGCGAATTTTGTCGATTAACATTCCATATGGACACAACAGAAAGTGAAATTTTTAATTAAATAATTATAATTATATTATGATTAAACATAAATATTACTCGAATTAAAGAAATCATCATCAGATATTTATAAAATATTAAAATTATATGTATATATCAACATATAATTTTAATATTTTATAAATTTTTGATGATAATATATATATACATACTAAATAAAGAAATAATAAGTAAAATATATGATAAGAAAAATATATGAATAATAATATAACGCAAAACGATAAATTAAATTACGTAAATTAAATAAATAAGAGCACGTTTGCGCTTTTGAAATTAGAATATTTTACGAGATTTTCAGAGAAATTTATCAAGTAATCCTCTTCTCGTGTTCTCATAAAGCATTTCGTAATAGATATCTAACGCATAGAGATTGCCAAAGCAAATAATAAATAATTGTTTAAAACATTAGCGGACACGTTCTTTTCAACAACAATCGTGAAATCTTATTTGTAATCTTGTTAACACTCGCATTTGTAAAATTAATGCCGGAATCATGTTAAAAGCAATCAGATAAATGGAAGCAAAGGTAAATAAACGATGGAAATAAAGATTGGAGGCCGTACTTTCGCAGAATTTCCCGACGGTGTCATACGTCGCCTGCTATATTAATGTGCGAACATTACCGCTTTTACGATCCCGCGAAATTGCAGACCAAGCGGAATTCATTAATTTAGCGAATTAACCGCATGAGCGAAATGCATAAATAGTCATAGAAAGTTCCATAAAACTTTAAAGAATTTCAAAAACGGAAAATTCCACGAAACTTTAAAGAATTTCGAAGACAAGTACACAATTTTTGGTTGAAGAAAATTAAGTTGAAAATTGATGTCGGAGCATCTGTTTTTAAAATGCCGAATTCTGAAACATCCTATATATTTTTATATATAGGAAAAAATTTTATTATAAAAATCTAATTTGTTAGAAACATTGTGCATAAATTATATTAATATTAATAAACTCTTGTGATTGTAGAAATAACATTAATATTTTATGACATATCTATAAAATGAAAATAAATTTGAAAAAAAATGAAAAAATATTAAAAAAATGAAAAATTAATATTTAAATTAATACATTTTATTATTATCTACAAATTTTGTACAAATATTTCTTAAATAAAATTAATGTTGTAATAAATCCCACAAAAATGATGTTCGACCTTAAAATTCCAAGTCCCTAATTTAAGCTTCATTGCTGTTTGCAATTCAAACATTCGCGAAAATACTGAGGGGCTGAGAAAACATAATATCGATCATGCGAATCGCATAAACGCACCAACCAATAAATCCGGTTCCTTTAATACGTGATTTCGTAACGGTGCGATTTAGCAAATCGGTCTCATAAGCGACAAATAGTTTTATGACACATATACGGACGGATGCGAAGGAGGAACAATCTTGAGCTGTGACATCATCTGTAGGATCCGATCATCTCGTCTTACGACTTTAGTAACGACGATCATGTAATTATGTAATCCACCTGCCAGATGATACTTTTTGGAAAAAGGAATTGATTGTTCCCGACGCAATTTTGCTTCTTTTAGATATTAAAAGAGAAAATATATATTGGATAGATATTAAAAAAAGAAAGCAGAGAACGAAGAGGAAAAATTAACATCTGAAAAATATGTGTAAAACAAAGGTTTCCCTTCAGAATAAATTTAATTAAGATATGATTCAAATATACGTTTGTGATTTTATTTTATATATAATATTAAAGAAAACGCGTCGCATTTTCGCTGCTCAATGGAATATTTATTGACAAAAAAGATATTTCATTAGCAGCAAGCAATAAATTTATTTTTATTTCGCAAAAGTAAAAATAAAATTTATTGCTTGCTGATAATGAAATATTTCTTTCCATGTGTTTTCATCGCAGAATAGCTTAATCTGTCTTAATTAAAGCGCGTAGGTGATCATCAACGAGCTTTAGAGCGATTAAGTAATTCGAGACGAGGATGTGACGATCTGCATACGTAATGCAGGTTGTCGAAGCTCTTTCGTCGCGGCTGTGCTCATAAAACGTGTCCTCGATCTAGATCCGCTAGTCGTTGATCGACAAAACCGCTAAATATCGCTAAGGAAGTGTTACACAAGACGTTAGAAGAAAAGGCCATCAAATTTTATACGAGCGTATAAAAGAAGAACAAAAACACATCCTACACACAGAATATCTTTCTTTCGCGTAAAGAAGATAGTAAATTAAATATCTTTTCATCTATCTTTTATCTTTTGGAAAAGTCTGCAAATAGCAATTATATATTTTAATAAAAATTATTTTTTTTATAATATGAAAATAGTATATGTTGTGTATCAATTTTTTAATTTTGAAATATTTATTATTTCCTTTATTGTATTAAAGGTCTTTGGTTGTTTTGTTGGAGACAATTTTATATATATTTTCACATATTGTGATATTTCTTTTTATTATCTCTTTTTCTCTTTCTCTCTCTTTCATTCTATTTTCTTTTCTCTGTATTTTATTTTTGATTTATATTCTACTTAAATATCTTGAATTTTTCTCGTAGATGGTGAATCTAAAAAGCGCTCTGGGCGCTGACGAGCTTACCGACAAGAAGGCCGCACTTCCACGTGGTCTTTTGGCAGAATTTCTTGGCACCCTGTTTCTCAACTTCTTCGGTTGCGGTGCTGTGGTAACTGAAAATGTTGTCGCTATCGGTCTGGCTTTCGGTTTGGTGGTAGCGAGTGCAATTCAGGGGATAGGTCACGTTTCCGGTGGTCACGTCAATCCGGCAGTCACTTGTGGTCTCGTCATCATCGGCAAGGTAAAGTGATACACATAATGATGATACATAAACACGTTGTATATTATAATTTAATTTTTTTTAATTTTAATTTATATTTATATTTTATGTAAATAAATTCTTATTCTTATCAAAATAATAACTGATTTTTATACATGACTTATAATTCATTAAAATATGTTTATAACTCGTTAAAAATAAATTATATAATTTAATATAATAAAAAAGTATCGAAATTTTTCGGCTTTCTATTGTTCTTTATTGTTATTATTTATTTCTAATTTGTTTAAAAGTTCGTTTGTGTTCTATTCTATTTAGCACCTTTGGAATATTTTATGTCGCTCTAATCCAATATATATAAATCATATGTAAACCGAGAATCAGTTATATTTTATTCCACAAATGAAATTTATACTCATCCGAGAAATTCGATATCACGCAATGAAAATTGATCATCTACAAAGAAGTGGAACTGTAAATAAAAAAAACGACGATCATTCTCTGATCTTGAATTAATTGAACAAATGACGAATTAATATAACAATCACTTTTCAATATCAATCTTTGAACTTCGATTGAGCATTTATTACTAATTCCATCGTTCAATTATCTTGATGTCTGTTCAAGTTTTTTTCTTGCCTAAATAATTCTATTATCCTAATAAGATTCAAATTTTTATTCGACAGGTGCCGATCATCAGGGGCATTTTATATATCATTGCACAATGTGCGGGCGCCATCGCAGGCTCGGCGATTCTGCGAGCCCTTTCGGCAGATTCGATGGAGCATGCCCTAGGTGTAGTGAGACTCTCCGAGGGAATCACTCCGGTTCAAGGACTCGGCGTGGAGTTCCTTCTCGCGTTGATCCTGGTCCTAGTTATCTGTGGCGCGTGCGATTCTGCTAAACCGGACAGCAAAGGCGTCGCGCCTCTCCTAATCGGCCTGGTGGTCACCGTCGGCCATATTGTCGGCGTAATTGATAATTTTGTTAAACGCATTTTCTTTCTTTAATTTTTCAATTTAATTTTTATTTCAGTTTTCAGACTCAATCTGCATTATTTAAAATTGTATTCCACTTCGCACACAACGTGTGTACTCTAAAATTATATTCTAAAGTGCAAAATTAAGAAAATAATTCTTCTAAATAATAAAATATTTCTAATTATTATTTATAATTAATATTTTATTTCTAATTAATATTTCTAATTATTAAAATAATATTAAAAAATAAGCATGTATGATGATGAAAGAAATTAATTCTCTTTTTTTCCGTTTCTAATTATTTTACATATTTATAACAATTATTTTAATAATAATGTTTATAATTAATTTACATTTTTGTAACAATATTATTTTTGTAATAATCAGATCCCGCGAACGGGCGCTGGAATGAATCCAGCGCGTTCGCTGGGCAGCGCCGTGGTGATGGGTGCCTTCCATGATCATTGGATATACTGGGTAGGCCCGATTATGGGCGGCATCGCTGGTGCGTTAATTTATGTGCACGCAGTTGGACCCGCCAAGGAACCAGAAGTCCCCGTTAGGACCTATGCCTCCGTTGCCAATGAAGAAAAGGAGGTATATTATACCACAAGAATGTAAAAAGCCATTTTCAGACATGATAAAAAGTATTCAATTATCAAGATCCTGTAATTAATTCTCAATTTTCAGAAAAAAAATTAGGCTTCAAAATTATTAATCGCGACAAACTTTTTAATTTGTTACTTTGAAATTTTATTTAACTTGTTAATTTGAAATTTTATTTAATTTTCTAAATTTTTCTTAATAAAACTGTAACTATTTTATAAGTATTTTTATATAAAATATGTATATAAAAATTGTTGGTAATTATTAAAAATTAAGTGTCATGTTATGAACTTTTGATTTTTAATGTCTGAAAAAATGGTTGGAAAGTAGTTTCTAAATAAACATTAACAATGTAAGTCTGGCATCTTCCTCTGCATTAACAAAAAATCGCTTAAAAATCATTGCATGTATTAATTTTATTTATAGATATTTATAACTTTCGATATTTTTTCTCCTTGTTAATGAAATTCTATAATCTCAAAAGTTCAAGTTATTTATTCAATTCTTTTATGGGACAGATTATACTTTTATTATGCACTATATAACGCATGCATGATGATAAAATTAAATATAGATAAATTTTTTTTTTTAATTATTTCCAAAGAATAAAAATCTTGAGAAAATCATATTTAAGTATTTTTTTTTTTTTCATTAAAACGCAAAATCGCAAAAATAATTATTCAGAAATTTTTTGAAGAAATGATGAAATGCAAGAATCAAATAAACTCTCTTCAAATTTTCTTACTTATTTTTCCGCTCTCTTTCTTATTCTTTACAAAATCTCATGACTATCAAATCTGGTGCACGATTTTTCTCGGAATAAAATTTCCATTCTAAGTACACAGATCGTCTCTGTCCCGCAGAGGTTCGAGTATATTGACAGCGGACATAACGGACTTTAAGGTACGAAGATGCCCAGACATGCACAAAACAATTTAGTAATTTATTTGTAGAACAAAGAATATTTTCGCATGTGTGAAAAAAAGGAAAAGCAAATGTCAAAACATCCTTGTTTTGCAGCTCCAGAATCTTACCAGGAAACACGTCAATCCCGCTTGATGCTCTAATCAACATTTTATAACAATCTTGTCAGTTCGCCAATTGTGTGTTATCGATAATATAATAAAAATTATTAAATGGCTTTTATTGTGAAAAGTACGAAGCGCAAATTGGAAAACGAAGTTTAAAATTGTATTACTTTTTAAATGAATATTATTAGAAAAGTGTCGGTTTCTAATGATCGCTAAGGACGATCTAGAAATGCAATTATCACAATTACAATTAATTTTAAATTAAAAAATAAAACTTTTCATAGGATTTCTATACTTTTGTTGATTTTGTTAACAATTTTGTTGTTCAAAAATCAAAAACATATAGGCCAAATATATAATTTTGAAAAACTTTTTATAAAATATTGCCAATTCATACAAAAATTTTCATTACATAAATTATATATAAATATATTCAATGAAAGTTTAATTGTATCATATGTTTCTAGATCGTCTCACAAATCATATGAGGTAAGAAAACATAAATGAATATTTGAAGAAAGCCAAAGAGATCTTCCGCTATAAAATATTTTATAATGCCGACATCTCATGCCATTTGACGACACGTGCAATTGATATTGCAATTGCACGTATTGTATTTCGATAATCGATGAGCGTTCGGCTTCCCACCGCGCTTGTATATTAATTTTATAATAATTGAAAAATCACGCAACTTGCTAAAATGAATAGATATTTTTGACATTTGATTTTGTTTAATCATAACATCTAGAATATATATCTCTTTTCATCAATATAAAGCAAGCCAAACATTTTTTCCAAATATTCTTTTAATTTATTTTAAAATATTAACCGCTCTCTCGTCATCAGTGAAAATTATCAAGACTTAATTTAATTTCTAATAATTGTTACCCTCATTTAATTATTAATTGAGACTGAGCACGCGATGTTGCAATAATTCATCATTCTCTAATAGTTTAATAATTAATTTCATCATACATATAAAATAATACTAAATAACGTGCGGGGAAAAAAGATTTGCCTTAATGGAATTATTCATTCAATATATTTTTATAAATCGTATGTATTTATATGAGTATATTTAATTAATTTATGCGCTTGCGTGACTTTTCGATCATTTCGCTTAATGTTAGATTAATACAGATGCATGTTCGTAGCCATTTTGCGCAAGTTTACACGCGAATTTATAATCGATTTTCAAGATACTTTCTACTCGATTATCGCGGATATTCTCTGAATCTTTCATACCATGCATGAGAATTAATATTAAAAGCTACTAATTTCGTGAAACCGTCATAAAAATAAGGCTAATTGTCAAGCGTGATCACGTATATGTAACATTTAATCCATCTACATATATTTAATATACTCGCAACCGTATGCATTTTTTCTATAAATGAAAGTATAGCATTATATATTATTATATATATATGTAATTAATAGATTATATATTTATGTAATAATAATGATTCAAAATATATGTATCATGTAAATGTAAGAATTATATATATGTAATGTGTACGGAATAAAGTCTAAGTTTTTATACATAAATTCTTCCAATTATATATTCATTCTCTTCACCATAAATAATAAAATATCATAATATACTAGATAATTATATATAATGTGTATGTATAATTTTTTTATTTATTTATCACCTAGACATTTATTGGGAAGAGATGTGTAAAAGAGAGAGAAAGAGGATGGAGGACTGGCATAAGAAATATCGGCGAGAACTCTTCTACACTTACACACCATATACTTTGTATATTTTTCATACATAATTCCAAATATCTTGCACAGAGTATCGGATAACCTACATATGTTATCGTCTTCAGAACTAATTAACGAAATAATTCTGGATATATGATTACACTATCGTCATATGTATATCTAGTACTTCAGTATCTTTTATGTTCCCCACGTTGTAAATATGCTGATTTGCAATATCAGAATCAGTTGTATCAATAACATATTAAAAAAAATTGATTATATTAAAAAAAATAGAAGATTCAAAAAAATTAGTTAATCGTACTAATGATAATTCTAATATACAAAGAACCAATTATCTTTGACTCGTATTAATTTCAGTACTGAAATCTGATCAGTATAATTTTCTTGCCACTTACTTTTAAAAATTATAATAAAATTATATATCTGAAATAGCTTAAATTAGTCTAACACATTTTTTCGAATATTAATATATATGTATATCTTAATTTTATACATTGGAAATGAATTATATATTGATCATGACCATTCTTAAAAATAGAAAAAGTGATTTAATTAATTTGAAGGAAAGGAGCGGCAAACGACAACCGGTTGATGCAACTGGTTGTACGTTAAATTTTAATGCTAAAAAAAGTAGAATTTAACGAAAATAAGAAACGTAAAGTTTCTTTGTTTAAACCAAAACAAAGTTGCAAAAAAAATCGTCAAATATATTGTATATGTATATACACATTTTTCTTGCAGCTTTAGTTTTCGAAAATCGATACCAAACGATTCGATGGTCTATATATTTATATATACATTCTTTCATTGCAAATGTGCCGAATTGAAAATTTTAATATTCGAAATGAAGGCATCACGAATAAATCTAATCAAAGTTATCTTCAATCTAGACCTCTTTACTTCAAAAAATAGCGTAAGTTTTGAAAAATCGAGATAATCAAGAGACAGAATCAAGAAGATATCAAAGGATTGGATATGATTTTTTTCAAACTACTATTTAGAAAAAGAATTTTTACGAAAAAATATAGAATAAAATTCTTAAGAATAGATTTCTTAATGTGTCAAATTACTGAAATAACATTAATATATATTTATATTTATTCTCTCGAAATAAATAATTCACTCGAATTTACAATCACTTCATTTTCGCGAAATCTGTAATTTTCACGCCACTCTCTTAAAAAACTTAATGATTACGAAAAAATATAGGATGCATCAAAGAAATTGTAATGCAATCTTAATGAGATTGACGCTGTATTATCTTCCTTTTGCAATCATCGAATTCTGAAACGATCGAAGCGAGTTGTAAAAAACTTTATATTCAAATTAAACAAATGCGAGATGAGATCTTTCTGTAAAACTGTCTTCACACAATTGGTGCGATTTTGTATAATATTACCTGTAGTAAATTTATGTTTCTCAATCAATCCATTTCGCACGATAAGGAATTAGCATTAAAAATAAAACAGATGATACGATATTATAAAATCAGTAATAATCAATTTTGCGTACAAAAGAAATTTGAGATTCATCTTATTTTTAAAAAATAAGGTTTAAAATAAAGTTTAAAATTGTGTTTAAAACTACTATTATTAGAGAAACATTAACTTTTTCGAATATTTATTATTTAATTATTTATTATTTAATTAATTTAATTTAATTTATTATTAAAATTTATTATAGTTAATTTAATTTATTATTTTATTAATTCTATGTCATTATTATACTTTAATTATTATTACAAAATATATAATTTTTATAATTTAATACAATTATCCCTCTACTCCTGCAAAATATTAAAGAATATCGACTTAATTTTATAACAAATATTTCTGAAAGATATATGTAAATTTTTATAACAAGTTTATTATATAAGTTTCGTTTCGCATTTCTTTAATTTGGCTACATTTTTTACTTTTATTTGTTGCTTCGATCCTTTCAGAATTCGATAATCGCGGGTAGAAAATAATATTGCAATCAAAATAATATATCAAAATAATATATTTCATTAAGATTATGTAATTATAAAATTATTTTTTTAAGAGAATGGCTTGAAAATTGTAGATTTCGTGAAGTGACTCTCGTTAGCTCGAGTGAATCATTTACAATTTCTTAATAATTATCTGTTTTCTTTTAAAAATTCATCTGTTTTATTATTATTTCCTATCATTCAAAATGGGCTGATAGCACACAAATAATTGTAAGACTTATAACATCATTAATAAAACATTGTTTTAAAGCCAAATCAATCGTGTGAAGATGTTTTCATACCAAGATTCTCGCCTCACACTTCTTTATTTCGAATATATATCACTTTTTATGATTTGGTTATTTTTGAAATCGATGAGATCATGGATATACTTTCAACGAGAAAAACTTCAAAATTATTAAAAAGATCCTCTAAATTATAAAAATTTAAATATAACTTTTGAAATTATTTACTGTAAAGTTAGATTGATATTCTATAATATTTTGCAGGAGCGCAGAAAGAATTATGTTGAATTAAAAATAAAATGATATAGTTTGTAATAATAATAACGCGTATAATTAACATAAATAATTATATCTAACAAATTTTATATTTATGTAAACTTTATTTTTTAAATTAAAGTGATTCTAAAGTTTCTTTTGCATGCAAAATTAATTTTATTGCTTCATAACTGCAATATTATATCATCTGTTTTGTATTTTATTGGTATAACTATTACATAAACATTAATCCAGCAATAACGCTCCATAATCCTGGATGCTAATATTGACGTTACTTAAACTAAACATCGCGATTTACTAATATTATGAAAATTAATTAGTGCGAGAGGTCTCGGATCTAAGCAAATTCGAGATTTTTACTTGACGTAGCACTTGGATAAAATAGACAAACGAAATAAAATAGAATCAAACCTCCTTTAACCTTCCATTTGCGAAAGTTTATCTTCCAGGCTGTCCTGACTGTCGTTGGTATCGTTCAGATTGATAGTGTCGTTACCTTGCGACAGCTCGATAACGGAATCGGTCAGATTATCGCCCGTCGATTTCCGTACTTCCAGCACGACGTCGTCCGACGACTCGAAGATCGAGGCAGTCTCGGAAAGATCCTGAGTGTCCAGCGTCAGAATCGCACTCTCGGGCTGAGTCTTCTCTTGCGTAGCGCTCACCTGTACAGCCTCGTCCGCCTCGGGATCCAACTTAATTTCCGTCTCCTGCGCAACCTCCACCTCCATCGCCGTCTCTTCCTTGATACTGGTCACGTCACAACCTATCGTGCAATCCTGCTCAATGTGCTCGTCGACGTCCATCGACGAGTTGACGGTCTTCAGCTTCGCGGACGCGCTCGACGTGTTTATGTCTGGTGCCGCTGACGTCGCGATACCGGAAATTTGCGTGAGATCGCTCAGCATAGTCTCCTGCATCTTCACCACGTTGTCGGAGGTTTCGAGGATGCTGCACAACTCGCGACTCATCTCCTCCACTTCCGACGCCTCGCCGGATTTCACGATCATGTAGCGCTTGTTCGAGTACACCTTGTTGCTCGAGATCGTCGGACCCTTCTTAGAGGGTGCGCTATTCGTGGTGGTGGGGCTGCTGTTGCTGGCGGTGGTGATCGTCGTGGTAGTTTTCGACGCGCTCTGAATCTCCTTCTGAACATTTTCCAGGGTCTCTTCTATGGCTTTCTCCTCCTCCTTCACCGATCCTTGCTCAACGCTGTCCTTCACTCCTTGGGTCGGAGTGATCTTCGTCGCTTCCGTTTCCACGTCGTCATTGTATTCTCGCTCCTCGTCGTATATACTCTGCTTTCGCTTCACGAATACCCTCTTGAGCGGTAGCTGCTGTTCGTCCTCGGACTCGTCGTGTCGTTCCGGCAACATCTCATCGATCGCCTCGTAATCTTGCTGCGCCTTCCTGGCTTGGAGCTCCTCGATCTTCAACCTTTGCTGCTCGACTCGCTTCTCCAGCTGTTCCAGCTTCTCCTTAGTCTCCTGATCCTGACCCTGGGAAATCACCTGTGCCTTCTGCGAAGCGACCGAGCTCTTCGCAGCTCCGCTGCTGGGCGAGGTGGACGTCTTCAGTTCGAACTTCTCGTTCAGGATGCACGAATCGGCTGCTTTCTGACGTTGCTCCGCGGATTGCAGCACCGCTTGCACCAGGCACTGGCTCTTGTCGAACGGCCGCTTCACCACTACTCGCTTCACTACGTTACCAGTGGGCAACTTGGCCAATTCCGCGGGATCTATCGCGGTGCCGTCCGGATTCATGATGACTTCGCGAGTGGTATCGCCCTGTCGGATGATTCTACGAACAATCACACGTTTAACCTTGTGCGAGCCCGGAGTGCCGCTTATGCTGGCGTCTCCATCCTTGACATTGGCTGTACTGGCTGGTGTTCCCTCGTTACTGCTTCCCGCTGGCTTCCTCAGCACGATTCTTTTAATCACTTTAACCGTATTAACGGCTTTCGGAGTGGCCGTAATAGAAGTCTCCGTCTTTATGTCGTTTATGTCCTTGTGGGGCTCCTGAGAAGCAGTCTGGGATCTCGTCACTGGAGCTGCTGCATCTTTAGACTGATCCTGGCCGGCGTTTTGCTGATGTTTCAGCGGGATCTTGTGTTCCTTAAATACCGAGGCGACAATCTTTTGCACCTGAGCCTCGGTCTCGTCAACGCGGCTGCTCTTGGCGTTCTCATCCTTGATCTGCGGCGAGGAAGAAGTTTTCAAACTGCTCTGAGGAACGGAACTTGTGGGAGCGCTCGGTTTCACGGTCTTCTGTTCTTGAATATCGCGCCGTTGGATTGGCATCAGTGTCTTAATGGTTTTCTTGACCATGTTGCCGTCCTTGTTGCGCACGTAAACCACCTGGTGCTCCTTGCGTTCCTCCTTCTCCTGCCTTTCGGATTTCTCTTCCTTGTCTTCTCCGTCGTCTTCCTCCTCCTCTTCACTCTCCGAAGCTCTGGGTATTGCCTTCGGTATTTTCTTCGCGATATAAGCTGGCGGCGTGTAATCATCGTCGCCGTCTGAATACTGATCCTCCTCCTCCTCATCTTCGTCCGAATCCAGCTCGAGGGACTTGTTCTTGTTGTCGGGCTGCAGACCGTCCGGGCCCATCTTCTCGCCCGCCTCGATATGTTGCTTGATGTGAGTGACGTAATCGGCGCGATTGCGACAGGACTCTTGGCAGACATCGCACGTGAGGCCCATTCCCGTGCGCTTCGTGTGCGTCAGCTGATGCACCTCCAAGCTCTCCTTGCGCTTGAACGCTTTACCGCAATCCTCGCAGACGTGGCGTTTCTCGACGGAATGGGTCCGCATGTGTCTCGTCAAGTGATGCGAGAGCAAAAACGTGCGCGGGCACAATTTACACATGAACGGCCGGTGACCGGCGTGCGTGGATAGATGCCGGGCCAGCTTGGTGCTGGTGTGGAAGGCTTCCTTGCAGTAGTCGCAAACGAACGTCTTGTCCTCGCTGTGCAGCATCTCGTGCCGCTCCAAGCCCTGCTTGTACTGGAAGCGCTTGTTGCAGATGTTGCACTGGAACGGCTTGTCCTTCTTGTGCATCGCGTCCTCGTGCTTCTCGAGCTCCTCCGTGGTGAAGAATTCGCGGTCACAGTGCTGGCAAGCGTAACGAGCCTCATCTCGGTGCACCTTCTCGTGACGTTGCAACAAGTTCAAGCGCGAGAATTGCTTCTGGCAGATCGTGCACGAGAAAGGCTTCTCATCCGAATGCGTGCTCATGTGCTTGTTGAGGTCATACTTGCTGAAGAAATGCCGATCGCACTCGGTGCACTTGTAGTTGCGATCGCGATGTGCGCGTTGAATGTGCAACGCCAGAGCCTGACGCAGGGGGAATGTGCGCTCGCACTGATCACAAGCGTGCACTCTGATCTCTCCGGGCTCCAGTTTTCTTTCTTCCTTGATGCTGTTTGCTTCCTCCTGCTCACCCTCGCTACCTCCATCCTGCTCCTCCTCGTAAAGATCGTGGCGGTCGCTAGACTTATCCTTCTTTTCATTCTGTCGGTCTCTATCCTTTTCCCTTTCTCTTTCTCTCGTCTCGCGTCTCTCTCGGGTATCTCTCTGATTATCGTTATCGGAACGTGGCTTTTTGGCGCTATCATGCTGCAATCTGGATTCGGCAGGTCTCTTGTTGCCGGTCTCTATCGGAGGATCGTTGGGAATGGGCGGGAAAGGTCTGGGCAGGACCCCAGACAGAGGATAGTCTCGTAGCGCCTCGTCAGCCTTCTTACATTGCAGTTTGAATTTATACGAACGGTCCAGATTCCAGCGGCACATGCTGCAAATCATTTGTGGCATCCCATCCGCAGCGTACACCTGTCGAGAAGAAATTTGCGGCCATTCGTTAGCGATATATTCATCTGTCGGGAATCCAGAGAGGAGTTTCTTCAGCGATTTGGAGATGCAGGAAAGGTTTCTCAGGCTTGTGGAGCTTATGAATTTCTGGAGATGTAGGAGACTACAACTTTCGTTGCTGGACTTAACGATTAAAATTGATTTTTTAATAAACAACATATATAATTATATTAAAATGTGTATAATATATACAAAATTAATTTGATTTTTCTATTGATTTGAAGAAATGTTATTGTTATTTCTTACAACTTTCTAAATACAATCTAATTTTATTTAGAAAGTTGTAAGAAATAATAATACATACTTTCTCTATGTTTGATTAATCATCGTCACTTTTCATTGAACTGCAAGTCACTGAAGACGAAATTATTCAAGATTTATTTCGTTCAATAATATAATTGATTTCAACAACAGAAATTATACAAGTTTACAAACATGAATGCTCAAAGAATGAATAATGTAAGTACAAATAAATATATACAGAGTATTTTGTACATGAATGTCAACAACCGGCTTAGTAATTTTAATGCCGGAAACTGTTCCTTAAGGAGAGATAATGCAGAGTCAATAAACATAAATTTCAATCAAACAAAGATAATAGATTAGATTTTCTGACAAAGTCATGACATTTTAACTGACGCATGAAAATTATTAGAAGAGTAGAATTTTACTCAAATAAAATGTAAAATTAAATTATGTAATAATAAAAGAATAGATCATTTAATTACATAGTTATTATAAAGAGAATTGCACATTATAATATATATTTTTTCATCTACAATTTCCTGTTTCCTAAAGTTTTTATTGAATTAAACAATTTTTTATAGTAATAAATTGTATATGAAGTATACAAATAGGTCTTCAAGAAATTAAATCACATTGGATGTAAAAGTTACATCATGTGTATCATATAAAATATAAAAAAAATTAATGTATATAAGAATCAAAGAATTAATTATATTGATTCTGATCAATTGTATATTGATTCTATATTAAATTATATCTAAATTTAAATTTTATATTAAATTTAATAATCAAATACAGTAAATGTACATATGTAGCAGTGAAAAAATATAGAAATAAATGAGATTGCACATTTTTCAATTAACAGATATGTATACAATAGCAAAAAATACATTAATAAATTGTAAAAAAGAAACATAGAAATAAATATACAGTATGATATATACAAAGAAATATACAGTAGTTCAAGATAGGGATAAGAGAAACAAATAAAATCTCTCATTAATAAATTATTAGATGAAGTAAATTTGTTTTTCCAACATATCGCATAAATGTTCGGTATTCATTTAAATATAAAAAATAAACATCACAAATATTATAACGAGATAAATAATATTAAAACGAGATAACTAATTTTCCTAATAAGTTGACAAGATATATAAAATTAGTTATAAAAATCGATCAAGCATAAACCGAATCAAAATATATAGACAGACGTAAATAGACGCACCTTATAAAATAAAAAAGCAGATCAATGAGAGACACGAGAGATCAGTTTAAAGTTACAAAAATTTCGACAACTCGACAAAAATAAATAACTTCCTCCTTCCAACTTCCGCTCTTAAAAAGTTGTTTACTCACTCCAACGACCTCTCGTACACACATACACGAGGAATTGTCAGATCGCCCAAATCGCGACGTCCAAGAGAGTAAGGAAGCTTAAAAAAGAACGAAGAAGGAAAAAAAAAGGAAAAAAAAAAGAAAAAAAAATTTAAGCGGGAACCACTCGACCACGCGTCGCGTCCTCTCTTCGCGAGCGCTGACGTCACGAGGCCGCGCGCCTCGATCAGCCGGCAATCCTACTGTCCACGTTACCGATGTCAACCGCGCAACAACCTCCGCAATCCTCGACTCGCAACCCGAGTCGCGCACAACAAACACCCCCCTCCCTCGCGCGGCTAAAACATCCTCGTCCCCCCCTCTAATCTCCCGCGGCCTCCAGACAAAACTCTCGATAACGAGGGGGGAGGCAGAGAGGATGAGAGGGAGGGAGGGGGAGGGGGAGTCGCGAGAAGCGAGTCCATCTCGCGCGGGAGGAAGAGCGAGAAGGTGGGAGGAGGGGGGAGGAGGAGGGGGGCACTCACCTCGATGGCGACGCAGGACATGATTTGCAGCGTGAGCGGCACCTGGAACGGCTTGTTGTGGTCGCGCTCGTAAATGAAGCTCAACGGCTCCGCTTCCGTCAGGCAGAATCGGCAGACGCGCCGCGAGCGCAGCGGCGACGGTCTGTTCTCCATGTCTCTCTCTCTCTCTCTCTCTGTTTCTTTTTTTCCCCTCGACTCGGAATCGGGGGACGCGCCGGCTTCCCCGCGACTCGACGGCGACGGCGTGGCCGACGTCGAGCGGCTCTCTCCCGACACTCTCGGACGCTCCCTTCGCGCGATCACACGCACTCCTCCGCTCGGGGCCCGCCGCGCTGCTCCAACAGTAGCGATAACAGCAGCGCTGGGCTTTAGCTTCTCGGGCTTTTCGGCTGGTTACTCCCCCGACGTTGGCTGGCTCGCTCGCTCGAACTCGTTCGCACGACTCGCTCGACTCGGCGACGCCGAGCGTCGGTAAGCGTCGCGTCGCGCACTCTTCTCACTCGCCGGGGAATAAGCGGCCACGGTACGGTACGGTACGTAACCCGTTGCCACGGCGCTATATAATGGCGGACGAACGTGGAACAGATTGGCCAAAGTCGCGCGTGTCTTCCGCTGCTTGCGCAGAGAATGGTACGTCCGAAGACGCACTGGCTCTCGTGTGGATTCCGCGGGTCTTTGCACGGTGGCGCCGCGCGAACGTCGGAGGATACGAGGAGCCGGGGAGTCGCGCGGTCGGTAAAGCAGGAAGCGCGCTTGCCGCCGGCCGCCCGCGCGGGACGAGCGAGTGCGGCCCGCGGTTGACAGATGGCGCGCTCGCACTCGTTCGCGACGCCGAGAGAAGATACTGGCGGTTTGTGTGTGTGTGTGTGTTCTTTTTATTAAAATAAGATAGATTTATTTAGATTTAGGGAATATGTATTTTTAAGAGAGAAAGACGCAATGTGTGATACTTTGTGTGTGTGTGTATTCTTTTTATTAAAATAAGATAGATTTATTTAGATTTAGGGAATATGTATTTTTAAGAGAGAAAGACGCAATTTTTTTGTAGAGCTATTATGCAATTAATATAAATTTGCATCAACAATTCACATTATCAAGAGTGAATAAAAATGGGAGGTAATTAATTGACTTCTATTGTGCAAATATTAATTCTCTAAATGATTTGAATGGATTAAGAATTATGAAAGCTAAATATATCAGATATATTGTTCGCGTATGTAAAATCATTGTTTTATAAATTTCTATTCTAGATTTAGGAGATGTATATTTTAGGTTTAAAGAATATAGTTTTGAAGGAAAATAAGCGTTTTTTTTATAAAATTATGCAACTAATATAAACAATTTGGATAAACAATTCACATTTTTAAAGATCAATAATGAAAAATAGTAGTAATTAAATTAATTAACTCGTATAAATATTATTAAACGATTTTGAATAAATTAAATAGATTAAATTTTTCTATAAATTCCTGCAAATTTTATATCATTTTCTATTTTTAAGATTAGAAAAATAATGTTTATTTCATAGTATTACCGATTATTTGATTGAGTTATGAAAAATAGAAAAAAGTAAAAGTACAAGTTTCAATTTGTATTTTTTTTTTGTTATTATGCATTTCTACATTTTATAGAAATCTTATTCCTATAAAAATTAAATTTGTTTTAAGAAAACATTTGAAAGGTTTGAAAATATAAATTACAAATTATTATATTAATTTTTATATTTTAAAATAATTGTTTATATCTCAATTTGTATTTTTTTATTGTTATTATATATTTATTCATTCTGTAAAAATTTTATCTATATAAAAATAAAATCTGTTTTAATAAAATCTCTAAAAGATTCATCAAAATGTGACAAATTTCAAAGTGGATGCAATTTTATCCTTCAACAACTATTTTGTGGAGTTTCAACTCACGACATGATATCCGAGTATCATCTCTGGCTCGGTCTAATCCTGATCCTTCTGACCTGATCCTGCTGACGTGATCCTGATGACCATGTTCAGTTATTATCAGGAGATCGCGCACCATGGACTTGTTTTTGCAAATGGTATCACGATGGACCAAGGTCCTGCCTGGTAAGAGAAAGGAGCTGCCGGAGCTGATAGTCGGAGACATCATCCTGCTGGAGCTCGGTGACCGGGTGCCCGCTGACATTAGAATCCTGGAATGTCAAGGTAAAGTGAGATGCGAGATTTCTATCACCAAACAGTGCATGGAATATTCTCGTTTTCTCGCGGAACAAGAGCCTTTCTCCTTGCTCGATCGACACTCGCGTTGATTTCTCGCTTTATTCAATATTTTATCGAAAGGAAAAACAATTATTCGGGAAAACATATAAACATGAAATTATGATTATTGGAGAAATGTTTCGGGAAAACATATAAACATGAAATTATGATTATTGGAGAAATATTTTAATTTTTAAAAATTAATATCCTCTTTCAATTGTCGCTAATATCGCAAAAAAATTAATACTTTTTATATATAAAACGCAAAATTCTAAATTTTATTTAATTTTTCTCGTTTATACGAAGATTTGAAAATCGATAATCGATTACAGAGCAATCGATATCATTAATAACTAATATTCCTCAAATCGAAAATACTATTCACGCGAAAAACATGGTATCTTTTTTCAGATGTTGAAGGTATTGTATAAAGAAAAGAGCTTTTTACTAAAATAAAATGCAATTTAAAGAGAAAGAAAGAGACTCTATTTATAAACAATCGCACATATAGAACTAATTATGCTAAACGTTATTAAATTCTTAATTCAATTAAATATTTTGTTAAATATTTTTATTCTTTTATTTTATTTTAATAATTGTATCTTTTATTTTATTGTCTTTTATTTTATTTATTATTTTATTTATAATTTCACTTTTTTTTATTAATAAATAATTAATCTACTCGGTGGAAAATCTTTATTCCACTGAAAATTTTTATTAGATCCAAATTTAACAATTTCTATTGCCAATATTTAGCATTGGCTTGTGACGATCATAATGAGAAGAGTAGCCAAATTAACTTCAAGATTATCAGTTCAACTTACATTTCTTTCCAGAGAAATTCATCGCTTTATGAAAATCATCTCGTGCTGGACTGTATTTTTAGATGTCTTGTTCTTCTTCTATAATATTATACAAATAAGCTACAATTGAATCGACTCGATCGTGGTTTTAATCGGCATCATCATGGCGAATGTGCCGGAGGACATTATCATCATAGTAACGGTCAGCCCGACCTTGACCGCCAAGAGGATGGCCAACAAGAACTACCTGGTAAAGAATATCGAGGCTATCGAGACCCTCTGATAAGATGCACTGTTATTTGCAGCTACAAGACGGCCATTCTCACGCAAAATAAAATGACCGTACGATCGATTTCCCCTTCTCACATTGGAAAAATCTTTTGCAAAAATGTGCCCGTGTAGATCAATTTGTTTATTTTTTTCACTTTTGCAAACCTCTTAAAATTTTATTTTTTATTATTTATATGTAACATATATTTTATTTACACATATTGTATAATTAATCTATTATAATTATAATTAATTAATATTTTATTTTATTAATTATACACAATTATATCGTATTTATTTTCCATTCTTATACAAACACAATTTTTTAATAGTCTTGTGTCTGTATTTCATTTTTTACTTATATTTTTTATTTATATTTTGTTTTTTAATGTTTTCTTTGAAACATGGAAAGATTGCAAAGGTGCTATTCTTTATGTAATCGACGTTTCTCTTGCTTCAAAGATATGATTGAGTTTTTTCATCGTGTGATTACGCGATTTCAGGTGTGACACGTATGATATGGCCAGTTTTGATGGCGTCACAGACACGTGGCGGAAATATACCAATAGCCCTCGATTCGAGACTTTAGCCAAATGGCGAGTCTTTGCAATCGCGTATAGTGAACACTGATACTTGAAGACAAGCTTTCGTTGCCGCTGAATAAAAAAAAGATTCTGGAAAATGGACACGACCTTGTTAAAATGTATGAAGATCCTTGCGAAGGGGAGAGCTAATTCCTTCAGGAAAGATTATGTCAAGGTGAACAAGCTCGATCGATTGTACAAGAAATTGGGATTTAAAATATCATAATATAAATATTTGTAATATAACAAATGTATCAGCTCTTTAAATTTTTAATATAATTTAATAAATTCGATTTTAATTTTAATTTTCAATTTAAATCAATAAATTTTCTTCAATCATATTTTTTGATTTGCTTTAATATATTTTTAATTAAAAGTTTAATTAAAATGTAATTAATTCTAATAAATCTTACACAATCAAGATAAACAATTTTTGTATATTTTATTAAAAAAATAATTATTGTATATATTTGAATATTAATACTTTTATGGTATGACATTTAAATGGATTTATGTAATAAATGTTAATTATAATTTTCTCAATTAACCGAATACATTTCATTCTTTTCGTCGACAGACGAAAGTCGGTCTGATCGCTATGATGGATCCACAATTATTCCTGATTCTATATACAAGTGCCGCTGCGTCAACATCATGATGATGATTGGCGATTATCCCGACTATCAAAGCGATCGTTAAATACGTTGGCATCACAGATTACGATGACAATAATGATCTGAACAACGATTCCAAAAAATGTAATGACAAGTTACGAGATCTATTACTTGAGCAACTGGATCAAATGATATCAGGAAGTTGCGTTCGCCAGAACGTCCCCAGGGTATAAACTACAGATCAAGAATTATCAAAGATTATATCTGATCACTGTAGTCACCGGACTGTGAAGAAGGATGACATTGACATGGACATCGCAGGTATTAATTTATATTTTCTATAAGAAATATAAAATGCATGCTAATATTTTTAAAGTCTTTCGAAAGAATTCATTCTTCATTTAATTCAGAATAAATTTAAAGTAATCAAAATTTAATTCAAGATCTATATAATTATAAATATGTCTCTGAAATTAAATATCATACAATATATTTAAATATTTAATTATCTAATTATATCTTGTTTCTCTTTTCCATTAATTTCTCAGGAAGACTAGGATACTTTAGAATAATTATCTAGTCAGCAGACGTCTTCATGACATACGGTCAGATTGTAGTGATCAAGATGTGCGCAAGTTTCTTCACTTATTTTGTTTTTAATAACGATTTTTTATCTATATTAATTATATACTATAAAACTAATTATACTATAAAACTAATTATTCGGTTTGAAACCGCAGTAGGATAGTTCGGCGTTGAACGACCTGAGAACAGTTTTGAACAGGATTTACAGCGGAAAATCCTCGAGTACACCTGCCACACTTCTTCTTCAGCATCGTGATTGCCCAATGAGCAGACGCAATAGTCTGCAAGTCGCAATTCACTGCTCTGTCAAAGCATGAACAACTGGACTCTGAATCCAGGTCTGCTCCTCGAGATCGCAATGGCCTGCCTAGTATCTTGTGTACTCTACATGGACCGTATCCTGAGGATGTATCCTTTGAAATAGGAATGATGATTACCCAGAATATCATACGCTATCATTATTTTCATTTATTTTGAAAAGTTGAAGAAGTGATGGATCAGAAGAAACCTGACCGTGAGGTAAAGAAATCTCGTAGATGAAATGATGAAGAGAAATACTTTATAAAAAACAAAAAGATTGAAAAGAAAGAAACAACAATTTTAATTTAATTTTTTTAAAAATTCGAGAATATTAATCTGAAATATTGAAGAAATATAATAAAATTAAAGAAATTAATACAACTGTTTTCTTGTTTTTTAATTTTTAAAATTTTTAATTTAGAAAATCTTCTTTGTGTAAATTTGATAATATTTTTCAATTTTGAAGGATTAGTACAATGAAAAAATATGATATGATATTTTGAATATAACATGTGCTTTCACAAGTTGTTTTTCAATAAATAATACGTGTGAAATAATATTTATTTGTTGAATGAGATATGAGAGAGATATTGCAATATTCATATACATTCATATACATTCTCTGACATGCACCAAACAAAAAAGTAGTTTTGTAAATGGTAACCTTTCGCGACTTTACGTTTTCCATAATCGTGATCGCTTGGGATTACGATGAAAGCAACTCTTCACCTTTCTAAATAAATTGCCGCAAACATAATGTCGAATTAAATGTAATTAAGTGAATTGCAACATTAAATTTCAAGATACAAAATATATACACAATCAGAACATATATATTTGAATAGTTCTCTCCCCATCATTTGGAAATAATTCAAAAATAAAATATTAAATACTTATTAATATTTTATGGATATTTCATATTTATCTATTGATATTAAACGCAATAAAATTAAAAACAAAAGTGTGAATTGATGGAACTAAATTGTTAATAAAAATTCTTGCTTAAATAAATTGAAGAAAAAATAAAAACTTCTTGGACAAGATTAGTTCACAAAGAAATGATTAAAAATTCTATTATCATTGACTGAATAGTATTGTATTTTCATTCGTTCACTGCTAAAATTACTACACAAGTAACGATACGAATACGAAAACTGAAAGCAATAACAGAAGGAACTGGAATTTCACGTCTTTTTTTCGAAAGACATTGGCATCCTAAAAATATCTCAAATGAATACTAAGTTTATCTTGATTTTACGATACTGTTATTTTCGTCGTGTATTTTTCGTGTAAAATTTATTTTGTTATCTACATTTTACTTTGGATTTCCATTGTATTTAAATTTAAAAAATGTTTCGATTTTTAATTCAGATTTAATAGAATTTTTAACTCAATCTTTTGCTACATAATGTTATAATTAACACTATAATATAAAAATATATGTAATATTATTAGTTACACTGAAATTACCAATACGAATATTGATTTTTATCATTAATTATCATTATTTTCATCAAAATTTCGAAACATTTGATGAAGATATATTGTTGTGTACAAAAATCAGTGTATATATAAAATTTATTTTGAAATGAGTGCTATCTTTGATTAAACCTGATGTTAATAAAAACATAGTCGATGAAATATCTGCCAATGCTTTCGTAGAAAAACACTTGCCAGTTTAACGTACTATCAGCACATATATATACGTATAAAAGATTGGCAGTTCTCCATAGAATTCTATGTAGTCACCAAGTGTTGTAACCTCGTGAAGAATAAAGTGGGGGCCGCATATAAGGCCCCGACGACCGTTCAACGAGGCCCAGTAGTCTCTAGTCATCAATTCAATCGCGTTACCACGACTGGATCATCATACAAAGTGACACTCTTTCTCTCTCTTTCTTTCTCAACCAACGTCATCCTTCGTCAGAATGAAGACGGAGGTCCTTTTTCTTTTAGTTTGCCTTGGTGAGTTCTCTTATTACAATATATGTCATTCTTTTCAAATAAAATCAAACTATTGTTTTTACAAAACTCGAAACTTAAATTTTGGATTGGTTTGAATTCTTTTCAATTGCAATAGTATACACTTAATAATTTTAATTGAAATTTACACTATATAAAAAAATAAAAATAAATTTTTTAGCACGTGCCATGTATGTAGAAAATATATATTGATAAAAAGTAAATCATTTCATTTGTATATTTATTAAATATCTAATAACTATAAATTTTAAATCAAACTAAAAATAACACAAAAATACACAGAAAAAATATTAATATTTATATGTGTGTGATATATAAAATATTATATTATATATTATAATAAGATAAAAAACAAAACTTTCTATTTACATTTCATATTATTGTTATTTGTTATATTTTATTTTATATTCAAGTACATATTTTATATTTTTATAGTTGTTATTTTTAGTTTATATTAGTTATTATATTAAAATAACTTTAAGAGCTAGAATTTTATTTTATTGTCAAATTTTCAATTAAAAATAAAAGAGTATAAAGGGAAAGAGGTTTTCGAAAGTAGACGCGTCTATTCAGAATCGTTCTAGTTGACTACTATTGCCTGGATGTTTATCGGAATCTGATGCTGGTGTTCGAAAGCTATCAGGCTGAATCGATTGAGCGACATTTAAGTTCTGGGCGAGCGACCGATCGAGTGTATACCTATACATATGGAAGCCCGGCCACTTTCTCGCTTTCTTCGCTCGCACTCGCGAGGTCGACCGGCGTTTCTTCAGGGACGCAGACGATATGCCGCCTTGAAAACGCGCCAAGAGACCAGTCGACCCTCTGCCTTAACATTCTTTTTTCTTTCTTAATTCCCTTTTATTTTCCCTTTGTTGACTCGTGACACGAAGTAGTCATAAGATTCGAAGAGTTCGAAGGATATGTGTATCAAGAATTCAAAATAATATATATAAATATGAGATGTAAATAAAATATATATAGGTATAATATTTTTCTTTTTCCGAATTTTTTTTAGCTCAGTTGCAATAAAAAGTATATTTAATAAATATTAGATTTTAATTTATAGGCACATATGTTAATGTAAAATAATACTAAAAAATAATTTTGAATAATTTTATACATCTCAACAAACCATACTTTTTTATTGTTATACATCCTTTACATTATATAATTTTTATTTACTCTTTTTTTTCTTATCAGGAGCTGTTACCGCTTTGACTAGAAAGCAAGAAGCCGCCGAGCAAAGTCGCCGAAAGGCTGCTTTGGCGACGACGGTGAAGAAACAGCAATCGACTGCAGAGGAGGAATACGAGGACGATGAAGAGCTTCTGGATCAGTGTCCTGAGCCCAACGGTTATTTTCCTGACGCGGAACAATGCGACAAATATTACGATTGTCGAGATAACAAAATAACGGAAAAACTCTGCCCCGATGGTCTCGTCTTCAATGACTTCAGTCCGCAACACGAGAAATGCGATCTGCCATTCGGTATCGATTGCACGAAGAGACCTAAGCTACGTAAGTCATTTTATTTTACATAATACGCAGTAAAATCGATCAACGTGTATTCTCTATTGATAATGTACCAAGCTATAAAAATTTGATTCATACACTTGCATTAATTATATAAAAAAAAAATATTATCCCTACTGAAGGACTATAAAATATTTTGTTTTTATACATTTATTTTACAGAAAAGCCGCAACCCTCGCCACATTGTCCTCGCTTGCATGGTTACTTCGCCCACGAGGACCCTAGGAATTGTAACACCTTCTACTATTGCGTAGAGGGCAAGTACAACATGATCACCTGTCCGGAAGGTCTCGTCTTTTCCGAGAAGACTGGGATTTGTAACTGGCCGGACGAAGCGCAGAAGAAGGGTTGCGGTTCTCGCGAGCTCTTTAATTTCACCTGCCCGAAGGTGGACGATAGCGTGGCCGCGACGCACCCACGCTATCCCGACACCGAGGACTGCCAATATTTCTACGTATGCGTTAACGGTGAAATCCCGAGGCGAAGCGGATGTAAACTCGGCCAGGCGTTCGACGAGCGCACCGGGAAATGCGATTGGGCCAGAAAAATACCTGAATGGTATACAATATATTCTATCGGATTAACTTTATTGTGAGAGTAATAAAAGTGAAGGAACTAAACTTTTAAATTCTAGATGATACAATTTAAAATTATATAATTAATTAAATAATTATTTAAAATTATATCATTAAAATATAAAGGAGTCTGTCTCTATAAAATTTTTCTTTAAAAAAAGAACAAAGATTCTTTCCTTCATTAAATTCTTCAAAAAATCAATTATATAATAAAATTCAATTATATAACAAACATATATATTTCATATATTTCTTAATTTGCTTGTTATTAATTAATTTCTCATTTTCTAAAGACAAACGTAAAATTTAATTACAGCAAAGACTGGTACAAAGATCAGCTGACTGATGAACAATTGGACGCCTTGGAGAATCCACCGCCGAAGCCTAAACCCTCTGGTGGACCAAGCAGAAGAAAAGGTAGCAGGCCGACCCACGAGTAAAATATTGTCTTTAGATTATTTATAGGTTTTAAGTCGCTTTATTCTTTGAAACCGTTTGTATAATAAACTTATCTTTATTATAAATTCGTTTTTTTAAATGTATATTTAATCCTAAATCCTAAATCTTTTCGTTTAAAAAGAAAAAATTTTGTACTGCAAATATTTGAAGATATACCAATTATAATGACGAAAAAAATTATTTAAAATCCTTATTGGAAATCAATGGCAATTATATTTTTATGTCTTATAATTATTATATTCATAATATTTAGAAATTTTGCTTTAGAAATACTTGCTCTAGAAATTTGCTTTTTTCACTTTCGAAGTAATTTTTTTTTTATTTCTGTCTCTCGTAAAATCGATATTTTACTAATAATCTCATTTGCATAGATCACAATGACATAAATCAAGGGATTCGGAATTCTTTCGCAAATAAATTCCAATCGCCTGTTAAATTTACGTGACTAGTGAAAGTGCGATACTGACCGACGTTCCTTACATTTCTCGTACTAGAAATGTTTCCGAAAACCAGCTCTAACGTAATGCTTTCGTAAACACGAAAGATAGTGAAAAGAAAATCATTTTACGTAAATCAAAGAGCATGTTAGAACATTGATACTTATTATAAGTAAAATGTTATAAACGAGGAAATATACAGCTATATTAAAATTATAAATATATAAGCTATATTAAACAAAGTTTAACAAATCATGAATATTAAATGATATATTATTCTTTTAATATTTATGAAATAAAATTTAATTTTATATATTCGTTTTATCGACAAAGATCATTATCGACATTTCAGATAATTAGAATATAATCTCGTTAATTTTAAACAGCTCAATTAACGTTATATTGTGCGAATTTTTTATTTTTCTATGAAAAATTTATAATTATTGTAATTAATAAGAATACACAAGAAAATATTTTGTAGCTTTGATATACATTTATCTAAAAATCTTATATATGTAAAATAGTTAAAATAAGTATGTATATAATATTTTTAATTGATTGATATCAATAAATAAGGAACACGAAGTTTATATATTAATACTGACAATACGAGAAAAAAGAGAGAAAAAACAAGTGTTCAATTTTATTTTTCATTATATAATTTTTAATCAATAAGAAGGTAAATATTAATTAAAAGTAATGAAAAAAAGTAAGTAAATAATTAATTAAAATCGCATATTTAATATTTCATAATATTTTTATATAAATTATAAAAGATATTTAAAAAATTTTGCAGATATTTAACATTTTCTGCTTTTTTGAAACACATGAAAAGTTTTTCAAATTTTATTACTCTTTAATGTAATATCACAGATACATAAAGCTCTAACTGTTGTTAATATTTTACTATAGCAAATAATGCTCGATAAATATCCTACAATAGTAACAATGTCTCAGGTTTTTTTTCAGAACAATTGAAGCGAGAGCGAAGGTGAATGTTAAACGGTAATTACAAGAGTAGAAAGCCTAACAAAAGGCTATTTGCTGGTCAACCACAGTCAACGATGCGTAGTTTAATATGCTTCTTTTAAAATCATTTATTTAGAAATAGGAGGAAACAATGTTTCTGAATATTAAGACTTTTTCAGATTTTAGAAATGTTTATTTTCTTCATCTCAAAAGTGCTTTTGATTTTTTCAAAGATATTATGAAAATTATATTTTTGAAGCGACATTTAAAGCTTTTTTTCATTATTTCTATTATTTCAAATATTAATTTTTTCCTCTCACATTCTTGCTTTTATTATATCTTGTATTAATTATGTTTTAAATATAATTTCCGCATCGAGCTTTATTTTATCCAAGATGCTTTTTTTTAGAATATAATAAAGTTCTCTCTACCTTTGTGCATTAAATTTGTAAAAAATTAATCGTAGAAAATTAATTTATTTATTCATTAATTAATTTATCGTAGAAAAAAAGTGTAATTGAAATATTGCAATATTGAAATATTGAAATATTGAAATATATACAAAATTGCTTTTTGATTCATCAGAATTTATTTTAACGTTACTTCCGGCTTACCCGTCATCGGACGCATTACGATTTGCATTTTTGTCGTCGTGGAAAAACACGACGAAGGACATCGAGGTGAGAGTGTCGAGAAGAGAAAGAGAGAAAGAGAGAGTTAAAAGTATACCTTCCTTATCTCTCACTCTCGCTTCCTTTCCCTCTCTTATCTCCTCGATTTTCATTCTCGACCGGTGTCCGCCGATGAAATGCGACGGGGAAAGTGGGATTTGTCTGTGATATAGTGGGGATCCAAAGGGTATAGCCAGCTGGCGGGTAGCCGAAGAGCTGCAGTTTCGCGAGAACGACGACATTCCAAAGAGGGACCAAAAATTAGATAGCCTAATATAATCGTTCGTCCGTTGTAGTGAATCTTAGTGCGATCTGGGATCATCCTGCGACCAAAAAAGCACAAAACCGGAAGAATGCTCGCGGCCGGGATCGTCACGTTGCTAGGCGCCATCGCGCTGACACGTGAGTATCGACCGTTGGATTATCATTCTCTATAAAAATGATAGTAATATTTGTATTGCGTTGTTATAAAAAAAATCATAAATTTATATAATTTCTCAAGATGTTCAAAAATTTTAATTATTAGTTTTCTTAAAATTATTAGTAAAATATATATCAATATCATCCTAAAATATTATTTATGATCAAATATATAATAAAATATTATTTATTATCATTATATTATTATTGTATTATAATTATATTATTATTATATTATAATTATATTATTATTATATTATACTTATATTAATATTATATTAATATTATATTATTATTATTATTATATTAATATTATCACATAAAAGATTATTTATGACTATTATATTTCTTATAATTTGATTTTTTGGATTTTAGATTTGTAAAAGTAAAATTTTATATGAAAAAGATATAAATTTGTTGATTTTGTAAAAAGATATATTAAGATACTTTACGATATTGCTGCTTATACATTTCCTGAATTTTAATTCCTGTTTATTTTTAAAATATAATAATTCCTGCAATATAACACAATTTCGGAAAGACTGAATGCTTTAAAGATTATATTCAAACTTATTATTAAAATAGAATTTATTATAATAGAAAAATATATATATTCTATAGTTTTTACATTTTTATAATTCTATAATATTCTCACTTGTTTAATAGCAAATATATACAGAATTCTGTTTGTCGATTATTCCAAACGTCAAATACGTGTTAATGAATTATTTATTCGTTGATAGAATCACGATAAGGAAAAGAATTCAAAAGAGAGCAAAAAACTCGATAGAAATGTCTATCAGAATTAGAACTCAACGCGGAGACAGTGCGAGAGAGCGAACTTTCTAAAGCGTAAATGTCAGTTCTCCCGATCAGCGGATTGCATAAGTGCAGTCAAATGCGGTCGAGATAAAATTACATAACGAAATATAATAACAGTGAAATATATATGAAATATATATGAAATATATAAATATAATATAATAATGCTGATCCCCGACAAGAATTTGGACAGAAATCGAACAAATTCAACCTTTTAAGACTTCAACTATCGGAAATTTTGTCATCAAAAATCGATTTTTTCAAAGAATTACAAAATTATTAATGTATAATTAATTATAAAATTATAAATTAATTAATTTATTATTAATTAATTTATCAATATAATGTTACAGACGCCGCATTTAATTGTCCTAGCAAGGACGGTCAATACGAGGACAGCAAGCAATGCGATAAGTACTACGACTGCATCGATGGCATCGCATCGGAAAAATTGTGCCCAGACGGTCTCGTGTTCGATCCTCTGAATCGCAAGGTCAACAAGTGCGACCACGTATTTAACGTCGACTGCGGCGATCGACTCGAATTACGTAAGACAATATCGATAAAATTATAATATTTCAGAATGTCAAATGCTTGAAGGAGGATAAAATGGAAGGAAGGACCTGCAAAAATTGCTAGCATTTCAAATAAAATTTGAAATATATGTAACAATATATTTATATAATTTATAAAATAATATTATTTTTGAATTAATTGTTAGCTGAATTTTTTTCTTCGAATCTTAGTTTAAATTTGTATTCTTTTTACTTCGTTTTGAAAATTCATTTATACTTATTTGTATCTATATATTTATATAAAATGGACAGATATTGAATACATCATGGCTTAAAAATTAAATATAATATTTACATTAATAAGTTAAATTGACTCTAAATCAATGAAACTGCAATTAATGATTCTCGTTAATAGAACCTCCGCAACCAACGAAAAAGTGTCCACGACGAAACGGCTTCTTTGCGCATCCCGATCCGTCAGTGTGCAATATCTTTTACAATTGCATCGATGGAGAGGCGATCGAGATCACCTGCACCACCGGGTTGCACTTTGATGAGTACAGTGGAACCTGCGTGTGGCCTGACAGCGCGGGTCGCGAGGTAAAAACACTTTTGATATTTATTTTTTTTATTTTTTGGATTAATCATTATAAAAAGAAAAACAATATATCTACAGAGTTAATTGATATTAAAAATTCCAAAGAAAAAAGAGGAAAACATTTTTTTTAATATTCATGTTTTAGAAATATTAATATTTTATAAGAGAGAGTACAGGAGGATATAGAAAAGTTGAAGTTTTGTTTTGAAAATATAAAAAAACATATTCAAAACTCGGACAAACTGCGGACTTATTCGTTAAATCTTTAATTGGGAGAAAGTACGTCGCATTTCTAATATACTTGTAGTTAGTATGTACTTTCTCTCACAGTTACATTTATATTTCTTCGACTAATCCAAAATATATATTTCTTTACTCAATTATCAAAATTAAATAATAAAATAAATATAATTCTAAAGTAACATAAATTTTGAATTCGAAAATTATGTTCAAGTTTCCTTTCTCTTTAAGATGCGATTAAGAAGAATTTTATAATTTAGTATTTAATACGTTTACATTTCTATTCCTGTATAAGATAAGTAATTAAAAGCTAAAATGAAAAAAAAGAAGATGAAACGTCAATAGCCTGAAAATATATCGACAAGAAATCTATCAGGATATTTGCAAATAGAATTTAATAATTCTAATAATTAGGAAAAAGCGCACACTTTAATTAATAAAAATAACACAAAAATAAATTGTAGGGTTGCGGAGTCTTGGGTAAGAAGCTGCAGGATGGCTTTGAGTGCCCGAGCGAGGGTCAGGTCGACAGCAGAGGTATGTTGATCGATCATCCCAAGTTTCCACACCCCGATGATTGCCAGAAGTTTTACGTGTGCTTAAACGGGGTGACACCACGCGAGCAGGGCTGCAGCGATGGTACTGTTTACAATGAGGAGCAACAGAGGTGCGACGCGCCCGAAAACGTCCCCGGATGGTACGAATCATTCATCATTTATTATATTATTATATTATTATTATTGTTATCATATTCATATATTGATAAATAATTATTATCAATCATTAAATAATTGCATTGCCACGTATTCTGATTGTGAGATCGTTTAATAATCGATAAAGACAGATGGTTTAATAAATCTCTTAAATATCTCTTAAATATAAACAATAAGTTTCTAATTTTTAATTTTCAATAATTCATTAAAAATTAAAAATCTTAAAAGCTTATTGGTTTTAAATGATTCTATTATTATTATAATATCTTGCTGAATTTTTGACAATTTAATTATATACATATAGATTTTTTTTGATTGGATTATTATTAATATTTCTATTGTCATGCTTTATTTAAAGGCTGGAAGAATTTAATAATTGTTTTCTTTGCAGCGAGGATTGGTATAAAGACGACGACAAGAAGCCGTAAGGAAGTTGTCAGTGTTCATCTGTCCCGCATCGGGACATTTCATGTTTCGTTGTAATCGTGTCACCTCTTTCCTTCACTCAACGAGTAATCCCATTGTGTGTGTTTAGCCATTTGAATGACTTGGAATACATTTTATTTTTACTTTATGTGTCTGTCATTTTTTTAAATTAAGTCCCGATCTTCCTTTCCCAATCCGTTAAAACGCATTATGGCGAATTAAAACCATTTAGTCTTTCGATAAAAAATTATTCAATTAATATTATTAATTAATAAAAAAATCAGCAATTTTCTGCAAATATTTGATTTAATTAATATATCGTTAATAAAAAAAAGCAGTAATTATAAATTGCAATTGTGACTTATAAATTACGAATATAAATAATTTTTTCGTGCAAAATACGAAAATATTGATAATATTCATGTAATTAATAATTAATTACTTATATGTTTCAAATAACTATAAATTTTTATTTTTAAACAATCCAATTTATATTGTTATAGCCAATAAAAAAAAATAGAAAGAGAGAAAAATATGTTATTTATAAAATTATTAAAATTAATTAACCGATACACTAGATGTGCTGGTTAAATAGTTTATATCTTTTTGAAGAAATTAATTAATGAGACTTTGTTTTCGATAAGTCTTCGAAACAATATTCGAGGAACGTATATAAAGGCCTTGAATCGTTTTTGTTACGAGATCGGTCGACTATCACTTTCTCTTGAACTACTCGCTTGTTTCTCATTTTGCAATTTATTCTCTTTCTCTCTCTCTCTCTCTCTCTCCTCTCTCTCTCTCTTCTTCTTCTTCTTGTTTTTTTGTTCTCTCTCGTATTGCATTATTCGATTAATGTAAAAATATGTTCTTTTTAAAGAAAAATTTATTCATTTACATAACACATAGTTTAAAAAAACTTATTTGCTCTTTTTCAATGAAAAATTAATTTATTTTTCTCGCATGGCAGGTATGTTGAATTATTACACACGATATTCATTCATCCAACTTTCCAATTTACGAACATTCATCGCAAATGTCACTTGCTGAAGATTTAATCTATGTTTTAAACATAGAATTAAATATTCCGCAGCTTTCAACGTAACAATATTCAATTTTGTCATGCTTATGTGAATCGTGATGTGTTTTCTTTCTAATAGGCAGAATTTTAAACAACATAACACTAACTATAATATAAAATAACGTTATAATAAAGAGAGAGTTTAATACTTGATTTGCAAAATTAAATAACATAATTTCGTATCACATATGTATTTTAATTATTTTTGTAATTTATAAGACTATTTCTCGCGTTTTGCTAATGAAAGTGATTAATTGGGGCATAATTGAAGTGCGTTAACTCGAAGAAATAATCAAATATTTGCTTCTGTAATACATGAAATTATCATTTCTTTCATTTTGCTTTCTGCAAAATGCAAAAGGATGATTTCAGATAATTAATTAGCGCATAATCGTGCTTCACTGACTTAAATAAACAAATAATTGTTTCAATGAATTCATGAAAAAAATTTCTCTCGTTCCGCTTTCAGAAATATATTAATACATCGATTCAATCTAGAATTGATTAGACACCCAAGTCATAAATCTGACTGCAATCGCATTTGCAATACGAGTTTCAAGCTAGGTAGGAGCAACAACGAGTTATCGTAGCACGCGGAAGTGTGCCTGAAATCTATATATCTCTTTTGCATCGAGAATAGTGCAATGCAGTAAAACTTGCGCCCGTGCATCCATTAGAATGCATTCGCATCGGGAGAAAGAGGGCAGCGAGACTGCGATTCGAAGAGAGAGAATGAGAGGACTTTCGACAAAAAGGGGGGCAAAGTCGGGAGAAGGGAGAATCGGAAAATGTGCAGCAACAAGGACTCGCTAAGGTGGTGGCGAGGCTACGAGCGAGCGAAATAGGACCCGGTTTCGGGCCTGGCAGTCACATTTTGCCAACGTCGCGACGCGCTGCTGCCGACGTGGTTGAAGAAGAGAACAAAAGGACCGGAGAAGAAGAGGAAAAAGAGAAAAAAAGGGTCTCCTCGGGAACTTTAAGACACCGACTTGAAAAACTTTGGGACTTCGCCTCCCTTCAGGATATCAAAGATGGAAAAGCGCGTGCTTTTTCGCCATTTTCTGCCGTTTCTGACCCTGGTGACCTTGAGCTGGGCACAATTCCGGTGTCCGGAGCCCAAGGGCTTCTTTGCCGACCCGGAGCAGTGCGATCTTTATTACTCTTGCGTGGACAATCAACCCGAGGAAAAACTTTGCAAGGACGGACTCGTCTTCAGGGATGATAATCCTAAGAAAGAATTATGCGATATACCGGCGAACGTGCCTTGCGGTGATCGCACACTTTTACGTAAGTTTCAAATCATTCTCTGAATTTATTAGATCTTTATTATTGTAATTAAATTAATTAAAATTATTATAACTCTTCTTATTTCATCGAAATTTGATTTTATTAAGAATCTCTTTTCAGGTGAAGAAATTAATAATAAAATAAGATTTTCCTAGATTATCAAGTCAAATGCGTGCGTAAGAAATGTCCACATTTGAAAAAAAAACAGATATACATTTTTATTAATATTATCGAGACCTTTTTAAGCCAATTTATATTCGACAGAAAAATTTTTTCCGACTAATATATAATGCAAAAAATATGTAAAATTATATTTCTAATCTTACTTTCTTTTATCTATGCATTTTTGCAACTCGACAAACCAAGAACAAAAGAATGGTCGATTCGATAGTGTCACGAAAATAGAACTCGGTGTGAACCGGTTTTTCGACGAACAATCACATTCTTTCTTGAATTCTTGAAACTTTAATCATGTTACATTCGATGCAAAAATTAATATTAATATAATTAACGCGTATATTATAGACTCTATTTTTATGACGAATCAAAGTCCATGTTATAATTATAATTGATATAAATAATGACGATATAAATCAATTATATCATTATTATATGGGATATTTAATATATTATTATATATTATATATATTAATATAAATTATATAATCAATATATATTATATAATTAATATATATTAAATAATTAATATGTATAATATAATTAATATATATTACATAATAATTATTACAGAGGAACCGCATCCTAGCAAGGGCTGTCCACGCGCAAACGGCATCTTCAGCCACGAGGATCCGGCCTCGTGCGATCGCTTCGTCAACTGCATCGATGGAGTAGCGCAGACAGTACCCTGCCCACCCGGTCTGATCTACGAGCCCAAAATGTCAAGCTGCGTCTGGCCAGTGGACGCCACTCGCTTGTGCGAGAACGTGAAACGCGACGTCCTGGACGACGGTTTCGTCTGTCCGGACGGCGACGTCGCCGGACCGTCTGGCAGGATCCTGCCGCATCCCACGTATCCACATCCCGAGGATTGCGCCAAGTTCTACATCTGCAAGAATGGTGTGGTGCCGCAGAAGGGTCAGTGCGAACCCGGCACCGTGTATAACGAGGAGATCTTCAGGTGCACCGACCCGGAGAACGTGCAAGGATGGTAAGTGTATCTTTCTTTTTCTCTCCTTTTTCTTTTTTTTTAATTACCCTTTCCTCTTTCTTGACCCTCGATTTTAATCTTGGAACACTTGCGCGATTATGACAAACATTGCTTATATGAGTTTATCTTATGTATCAAACAAAAAAATTATGTAGACATACAATTCATTAAAAAATAAATAATTTGAAAAAAATTTAATAAATCTAAAATTTAAACAATCTAATCTTAGGAAAATAATTAGAAAAATATTAGAAATCTTAACTGTAAAATTAAGAAATCTAAACTACAAAGAATGACGATGTTAAATTTTTTTAAATATGTTTCTCTTCCATTAGTGTTCCAGGAATAATAAATGCTTTGACAAATTTATAAAAAATTTTTAAAAATGATAAATTATAAAAATATAATATTATAATATTATATATTACAAAAAATATAATAAATTCTTATATTAAATTTTATAAAAAATTTATAAAATTTATAAAAAATCGATCTCTCTTCTTATTTATTCAATTATTTAATTAAATTATATTCTTATAAGAATTTATTATATTTTCTATTAACTATAAACTCACTAATTCTTTTCAATCATTATTTATTTTTAGAAAAAGAATTAATTTTATAATTTTAATTTCCATCTCTTTTGATTTCGAAAAGAATTATCTGAATTATCTTTCATAATGAAATGCAATTCAACATTTCAGCGAGGATTATTACAAGGGGAAGAACTGAACGAGAGACGGGGAAGACGTCATAATTAACTGCGACTACATGTGTAACGATCATCTTTTTAAACGGACAATAAATGCGTGTGATATGTATGATTACGTAAAAGTCGCCACGTGGTCTCCGCGAGAGCGAACGTGCCCTCGCTTTCGTCCTCTGTCCGCGACATATACTACCCCCTTTCTCCTTTTACGTAAACGAATTTGCCTTTGGAAAATCCGTACGTATATACTTATATACATTACAACTTTGTAATCGTCGGTCGCTAACCCGCGAAAAGAAAACGTAGACGAAAAGAAAATATCGCAAACTTGTGTTAGATAAACCCCTCGCTTTTGAACCGGTCCAATTTTATGTAATTAACAAGTACATGTGCGCTAAGTAGAATTTTATTGTAAAAAGACGCATACATACAAACTTGCAATTCCGCAATTAAATAACTCAAGAAACCAGATTATTTATTATGTTTTAATCGAAACTATATTTTGTTTTTTTTCTCATTACTTCTATCCTGGTTGCGATGTTCTAGATAATATCAGTTTTATTTATATAATATTATATGAATTATATTGTTACATTTCAATTATATTTATGTGTTTTGTACACAAGATGCTACCGAAATTGACTTATATATTTCTTAATAAATTTTGAAATTATATTGTGCTAACAAGAATTTGACAATAATTTTAATTAACTTTTTATTGATTATTTTTTCCTATTTAATTTTTAAAATTATGTAAAAAAAATAAAATTAAAAATATATTTAAAAATATGAAATCTATATCTGAAGTTTCACATATATAAAAAAATATATAAAATAGGAAGATAAAACAATCGATCATGACAATGAATACCAACGTAATGATTATTTATTTTAAATCCTAAAAAAATCCTTAAAAAATATTTTAAAAAAGTTATTCCAATTTTCTAATAAAATATTTAAAAGTTTAAAATATTTTAATATATTTTTTAGTGAATATATATTAATTATTCAATTTATGTATTTAATAAGTATATTAAATTATTTAAATAATATAAAATATATGAAAAAGATATGTATAAAATAAACAAGATTAATATATCAAAGATATTACAAATTAATGATTGAAAAATACTATATAATACTATATGATATTTTTAGAATTGTTAAAATTAAAAGCAAAGCGACAAGAAATATTTTATTTAAATAATCAACCAAAAAATTCAAATGCACTTATTAGACAGATTGAATTAAATTTTTCATAATAAAATGCAGCTTATATACTATTCTACGTTCGTATCGTATAGCTTAAATCGTTAATATTTATCGCGTGTTACAATGAACGTGACTTTCTCTCTGACATGAGAGATTGGACGTCAAAAATCTCCTCACCCCACAATGTTTCAGAATGCATCGCGAAATGCGTTCGCGAAATCGCATCTCTTTGAATACATTTCGACCGGATTTCACTTCGGTGAATCAAATGTCAGCGTCAGAATTAGTTAACCCATTCGTTGTAAAGTTGCATTACATCTCAAGTTATGACATCTGATATTATTATACTGTTTTAGCTACTTTGATGATATATTTCTTTAATTCTCCTTATATTTTATTAACGAATATATCTTTAAATGCCAAAATACAGAACAAATTACAATATTTCGCGATTCGGCGGTATATAATAAGACAATATGCCACGGTTTTCCTAGCTAGCAGACAATTTCTCCTCTCTTCTTATCCGCCTGATAGCAACCTTTCTCTTTACGTAATCCGCGATGCGCTCGACAAGATATTCCTCAACTAATAATTTGTTCTTAGTTCGTGGAGCAATAAACCCATTTGAAATAAATCTCAAACTACTCATACTTTCTACAGTATTTTCAAATAAAATATGAGAAACTAAAATAAAACAGAATTTAATTAAAACAAAATATTTTTTTTCTTTTTTAAGATATTTTAAATTAATGGAATAAAGCAAGATATATTATACTTATAATCATATATTATACTTAAAATAAGATGAGGTACATGCTGTTACTCTTCCAGCATGTTTGCTGTTAGTATATTTTGAACAGTTTGTTAATAGAAAGTCTCTAATTGTCACTGAAATTATTAACTATCAATATAACGTGTCCGCTCTGAATGTCTGATCGATCTACCGATCTGTCTGGTTCGCCTCGACTGCTTTCACTATCCGGTCCCTCCTCTCTGGGACCAGTGTGATGGGTCTTGCGTAAGGCCAGTTGAGACCCCGAGGGCCCCGCTAACATACCTCGGTGTTCACAGGAAATCACGTGTTCGCATCACGATAATGATATATAACGCCTCTGCCTGCTCTGCATACACGCTTAGACGATGACACGTGTTACAGTGCACTTAGAAGAGAGTGTATATTACACTCTACAACCAATGATATCATGGGTCACAAGAAAATTGTATCTTTAAACGCGACATTAAACGTTAAGTGCAACATATCCTTGCTAAATTATCATATTATGCGAGAAACTTTTTTTTTGATACAGAATTTGTGTTTTTAAAGTGGCGTGTGTTCAAAAGAAATTTGAAAAAATTTAAAGATATTTTTTTCCTATTTTTTAATTATGATAATTTCTGTAAACTATAATAAAAATATATTTATTTAATAATATAATCTTTAATAATATTTAATAAAATATTTTTATTTATAAATATGACAATTATTTTTATTGAAATATTATTAATGATAATTATAATTATGTAATATTATTAATGACAATTATTGAGGCCGAAATAAAAGGTTCATTGTGATTATAGTTTATTAATTAGCAGGATCCTTAATCATTAATCGAGCAATATCTTTCAAGTACATCTGTTATAATTGCATTATAAACGTATGATTCTTTGAATTGCGCAGTTGATGCGAAGCGCGTCGAAAGATAATCATTCTACTTGCACAGCCATTCTCTTCACTGGGAATGCTGAAGTGTTACGCGATATTAAGTATGCGGAAAAATAATAAGCGTACTTGTGCAATATAATTGTTGCAGATCATACGCGTTCGAGATTTGCATCCTTAGGCATTTCGAGAGGTGCAAATTGCAAAAGAATCGCGCTTCGACATCAACATCATTTATTCATGTACAAATGAATCGTGATAATCGCGAGAGAACTGATAGATTCTGAAACGAGCCTCTCTCGAAACATCTTTCTGAAGCTAAAGAGATAATCTTCATTTCTTTGTACAATCGTCCTTACGCAAGATATAGAGAATGTTTAGCTTTTTAAACATAGGTTTTTTTGAAGGAAAATAGAGTGTCTATTATAATTATAGTAGAATTAATTAGATTATTGTATATATATACATATATTAGAATTAAATTATATTTTCTCGATTTATTCGAGTTACACATTTTTTTAAAATTCAGATTCTATTAAACTGAAAGGAGAATAAAAGGAGAATAAAATTAATTTTATGACACATTTGAAAAATAAACGATGCGATAAATTTTCCTCTCGCACTCCTGATATTCTTGCAAAATTTGCTCGCGAATAAAATTCGTAAATAAATCCTAAATATTCTAAAAAATTTCTTTCCTTCAAATAATAATTTTCATAATTTATCGATTTCAAAAGATGTTGCTACCGAAGAATGTAACTCCCTGCAATTCCCAGACAATTCGTCAAGCACGATACCGACAGACCGACACGTAGGCAAGCCAGGGACATGACAGGGGGAACATCCTGGTGGGGTTCGGCGAAGTCGTGGTGAAGGGAGTGAAGGGAGACGATACACCGTCTCCGAGACATACCGAGACCGACGCCTAAAGTGCGCACCAATCGCCAACATCAGTAGTCAGAGACAGTCAAGCCGACGAGTTAGCCGGAAGAAGATGAGCTATCCGAGGAGCGTGACGGTGCCGTTGCTCCTGGCGATCCTGGCACGTGGTAAGTCCACCACCAGCATCCGAAGGCGAAGGTTCACCTTCACCTCGCCTCACGCACCTTGCGTCCCGATGTGCCACGCACATCTCCGCCTCGAGATGCGCTCCTCTTCTTCCCCTGTGCATCGAAGACTGCCTCTCTACAGGCGTGAACGATTTCTTTCTCATTGACTCTCAAGGATTGCGACATCACCCACGACCCGCGAAGCTTTCACCGCCGAGACACCATATGTTAAGATCCGCGCGTGTGACATAATGGCGGATATTAAGGGCAATGTGATCGACGAGAAATATGAGACTGTAATTTAAATTGATCGCTTTATTCGCGGAGTAGGATAATTTTTTATTAATTCTTTTTGCTTGGAAAAAGGGTAGTTCTGAATTTAACTAGTAGAATCTGAATTTAAAGAAAATGTGCAACTCGAATAAAAATCGAGAAAATATAATTTAATTCTAATATATGTATATATATATATACAATAATCTAATTAATTATACTATAATTATAATAGATACTCTATAATATTTTCCTTCAAAAAAACTTTAACTTTTATGTTTAAAAAGCTAAACATTCTCTAGAAAAAGGAAATTTTTTAGAAATATTTGGGTATCTTGAGCATCGGATATTAGTTTATCAGATCTTCAGTTTATCAGATATTTTTGACAATTTTTTTTAATATAAATTATTATTCTGGCAATTTTTATGTATTGCCCGCACTTGGAAAACTTTGAATCTCTCGTAAATCGTTTCTACGTGGCTAAAGTTTACTCTTTCTGTCGCAATATCTCTTTTGCATTTCTAAGTATGCAGAAAGACTAGCATGGTACTTGTTATACTTCGTCTCACTTCAACGCGTGTTTATAAAAAAAGTTTGGAGGCTGTCATGCGAATCGAGTTTTTCCAAGTCGAAAACCAAACAGTTCGAACAAATCAAACTTGACCGACGAAATCTCGGCTTTCGTCGACATAAATTTTCGTTGTCATCACTCATAAAACAAACCAATGTTATTTTTTTTTAAATCCTGTTATAATTTTATACTTTGCTACATTTATCGATTATATTGTATTATTATATTGTATTGTTATATTTGCATGTTATAATAAAATATATCCAGTTGTTTGTTATTAAAATATGTATGAATGTATTTACATAAACATTCACAGTTTGATAATTAATATTGAAAATAATATGTGCTATAACAAATTATTTATTTCATATTTTATATTATATAATAATGAAATATGATAAAATTTATTATAGCATTACATATATATGAAATAAATAATTTGTTATATAATATAAAAAGATTGATATCAATCCAATATTAATATTATCCAAATTATTATTTAAAAAAGTGAAAGTTTACTATTAATTGATAATTATTTGTCTTTCTTTATCGCGCAAAAATTTTTTTATCTTGCAGCTCAGGGCATCACTTTATTCAATGCCCCGTCATGTCCTGATCCTTATGGAATTCATGCTTATGCTCATCCTGAGGACTGCGGAGCCTTTTTCCTGTGTACAAATGGTACCTTAAGCTACGAATATTGTGAAAACGGACTTCTGTTTGATGGACATGGCAATATTCACAATCACTGCAATTATAATTGGGCTGTCGATTGCGGTAATCGCAAGGTCGACTGTAAGTATCACGCATTCTCGATTCGTCATTCGTTATTTGTTGATAATTCTTAAATTCTCATCTCTTTTATTTGAGATAAAAATAATGATGAGAAATGTTGTTTGAAAAAATAATATGCAATATGATATAAATAAATAAAATAATAAATAATAAATAATATTAAATAAAAAATATTTTGAAAAAATTGATTCATATAATTTCTATTATAATTATTATTTTTTTATATCATTAATTTTTCGTCAAATCATATAATTTATCACATATTAAAGTAAAAATCACACATTACTCGTACGAGAAAATCATTGTTGTGAAAGTAAAAATCACGCGAAATGAACGATTTTGGCGGTGGTTTAGTGGGTCACGTTAACGCCAATCATCATAATTTCGCTCTTGAGTAAATTTCTTTAAATTGCTTATCTCTCAATCAGTTCAACATTTCAATCTAATTGCGCAACTTTCCAATTTTCAATTTTATATTGTATATTTTAAACTCTTGTATTTTATTTTGCGAAAAAACCACCAATAAATTGTAAATATTTTGCTGTACGTCATGTATATAAAAGAAAGGCAAAGAATTAATTTATTATCTATAATATAAATAAAACCAAAATAATGAAAATTGAAAATTATCTTAATGTCGCTAGTCTAATAATCAAAGGATCATTGAAATAATGTAATCAACCAAACTAGCCAGAAATTTGTTTATTAATACGATGTTTCGACCATATGGTTGTGGTCTCTTGATCATATATACTTGATAAGGACCACAACCATATGGTCCAAACGTCGTATTAATAAACAAATTTCTGACTAGTTTGGTTGATTACATTATTTCAATGATCCTTCAAAATAATGAAGTTATTTAACACGAAGATAGAAATGATTCTAAAATAAAGAAAATTTAAAATCTTGACTTTTATTATTCTAATAAAGAGAAACATTCTTTTTCTAGGACAAAATACATTTATTTTCAAATTCAACTTGCAACTTTCGATAGAAATGATCTTTTTTGCAGACACGCCTATTGGCAGTCCTGGTTGCGAATACCAGTTCGGAATGTACCCGGGTAGCGATAGCTGCAGCACCAGTTACATCAAGTGCGTCTACGGCGAGCCGCATCAGGCCCACTGCGATCCGGGTCTGGTCTACAATGCCAAGACTCACACGTGTGTCTGGCCCGACGAGCTCATCCCCTTCTGCAACCCCGAAGCTGTAGTAGGCTTCAAGTGTCCGCACAAACTGCCCCCCAACAGCCCCGCTGCCAAGTTCTGGCCTTATCCGAGGTAATGTATTTAATTATATTTTTTAATTATACGGGATACACTTACGAGATACATAATGAGAATTCGGAGATGAAACCGGCGATTAGAGATCGATGCATTCCGAGCAAGTATTTTTTTCCTTCTAAACGTTTGTAAATAGAATAGATATATCAGATTAATAGATATATCAGATTTCAACGAATGAATCCTATAAATTTCCATTTACATGTTTTATACGTGCAATATTTTACTACGAGGCTACAAGATGTTGTAAAAATTCTTTATCTCGATCTTTGCCTTGTCCCTTTTTCTTTACTTTAATATGAGGAAGATTCGTAGGAAGGAAATATTGCGCGTCACCGAAAGATTGTAAGAGTAAAAGGAGTCAAAGCCGTTAAATGTCAGACTGTTCGCGTTTGTGCGTACCTCAATTTAAGAACCGGTCGCCTTCCAAAAGGACTGGAGAAAAGGAAAGAGACTAAAAGAAGAGAGAGAGGAAGAAGGACGTACTTGAAAAATGCCGATGCGTGTTTGATTTAAATATTCAAGTTTTTTGTCAAATGACAAGTTTTATAACAAGTTTTATACGATAATTGACAATAGTAATTAGATGTATCCTGAAGGATATTAGATTTTTCTCGCGATTAAACAGGAATCGAGTGATAATCGTTTCCGATAAAGTGCCATATATTGCTATATATTTTATATTTTTATTTTATTAATTTTCCTTATTTTTTTTTATTTTTTATGTTTATATTTTTATTTAATAGATTCAACGGAATGCCCTTTTTATAGGCGAATGTTTTGTTTAAAATAGAAAAAGCAAGAATATTCTTTTCCTTTAATTTTCTACTATTACTTTCTAGAATTGCAAATATATTTAATTATAATCTTTTTAATGCAAGAATGAGTATCTTTTTTATTAATTGAATGTATACATACATGTATACATACATGTATACATACATGATTAGAAATTAAGACTTTTTATATTTATTTATTTTTGCGAAATATAAAAATCTTTCTTTGCAATTTTAAGATTCCCTGTACCAGGTGATTGCGGCAGATTGATCACCTGCGTAGATGGTCATCCGCGACTTCTCACTTGCGGAGATGGAAAACTATTCGACTCGGTGAGCCTGACCTGCCTGGATCCAGATGATGTTCCTCACTGGTTTGTACATTTTGCATTTTAAAAAACAAGATCTTGACTTGTTTCGATTTTTAATTTGGATATTATCGGTCGATTTTCTTAAGAAAATTTCTGATAAAAATTTAAATATTTATTAAAATCGAAATATTGCTAAGCATAATTTAATTATTAAAAGGAATGTAAAAAAATCCAGAAAAATATCTTAATTTTTTTATATTTTTTCTCTTTTCAGTGCTAACAGTGTTTGAGAATAAAGCGTTCCTGATAATCACTTGGCATCTTAAATCAGCAAACAAGGAAAAACGACAAATGATGAAAAACCATACATTTGATGGTGAATTAAAAATTAAAAATTATCTTGATAAAATTATAATATTAACTCGAGACTTTTATATTCAAAATTGAAATGTGTATAAAATAGAAATTCTATTGCAAAACTAATTAATCAACTAATTATTTAATTATTATTAATTGCAAAAAATTGAATTATTATAGAACAAGATTGATTTTTCGGAATTAAAAATGAGAAAAAGAAATGAGAGAAAGAAATTTAATTATAAAAAGATTATAAAAACATAAATCATGAGACATTATTTATTAATTAGATCTATTTTTATACGCAACAAAATTAGAAAAAATATTTAAAAAACTAACAAGGTGAGATAAAAAATAAAAATTTCTGCTAAATTTTATCTTTGAGCAATAGATGATAAGAAATGTATTATTATTAATAATAATTAATAAAATGTATTATTATTAATAATAAACATTTATATATAAAGAAGATTAATTGCATGTAGTGTAAAAGAGGACAAATATGTAGTACATATAGTAAATAATACAATATGTAAGACATATATGATATGTGTATTTATGATAAATAGAACAATGTACAGCCAGGCAACTTGTTAAATAAAATCTGAACATGCGTATAAAAAATATACAACGTATACTTTATTCCAATCAATCTATATGTAAATGATACAAGTCTTACGATTACGCGAGAGTGAAAGCGAGAGGGGGAAGAGTGAGGAAAAGATATTTACATTTCGACCAATGTGACAGAATGCAAATAGTGAACGATTCTGGGACGAAAAAGATATTCTTAATTAACGTTATTATTAATACAAATATTAAACGTTACTATTAATATGGTTATTAATAATAATACGAATCTCTCTGTTCTTGGGAGAGTTTTTGATCGGTCAAAAACATGGATCGAACGAATCTTGGTCTTTAGATGTTCCATGATACTTATCAACATTAATATTGTTTCCTGCATATTTATGCATATTTTGTTATTTTTCATAAAATATGTATATATGATCCTCAAGACAATTATATATGTCCTTTGGAATTTTTAAAATCAGTTTTCATTTAATTAATTTATATTTCAATTAACTTACATATTTTTGTAAACTTTCACAATTAAACAGCTAAATTTTATTCGATTTCTCGAAAATTCTTTTTAAGTTATTTCATTTACCTCAAATTAATCATCAATTAATAATGATTTAATTAATTAATTCATCAAGTACACATATTTTGATTGCAAAATAATTGTTTTCTTCTTCATAAAAAGAGAAAATTGAAAAGAATTGAAACATAATTATAACAGTTACTTCACTCAAACTTTTGCTCGAATTTACCCTTCGAAATAATCGAAAATTAATTCTTTACATCAAAGAAAAATCAAAAAGAAAAATTAAAACTTTTATTTGCTACAAAAGAGGATAAAACTTTCTCGATATTCTCAAAGAATCGCGGAACATAAACTTCTCCAACATCAAGAAAATCTGCAGACCTCTAAAAATCGAATTCGATCCAACCAATAGATTCTAAAATAATAGAATTACAGGAGGGAGGGAAAGATCTGGAGAGAACTTCTCGAGTTCCCCCAACCGATCGACGATCAACGAGCTCGATCTCCAGGATCTCGCTCGTCGCAAGGGATCTTCTGGTTTCTTTCGTCCTTCCTGGTGGTTGGACGTGATCCGAATCATTCAGATCAAGGTCTTAATTTCGGGCGCGAGCGCGCAGCGCTTGAATCGGCAACGCGCCTGCTGGCAGAGGCGGCACGCCAGGTGGCAGATTCTCCTCCTCAGGTTCCTGCTGCTCGTTGCGACCCTCGGACAATTCGCCCTCGGTGGGCGGCGGCGTCGTAGGAACGTCGCAGTCCTCCGTTGGCGGCACCACGCACCTCAGCGACCGCTTGTCGAAGACCAACATGGCTGGGCAGCGCTGTAACCGAGGGTAGCCACCCTGGCACTGCCAGTAGCGGTTGCACGACTTGCCGAGGGGCACGTTGCCGTTGGCGTCATCGTTGCAGAGAGCTGTAAGCAGGCTACTTCTTATGACAAGCTCAACTGGACACATCCCTAGCCTTCGAGAGGTTCATATTCAATAATTCTTTCTTTTTATCTTTTTTCTCTTAAAATTCATTTTAAAATATTGTAAAAAATATTCAGTGTCTAATAAAAAAAATTATAGAATTATAGAATGTTTTCCCTCACGTTTCAATTTTCAAAAAGAAATATAATAAATCATCGTGATATATAAGATATATTGTGTTGTTTATAGATATATTAAAATTTCCAGCTCCGATGATATTTTGTCCTCAAAATTCGAGATAAAGTATTTTAAACATATGCATTTTGAAATTGCGAACTCTCATCAAGCGATTTCTTGAAGAAACTCTTGAAGAAGGTAGTCAACGAGTGAAAGTTGAATGAGAACTTTCGTGCGAATTCGATTCACTAATGGATGGATTGAAATTTAATTATGCAGGGTATAAACACGCATCTATATTCATGGATTTCTTTTCCTTGAAGAAGTAGGAAATTATTACGTTATTTTTGAAACTTCCAAAATATCCGGATTTTTAAATTAATTATTAATCGGATATCATTTTAATATAGAGAATTTTTAACATTGTATTTGTGAAAAATACAATTTAAATTGAAATTAATTAAAATTAATTAAATTAAATTAATTTAAACTAAAATTAATTCAAGGCAAATGTTTTAAATAATTCTTTCTTTTTATCTCTTTTCTCTTAAAATTCATTTTAAAATATTGTAAAAAATATTCAGTGTCTAATAAAAAAAAATTATAGAATTATAGAATGTTTTCCTTCACGTTTCAATTTTCAAAAAGAAATACAATCTCGCATATGATTGATGTATCGGGCAACATGTAATATTAAAGATCAAAGAGTTAGCGCGACGCGAATGAATAATAAACATTTCATCTGGGATTCTGAAGGTGAGAAGAAAGGCGTGACGAGAATTCACTCGAAATGCTAATTAAATGCCTCGCCCCTTTTTCCTGCAAAGTACTGGCGCTTGGAAGAGATCGAAGAGCAGACACGAGGAAACGCAAGTCTTGTTCGTCCACTTTCGAAAGTGAAAATAATCGAAGCCGCTCTTGGATTAAATCTACCTTAGAGAGGTCGAAGATACTATGAATCTCTCGCGTCTCTTCAGAGATGCTTCAGTTAAATTCAAGCCGAATCTAGCAGTCAATTCCGATCGAGAATAGATAAAAGAGATTACAAGAAATCCAATCAAGAGCTCAAAGTGACGATGATGACAATGAAAATTAATTACTATTCGCGAAATTTCTCAAAATTTTATAATTCCCAAGTAATCTCTGACTCAGCGGATCTCTGATCAGCTCTAATAAACCTCGATTAATTCCCTAATAAAATCCACTGCCATCTGACGATCGTACTCACGATGCTTCTGACATCCCTCGACGTTTTCGGGCCAGTCGCAAGACCTGGCTCTCTCGTTGTAAAGCAGACCGCCTATGCAGAGCTGCTCGGTGGCGGTGCCGTTCCAGCAGGTCCAGTACCTGGTGCAGGAGGTCTCGTGGCCGAAGATACCGTACAGCCAGTCGCAATGCTCGGTCGGGATCGGCGGATTAGCTTGGCGTTTACCGTCACAGTAGTTCGCCCTCCAGGGATAATCGCATCCTTCGGTGACACCGCGATGCTTGCCAGCGAACACGAGACCGTTTGGACAATCGAACAACTCTGGCCGACCGCTCACACATTCCCAATAGCGATCGCAATATTCGATGTCGCCCACCACCCGCGACTTGGTCTGGCATGGGTCTTCCTGCTGCTGCTTCTGGCCCAGAGAGCCTGAAAGCGCGGAAACGTGAACGCTCATTCTTCCATTTATCCTGGTTATCCTTCGTTTCTCTTGGGATAGGATCCTCCAGAGTGATTGGGACGATAAATAAGGAATCAAAAGAATGATATAAAAGGCTTAGGACCAAGGCGTAAGGTACGAACAGATAAATCAGGTGACAGACTAGAGATAGTAAAAAGTAAATAAAAATAGATCTAGTCGACTTTAATACAAAAAATTCAAGACAAACGCTTCGATCCGTTACGTCGTTCGATCCTTAATGTCGTAGATTACAAAAGAAGAAATAAACAAAAAGAATAAAATTAAAATATAAAAATATGAAAAGTAAGAGAGGTCAGATGGACCTGCACGGAAAAAAATTTGGCTCAAAAACAGATAATTGTCGAAGCATATCTAAATACAGCGCATAACAGATTTTAAAGAGTGCCATGTCGAAAGCAATGAACTCACCTCGTCATCGAAACGCAAAATAAGAAGGTAAAGAAGATTGTTCGGGGAAATTAGGACAATTCTTCCTGACTGCTGAATTTTTTTGTGCGCAGCAGATTATTTTTTTTCTTAAATATAAGTAGCCTTAAGTAGCACCTAATTAAGAACGATGATTAGGCGATTATTAAGAAGGTTTTTTCTATTGCTTTTCTGCTTTCTTGACGCTAATCGAACTAGAATACTAATTATCTGGAAGTTTATTACGAGTGTTGCTGGCAATTTATCGCGTCATTAACTTCTCCTAATCCGCGTTAACTATCTTTCCCTCTCGTTCGCGTTTGAATGAACTGCGATTACGAAATATCAGAGTATCAGAGGTGCCAACGTATCGAAATCGTAATTTTTACCTGCGCATGTTCTTGTCGAAGGACATTGAATGGCGACGCGAATATCAAGGATATGCTTGTGTATCATTGATTCTAGTCACGCGTGCAATTTCGGAATCTTGACATTGTAATAAATCGAAATCTGTTGAATCCATTTGAAAGTCACGATGACGTGAAATGATCCTATCCTTGTACGCGTGGATTTAAATCGCTGTTCAAGGATAATCAATACGAAATACTTAGAACGCATAATCTTCTTCCGCATCATATGGAAACATGTTTAATGTTCTTAACAAATGTGATGTCATGAAATTCTTTCACCGATTAGCTAGTAATTATGCGCGACTTCCTTGCACAAGGTTGTAAACATCGAAAGTGGAAAGTTGAGACCAGACACCGATGACATCGCCCTTTCTCGTTCGAGATATTCTTATTCTAAAGAACTTATTTATCAACATTGTTTGACTATCTCATTTTATACTGGAATGTGTGCAAAATTGTTTTAGAAGATTAAAAGGAATATTTTATGACTTAAATAAGCATTTTAAACAATTCACTATTTTTCGTGAGTGGTGCAAATTATTTAATCAACCTGTAGTTTTTTTTTAAGAAAAATATTCCAAAGGCTTCAGAAAGTAATAATTAATTCTCTTTTATTTTTCATTTTTATAAAAGAAAAGTTTCAAATAATCATCGTTTGACTTTCGTTCGAGATACTCTTATTCTAAAGGTATTTATCAACATTGTTTGACTATCTATGATATCTCATTTTATACGGAAATGTGTGCAAAATTATTTTAGAAGATTAAAAGGAATATTTTATATTATGACTTAAATAAGCATTTTAAACAATTCACTATTTTTCGTGAGTGGTGCAAATTATTTAATCAACCTGTAGTTTTTTTTCAAAGAAAAATATTCCAAAGGCTTCAGAGAGTAATAATTAATTCTCTTTCATTTTTCATTTTTATAAAAGAAAAGTTTCAAATAATCATCGTTTGACTTTCGTTCGAGATATCCTTATTCTAAAGATATTTATCAACATTGTTTGACTATCTATGATATCTCATTTTATACGGAAATGTGTGCAAAATTATTTTAGAAGATTAAAAGGAATATTTTATATTATGACTTAAATAAGCATTTTAAACAATTCACTATTTTTCGTGAGTGGTGCAAATTATTTAATCAACCTGTAGTTTTTTTTCAAAGAAAAATATTCCAAAGGCTTCAGAGAGTAATAATTAATTCTCTTTCATTTTTCATTTTTATAAAAGAAAAGTTTCAAATAATCATCGTTTGACTTTCGTTCGAGATATCCTTATTCTAAAGATATTTATCAACATTGTTTGACTATCTATGATATCTCATTTTATACAGAAATGTGTGCAAAATTGTTTTAGAAGATTAAAAGGAATATTTTATGACTTAAATAAGCATTTTAAACAATTCACTATTTTTCGTGAGTGGTGCAAATTATTTAATCAACCTGTAGTTTTTTTTCAAAGAAAAATATTCTAAAGGCTTCAGAAAGTAATAATTAATTCTCTTTTATTTTTCATTTTTATAAAAGAAAAGTTTCAAATAATCATCGTTTGACTTTCGTTCGAGATATTCTTATTCTAAAGATATTTATCAACATTGTTTGACTATCTATGATATCTCATTTTATACGGAAATGTGTGCAAAATTGTTTTAGAAGATTAAAAGGAATATTTTATGACTTAAATAAGCATTTTAAACAATTCACTATTTTTCGTGAGTGATGCAAATTATTTAATCAACCTAGTTGATAGCATAGTTTTTTTTTTTTCAAAGAAAAATACTCCAAAGAGAGTAATAATTAATCTTCTTTTATTTTTCATTCTTATAAAAGAAAAGTTCCAAATAAAATTATCGTTCGACTTTCGTTTGAGAATTCGAAGATATGCATACACTACCGGTTTACCATAATGTCCGATCGTTTCACTAATGATTCGACGGCCCGCGCACGTTCGTCGGAAAAGCAAATAGTAAAATAAGGTGGGAAGCCGACATGAGGCGCGCTCCCAAGACGGCTCTCGAGTGAAAGTGCCTAGCCTTGACTTGCAACCTTCGGGGGCAGTCCTATTCCACACCCCTTTGCTCTTTCTGGACCTTTCTGGACCCTTCGTGAATGCACGAAAGATTCGATCGATCAGCCGATTCATCTAAAGTCATTTTTATTTTATGTCTCGATTAGAAAAATTCGAGTTCAACTTTTATTTTAATTTTTTTAAATTTAATTTAATTTTACTTTATTTTATTTTATTAATTTAATTTAATTTAATTTTATTTTATTGGATTTTTTATTTTTTATTTTATATTTTTATTTTTTATTTTATATTTTTTTTATTTTATATTTTATATTTTTATTTTTTATTTTTATTTTATATACATATATAATTTAAATATAGTATCTAAATTTGAAATTTTTCAAATTTATCTTTGTGTAAAAATATTTATCATAAAAATGCTTACAATAATTTATTTCGAACACATAAAAAAAGACTGCTATTTTGCTTTGAACACAATGTATGAATTCCTATTGTCTTAATATGATCGATCATGTATCAAGAATTTTAATCCTATCTCTTTTTTCCCTTCTTGTTCTCTTTTCGAGCAGTACTTGCTTATACCGCCTGTTTATTCTCGAAAGATTTAATCCGAGAACGGAATAAAGCCCTCACTCTCTTGCTCAACCGCCCCTTTTCGATCTGTGGATCGAGATTGAGATGAAAATAAAATGTCTTCAAAGAGCGACCGACCGAAATCTTCGACAAGCATTATCTCTCGGTGCTCGAAGCGAGATGAGAAGTCACGATTGTATCTTTAAAGTCATTTCGCAAGAGACTTCTAATGACATCACGTCTCAAATTTTTCATTTTCGTTTCAATCTTGATTACATTCTTAAAGTAACTCATATAAAGTAAATCATATGATACTTAAGATACATCATTGTATACGTTACGTTGATATCTTGTGATCTTTGATTATAATAATATTAAAGTAATAATATTAATGATAAATATGTAGAAATACTATGGAATATACTTCTCTTTTTTGAATCGTCAACAAAAATTTTTTTGAATTTGTATAAATGTAGAAATAAAAGCCAGGATAGATTTCTATCAAACAAATAACAATGATAATGTGTCAGTGATCATGACTTGTATATTATATACTATAAACATGCTTTTATATTACGGGTCTTTATTTGTGAAAAGAGTGCACGCTGTTAGCCAACTGGTCCGAGCGGATAAGGGAAGGAAAGCGAAGCATGATCGATCTCACGATACGGATAATCTCGTGGGGAAGCGAGCTTCGCCCGTCTTGAGAAAGAACGTCTAGAGATTGCGATTTTCCACCGGCAGGAATTGCGTAAAACCATGGCCTTAATTATCAATGGGAATATTGTAATAATTTTTAGGACAGATAAATATAGTATTCGATGACGTAATCGTGTTTAAACGGATATTTTCCTATTATATTTTCTCTATTTAAAATTTCAAATCGCAACTTTTCATAAATTTTTGAGATTTTTAAAATTCTAAAAATTTAAATCTCTCTTCTCAAGTGGAGTTTAAGAAATTTAAATATGTTTTTTTTTAGAAATAAATATTTTTTTTAATTTAGGAAAAAAATTTGTGGCCTTTTTATAATTTTAAATTAAAAAAATTTTAAGTTTTGGAAATATTGATGTATAAAAAATGTCTCTCATAAAATCTTCTTTTTTTATATTTTTAAACATTAATATTTTATGACAATATTATTGTCACAATATTGTATAAGTTATCGAGATATCACATATAAATTTTATTTCTCAATACTATTATTTTAAATATATTATACACAATATATAAAATTTTCATTAAAAAATTCTCATTAAATTCTCATTATAAATCAATTATATTGATGATTGTGCATTCATTAATTATTAAAAAAATAAAATATTTAAACTCTCAAAGCAGCGATATTGATAACCGTGATATATTCATTATCATTTTATAAATATCATGCATATATAAAATTCTCATTAAATCAGTGATGATGACTGCGATGTACTCATTGATACGATTATCAGGAATTATGCAAATGCCGTCAAGGACCAGTAATAAGAGTCGGTGACCACCCGTAAGGACGCATCTCGCGCACGAGGAGCGAAGAAGAATAAATCCGATTAGTCTCGCGACCGAGACCGGCGCGATTAATCGATTTTGCGCGGGCGGTCATCGTCACGGTGCCGCAAATAAGGTGGAGACATCCCTGGAACGTTGTCGTAGCGGATTATGCAAGCGAGACGCTTAGTTAACACGCCGCGGTTACTTTCCCTTCCTTTACGACTTCTCGTAAAGAATAAGTAGTCTGAGCAGTAATGGCTCGGAGGCCGTTATTTCTCGTCAGGAAAACAGGTGTTGCGATTTGCTCCTTCGCGAGAAGTTTCGCGAACTAAAACACGAACGAATTATTCAGGAAATTAGGAGATTCACGAGGATTTGACTTTTCGGCAGAAGGAATTCTCTATCACCATAATAACCGTTTATCGGTGACTTAGAAGAAGAGCAAAGAGTTCATTGACTTTTAAAAATTACATGTAGATATTCCAGTTTGGAAAAAATCCCTCTATAATTTCCTCGCTTGAATTTAAAAGGGATGATTTTCTTTTCAGGATAAAAAATTATATCGAAGAATAAAACATTATAATTGTGATTTGAATTTAAATCGATATTTTTAAATTACATTGATTTTGCTTAATAATCTCCTTTTCGATGGATTATTTATGAAAATTGTCATTAAATATTTGGAAATTATCATTTGGAAATTAATTGTCGTTTAATATTTATTTTTTCAGATAAATATTTCATCAATAAGCATCATATTATCAGAATTAAAAACAGAAAAAGTTTCTAGATAGACTCCTTGTCATCAGACTGAATGTATAAATTCATTAAATTAAATGAAAATTGCATTCAGTTTATTTCCAGGAATTTCCTCTCTCTCTCTTTCTTTCTCAACTTCCTTTCCATATTCCTTTCCCTTAACGAATAAATGAGCAAAGCCCGCCTTCTCGACGCTTCCCGAGTAGTTCCCGGTAGAACCTGAGGCGAGACCCCACCTTAAATCAGACTTTGCTAAGTGCAATGTTCTTTGATAAAAGCGCAATAAGAGCGCGTTTATGCTTAAGATCCGCTTCCCCTTTTCTTCCTTGCATTCTTTTTATTCTCATTTGATCGATAAATTAAGCTGAGCGGAACATTCGGCGTTCTTCTCGCTATTATACCGCCACTTCCGGAACTGACGAACGTTATTAGCATCGCGTTTCGGCGCCGGCAAACGCGTCGCGAAAGCAAATATGGGAAGCAGGTAGACAAATAAACGACTGAATGAACTTTTCTCCGCGAAGATATTACGCGCGGTGACAACCGATTGGTTTCAAAGTATTAATATCTTCAAATGTCGCCGTAGAAAGTAGAATCTCTTGCGTAAGCTCAACTGAGTTATCGGCGATTATATATTTAAAAGTATCCTGTCATCCGTAATCCGTCCGAACCGACAAAGGTATTAAAAAAAATTACATAAAAAAATATATTTATAATATCAGCTAATATTGTAAGTTTTGTCGAAATGTGACGAACCGAATGACTTTGTACGTAATGAGGAAATGTAGATTAAATGTACGTAATCAAATATTATAAAAAAAATTAATAAAATTCTTCTTTTTCACCTGAATGAGAAGAGAAAGTATCGAGAGAACTGAAGATATAAGAATATCTAATTCATGTATACCAATTGAAATGATACCATTTCTTTTCTTCAGAAAATGAGATACTTTGGCATGTTTTTGCATGCTTGAAGATTCAGGCTTTAGAAATTTGAAAGATTAATGAGGCCTATAAGCGTGATTTTGCTATAAAGAGTGTCCATGAATAATTATTTGATTGTGAGAAATCAAAAGAAGAGAGAAATAGAGAAACAGAAAGAGAGAGAGAGAGAGAGAGAAGAGAAGAGAGAGAGAGAGAGAGAGAGAGAGAGAGAGTGCACTGCAGGTTGAGCTACTTTCATATTTTCACTCCTGACATACGAGAGAAAGTTCTCGAGATGTGTGAAACCCGGTGAATGGCCACTATTGTTCTTAAGATGCATGTAATAATTACGGAGCAGAAGATCTACTGTTTACTACAGATTTTGCGCCTCGAATGTCGCGAGGGTTGTGTAACGAAAATTGTAATCGAGCTCATTATCCAACTCTCAACGATGCTATTCTTCTCTATCAGATCATTAATTACGTAATTTCAACGTGTGAAATTAATCAAAATTCAAGAAAGCTAAAGTTTCCTTTACTATCGCGAATAATGTTAATTTATATAATAAAATATAATTTCTTGAATATAGTAATCTTTATATTTTTAAGATAATTTATTTATTATTATAATTTTTATAAAATTATAATAATAAAAATTATAAAATTAATAATAAAAAATAATAATAAAAATAATAATAAAAATTTGTAAAATTAATAATAAATTATATAATTTTATCTCCCATACAATAAGTGTACATTTTCAAATTTCTTCCACTTTCTCTCTACCATAAAAATTAATGAATAATTATACAACATTAATACTATAATTAAATGGAATCTTATGTGTGATAATAATAATATAGCTAAAAACAAAATAATAATTATAAAAAATAAACGACCATGTTTATCATTGATTATTCAAGCCTCATTAAAATGAATTCATTCATTTCAAAACCGAATAGATTGTTCTTATGAATCATCGTCGATTTCGCAAAGGACACGAGAGGATCGCTTTAATTGATACAATGTTCACAATCATTGTGAAGATTTATGGAGGAAAGTAGAACGAACCGTACGGTTTTTCAGTTTCACTGTGAATAACGACAGCTGCGAGGAAATTTCACCGTTTTCATTCTCGCACCTCGCTCGTTCAATTCGATTCGATTTTTTATCGAACAACTCTTATTATTTATAAATATAACCGCATGCATGCCAATCTCGAAAGTGAAAGTCGAATGATCGCTAGATCAAATCAAGATCAAAGATAATAAATTCTATTTCTCTTTAATTCTCTTCATTCAATTGAATAATATTATTAAATAGTTTTTATTAATATTAAATACCTTTTTATTGATATTATCGAAACAAGATGAATAATATATTAATTGAATAATATAATTGAATACTTTATTAATATTATCTAAATAGGAAATATAATTTTATTTATACCTATAATTCATAACTTATTATAAATTTTATAAATGTTTTTTGAGAAAAATTTATGATTTTTGGAAAGCTTCTCATTATCAAAATAAATTATTAAATATAATCAATTTATTGTTGGTTATCAAATAATTATATAATTATTTGTGCATTTAATATAAAAGTTAAATAATATTGTAAAAATTTATTATATTATGTATATATTAATATAAATTTTTTTATAATTAGAGAAAATAATTATTACAAAATTATTCTTATGGAAAAACATAAATGTTTAATTAAGTTTAATTTAATTTAATGTTTAATAAAGGATACAGATGTATTTTGCACAAATAATTAAATTATTTTAAAATCCAAGTTTTATTAATAATATTAATATATTATTGAAAAAATAAAACATTATCTTTCTCTCACTATCCACTAATAAAAAAACAATTTAGTTATAAAAGAATTATAAAAAAATTTTCACTATCTATAAAAAAAACAAAAATATATATATTTAATTAAATATATGTATTTCACACAGGTACTAAATATATTTATCAGTGCATTATTATTATTAATTAACATATTATTATTATTATGAATTAACATATTGTTGTTGCAATAAAATTTGTATAAAAAATTACTAATTCATTTTTTATAAAAATTATCTTATGATATTTCACATCTAAAATTAAAATAATATTAATAAATTATATTGCATATTTATATTATATATTAGTCATATTAAAAAACTATTAAAGTCTCCATTTTTATTAAATATTAATAAATTTGATGTAATAAGATTACTCATTAAAAATATTAATAAGGAATAACGGAAATATCACAAATAAAAAATATCTAAATAAAAATAAAAATATCTAAATAAAAATAAAAATATTTAAATAAAAATTTCTCTAAAAATATATTAATTATATATGCTTGCATATTCAATATCAAATTAATATAAACATCCTGCAGTCAGTATAATCAATCAATTTGTAAAAATTTCAGGAGTGAGATAAGGAAAAATCGAGACGAAGGAGAACCCGAAGAAGAAGAAGAAGAAGAAGAAAAAGAAGAAGAAAGACTCACCCTGTGCAGCCAGGAACACTAGGACGAACGAAAAGATGTACTGTGACATTCTGAGGAAACGTGCGACCGATTTAACTCGCAATGTGTCAATTCCTTGTAGACGAAATATCCCGATATATGCCTGGAGAGAAATATCTCTCTCGTTGTGTGAGAGCCGAGGAAGCTCGGCTGATGAGTTTTCGTGTCGAGACTGCTCACTGGGAGAGGCGTTTGTCCGGTGTCTTATATGAACTCCCCACTCTTCGTCTCTTGCCGATCTCCGGGGCCGCATAGGAAGGTTCTACCTGGAGAACACACCTGGTTTCGTCTATCGACAGTTTTAGCTGATAGCCCGCGATGCTCGATCGATGATAACGTCATGAAACACACCCGTTAGAAAGGATCTTCTTCGCGTGACTCACAGAAAAGGCGACACACATTATAATAATAATATATGTATGCTCTGCGATTTATTATCTACCGAGGAAGGTCATTAGTATGTACCAGAATCATGCTTAACGCTTTGTTTGCCATGTCAATGGAATGACGTTCTTTGGGAATAACGGCACTTGCATATAAATGATCGATTGCCGTTTATTTGCATTGATATTTATTATTCATGATTGAATGAGGCAACAGCTTTAATCATATCGAAATATTCATTATTTTTAAGAAAATATAAATATATTTTTTACATGATTGCTTCAATATTTATATTAATAAAAAATATATGAGAGTCAATTCAAATTCAATAAAATATTTTATTAATTTGTATGCTAGTCAATATAACTATGTCGTAAAAAAATAATCTTTATTGTGTAAATCGTTTTAGATTCGATAAGAGAGCATTAATGCTAAATTAAGTGACATTAATGACATGATGTATAATATCGTGTTTTTACGTATTTACTACATCGTCGAAATTTACATTCTTTCTCAACTTTCCTCTATTCGTAGACAAAAGAAATCTTTTTTTGTATTTAATTAAAAATGTATCTAATTCATTAATCTCTATAGGTTTGCAAATTTATAATTGTATGTTAAGTTATTACTATAATTTAATAATTAAGTCATTAGCTTTCTAATTTGTGAATGATAATGCGTGTAATTTTATTAAAATTAGTGAAAACAACAATTATAACAATATAAATAACAATACTTATCATTGTAGAAGCAAATGCTTAAGAGCGTTATGTCGTGTATTTCTAATGATTAACTATTAAAATAAAAAAGTGTAAATTTATAAGCTATGAACTCTCATTATTTGAAAATATAAAAAAACTCAACATATTCCAACTCGAATCTCTTTCATATTAAACCGCATTACAAATCGGTATCAATAACTGGCATGTTTTATAACTGTCTAATTATTCATCATCATGTAAATTTCCTGCGAATAAAACAACAGCACCACATTCAACGAAGCAAGACTAATTAAATCGACGAGATTTCAACTTGCAATACGAACTCTTATATGATAAAAGAGGTATTCCGCTATAGAGAGGCTTTCGAAGAAGGGAAGTGAAATTCCGGTTCGAGAAAAACGAAATCATCACAAGAAATGGTATAAATTTGATTCGTCAATTTAAAAAAAAATGTATTGCGTAAAAAAATCAACATGGAAGAAAAATACATTAAAAAAATGCATAAAAAATTTATTCGTCAGTATAAAAGAGAAGAAAAAAAAATTTATATGTTATTTTATAATATAAATTTTATAATATAAATTATATTATGTATATATAATATACTATATATAATATATATAATATAAATTACTATATATAATATAAATAATATAAATTATATTATGTATATATATTTTGAAAAAAACAAACAGAGTGAAAAAACTGCAATATAATAATTTAATCCAATTTTAAATTTTATTTTTTAAGATATATGATATTTTATTATAATTTATAATATTTAAAAAGTTTTTTTTTTTAATTTTATTATTACTATTTCATGTTATATAATTTTACGTATTTGTATACTTTTAATTCTTTAAAATTATAACTTTAAATCGTTAGCTTGTTTATCAATTAACAGTTCTTTTTAAGAACTTTCTAAACTTCGAACATTAATCGAAAAACCGACGCCCATTATTATTACAGTTATAATCATCAACATATTGTGAATGGAAGCGCTCGAAAGCATGTAGCGTCTATCATTTCCGTTATCTCAAAGCGCCACCGTTAACCATGATGTTTATTTCGCGTGCATGAGCGACCTCGACGAGGCCTTCACGGTTTCTTTCCCTCTCCGAGTGGTCAGCTTCACGCGATGAAACGGTGAAAATAAAGAAGAAACATTCTCGATGAGTCGCCTGAAATGCCTATTTCTCATACAAAACGTTTCACATCGATATAAATACGTTTATATAACAAATAATATAATGACACATGTATAATTCTTTTCTTTCGTAGAATACCCCCGACGAACAAGATGTAATCTTTAACTTCAAAATGTTTTAATACAGATGACACTATTTTGTTCTGTCTTTTCAGAGGCGAATAATTTATAGAATGTTTTAAAAAATATATATTATTGTTAATAGTTATAATATTAAGTATTAATATTATAATTATTAACAATAATAATATAATAATAATATAATTAATTAATATTATAATTAATTATAATATTAATTAATAATTATAATATAAGTAGAAAGAAATATATAACAAAGTAAAAATAGTTTCTTGCTTGCTATTTTTCGACTCCTCGCGATTCTTTTATGAATTTCTACAAAAGTGCTCCGATCCTGGCCATTAAAAATCCTGATCGTTCGTTGCAACGACATTCCAATTCCGATGGAAATCTATGCCCGAAAGAATTCGACGTGTTTCGAGGACAAACGAATTTTTTTATCGAAATACTGCTTTATTACAAAGTCGAGAAGAAACTTCGCTGTAAGCTAGAGAAATTCTTTCTAAAAATGTCAAGCATTTTTCTCTCATTTCAAAACGACTGAATAATTATATTATATCGTTATTCAAGACTGAATAATTATATTTTCAATGCTGAATTAAAGCGCATTCACAGAGTGCAGATTGAATTGTTTGAGCTGCAAATAGTGAGAATCTCCTAATTTTAGAAATTAGAAAGCCGCTTAATTAACGCTAAAAAGATGCTCTCTTGGAATGTTAGAATGAAAGTTTTAATGCTGATTGATATCAGAGACAATAGTTCGTTAGATTTCTCATTGGATTATACGAGATGAAAATGTCGCATTAAACAACCGATATTTTCCGGAAGAATCGAAAAACACTCGAAACGTCTGGTATAATCTTTCAAGGATTTTCACTGGCTGTTATTATGCAAGCAAAGGCAACGACAAAGAGGACAAAAACCAACGTTTATTGGATAAAATTATCACGATGCTCGGTGGGAATGGTCACAAGAGGAAACGAGACATATAAGAATAAAACAATGGGGCACCCAGTTTCGCAAGTCTCTCGCAATCCCACCCTCGATTCGCAAAGGAAGAGGTCGATCGTATCAAATTAGTCACGATCACGCGGACGTTCGTGTTCTACATCCTATAATTTGCAGAACTTTATAAAAAAATAAAAGCAACAATTAAATTAAAAATTAGTATGAAGTATAAAACAAAGTTATATTTAAAAAAAGGACATAAATGAATAAGTAAAATTATCTTACGTATATTCCTCTCTTTTTTTAAATTTAATATTTCATATTTTATCTTATAAAATTTAAAAAAATTTAAATTAGATATAAACTTAAAAAGTATGAAAAAATTATTCAAACATGAAATTCTATGACATGAATTAATAAATTTATATAAAATGCAGATTAATAATAACACGATTAATAATAACGAGTGTACAATGGAACTTATAAATCTTAAATTTTAATATATATAGTAATAATGTTCAATTTCTTATAGAAATTAATGTTCAATTTCTTATAGAAATTCTTATAGAAATTAATACCAAGATTGTTTTTAAATTACCACGAGAACGCCTAAACAATGGCAAACCGTGGGCACCAAAGTAAAACCGGTTACATCTTAGTAGAGGTTTCATCTAACTAAAAAAGACATATATTATTTGTCTCTATATAATTCACTATAATATAATAATACTCGTTATATAAATCTTTTAAAGCTATTTTAAAGCTATTTTAGCCTATTAAGCATTAATTTAAGATTAACTTAATTTTTTATTATTAAAACAATCTAATCATTCTTCGGATTTAAGATTGCATTTAATTTTACAATTAATTAATCTTCCACTTTAGATAAAAAATGAAAGTTAATATTTAATCTTAAGTGAGAATTAATTTTATATGATATATTATATTCATATAAATCACATGTGTGTTTGCGTGTGTGATAGAAATAAAACAGACTAAGATACTTCAATTAAAATTTAACAATTTTAATAAAAAAAAAATACAAGTTTAAAGCTTAATCGTACACTTTGGCCTCATATAAAATTCCGCGACAGTGCAACTTTCTGTAATGCAATCACATTAACACGTTGCGCGTCACCGTAATTGCCTTGATGCAGTAACAGCACGACGCGTGCCAACAAATTTCTATTTTTTCGAACTTGCGTAATAAACGATATATTGAAATATGAAAGTCTCAACAGTCATTTCGCGAATATTAAAATTTTGTGCATGATATTATAAATTGCAAATATAAATTATATTAATGTGTAAGAATTGTAAATTATACTAATATGTATTATTATACTGTATATTATGATTATTTCGAGATATATAATTAAGTACCTAAAATATTTCTTCTTATTGCTTAATTAGATAATCTAAAATAAAAAAATATACGTTTTGGAAAGATATTTGAGTATAAAAAAATTTACAATTTTCTCTTTTTTTATTTATAAAATAATATATATGTAATTTATATTTTATAATATTTTCTTTATTATATAAAGAAAATATTGTGAAATATAAGTTATAAAATTTTATATATATAAAAAATTATATTCAATATTTCCTAATATTTTTTAATAGTTAATGTTTTATAATTAAATAACAATAAAAAATTTAACAAAAATATTTTTTTAACATTTTTTAATGTTATGATGTATATCTTTGATATTAAGTTTTAAAGAAAGTTTAAGAATATATGCGTTCCATATGTCAAATCTCAGTAATCACAAAGAAACCTTGTTTATATATATATATAATGCGGACACTTGCTATGAACACGCAGAATTACGAAACATGCTGCGCATAATGTAGAAAAGTTACATGTAATCATGTAAAGTGTTCTAGGTGTCTTGACGAGAAAGTAATTAACGAGGAAATCGGAGTCTCGTGCTTTCTAATATTTTTAATTGAGACACGGTTAATTTTTTCGTTAGTAAAACACTTTATATATATCAAGTGATTATGTAGATGAAATGTCTAACTAGATGATTAACTAGATGAAATGTCAGAACTCAAAATTACTTTCCAAAATGTTAAATTATGCTTTTGTATATTTAATAATCTCGTCCAAATAAGAGAAATATGATATTAATAAATATAAATTCAAACAATATAATAAATTTAAAACAAAAATTTATAGACTATTTTTCTATATTTTTGCAAAATCTTACAAAAATATTTGTATTTTATTGTATGTATACTGTACATTCTTTTATAAAATCAATCATTTAAATTCTTAAAATAAGGAGAAGCAATTTGTTTTTTGAAATTTAAAAAAATAATAAATCATAAATAATATATTACTGCAAAAAATTTCAAAAAAATCATTTAGAATATTTTCAAATTAAAATCTACCCCTTTCTCTCTCTCTCTCTTTCTCTCTCTCTTTCTCTTTCTTTCTCTCATTCTTTCTCTCTTTCTCTCTCTTCCTCTCTGACTCTTTTTCTTTATAGAATTATTTCCTACTTTTATAATAAACAATTTTAATGCAAAATTAATAAATCTTAGCCAGTAAATATTTATATTTATTAAGATGATACTTTTTTTTAAGAACAGTCTCGTATTATTACACCGTATATTAATTATGATCAAGTATCGTCCTATTATAAATCCAATATAGCTGCATCGATATTGATGGATTCGGGGATCCGAATAGGCCAGACTTGAGAGCCTCTGAAAGAGGCCTGAGGAAGATGTTGCAAGGAGTCTGTAGGCTGTTATGACCCGGAGAGCAAGGACCTCTGGTCCTTGGACCCGCGTTCGAGTCCACCGCGTTCTTCTTCCCCTTTATTTTCTCGTGTTGCATCGTCCTTTTTTGTCGGACCCTCTTGCGGCTGCGTCCAACTCTGCACCATCCTCTGAATCCTTTTTAATTGTTTTATCGTCGTTCTCTCGTCCCCTCCCTCTAGCTTTCTCGCTTTTTCTTCCAGTGATCTTTTCCTCGAAATGTACTCAATTCATTAGGGCGCTTAGCCAATAAACGCCCGCAGATATCCCGTATCGGGAATTACGTGGGACATGATTACTCGTGAATAATTTATAGAGATATACGCACATTTTCAATTATTGCGAAACATGTTTCCTATCTGTGAGTTTGTATATTCTGCTTTAAAAATATCTTATATCATGCCCAAAAATAGAAAAACAATTATTATTATTTATATTAAAAAGAGATTAAGATTTTTAGAAAGTTAATTAAAAATTAAGAAATGTATAAAGTACACAAGATACTTAATTTCAATAACAAGAAGTTAATTTCTTTATCATATTGCTATATATAATTGATTGATTCTATCAATATTAAATAAATATATGTAAATAATATATAAATATATAAATAATATTATATAAATATTATATATAATGTTATAAATTTATTACATAATATATATAAAAATTTCATTGAGAGAAAAAAATTACTTATAGGAAAATTAAATTTGAAATTTTAATTTTGAGATAAAATTTAAAAAATATATGTTATACACTCTTAATTTTTGTAGGATATTTCCAAATGCAATATTGTATTTATCTATATTATTTAATTATTTGAAATTTTTTTTTTGTTTTTATTCTTGTGTTTTTCTTATTTTTTTATCAATTAAAATTTTCCAAAAATTCTAAAACTTTCAAAATAAAAATTTTGAAAATATCTAATTAATTATACCAATAATAAATTTCTCATTATGATTCTCATAATGATTTCTCATTCGTAGATATAAAAGATCGTTGACAGAACTTGTGAAAGGTATAACGTTTATTGGTGAGACACCTATGCTACGGCGATGTAGTGCGTATCTTGAAATGTGCATCTTACATCACCGGCAGTAGCCTACATATCACTATTTTATCGTATATCTCCGGAACACGTACACAAGAATTGTAATTAAAAGGAATACTTCTAACGAACCGGTCGGCCATCCTCGCGAAATATAAATATTTAAATACGAAATAAAGGGCCGTTTCTCGAATGTGTCAAAAACAGAATTCATAAACTGTAGAAAAAAACTAAAAAAATGAATCGCACGCTTGCAGAAGGATAAGAAATTATTATGTAATTTAAAAGTTCATAATCATCATAATTAAATATCATAATTAAAGAAATTATAAAAATTTGTATATAATTATAGAAATTTGTACATAAAAATAATTTTACACAATTAAAAAAAGTTTATATAAAAATTTGATAAATTATGTAAAAAAACAAAATATTATTTTGAAATTGAGTGATTTTTGAGTTATTCTCACATAAAAATAACGAGAGCTACATGAATTTATTGCTTAAATCCCACCTACGGGCAATATTTATCGTCGATCCTGCAACGTACTGCTCGTTTTGACCACTTGTGTTATTTATGCAAATTTGACCCTCCGCCTTGGGCTGCGAACAGATTTTGACGTCATTGTGCCCCGACATTAGTCAGAAAAAACTGGTTGCGAGGGAAAGAATAAACGACCTTCCCAAATCGCCTCTGTGTTTTTTCTCTCATTTCGATCCCCTGAAAAAAATCATTCCCTTCAATCCTTCATCTGCTATCTTTTGCATTTCAAACTGTTTCCCTCTTTCTTTTTCAAAATTTACTTTGATCAAACCAAAATAAAAATATATCACAATTTTAGCTTAATATACTTTCCTGCATCGAATAAGAAAAAAGACTTAAATAATTTTTGTACAAAAAAATTAAACGTTATAAATATTTTAAATTAACGATATCTTTTGATTGCGTGTTCATCCTAAATTCTTTAAAAATATTCTACTCAATGAAATTTGAAATCAAACGATAATTGCGTAAGACTTTTATTCGTCATTATCCAAATTATCGCAAAAAAGTGCGTAAAGAATTGCGAGAATAATTTGGCGTAATCGCGAGGGCAATTGCCCGGCGTGCGTTTTACCTCGATAGCAATAATACCGTTTAAAACAGTTATCGTCAGACGATTGCGCTAAGTGCTTGTAATCCTCCGGGCTGCGCTTTATCATCGAGCCCTGAATTATGAACACGTAAGAGTAGTAAAAGACCACCTATGTCAGACGCACTCTCGCAGTGCGTACACTTTAACCTGCGCCAAAGTGAATTTGAATGAGCGGTGCAGTATCATCGCTCAGCGCCTGCATTTTTAACGTTATTTCGGATCGGTTCCTGCTTTAATACGCGACGTGTTTCCCAACCTGTTTTTCGAGTTTCATTGCGCAAGCGGAACACATACGCGGAACAAAACTTTGGTTCGAGTTGGTGCTTTTATGCAAAATTCTAGAAATAAAATCCATTCTTTTGTTATCTTTAAATAAATATAAAATTTATTAAAATGTATATAAAATGTATTTAAATTTATTGGAGCTAACAATAAGTATATTTAGTAGATAAAAGCGTTGTTTTGTACGAAAACGTTGTTGTTGAAGCTGATTTAAATCATAAAAAAGATATTAAAATATATTGGATTTAATATTATATTAATTATTATATTAATTATTATTATATTAATAATTATTATATTAATTAAGTATATTTAGATAAAAGCGTTGTTTTGTAAACGTTGTTGCTGAAGCTGATTTAAATCATAAAATAGATATTAAAATATATTGGACTTAATATTATATTAATTATTATTATATTAATAATTATTATATTAATTATTATATTAATAATTATAATGTTAATTATTATAATATATATGTCTCTTATATTTCTATTGATAATATTATAATAACCAATTAAAGTTTCATATTCTAATTTAATAATATCGAAATCTATCAATTTTAAGCAATATTCCCGATGTTCTCCAGTGAATTTCTATGCTAGGGCATTCACCAGGTTTGCTCCTATATAGCCATAAAATTTGCTCCCAGAGAATCTAAATTTAGTTGTTCCCCGCTGTGAGATCTATGTCTTGCCAAGACGTCTTAAAGATAGAAATTTTTCGCAATATTTTATATTTATAACGTTAAATATATATCCAATCATTTTTATTTTATATCTTTTAATTTCACTTTAAAGCTAAATAAAGTAATAAATTTGTGTTACTACCCTTTTTAGTATCTCAATAAAATAAAATTTCTTAAGTTAAATAAAATTATTAAAAATAAAAATGTTAAATAAATAAAAATAAATAAAAATAATAAAAATCTGACAAATTTTTTTAGAAGTGAAGAATGTAAAAAGTAGTTTAATTAAATAAAAATCGTAACAAGTATAAGAAATCTCTAACCTCTTCTTCGATAAGAAAGAAACTTAAAAAAGAAAGCGTGCACGCAAGTTTTCAGCGAAGATATCATTCTCGTATTTAAAACTAAGTGGCGTACTGTGTAAGCCACTTTAAATTTATTGAGAGCGATTTAGTATTCGTACACGAAAAACATTGTTACGCTATTAACAACATTCGACAGGGATAAAAATAATTCTCAGGGCGTGATCACATAGTAATTAACATAATAATTAAAGCATAGAAAAATTTAATATATAAATTATTAAAAAGTAATATATATAAATTATTAAAAAGAATTATTATCTAATATATAAATTAGAACAGATAAGAATTTAATAAAAGCGCGTACTTTTGCAATTTATAATTCAATTTGTTTTATAATTCATGATTTGTTTCTCGTTCGTTGCATTTTGTACAAGGGTCTTGTTAAGGATTAATCATTTCTTTTTCCATCGAATCAATCTCGCGATTTAGCAGACGGGAATTCCCGCCTTGTTTCTCTGTCCTGTCAACATTCCATCCTAGATCCCTCTGTAATTTCTCGACCGTGCGGTTTAACCAAACTACCGCTCGAGTTAAAACAACGATGAGAACACAACCGGACACGAATGATGAAGACGACGAAAACTCAAGAAGTAACCGCTTCGTTGAACGTGCGATGTAAATATTAGCATTGACTAAATTAGACAGAGGATTATCTCGGATATCATTCTGGTGACTTTGTCATATGTCAAAGTCATATGTCTCTACGAACGACCATTGTGAGAAACCTGAGATTCTTATTAAGGCTCTATCACTTTTAAATTAAAATGCATCTCTTTAAATAAGTTATAAAATTGCTTAAGCATTTAATTTATAAATTATTGCATGATAAATATAAGAATAAAAATATGCTAAATGTAAAAAATAAAAAATTAAATAAATAAAAAATAGTTATTTAAAAATTAAAAAAAGATTCGTAACAACTACAAATTTTTAAATTTAATTTGAAATAAAATCAAATTAATATATTTTCTATTTTTAAGTAAATTAAGTTATATATTTTTTAATTATATTATTAATCATATAATTATTATAATATTATTAAAAAATATATACTATATATAAATATCATAATTAAGATTTCAGCATTAAATATTCACATAATAAAAAGATTAATCCCATTTAAAAATATATATATATATATATATATATATTTAATTTATAGATCATCAGAAGAAATAATTATAATATATTTTACCATTGTTAAATTTCTCAAAATCCATTTAAATAAAATCAATATTATGTATGCTTATAAAGTAAAATAATATCCTAATCAAAGTATATAAATAAGACGATTAAAATTCCATCAATATTAAGCCAGATTAAAAACGCACAAGGCACACACATATACGCTCATTCTTTTCCAATCCTGTAAGAGTTCCGATGTTTTGCATGCAAAAAAAATACGCGCGATTACGTGAGTCCTCAAATATCGCAGATTTCGCTGACACGTTGAAGAAGGCAGCGGCGAGGTCATCGCGCGTGACTCAGGATCACCACGTGAAATTCAAAGGCAAAAGGAGATTCGAGAAGTCGGCGGATTCCAGGATTACGTGGACATGGTCATCTTTTCTTTTTCTCATCGACCGTTCTCGCCGTTTCGACCGGATTCTTCCTTATTGCCGGCTCCGTCGAATCTCTTATCCAAACGGATAATAAAAAGGACGATGAGCCCTGCCGAGGAAGACGATAGCGGCCTCCTACATACTCATGCCTGCAACATCCATACGCAGGACCCACTCTTTCGGGTAACGAGTACGTAACGAGTCCTCTCGAAAGTGCGTCCACCTTTGCATACCGGTGCGCTTCACCCCTTCTCCCCCTCCAAATCTTGCAGGTGTGGAATTTTTTCCTCTTCTCTTCTGAGCCGCAGGATACTCATTTTGGTCACACAGGAAACCACGCAGACGGTCAAATCGCTACGATCGATCAATCGAACTGATCCGTGTCGTTAGCTTTTGATGATTTCAGAGATTTTTGTAACAATAATATAATAAAAATAATATAATAAAAAAATCTTATGAGGAAAAATGTGAATAGAAAGAAATTTAGCAAAATATTGTGACAATAAAGTTGAAAGAAAAAAAATACTTTGATAAAATATTTATGATATTTCCTGTGAAAAATTTATGTATTTATTTCCAAATAAAATTTTAAGAATCAAAATCCATCATAAAAAGAGTCTGTGCAGTTACATTTTTTCATTAAAATGAACGAATTAGCTTTGGTAATGATAATGAAAATCAATAATGAGAAGTTCTAAAATAGTATCTTCAATTTTTTTGTCTGTTCCTTCTTCATTTTCCAAGAAATAAAATTAATAAGTTGAAAAACAATCACCAGCAAGGTATTCTTAGTACTGTCGATTCCCTCGCGACAATATGACAGATGAAGATTTTTAAAACCTCGAGCTTTTTGAATGCATGTTTAACGCATTAAACAACCGATCTGGAAGGGTTAAAGTCCTAAATTCGTCCGGCAATAATATCCAGCGCCTATTCTATTCGCAAGGAACGACGAAAAAAAGCAACTCCGAGGACGAATGATGATCGCGAGCGTGCATACATCCTTCGGGTGCATCCTAAATCTCGTCCAATGAGGAGTAAGTTCTCGGGTAAGAAGTAGGGGAGGGAGATACGAAAAGAAGGAGGATCAATGCGAAAGCAACTGTTGCGAGCACTTCCTGCGCAACAAGAAGAGGGTCCTGCGGCACTGCCGTGTAATTGAGGTCCTACGATCCCTACGGAGTCTTGGCCGGCGGTGGGGGCCGCCCTATGTAAGGCCCTGGAAGCGACCAGGTCCAGTTCATCCAGCATCAGGACTCCACTGCGCGTCAGGACTCGTGTCGCCGATTCTCAGTGATTATCCTTCGATTCGGATCATCCGCGAGGAAGACAGCTTTGGAAGGGAATCTTCGGAAGAGTATCCCTTCGTCCTGGTGGAGACCGAACTGTCGTCGATGCAAGAGAGAAAGGCGAAGAATACACCACAAGGAAGATGAAAGTGAACGTGACATTGATCGTGGTCCTTGCTCTAGGACTCGTGGATGCGGCCAGAAGAAGAGTCAGGTCCACGACGGCGACGGTAACGACGACGACGACGCCGGCGTCGTTCGTCAATAGACAGTTCGCCTTCGTTGGGCAACCTGAAGGTCAGTGCCGATGCTTTCAGGGTCGAGAGTCTCGAGTTTCACGAGAGCTTCCTACATGACTGTGGTAACGATAACGTAACATTACGACGTGTGTTACGTTAACGTTAACATGTCAAGGACAATATCTAAAGATCCTTAATTTTGCTAAATTTATGCTGCTCTTGCAGAATTATTTATAATAACATTTTTACAGCTATTTATTATTGTTTGTAAATGATCTTCTTTTCTGTTTCTCTACTATTCTTCATTACAAAATTCGTTCAATTAATAGAATTAATATCTTAATAAAATTAATATCAAGCCGTTTCAAGCGTCGCTCTGTCAAATTTCAGAAGTAGAGACTCTGTGGGAAAACTTTGACATCCAGAAACTGGACGATCGCTCGGAGATCTGGAAGAACGCTTCGCTGAATCATGACGAAGCCATTCTGAGCAAGCAATATCCAGGACTTCCGAGCAATCCGGGTGACACAAATGAGCTTCCGAGTCCCATCTCGCCGCCGCTGCAACCGGTACCACCGTCGCAGAACCCTCCACCGGGCTGCCAGGGTCCGAGAGGCCAGTACCCGAGTCCGACAAGCTGCGCCCATTATCTGAATTGCTGGGACGACGTGGTGATCGAGCAGATCTGCCCGAACGGCTTGCTCTTCAACGATGTCGCCGGTTACTGCGACTTCCCTTTCAACGTCAACTGCGGCGATCGACCGCCCGCCACGCCGAGTGAGTGTAATCGAGAATCCTGCGGCGCGAATGGTTCATTTATGATGATTCCCAACGGCCAATTCGATCCTTTGATCGCGATTTCGTCCTTTGATCGCGATTTCGTCTATTCGATCAGTGGTTCTCAGAGGATTTACTTGCGAAAAGCAAAAAATTTGTCCAAAAGAATGTCAATATCACTTTGACATAATAATTTGACATAATAATTTTGACATAATTTAGATACATATCTAATTTTTTTTATTATCCTTGCTAAGGATCTTACAGTAATATCTCTTTGTAATTCTCCATTTAAATATCCCAATTAAACAAAGAAAAATAAAAGAATAAATTATATTTTTTAGAATTTTTTTTTTAATTTAATGCTTTATATTGATATTAATAATAATGGAAAAAATAAAGAGATAAATTCTATTGTTTGGCAGAACCATCATTACCGCCAGATTCGAAATATTGCCCGGATCCGAACGGACGTTACAGAAGCTCGACCAACTGTTCGGAATTCTACGTATGCGTCGCGGGCAAACCGACCAAATTCAGCTGTCCTCGCAGTCTGGTCTACAATGACGTAAGGATTCAGTCTAAAAAATGCGCCGTAAACGCTCGCGGAATTTTAAGTCGCGAAACGGCATGCTGCTTAAAATAGACCCCGCGAGAAAAATCTTATAATAAAACTTATAATTAAGAAATTATTTAATATAAAGTCCTGCTAAAAAAAAAGATAAATTAAATTTGATTTCTAAGTTATATAATTATTTCCAAACCAACTATCATATCATATTTTTTAGTACACATTAATAATATATAATATAATATATATAAAAGAAGTTATATGAATTTTTGCGTAGTTTTAAGTATTTTCAAAACACGAGCGCCATAAAAATTTGAAAAAAAATCCTATTTTTTGATATTTTATTTCTGCATTATTCTTCATACTTTTATCAATTTCTAAAATAACTTAATTATGCAAAGTGCGAAAAAATTTTTACATATTTTTATAGATTTTATATATATATATTTAATTTTATTATTTATTAAAATTTCATATATTATTCATATATAATTTATTAAAATTTCATATGTTATAGTTCTAAAAAATAAAAGATATTTTAAAAGATATTTATAAGAACCTAATAAGTTAAAATTACTGAAATATATTTAAAAATAAAAATTATAGGATTATTTGTCACGCATTACCACCGCTTTATTTGGTTTAAAATAAGTCTACTTTATTATTATTATTGATTTATCATTTGAATTATTTATGTATTTTGTGTTAATTTTAATTAAATTTTTTTATCCTTTGTTGAAATATAAAAAATTTTTTTGATTTATAGATGTAAAATATATTTCATAGAAATATATATATATATATATATATATATATATATACACAGGGTGTCCCGCAACTACCGCTCAATATTTTAAAGGTAGATTCTCTGGCCAATTTAAAAACGATTTTTCCTCAGCAAAAATGTCGAGGCACTAATATTTTTCGAGTTATAAATGATTGAAAATAAAGGGTTTTTCGCAAACTAAGTCTTATAGGAATAAAATATTAATAAAGTCACATTCTTTAGTTAATTTTAGGTAGAGTTTACTTTAATAGAATTTTAATTTAAGGCTTAGTTAGAAAGATACATCATGACAAAAATTGGGAATATGCGAAAAATAATGATCTTCTTCGACATTTTCGCTGAGGAAAAATCTTTTCTTAAATTGGCCAGAGAATCTACCTTTAAAATATTGAGCGGTAGTTGCGGGACACTCTATATATATATATATATATATATATATATATTTATAGAAAATTATAAGGTTATTATAGATATGCGAATTTATTTTTAAATGAGAAATAAGGTTATTATAGATATGTGAATTTATTTTTAAGAAAGAAATAAATAATATAATTAAGATTTCATGTTTCAGATACTGAATGTTTGCGATTACCCACGCAATGTGGACTGCAAAGGCGCGGCCACGCCGAAACCACCAAAGCCTACCCAACCACCGACTCAATCTTCACAAACACCGACACAACCTTCGGAATCACCGACTCAAACCTCACAATCGCCGACTCAACCTTCGCAATCACCGACTCAGATCTCGCAATCACCGACTCAACCTTCGCAACCCTCTCCCACCAACCCTCCACAACCACCCGTTTATCCCCCACAACCGGCTTATCCTCCTCAACCGCCGATCTATCAACCGCAGCCTTATCCACCGCCCCCCTCGTATTCCAGGAATCCTTGGCTGAGCAAAGTCGAGTCTGATCCCTGGCATCAGCGATCACAGGCGCTCCAGCTGGAGATCAACAAAGAAAATCCCGCTCAAGAAGCGACCGATAATCAACTATTAAACAATCGGCCCACACCTATCGCGACCGAAACGTCCGATCTGGTGAACTCGTGGCCTCTGTTCCAGGTGATACCAAGCGAGTTGGCGAATACTACGTGTAACAACGGCGACGTGCACAAACTTAATGATGCCTGCACTAACGTTATAGTTTGCAGGAACAGTAAGCCTCAGATGGTGAGGTGTTCAACGGGCTTTGCGTATGATAAGCCATCGGACTCCTGTAGGCCCTTCAACATTGCCAAATGGTACGATCTCTCTTTCCTGATGTATATTAAAGGATTTTACATTCCAACTTTTGTATATTAAGAAAAATGAAGTATATCCTATATAAATATAAACATTTAAAGCAATGATTTAAATTGAAAAAAATGCATTTTTTTGTTTCAGCTAATTAACGAGAAGTTTTTTGGAATTCAAGCCTTGTACTAAGGATGCGTATCGATCGAACTTCAATATAGTATAACATTTGTAATAAATTATCATGTTAATTGTCTTCTAACAGTTTCCGATATCTGTGCAATATTCAATCCAAATTTAAATTGAAAATTTGCCAATAAGCAGTTTTATTGAGAGATAAGACGTTTAAGATAAAATAAATAAATGAGTAAAGAAATAAATCATTAATCATATAATATTTAGTTATTTTCTCTCTATATCATGCATTCACTTCCTAATCCTATAAATAAATTTGTAACTTTAGATTAAACCTAAATAATTAAATTTAATAAATATACATAAAATAATAAAATGAATGTAGGCACTCTATTATATATTTTTTATACTTTAATTTTAATTATCCCAATTCAATATTTATAAATAAATATAAGTAAATAAAAAATACATCTACATTTGAGAAACTTATTATGGAAAATCAAATTTTAATAAATGCTAATAAAAAAGAAAAAAATAAATACATTAAAAATAAATATATATATAAAAAGTTAAGTAGACTCTCGCGCTAAGAAATTAATTTTATGCGAAATTGCCATCGATGGTAAACTGTTCGCGAAAATAATGCAATTCAGGCGGTTTATGTGGAATTCACCAGATCGCAGCACGCGTTCTTCAGGTTCTCCAGGTTCTCCAGGTTCTTTAAAGGACGAAGAGAGTGAATTATAAACGAGAAGCTCTGAGAGGTGCGTTTCTAGCGATCCAAGATCGTTGTGAGGAATTAGAGCGTGATTGAGTCACGAAGAGAAACGTGTTGTACAAAATACATCATGTTTGACAACCGGCACCGGCGTCAAGATGGCCGACGAGCTCCCACTGCTCGATATGTTGGCACGTAACTGGAACACACGCATTTTTCCACTCCTTTAGAGAACGTGCGCTAAGGCATATCTTCTCCAATTTTTTTCAAACGATCCGCTAAGCAATCTTCTGCGCCGTTTAACGGATTTATTAGATCGTGACTATACTACGCGTTGAGCGAGTGTTTCTTGCTCTAATTTTCACGCATTCAGAAAGATAAATCGTCCTAATCTCGATATTATTACATGTTTATAATTATTAATGTACATTATTAATGAAAGTATTGATGATAATAAATTAAGAATTAAATGGCATAATCTTTGAATAATAGATAGATAGATTTAATATACTACTTCGAGTCTATTCTAGCATTGAAGTCTCCGAGTTTGAAACTGATGATGTAGAAATATTTGATGTATAAATTTTTAAAACCTGAAATATATTTTAATATATTTTAATGTAATAAAAGATCTTCTTAAATCAAGCTTCAAGAATTTAAATATTTCGAATTTTCATCGATGATAATGATATTAAAGATTTCAATGACTGAAAAAGTAGAAATTCTTAAAATAATATAGTAAATTTTAATAATTAAGTTCTTAAACTAATGTAACTATAAATAACTTATAAATTTTATAACTTTACAAACATATATATTTTATAAATCCAATTAAGTGATTTAATTAAATGATTCTAATTATTCAATATTGAAAATGTATATTAATAATATTAGTTTTTTGTACATATATTTTATATATCTCTCTATATATTATAGTTTTACTTAAAAATATTTAATAAACATTTAATTAATTTAATAATTTCATTTAATAATGTACAGTAAAAAAATAAAATAAGATAAATAAGATAAGATAATGTTATGCCCAGTATATTTCAAAGCGATGTTTATTGCGTGATCAATTTCTCTTCTCTCTATTTCATTCCTCTCATTTTCGATGATGCATTGTTGGAAGAAAAGATGGCACGTTAAACAGAACATCATAAACCGCAACGATCTTTTTAAGATCGTTCTTCGTAATCGGAATTTTGCGCTTGATTGCGCAGAAGAAATAATAATAAAAAATTATTAAGGGAAAAAATAAAAAAAGAAAAAAAGAATTTTCAGATAACTTACAGTATCTTTCGAATTATCCACATATGTCATATATAATTAATGAATTATAAAATTGCAGCATGTATTACTATATAATAATTATATAAACAAATAGCTATATAATCACGCAATGATATTATATAATAGCAGCGTCATAGAGCGGTAATATAATGATCATATAACTGTTGTAAGATTACATGCCAATTATGTAAATATATGTAAATAATATCTGCGACATTTTTGTCGTCAATGTTTCTACGCTTAAAAAATTTAGGCAGAATATAATTAGAGATATTTTGTTGTTAAATAGAAATTGTGATATTATTTTATTTTTTAAACAAAGAGTATTTCGATCAAACCGGATGTTTTTGGTCAAACAAATGCGAGAAATCGTTTAGAAACAGACAATCGGGCATCGAAAGTAGTGAAGAGAATCTTGTACGTTTCACTCGAACGCGAGGCGCAAAACTTGATAATTACGTAATAATGCGCGACGTGTGTGTTACGTTGGGGGAATATGTGAAGCGGCAAAAGGTCCTGGTGAAATGTAAAAAGTGAGGCGAATCGAAGTGGGGAAGATATCGAATACATACTTGGCATTTAGCCGAGAATGCAATCAAATCATTATGATGTGAGAAAAAAATTTTTTATCATGATAAAAAAATCATTATCTCTGGAAAAAATTAACTATCAGATAATCAAGGATTTCAAACAAAATAAAGATAGAGTAAAGGATATATAAAAATATTTCTCATAATCAGAATATTTCCTTCGTATTATTATTGATTGAATTATAATAATTTGCTATATTAAAAATATTATTTTGTACTATTTTGATTAAAAATTGTTTGAGAAGAGAATAATTATTTTTTACAAAATACAAATAAAGAAATGTCTTTAATGAAGATCTTTAGTGGCTTGTTATTCAAAAATTCAAAATAAATCGAATCTATTTTCGAATATTAAATTATTTTATGCAAATATAATAATTTGTTTCAAATTTAAGATCAAGAAAATTGATTCGTTCTTAAATAAGACAGCGAAAAAACATCACTTTCCCGCTGCTTTCTTGCTGCTTTTCTGCTGCCACACCCGTTTACATTTACGATTCTGCGAGAGATCGAAGAAACATTCGATTTCAAACATTATGAACGTAAAACAAGGAATACAAGATGTTTCTATTTAAATATACTTAAAGTAAATGCTTACACGTTTCTATCTTCATCACATAAGTCTATTCGATTACTATCTCATCAAGAAAAAAGCAATAAAGCGGTAAGATATAAAACAAATAGGAATTGAATTGCAAACGTTCACATTCGCGAAATGATTGCGATAATGATTTGCGGTAGAAGAACATTAAGGGAGAGAAAGAGAGAGATAATCGCATAATTTCCATGTTACGGAAGGCCTGCGGGTCGAGAAAGGAAGGTATTCGCGAGCTGGCCTCGACCTTTCCAGAAAAACATGCCGTCAACAAGCCCTGCGATTAGGCACGCGTGAAAGATCAACGATGGACGACCGCTCGAGGCTACCACGTGCGGTGCAAAAGCGTTTCAATTTCCAATTTTGATGTCATAAAAACAAATAATATAATTTGTTCATCGCGCGCAAAAAAAAATATAATTTTTCTATATATTTTTTATTCGAAATAAAAACATAAATTCAGAGAACTAAGAAAAAATTTAAAAAAGTAAAATATGTACATATTCGATATAAAAATTTATAAAAAATAAAAGTTTCAAAATTATATATGATACAAAACTGTAAGAACAATTATAAGTGCGTTTTAATATTTATATTAATAAAAAATATAATTAATTAGAAAATATATTGAGAAAAATGTGAGAAATTTTGATAAAAAATTTAATAAATTATAAGGTCACGAGATGAATGATAAGCGGTTACAATTGTGTCCGTCAGAAAATCAGAGTGTGTCGTTACGAAATTTCCGTCGCGAGGAATCGCCTTTCTCTCACCTTAATGACTGTCAAAGGACAACGTCCTTACACTCCGGCTAAGCTGCAAAACGGCGCACGATTAAATGTTAACATGGGTCATGCAATATTTCAGCAAAATAAAGTTTTACGAAATTTTTATTATATTATAATTCCTCTATTTCACGTAAAAGAAATATTTTTTTATTCTTACATTTTTCAAACCCTCGTTATTTTAGAATCTAAAATTAACAATTACACTATTGTATTGCATTAATAAATTAAAATTAAAAATGATGTATAAAAAATGAATGAAAATAATAAAAAAATTATTAATTGTCTCCAGAAAGGCCATTAATTTCGCGGATGAATCTCCTTTATCAAGTAAAGTTTATTAGTGCACAATTTCAGCTAAAGGTCTTGGTGACCTTTCCGCTTGCATCTGCCTTTTCTAATAATAGCGAAATGAATGTATTTCATAGTTGAAGACATTATTTTATTTATACACATTGTAATATATATCAGTGCAATAAATAGAACATTATGCAAGTTCCCGTTAAGCAGGTAATACATGTACTGAAAAATTTCATTATGTTATGCAAATTATAACGTAATGGGACCTGCTATGTAAAATCCGCGAAACATTCGTGAAATGTCGCACGACGTGTCGGTGAAAAATTTTATTACGTGTGCGAACAAGACTTGCTATCTTTCAGAAAGTTTTATGTTTAAATATAATGTAACAAGAATTTACATCGTATACATAAGTGATTTCTTGAAAGGGAATTATTCGGGTAACTATTTTAAAAATTTTTATAAAGCCACGAATTAACAAACATGTAACGTTTGTTGTTTACAATTAACTGTTTCTTAAACATAGAATTTTTTTTATGTATTAACTATATTAAAGAAATTTATTTTTAGAGAGCTATCAACATGAGATTGCACTTTGAAGATGAAGAAAATACGGAGGAGGAACCTGGAGGAGACATTCCCGGCTTATGTTTCGTCATCGCGTTCCACGATTTTTTCACGTCGACAGGAAAGGTCCTCTAGGTGTGACTCGAATTCTTCGACCTGTCGCTTTTCTGTCTTTGTCTCTCTCGTTATACTTTTCCTACAGGTCGACTGCACCCAAGAGAAGGAGAACGTATATTATTTCTATTGCACACTTGATTATACATCTTCACAGATCCGCGAGTTTCGCTGCGAGAAAGAGCGAGTGCGAAAGGTGATCTAATAAAAGATTCTAGCAAGATAAAATTATCAAACGTATTAGAAAATATATGTTTTTTTGGATTGTAATGTATCATTTTTCACGTACATTTATAAAAAATTATGCAGCAAATTCTTATTGTTTTTTAAAATAACACCAAAATTATTTGTCAATATTAAATATTATAATTAAAGTAATTAATCAAATATTCTTTAAAATACATTAGTTTCTGTTATTAACTTATTATTATTGATACATAAAAGTAAATTTTTAAAATGTCATTTAATAGTTGTCTTGAAGAAGAAAATGTGATATTTCATACAATTATTCTTATTAAATCGCTACTTTAAAATGCATTCTTATTATTGTTTTTTTATTTTTTTCAATAAAATTATATAGAATTTCTGCAAAATATTAACTAAACCAATAAAGCAAGATTAAAATACAGTGAAAGATTTCTATTGTTGCCAATTTAATTACATATTATAACGCAATTATATCAAAAATTATTCACATTTTTATATTCTTTAATTTTTTTAAAGATTTTTTTCTCTTTGCTGCATTAATCACGAAATGAGAAATCAAAATAAACCCCTATCTTTTAGTGAATTTTCGATCTAATTGAATCGAAAGTGTAACTGGGTCATCTTGCCAGAGATTTTGCAACTTTGCAAGGCAGATAAATGTTTTAAAAAGCGAAACAGAGAACGAAATGCGGTCTGAAAATCCGGTTTGGGGAAAATAACGACGGAGGGGAATCTCGGGTGAGTCCCAATGTTGAAGACCTCGGGAGCTGGATCTTCATGCAGCGATATAAGCTATCTTTTCAGGCTTCTCGGAACGCATTTAACCATCCTCGACACGTATAATTTTAGACTCGTGAAAGGACGATACAGCAATACCTGGCCAATGGCCAGAAAGAAAGCTACGGTCTTTTGCTGATAGTGCATTTCAATGATATTAATAACGCGATATAAAAGAAATAATCGGTAAATTGTTCCGTCCAGTTTTGCATACACAGAAAAAAAAAGTGTCAAATCAAAACTTATATACTTAAACTAACGCGTTCATTGTTTTCATATATACGCAACAATTTCTAATCTTCTTAGAAGAATTTAATAATTTTAAATTTCAACAATATTATCGTCTTATTTTAATATTTTAATTGTCACTTCAAGAATATGTAATTATTTAATTCTATTTTAAGAAAATTATATCTTTGATTTAAAAATGTTATTTTCTATCCAATATTGTTTCTTTTCCATTCAAGAAAATTAAATCTTAAATCATGAGAATATATATTTTTCTCGATTGAACTATATAAAATGGCTTCATTCAAGTAAGCAATTATTTAAGCAATTATATTTTTTCTTAAATTAACGCGATATAATCTCATTTCAAGATTTCCATGTTAACACTAAATATATTTTCAAAATAAGAATGTCCTTTTTTTCTGTGTACTCTACTTAAAAAAAAAGACTTTTTTTTTAAATTTTTCTAAAATCACATATTCGTCTGGAAAATCTGGAAAAATTATTTCTGAAAGCGATACTGTATGCATAAAATCCAGCCAATTATATCACGTTGCGTGCATTGCTATGAGCGCGAATCAATTAAATCCGATTAAATTAAGATAACGTATATTAATTAAGAATATATCGGCTTCATATTGATCGCCTCATATCATGACAAGAAAGCTGAAAAATAGAAGGAAAATATTTGATGAAGGAAATATTTGATTTCGAAATATTTTGATAAATATTTGTATTTGATAAGTATTTTTGTTTGATAAATATTTTTACTTGCTGTAACATATTTGCATTGAATATAAAATCTTGAGTAAATGTAAAATCTTAGCAAAACTTAAGTAAGATTCGCGTGGCCTTTAACGCGTCAACGCCCCGTTGTCCTAAATTTGAAGATCAAGCGACCGATCAAGGCTGCGGTTGCAGCCTCGCTCAAATGGCGTCGATTGTCCTAATGTGTTTTAACTGCCAGAAGACAAATTACACAACGACAGATTATACCCTTACCGCGCCCAACGTCTCTCTTTCTCTCTTTCTCTGTCTTCCTTTTTCCCTTTCCTTCTATCAACGAACGCGTGTGCGCACATATTTGCAGTAAGGTTAAACTCCGGTGACATTTTGGACGACTTTCACCATGCGAGCCCGGCTACGGGACGGGCTGCTTTCTTCGTCTTTTCGTTGTTGTTGTCGACGACGGGCGCGAATGGTTCAGGGTGCGGCATAATCATAAAAGTCCGATCCAAAATGGTACTTACTACTTACGCGTAGAATCCGATTCGCGACCCCTTGCGACTTTGCGTAACCATAATCCAAATAAATCCGGAATAAATGTTATTATTGGAGTCTGAGAGAAAGTAAATAAGAGGTCAAAAAAATTGTAAAAGCTTCAAATATCTATTTTGTTCGCTTAATATATAATATAAATATAATATAAAAATAGATATATTTTCATATTATATTATTTGTATTTATAAAAATCTATATATTTTTATATATTTTTATATATTTTTATAAAAATCTATATATTTTTCTAATTAATTTTGAGTAGAAATGCATAACTTGTCATGTCTCAAGAACAGTGCAATATCAAGAAATTAAATGGCGTAATTAGTCGATTAAAATATAAATAAAATTGAATTGGAATACAAAGCCAATTTTAATTTTTATAATATCCAAGATTTATTTTATTTATTATAATTTTCGCGTCATTTTTGCGCGATTTTCTAAGCATTGCGATCAGGTAGTGTTAAGGGAGAAAGCGAGAAACTCATTGAAAAATAAAAACACCGCGATGCATAATCTTTTCCATCTATGTAAATGTATTCCTGGTAAATGCATCGCTTGTATTTCCTTCGAAGTTTTCTTTTTAATTTTTTTTACATGCGAGCGAGCTGCACATTATTATGCACCGTATAAGGAAGTGCATTCCGTCCACCTTCGAAGTAACAGAAGAAAAAGTGCTAATAATAATAAATTAAAATACATATAATATATAATACATGTGTGTGCGTAATTCAAAGAAATAATCGATAAGTATATAAAATGATATCATATTATGTAAATAAACAAAGTGAAAAAGTAGTAAAGTCCTTTTCCGGGGACTCTTTTGCGAATTACTTGTATGCTACCGTAACTATTAAGTAACGGCAGAATTAAATTAGAAATTGCAAAGTGTAATTAGCAAATGTAAAGGAAAGGTAGAAAATTGGAAAATCTTTTTGCCTATGTTTCGTACAGCGTTCGATCGCGGAAGGAACGGCTCGTCTCGTCGGTAAGTTACGAGTAAACTCACTCGCGCGTGTCCGGGCCTTACGTCTGCAATTCCTTACGACGGCATTGCAAATGCTGAAGACAAGGATCAAACATTTAATTCAAATGTCAGAAATTACGGGAACCTGTTGGAAAACCTGTCAGAAACACGGAAAGGTGAATGACGAAAGAAGAGAATTATTTTTATATGTTATATTCACATTTAAACGCCTATATTAATTAAATTTAGTTGACAAAATAGCATAAATAAAAATAATTATTCTTCATTAATTAATGTTATAGATACTCGCAATTAATCCATTTAAACGCGTGTATTAATTAAATTTATTCTACAAAATAGCATATAAATAAAATAAATTAATTCAGAATAATTATTTTTATCTGACGTTACAGATGCATGCAATTAATCTATTTAAGCGCGTTTATTTATTAAATCCATTTAACAAAATGGTATTATACAAATAGAATAATTTAGAATAATAAATAGGATAAATTAATTAAGAATAATTCTTCTGACAATGAGAAAGAAAAAAGCTGACGGAAGGAGAGAGGAATCGTCGCGATTTTTCGCGGGAACAGCCGACAACGTTAGCGGTCGACCGGTTGCGTTTAGGCTCGTGAATCGAGGAGATAGCCGGCGAATATGTAGGGTGCAGCGGCGAGAAGTGGTTCTCCTTGGGCTTCGGTGCCGCATTCCGGTTAGCATGCATCTCCTCTCCCAGCGGCTTTTTTTCTGCGCCGCGACTGCAACGTGGGCGACGGAAAAACGGATCTGTGTGAACACGTTATTACCGCTAAACACGTTGCATCGCACCCCCTTTCGCCCCCTTTTCTCCTCGTTACCCTTCCTCGGATGATGACGTGTTCGTCATTGAGTTACATTTATGGTCATAAACGACGAATACCTGTCTCGAGAAAAATGAGAGAAAAAAATCTCGCGTGAGACTTTCCATTATCTGTACAATGTCCGTAATAAGCTACGATTCTCTTCTATTGTCAATCAATCTAGACTCGAATTTCTCTTAATATTTTTACGCACTTTTGACGCGTGGCAAGATACAAATTTCCGAATAAAAATGAATTAATATACGTGAGTAACAAGATTAATTTTAATTAAATTCCAAGAAAGTTACTATGTTAATTTAATTTCAAAATAAGATGTGGCTCTTATTTTCCGGTATACATGTAATAATTGCTCCTTAATGAGAAATACAAATTATTGCTTTACAAATTATTGCAGAGAGAGATTAGATTAGAGATTGTAAGGTGCGGAGAGACTACATCTGACACGAGATCCGGTTATTATCCTTGTGAGAATCCGCGAAAGGAGGCGAGGAGAGTGATCCCGAAAACAACGGGCGATATCTCGGTTCCGTTCTGAATGCAACGGAGATTGCGGCACGATCGACCGACCGGTTGGTGCATCTACCTCGCAAGAAGTCCTCCTTTCCCATTTGGAAGACGTTGTCTCGCGCGCAAGATTTAACGGTTTCACGGCGCTACGTGATACATGATGATATGACAACCCGTTCTTATTTTAATGACAGATTCTATAACGTGTTTGAAACTAATTTTCCTCAACAAAAGTACTGACAAGTCAAATCTTTCAAACTTTTTAGCAATTAATGAACGGATTTAAACGGTGAACTTTAAGAAGAGAACAGATAAAGAACGTTGGGAAGAAACTAAATAATTAATTATAGAAATTTCAGGTAAATTGTATTTTTTAATGGAATTTGAATTTAAGATTTGAGTGTAAAAAATAGGTTAATGTTGAACATTAAGAGATCATAAGTACAATATTTTTCGAAATATTTTCTTCAAGTCATAAATATAATCTTTCTAAATCTTTTATTATTATTATTATATTATTATTCTCTAAAAATTCGGTTCAAAGAAGCGATGTTCAAAAATTTTTACACTCATATTTTAATGCGTAAATATACTTTATATATTTTATATTACTTTATATATTTCCAAAAACATTATAAAATAAAATCGCGTTATTGATTTGAAAAATGTCGATGTTTGACCAAATTTCGTAATTTAGTATCTTCACTCTTTGTTACACACGTACGACGGGAAACGTGCCAATCTTCGAGACAATCTGTCTGTCGTGTCTCGTATGCGAAACGGAATTGAACGGGGCCCAGACCCCCAAAAAACTAGGCGGCATTTAAAAGTCGTGACGCGCGTCACGAGTCGGGTCGCTGTCAGTCGTCAAGGAAGAGAGAAAACTGCTCTCGAGAGTTACGTCGTTGAATAAAGGAATCGACGAGAATCCACGCGAAAGGAAAAAGATCCAATTGACGAAGGAACATCTGGCTGAATTCGAAATCGCACTTTCTTCGGATCGACGATGTCAATTTCGACCGAGCATGACGCTCCATCTAAACTTAAGCGACAAAATCAGATGAATAAACTAATTTCAGAGAAATTTATGCTTCCTATTACACGAAAATGGCAAAGATAAACTGTGAGCTATTCTCACGATTTCATAATATGTGAAAGTTAAGATACATATATAAAATTGATATATTTCTGGAATTAAAAATTATAATTAAAAATTACAGACATTTTCAGAGCCATAATATAAATATAATATAATAAATAAATATAATATAATAATAATATAATATAATAATAAATATAATATAATATAAATATAATAATATACTTTTTCAGAACTTTTATAATAATAATTTTTATAATAATTTATTTCGCGATTGCAGCAAACTTGAGACAACATCTTCGCGAGTGTACTTGACGCAAGTGCAACCGCGGAAAGAATAAAAGGAACGGAAGTGAGGACCTTGGATTGGCGACGGATGCTTCATTGAAATCTCATCTATGGGTGTTCGACACGAAATAGGGAATGCAAGTCTCGCTCGCGCTCGCGCGCGCATCAGGAGGAGCAGCCAGCTGATTGTCATTCGCGGCGCATCGCGCACGTACCGAGAGGTAAAACGCACGAAGAAACGTATATATGTATATGTATATGCGAGGAGGAAGGTGTCAACAACCTCTCGCGACACTCTCCTCCACCTGCGCCTTTTTTCCCACCTCCCACACCATCTCTGTCGCCGACGCGCCGCAATCCACTCGGCGACAAGCTCCTTTTAGAAAACGGCATAATGCAATGCATAATTGTTCGTCACAGAATGTATGAATCTTTCGATTGAATCTTGCAATTTCATTGATCTTAAGAAATAATTGCGCGAGGCGAGCTTTCTTCAGAAGACAGCTCCGTTATAAAAGAAGCTTCCTTTTCTCAAGAAGCGAATGATTATCATATTGTAGAATGAATTATTATATTGATTATTATATTGTAGAAAGAGTGTAAATCAAATTTTTCATATTCCGTATAAGGTCATATTGCAATTATATTTTTTGTTTTTAAAACAATATTACAAGTATTTTGTTGAAATATATAAATGTTGCATCGATTTAAATATCGAGTTAGTGATATAAGATGTAATACTATTTTAATTTTAATAATAAATGTTATTGTCGCGTCACTTCGATTTATCTTTTACATATATTGTATTATATAAACTATGTTTTATAAAAACATCAATTTATAAATTTATATAATTATTTTGACTGAATTTACATAACTTTTGCAAGAAATTATGTGATTAAAAAATGCAGAAATAATTCCGTGTAATAATTCCGTCTTCTCATGCATAAAACAGTTTGCCTAAATTTACGAATATTTAAAAAAATCAGGCAATTAAATTATGTATAAGCTAATAATCGTATGCTAAAATTCATTTCTGCGTCACCATGATAAAGTTCAACTGAACAAACAACATTATATATATTTCTTCAAAAATTCTTAAAATATCTGAATAAACTAGGACAAGTTATGAAATCTCTCAGAGAGAAAGAAAGAAAAGAAAATGAAATTACATTTTATTTATTTAAAAAAATACGAAAAATAATACTATATTTATACAAACATTGTTTTTAATCTCATTTATTCTTTATTTTTCTTAATTAAACTTATATAAAATATAAAATTAATTTGTCACAATTTTCCAAAGGTGTAATCTAGATGTATATTATTTTTTCAATTACGCGATCTAATTTTTTATTATAATAAAAATAAATTTAAATCACGATTGCGTGAGACGGCCACTTTCCTCCTCACCTTTCGCATTACGTAAAGATCTCGTTCATCTCTTCAGTATCCTTCGACCTAATTTTCCGACCGAAGTAATAATTGTCTGAGCAATCTTTTACCATTCTCTCAACATTCTATAAAATATTTATATGATTTCACTTTAAAAATCTTTCTTAATCATCAACAATGATCTAATTTAAGTCGATCTCTAATATTTCTAGATATAAAATATACAATTATATTCAAAATATTTTTGTCTCTGTTAAACATTTTTAAAATTTTCAACTTGCATATATATTACTCTAACAATAAGTAAAAGAAGGATTAAAATCCCTCGTCCTTCTTTGGTTTCTTTAAACCAACATGCTTTTGACTGCTGCAAATATTATATACTTGGATTTATAATATAATTATAATTTGTGTGACATATATATTTTCCATAATTAAAAATTAATAATTAAAATTTAATAATTAATAATTAAAAATTTGTCATAACTTCCCGGGAGGCTTATTTTAAAGTATTCCTATAATAAATAGTTCGATGTCCTTTAGATGTCATTGTCCGCGAGTCACGCGATCTTTTGGAGACAGCGCAGAAGCGCGCAGGGTGCAGACGTGGATGCTGCGGAGGATCCATCGAAAGCGAGGAGCGCCTCACTTTCACTCCCGCGTATATGATAGACATGCCGCGGCAGATGCCAACGGATAAAATCGCTAAAGCCACTGGCGCAGCGCGATCGACCATCCTCTTTTCCTCCGCAATGATGCTATTACGCAAGCCGCCTGGGAGATGTTACTTCACCCTGTTGGCAAAAGCCGGCGACGCACTAAGCGCGAAATTATTAATAGGCGAGGAGGTTCGAAAATTAAATTTCACGCCATATTAAAAACGAAAAAAACCGCGAAATTTATCTGTATGAGAACGAATCGATGTATTTTGCGAGCCTCATGAAAGTGAGATTTGTTATCTTTCTAGTCTTCGTTATATCATTTCATTTTCTAGGTATAATTTATTAAAAGAAAAAAATATATATCAATCGAGAGATTGTTGACTACTGTATTGTTATATTACTGTTATACATTTGTTATATTGACTATATTATATTTTAGCATAACACAAAAATCTGTAATTATATTAAATAGAAAGATAATAAAATAGAAAGATTATAAAAATAAGTAAAAAAATAAAGAAATATATAAAATAGAAAGATAATAAAAATAGGTAAAAAAATAAAGAAATTTATAAAATAGAAAGATAATAAAATAGAAAGATTATAAAAATAGGTAAAAAAAATAAAGAAATATATAAAGAATTATATATGCATCCAAAAGAAAAACAAGTTTCATATATTTCATAAAGATAAATGGCCGCAGAAAAAAAACAGTTTCGTAAACACGTCGAACGATTTATCTCTCACTACGACAGCTAATTGGTTAATCAATTTCTAATTTAAATTTCATCATAGCACTTTCATTTCAATTATGTTATAATAATCGTTCTGTTATCAGAACTCGATCGTATATATTTTGCTGTGGAAAAAAATTTCCTCGATCTTTAACGAAATTCTTACGAGAGATAATTCGAGAAAAAAATTTATGAAAGAGATGCGAGACGACCATGGGCGGTGCAAGAGGCGATCCTGCGGAAGGACGACGAGTCTTCTAAAAAAAAAAAGGAGAGAGGCCATCAAGCCGAATATTAATCGCATCGGGGTATGGCATAAACATCCTTGGCACGTTGAACACGTAATACTGATCAGTGTACCGCAATAATGCACCGTACGCGACGCAACGTTACCGTTATCCGGAAAGGGTTCGCCTTTTTCGTCGCGAAGAAACATTTTCTTCACGGCCCACCGACGTTAATCATAAAAATACGTGATCCGTATTTTATTTAAACCACGCGCGCTTCCTGTTTTTCACTCTGGAAAATTACGTGATCTTTTTGGTATTTTATTTAAAGGAAAATTGCAGGTTTTACTTAATTAATTCACTTAGAATGCGACAATTTGCGGTCGCTTCCAATCATTGAGCAAAAAATACAATAATTTTATAATGCACTCTGATATGAAAGTATCTTTAGAATATCTTTTTCTCTCTCTCTCCTCGGATCTAATAAATGTTAACTCGGAATACAATACTGTTTACAATTTATAAAACGTGAAAGTTATTTGATGCCGCGAAAACTCGCTTGGATAACTGGAAATCAAATCGCTTTTACCGGAAGCATGATAATAATATACATGAAAAATGTATGGAATGCGCGCTGTTATGCGTTATATTTTTAATCAAACTAAATTTTCCAATTAATAAAAAAATAACGATGAGAGCTAATAATGTGGAAAAAATTAAGCATCGATAATAATTAAATTATATCGCGATAAATTAAAATCAAAAGAATTATTATTTTAATTATATATATTTTATTGTTGAAAAATATAATATATTTAACACACCAAATATTGTAGTGCAATATTTTTTTATAAAGAGTTGTTAAATTGATTTCTTTGTTATTACTGATATTTTACGTGATATTTTTATTTCGATTACAAGATTGTAACGAATTACATTTAAAATACACTCAAGAGAAATACGCAGAAATCGCGTTTATTATTTAAATAGAATTAATCGACAGCCAGCAGCCACTCATTGAATACGCTTTAAATCTCATTATCTCTCTCACTCGACCAAGCGACGACGGCGGTACAATTTATTCGAGAAACTGGATTAAACGGAGCGAGAAAGTTCCGTTGTCGTCGTCGTTGTCGAAAGCGTCTTGTATTAACATGCATGTCTGCCTTGGATCGAAATCGTCCTTGGTCTCGAGAAGAAACACGCGGATCGATTCTCGTTTCGAAGGTACCTCAAGAGAGTTTTCATTGATTGATATAGTATTCAAGAAATAAAGAGAGACATAAAAATTTGTCAAATTTAAAATTTTACAAAATAAAATAATTCGATTAAATAAATATCCTCGAGCTGAATTTTAATGAGACAATAGAAATTTTATTTTTATATATTATTAATATTTTACAGAAAAAAATAATACTATTTTTCGAAAACATAGAAATATATTCTTTAATATATGTAAAAATTTAGTTGATTATATAAATATATATAAATTCGATTGGATTTTATATTTTCTTTTGAAATACCGTGAAACTGTGACAAACTTTCTCTTAAAAATATCTTTTTCGAATATTCTCTGTAAATCTATAAATCTGTGATATAAATCTATATGTAAATTTTTATAATTATTATTTTATTTCTTGCATTCTAGTTTTTCTTAATTCTTTTCTTTCGAGCTAAAGACTTTCATATATGACGAAATAGCTTGTAGATTGTCGCGCGAAGTGGTGAAATGCGTTGCAAAACTCGTACTTTCTTACGTGACAAATCGTAATAGATACCGGAAATATAAATAGATGATATAAGTGTAAATTGATACAGTACGATCTGACTTATCGATACGATATGCGACCTTTCGTAATATTGCAAAAACTTACAATGATTTCACAGTATTCGAGTTAAAAGGACGCAGTAAGAAAAAGCTTAAAAAATTTGCATAAGTTCCGCGGTTATAAATCGTAAATAAAGTATATCGTTCATATAAATAAAATAAAATTTTCTATTAATCATGCCTGAAGTTCATTACGTTACTGAGAAAATCTTAATAAATTGAAAAGGTTAATCCCATTATTCTATTTTTACATTTTGCACACAAGAAATTAAAACTGTAAATGAAAGAACTCTGTCTTATTGAAAATTTGTAAAATAATATAAAAATAAATATTTAGATATGAGAATTTAAAATTTATAATATGTATATATATATATATATATATATATATATAAACAATAACTATATAAAAGATATTGTTTACAAAATAATAAATAAACTAAATAGCATTTTTATGCAATATTTTTTAATTTATTCAAAACTATTTATGAAATTGTTAATAAAAATCTTATTGGAAACAAAGAAAAAGTTAGCAGGACTTAGTTCTAATCTCAGTTAGCTATTTCATTGTGATCGAGACACAAGCGATTTCTATGTCCATATGAAGAATATAATAAATCAATCTTGTTGGCACAGAAACGATAGAGCGAAGAAAATGTCAGGAATTTTATCTAATTGTACGCCTTTTTCGTGGCTTTCTTCCGCGCCTTATTTTCTCATGTCGCTGCAATGTTTATTTAATATTTTTTTCGAAAAATACGTTTCGAGAATTATGAATTGAATTTGCACTTGAAAACCCGATGTTTTTTCTTCGTATGAAGTATGACTCTTCGCAATTCGTTTTGCAGTTAATCATATTCCATTTTCGAAGCTAGGCATTCAACTTCTTTGAATTGACTTTTCAACATTCTTGAAAGAACAACTTTCTGTCAATTGATGTCTAAAAATGAAATACACGATATTTCGTAATTTTTTAAGAAAAAGATCATTGTTGATATATTGTACAAGATGCATATCTTAATATTTTAAGCTTAACAAAATTAAAAATGTAAATCAAAAAGATTTAAAAAATAAAAGAAATAAGTTTAGAGGAAAAAGTAGCCTTTATGTATTTAGAATAAAAATAAGTTTGAGCAAACAAAATCAAATGTATAAAGTTGAATTAAATCTAGGTAAACTTCTTTTCTCTCGACTCGTGTATGCACGCGATATTAATGTAAATTTCAAACTTTTACTCTTGAGAGTCGGCGAGAGTGATTATCGACTGTGACGAAAACGTCCAAACATGTACAGCTTGCTTTCAGACAAGCGAATTTCACACACAGATATATTTCTTGTCCTATATATTTATATTGCATTTAAACCTATGTGATAAGATTAAACCCACGTGATAATATAATTTGGCATTAATTTATATTTTTACGAATCTCTACATATTTACATATTGATGTAATTAATTATTATATTTTTTGCAAAAATTATTAATATCCGTAATTTTGTAAAATTTATTTTCATAATATAATATTAATATCACTACGTAATTATTGATTTCAAAAAAGAAGAAAATAGAATTAAATATTCTTTTTGATAAATCCTATTTAAAGGATATTCTTTGATAAGAGACACACATAAGTAAAAACTCGAAAAAAAAAAAAAATTAATTTGTCATATTATGTCAATTTTTCTTCTCATATGAACTAAGGCCACATATTGATACGGCAACATCCGGAAACGCATTAAAAGCATATAATCGGCTGACCTTATAACGGACGTGGTCTCGAACGAGAATCTCGAAGAGGGTGGTGTCTCGGCGACATGATGACTCACCCGTCTCGCGCAAGCACGGCCTTCCCCGTTATTTTGTATCGTACCGCTCGCAATCGATCGCAACCTTACGATCGCCATTATAGCCACGTATCTTGGTCCTGTATAATTATTATTATAGCCACGAGCCGACTGGTATTCTGCAAATCGTGCGACCATGGCCAGCAGCAGACGCCGGACGCGTACGAAAGTAGTTTGACGAATTTATCGATGCAAACGCGCGTCCGCCGACGTCTTCTTAACGTAATATTAATTAATGTACATATTACGCTTATAAAAATAAAATTATGTAGCTTGAAAATTATATTGGAGCTTCTGCAATCTCCGAAACGAATCTATCCTCGGAAAAATTTTCCAGGAATTTCGGGAGAGTTGAGGACAGACAGAAATTCATCGAGACAATAAATTCTGATTTGTCTCTCGAAAAATAACAAAGAAAAAAATTAAGATAATTGTATATTTTATTAAAGGATAACAGCTTTCTTTCTTTCGGCGCTGAATTTTGCGATTCTTGAAAGGAACAAGACATTTCAAGATTCGCAAAATGCTACTCTTTGGCAAAAAGCGACTTTAAAACTGGTCGTGCAACTAGCAACAGATAACGTGGATAAAGAAAAAAACAAGTGATCCCGGAGACACTAAAATACTAAAAGTTATTTCAGAGATTTTTCAAGATTTGCGGAAGACGTCTCAGGATTGAAATATTATTTATAAACGAAAGAAAAGGTGGTTTTAATTCGTAAAATAAAAGATATATTTTATATTAGTTTTCCAACTTCACTTTTTTAGGCTCAAAATAAAATAATCATTATGTATTATACAATATATAAGTAATAATTAAAATGTATTTTAATAATACTAGAGTTTTAAATTTATTATTTATATTTTAATACACTAATAAAAATTTTAACGTATTAATGATGCAAAATATATTAATTATTCTTAAAAACTAAATTTTTAAATAAGATTTAAAAATGAAATATATATATATATATCTTATCTTTTCTTTGTAATAATATTAATAACAAATAATAATATTTATTAAAAATAAATATTTATATGTATATTTCAGAGATGTAAAAATGATATGGAAAGTACAACTTTTTTTTTCGGATTTTCTTTTTAACGATAAATCAAAAAAAGGAAAGAAAAGTTGACCACATCTTTCGTTTCATCTGACCACATCTTTCTTTCTTTACTTTCCCTTTCTCTAAACATACTTAAAGTCCTGTTCTACATAACAGATTATTAAATTCCAGTAAAAAACAATAATCTTAAATAATAATCTTCAATCTTTACAAAAAACAAAACTTTACGGTGCGATGAAAAAAGCAATGTAACCGAGATGTCTTAAATAATAATTCGTTTATATGACTAGAAAATCATAACTTGATGTATGACTATTCTTGCTTGATGTTAGACAGTTTTAAAATTCTTTAATGAGGTGCAGAATAAACTCAGTTAATTAGGTAGACGAAAGTTTAATTCAATACCATAACAAACTCGGCAACCGAAACAAATCTAATTTTACGCGCATATTTTGTGATTAATTATCATTTTATCATTTTCCATCTTTCAGCTTTTTTCTCGCGGTAACTATTATATAATTTAAGATTATCATTTCATATATGTATATATGCTCCATATTTTTTTAACTTTTCTATTTATCTCCGACTCTTAGAAACCTATTTTCTCTGGAAATATCGTTATTATAATCACGCTCTTTTTCATGCAATGAATTCCTTCATTCAAGAATTTGAATAGAACAATCGAGACTGACAAGAATAGAAACACATCGAATACCCAGTGTGGAATTTCATTGCCTCGTAACATAGAGAAAGAAGAAGAGAACGAAAGAGGGGATAACATCATAAAGAGGAAAAAGACAGAAAATTCCAAAGAGAGAGAGAGAGAGAGAAAGGAGACAGAGAAATACGAGAAAAGTAGAGAGGTGCACCTTTTCTCGAAGTGCCCGAAGAAGGTAGTGGTAACTATAGAAGGGGGGAGAGGAATATAGACACGTGACCAATGACTTATATAAAGGTGGCGAACGACAGGGCCCAAACACAGAGTTCTGTCTCTCGACGAAGCGGAGGCGGTGTCTTTAAAAGTGTGCCTGTAGATCTTTTTTTTTCTCGTTAATTTTTCATTCACCTCCGCAGTCGACCTTTTCGTTGAACCATGAGGACGTACTTCGTAATAGCCGCCATACTGATCGCCGGTACGTAAATAAAAACCTATTCACTGAAGGCGCGACAAGGGTGGTGAAGTTAAACTGGGCCGATTTAATGCAGAAGGTCGCGAGTGAAGATGCGATGTTCGACTTGGAACGGAAAGTGGACGAGATCTCATCATCAGTGTGTGATCATATCGCGTGTGTAGAGTAGAGCAGTGCGTCGTGAGCAGGATTTATTGGAGACCGAGTCCCCCCTGCGCCAGAATCTCGCCGGGGATCGCCGAAGGATCCGCGGAGATCATTCTTGGACTTTCGAAATTTCGATCGCGATTCGATTCATCTTCGCACAGTTGCATAAATTTCAATTTATAAAGATTTTCAATTTATAAATGAAATATCATGAGTCTATTACTTTCTATAATTAAATGTAATATAATTTTTTAAATCGCGTTTAAATATCGTTTAATTGACGAAATTGTTAGTGTAATCGCATATTTCTTTAAAAAAAAACTTTAAAATAGATATATTTTTCTTAATAGAGAGTTCAAAGATAAAAATTATATGAAAATGTGCTTTTTAAGTTAAAATAATATATTTTTATATAGATACAATTTTTTTTCAATATTTCCATTTTTTCGATTGTCATGTTAAAAGAGAAATATTTTAATCTTAAAAAAAATCTTCTATACTTGCGTAAGATATTGCGTCAATAATAATTATTAAGTTAATTTTTATTTACGTGTGTTTTAAGGGTACAGAAAAATAATTAATAGATTTTATAGACGATAATTATTATTGATATAAAACTGTAGTTGTTGCACATAGCATCTTCATAATTAAGTATCGTTATTCTTGTCAAAATCACGTAAAAAATATTTTCTAATATTTTGATATTCCAATATTTTTTTATAAAATAATGTTTTAGATTTTTTTTCCTTCTTTTATAAATTAAATGATATTGCATTTATCTTAAAATGTCAAAATTTGATATTTCTAGATAAAATCGAGCATTCTTTAATTATCTCTAAGAATGATAATAAAATTTTCCAACACAGCAACTTCTTTGCAACCGCATTAATTAAGAAACGAGGTGATTAAAATCTGCCTCTGGCCTAAAAATTTTCGTCATGCTTTCTCGTCGTCGCGGTATAACCTTGGCCCAGATCTTGACCCTTCTTTTTATTCACTCTTCATCAAAGGAAGGTTCAAGGATGCAATTCGTCGAAAATTATGCTAATATTTTCCCATAACATAAACTCATAGCATAATCGAATTTTACACACGCATGACTAATCACGCGAAAAATTTGAAGGAAGAATCGAATTTTTAATGAGAAAATAATGATAATGATGGAAATATGAAAATATTGTTTTAATCAAGAATTTTGTTAATAAAGATAATTTAATGAATATTAATATTCAGTTTAATTAAGAAATGTAAAAAATTCACAAACTTGTGATGAAATTGAATCTTATGATAAAGGAAGAATACGCTATTTTCAATGAAAATAGAAGATTATAAAGAAATTTATATATTAAAATTTCATATCTTTTAGAGAAGTCTTCTTTTATATAATATATAAATATATGTTGTATGTAAAACATTTATTATATAAATTCAAATTCATATTGATTATTATATACAATGTATTAGATTCTTATATATCTATAATAAATCTTTCATCAATCAATTTCAAAAGAGAGAATATATCATATAATCATATTATCATATAATATATCATATAATCATTAAGAATTAACAAAAAACTAAAAAAATCTTTAAAGTATTTTTCAGATATTTTTCAAAAAAATTTAAATATAATATTTTTTATAAAAATGCACTATAAAAATATATCATCTTATATGTGTGATATAACTTTACGTGATATATTTTATTTCGTGAACACACATTTCTATCATATCTATCATTATCATTCTATATAATTAAAAAAAAAAATGTAACTATCTAAGCATTTTTTGTTTATTTTCTGAAAAACATAGCTGCCATTCCAAGAGACTATTAATTATTAATTAATCTCACGCTTTCTTATAAAAAAACATTTGCAATATATTATAAAACAAAAATAAAATTTAATATTATCTTAATCAGTATCATTAAGCAATTAAATAATTAAATAATTCCTCGTAAAACTTTCATATTTTTTGATATCAATTATTTTTCTATGTATTTCTCGACTTTACATAATCTTTATTACAAACGAGTAATTACATAAGAATCTAATGTCGCGTATTTTCCAAAAGAAGTCGAACGCAAATAAAACTCGGGGCGAGAAAGGGAGGCATCATGATTCGCAGTCTTCTGGTCGATGAATATTTCAAAGTCGCTTTCGGTGGTGGGACCGGTCCCATGGAAAACGAAAGTGAATACAGCTGGTTCCACGCACACAGACACTCAAATACAGACTCGCTGCTGCGGCTTGCGACGCGAACCGGGTGAACGGGATGCTGGGAGGGCCCAGTTACGAGAGGCCGCAGCCGGGTCTGGCCACGGGCCCAAAGTGAAAGCGCCCGGCGAAAGTTACTGTCCCGTACTGCCCCTTACATAAGACATTTTAACTTATTCAAGCGTCATATGTCATGTGCGTCCGCGAGAGAGAAAGACAGAAAAAGATGCACAATTAATGTGAATCGGTGACGCGCGAAAAAGAGGGATGACGAGGAGACTTTATTTATCTATTCCTTATTTTTTCTCAATTTCTTGCAATAACATCGACCGATTTTGCTGCTCGCGTGTTATTCTTCATTGCTATTTAAAGGAGAGAACGGGAAAAGAAATCCCGGAATGGAAGGTTCTCTCGCGGTCGACAGTTAATTTTAGCCTGTAATTTCCTACGGAGAACGGTGGTATCTAGCTAAAACCGGGGTTGTTCAACCGCAATTCGAGGAATTCGATGTAGCAAAATGCGGATTTGAAAGCAAAAATAGTATTCTTTCTAATTCCATAGTAAAAAGTTTTCTTTTGCAATATTTTCTATCATTTCCTCGAATTTAAAGGACAAATGTAACTATTATATATTTTTTTGTTTATTCTTTGAAAAACATGACCGACTTTTCAAGAAATTAATTATTCTTTACAGTTTTTTTTAGTATAAGAAACATTTAAAAACTAGAAATTTTTATTCAAAATACCAATTAATCAAAATTTAATTTATTGTTATTAGTTATTCGTAATTTTATTTTAATAGCAAAATTTATTTATTATTTATTTCTTATTTTTTAATTTATTATGTATTTTTTTATTTTACATAATTATTATATGTTATTATAAAAACTAAATATAAGACACACATGTATAAAATTAAATTAAATTAAATACCTATAAAAATATTGTAATTAAAAAAATCCGCTATGATAAGACTTTTTCAAAATCGAATTATTCAGAAAAACCTAATTTAGGACAAAGTCAGAATTGCCGAAAAAATTTTAAATTCAAATTTATTATGTAAATTTCCCACCATCTACAATCTTTACTCGATGATTTCAGGAACGAGCGGTCAGGAATCTTTCAAATGCCCGGACGACTTCGGGTTCTATCCTCACCATATATCGTGCGACAAATATTGGAAATGCGATAACAACGTGGCGGAGCTGAAGACGTGCGGAAACGGCCTCGCGTTTGACGCCAGCGACAACAAGTTCCTGACCGAGAACTGCGATTATCTGCACAACGTGGACTGCGGCGAGCGCACGCAGCTCGAGCCACCCATCAGTACCCCTCATTGCGCCCGTCTCTACGGCATCTTTCCCGATGAGAAGAAGTGCGACGTCTTCTGGAACTGCTGGAACGGCGAAGCGTCCCGCTATCAGTGCAGCCCTGGATTGGCATACGATCGTGAGGCCAGGGTGTGCATGTGGGCCGACCAGGTGCCCGAATGCAGAAACGAAGGTATCGATTGTTCTAATCTTGCTCAATTAATATTCATTAAAGAAAGTTTCAGTCGTTCAATGAAAACAAATGAAGACAAATTTAAACGAAAACTTGTTACATTTAAATGATAATAATGTATTTTTTAGCGCAAAATAGTTGTACTATTCAGGATTTTTCTAGTTTTGTAGTTTGAAATTTGCAAGAAAGACCTTAAAATTGTGTCACGATGTTTCCTTTTAAATAGTTTTAACTTTCCCACCAACGTTAGATTCTATACCGGATCGAACATTGTAATGCAAACTCGCACAGATTCCTGGTCCAGTTACCCAGGAACTCGTTACGCGCGATTTGATACGGATAATAGAACATACGTAGAACGTGACAGCATTCAACTAGTCTTTCTACAATACAACTGTTAGAAATCCTTCTATCTCCTTTCTACCTGCCTACGCTGATCTTGCTGATTTTAATTTTCTTTTATTTGCAATTTATAATTCGCCATGGAACTGATCGACAATCTTAGAGATACGAATGTTTTCTCTTCTCAATTACTGATTTTTTTTATTTATATATTCTTATATTTTATTTATATATATATTTATATATTTTTTATTTATATATTTTATTTATATATATTTATATTTTATTTATATATATTTAAAATATAACATTTTAATATTTTCAAAAATATTATGACAGAAAAATTATATTGTAATTTATATTAAAAATTTAAAAATATCAAAAATTATTTTAAAAATTATATTAAAATTATATTGTAATTATATTGAAATTTATATATTAATTTTGTAAAAGACGAGAGCTCATTTTCTTCTACAATTGAGCTACTATTATTTATTAGCAATAGCAAATCTTAAATATATATTTTATTGCCTCTATACACAATATATATCTTATATTTTTTTTTTTTTTTTCATTTATCAACTCTAGACCGATCGCTAAAGAAACGACACGCCTTTCTCTCTTTGTCCCCCTCTTCACTCTCTTACTTTTTCTGTCTCTTTCAACATTCTGTACCCTATTTATTGCAGAGGTCGCCGGAGGTTTCACGTGTCCGGCCGCGGGCGAAGTGAGTGGTGCATCCGGCAGCTTCAGCAGACACGCCCATCCGGAGGATTGCAGAAAGTACTACATATGCCTCGAGGGCATCGCCAGGGAATACGGCTGCCCGATCGGCACCGTCTTCAAGATCGGTGACGCTGACGGTAGCGGCGCTTGCGAGGATCCCGAGGACGTTCCCGGATGGTGAGCAATTTTTAATATAAATATACAACCTTATCATGAGGCCTTATCATATTTCAATTATGCAGAAAGGGATAAATTTCGAAATTCTATACAAAAAATGAGACATTTTTTAAAAAATCCGGTAGTAAGAAATTAAAAGTAAATTTTCAGAGATTTGTGAAGGATAAAATTATTTTAAAAAATAATAGAAAAAATTCTTGACTTATTTGTAAAGAATCTTTCCTCAAAACTATTTTCTTCCTTTCTGCACAGTTTATTTTCGATGAGACAATTATTACGTCATTTTCAATTGAACATTTTATTTTACAATTTATTTTTTATCTCACAATTCTAATCTAGGTCATCTGAGAATATATGATTGAATGCAATGTAAATGAATAATTTATATCTATCAAAACTTCATATTTTTAATCTGACATAAAGATAAATACTAACGACCAAGAATTCGAAATTTTACTTATAAATTTCGATCTCTATAAAAATTGTAGTTTTAAGAACAAATGAAATCCAAAAATATTACCATAAATTGATGCTTATAAAAAAATCTCGAAAACAAATTAAAAAACATTCCTAAAAAATATATAATTATATTACAATTATATATTATAATTATAATTATATATTTCTCTGTCTTAAAACTATAAAATAAAAATATAAAAAATTATAGAATAAAATATAAAACAAAAAATAAAAATTTTTCATAAAATTGAAAAATTTCTTATAATAAAAATTTTTCTGGCTTAGTTTTTTCAAAATTGAATTTTTTTTACCAAGAAAATAACAAATTTTACTTTCGGACAAATTGTAGTTTTCTCTTCGATCAATTAAATTTTCATATTTTTTAATTGTCTCATGGAAAATAGATTTTTCATGTTATTTTTTATTATTAAAATGAAAGCTGGATTAAGTTATTAGTGAATTAACAGAATAGTCGCGAAAAAAATATACGCTATGAAAAATCGGCGAGAGTGCAAAAATAAGGATAACGGAGTGCGTTGTGTAACAAATAATTATGGGCGCAATATATATTGTGCAACAAATAATTATAAAAATATCCGAATTCGATTATCTCGGTAATTGTAGTCGTCGACAGGGAAAATTTCAGGCTTCCCTGAGGATGGAACTGTGTTCGAGAACTCTCGGGCACAGCATCGCGCAATTGCATTTCGCGGATGATCCGTAATTAAAGAGATATTCGCGTTGCAGCAAGATTTCGCGGTACTTAATAGTTAGTTTTGCGTAACTGCTGTATAAAAAGTAATCTAACCGGGGAAATTTCTGTCGTGCAACAAAAATTAAAAAATCGCGTCGTGAAATCAATTTTTTCCTAGATCGATTTTTCTCATGATCATAAATTAGCAAATGATTATGTCTGCTAATCAGCACATTAGTATTACATTTGTTAATGATCTTCTGACATGTGTTAACTTTTTCATCGTTCTAATGTTTTGTGGCAATATCAACTTGCTTTCCAGATTTCTATTTTTTTTTTCAAAACTATGAAACAATTTGGAATATTTCTATAATTTACATATTCATGAAGATTTAAATATGATATGTGTAAATATTCAAAGTCGATTTCATGGACTCTATACTAATTGCTTGGCAATCCACAGAGAAATACTAAATCATGAAAATTAGCATATTTAAATAAGATAACAAGAATATTCTTTACTTGCTCTGCCAATATCTTATTCGAAATAAAAGAAATAAAAATCCGTGCACTCTGCAAATATTCGTGACTAACAATAATAAACGCAAATATAGCCTTTCTATATGTGCATGCATGAGTATCTCATCTGCAAGCATAACGATAAAAGCATGTCAAGTAGCGCGCACCGAGCATGTCTTGACTTCCGGGTTTTTCTCGGTTCTGCTTCACAGTGAGGATTACTACGGCGACCTGGACCTGAAGAGCATCCGGAAAAGCGAGCTACTTGCCGGCATCCAGAACGAGCACAAAAAGCCGAACCAGGCGCCCCTCAAACCCAGGCCCTTGGCCGGAGGGCCTACGAGGCCTTCCTCTCCCGTCCAGGAATAAATCCTAATTTACCTCACTTCTTCACTCATTCACTATCTCTCTCTTTCTCTCTCTCGCTCTCTTTCTCTCTCTCGCTCTCTTTCTCTCTTTATCTTTCTCTTTGTTGCTCTCGTTTAATTATAATGAATTCTATTGTTTAATGCAAATTATTGGTGCAAAATCTAGGCTGCAGAATTAAAATGTAGAGATTTTTTTTTGTAGAATATAATACTCTTGAATCAAAATATATTTCTTCAATAATAAAGATCATAATTAAATCATAATTAAATAAAGATCATAATTAAATGTTGCTCATCATAATTAAATGAAGATCATAATTAAATGTTTCCCTAAAATAGCAAAACTGGACTCCAATATTTAAATAATAAATAAATTATAATTATAAATATTATAATTATAAATAATATTATAATTTATAAAAAAATATTATAATATTATAATTATAAATAAATTTTTAGGTTTGTAATTTCATTTTAATCCTATGATTCAATAATAAAAACGTTTGCAAAGCTTATATCTTATTTTGTATCTTTTGATGTTATCTCCTTTTTAATTTATTTTGTATTGTTTAAATTTAAATTTACTGATTTTACGCCAATAAATTATATCAAAGTACATTTTTTTCTTTTCGTTTCTTTTTTCATTTCTCTTTTTTTCTTATTCTTTTTTTATCTTCTTCTTCTTCCTTCTCTCTCTCTTTCTTTCTTTATCTCTGTGTTTTTTCTATCATACATACACATACATAATTAAAGGAAAATCTAATTCTAATTGCGTAAAAAGGATTTCTCCGGGAAGGAAATAACCAACGCCGAGAACCGAGAGAAAAAAACGAAATCCGTCCTAAAAAGAACGACTGAATTTATTTGTCGTTTTTATACTTTGCGTTCCAGAAAAATACGACTCGATCTCGAAACAAAATCCCCGAGATTCGGAGAGAATGAGGAGCGCACAATTAAACTGTTATAAATGTCGAGTCTAAGAATTCTCAATGATTCTTTCTCGTCGTCTTAATCGCGCAATCTTGATGCATGAGAACGTATCGTTACTTTTGTAATTATACTCGAATCGAAGAAAAAGAATGGAGGTATTTCTGGTTATAACGTGACGAATAATGTAATCGAGAATTTTATAAACTCATGTGAAACTCTTTATGCATCCTGTAAATCGCATTTTGTAATAAATACATATATTACTATTAAAAAATCCTAATAATGCGACTCTTAAAATTTTCCAACTCTTAAAACAATTTTTTAGAAAAATTGATAAGATATTTATTCTATCAAAATGTATTATTATATTTCTCTTTTCCTATAATTTTTCAATATATAATTATACATAATTATATAGTTTATATATGAAAATATATTAAAATCCCGCCCAAATTGCTGTTGTTACTGCTAAAGCGCACAAAAATAATTGTAACTTATTTTTTCTTTGGTCAATGCCATATAATTTATTATAATCAATATTACTAAGATTTTGATTAAATAATAAAAAACAGCGTAAATTATTCGCAAAAATTTTCTGAGAAATGCTCAAACGATTGATATTCAAAATCTATATTAATCGTGATGCCTCATCGGCAATTTTTTGTAAAAGTTTATTCTTTTTTTCCTTCTTTCTTTTTCTTTTTTTAAAAATGTTCTTTATTCTTTTTTACTTCTTCTTTTCAATTCTTTTTACCATAAAATTGAGATTAAAAACTTATAATTTCGTGAATAAAACAACGTGAATTAAAAATAAGAATTACATTTTAACAAAAATTTTTAAAAATATATTCTATTATGCATCGTCTATAAAATTATCTCATATTGATTATTTCTTTTATTGATTATTTTTAATAATCTACAACTTGTATTTATTTCCTAATGATGTACTTTTACATCAAAGAGTGAATAAAATATGTGTTCTGAAAATTTTCAACCTTAAAAATAATTCAGTTTTGTAAAAATCATACTAATTAGAAAGACTAACTTTTCTACACGTATGGCATGCGAAATAAAACTCAATGAAATTTTCATTTCTATAAAATACACGATTAAAAAAAACAAACAAAAAGTATTCAATTTTATATACGAGATCGAGTCTATGAACTCGCGTGATTGACGATTTGCAATTCGGAAATTCTTCCGACTCTTGGCGTCAATATGTAAGCAAATTCGGCCGGTTTGTCATGTATTTTTAAGTAAAGCGAAAAGTTCACAACAATAAAAAAAGAGAAAATTTATCAAAGATTTTAGCTCGTATTTTCATCGCATATGCTAATATTAAAAAAAAATTCCATTTACAAAATTCCATTTACAAAAATTCCATTTAACATTCCAATAATTTAAAGATATTAATATTTATAGAATGTAGTATATTTTAAAAAAGATCATATATATATATTTGATTTTTCGTATATATATTTGATTGTATATATTTTTTATTCGTATATATATTTGAAATCTAATTATCTGATGTTAAAATTATGATATATAATAAAATTAAAATATAAGAATTTCTTACTTATTTAATACTATCGGTTTACGTATATATATTATATTTACGTAAATATTAAAAATCAAATAACTATTTGATACCAAATATGTGGTGGAAATATAAGCAATATATATTTGTTTGTCCTGTTCCCTAATTGATCTCTATCGATGGATAATCATTGATGTTTATTTAATTTCCATTTAACTCTAATGTGCTAGTATGTGTCTTTATTAGTTTCTTAACACATTCTATGTACTTATCTGTTGCATGTTAGCTAATAATGTATATAACTTAATCGTAACATATGCATTATGTTAAAAACTGGAAATAGGCACTTTAACACACATTAAATATCCTATACATCTCTATAACTTTATCACTGCAATTAAAAAACAACGAATAAATGTATGAAAGGAATGTATGTGCATATGTATAAATATTTTTATTCATATTTCATTTAAATTTAATGATCGAAAAACAATACAATCGCGAGTGAAAAATCTGTAAAATCTTGTCCGATGTACAAAGAAAAATTGCATGATAAATTTTATGTGACTAACATGACGAGATCAATTTATGCTTAGCTTTCTCTTCGCAAAACTAATTTTTTTTTAATTTTTGATACAACCTTCAATCGAATTTTCAATCTATAAAGTCGAATTTATCAGAAATTGTAAAGAATCAATATGTAAATCCAGATTTGATGCAAATCATTATTATTCTATAATTTTAATTAATCATATCATTAAAATCATATTAAACACATCTGAAGGTCGCGATTTTGATTGAAGGAATCATATGTTACGATCAAGTCACACCCAATATTTGATGCAAATCATTATTATTCTATAATTTTAATTAATCATATCATTAAAATCATATTAAACACATCTGAAGGTCGCGATTTTGATTGAAGGAATCATATGTTACGATCAAGTCACACCCAATATTTTTATACATTTCCCAGTCAAGATTATTATGGTAACGTGGACCTGAAGGCCCTACGCAAACTGGGCTACAGGAAATAGAAGCGCAAGCAAACGTTGCACTTACCAATGATGAAATCAGCGCATCTGCCACTACTAAGGGAGCTAGCATCAGATCCTCTGTTCTTCCGTCAACATCGAACAGCACGACGAGTTTCCTGCAAACATGCATGTTCCATAAAATTATATATTAGATTTCTCATAATCCCCGTACGCCATGTAAATATATCAAATCGATTGCAAATCGCAAAGGTAAATCTCAAATAGAAATTGAAAAAAGATAAATATTATATATTAATGTATGTGTTATATGTTGCATTTTTTTGTTATCTTTAATTTTTTCAAATTTAGAAGAAGCTTAAGTAATAACGAGAATAATGTACTTATATGATAAGAGTCATATACATAAATATAATTTTATATAAACATAATATTGTATAATAAATCTATATGTAATAGAAAAAAAAGAAAAAGAAGTCAATTATAAAATAATTTAAGATAACTAAGATTAATTATATAATAAATATTATATATATATATATATATATATAATATATATTATATATTATTATACAGAAATTTCATTGAACAATTCAATAATATAATTTTTGTATATGGATTATATATATAAATTTTTAAAGTAATTTTTCTAAGTAAGATATTATTATGGAATTTTAGTAATAAAATAAAACAATGTAAGAAAATATATAATTAAATACAAAATAATATACTATTTTAATATTTAGCTGTTTTAATATTTTTTTCGTTTTAATAAATTCGTGTTGAATTTGAAATTAAGATTCATTCATACATCATTGCGAAATAATCTTTAAATAATACACACCTTTCACTGACAGTCTTCTCTTTCTCCGACGAAGTTCTCGAGATCCAAGAAGCACAACTTTTTCTTCGAAAAACACTCTCGAAATGATCGTTTTACGCGATTTGAATACTTTCAAATTTTTCACAATTTATAAACACTCGCGATCCATAATATCAATGCCATAGTTTGTCGAATTTTTCGCGAAGGATCAACTTATGAAGGAGAGAAATTGATTTCTTTTTTCTTATAATCGAAACGTATCGAAACTGATATCCAATATTTCGCATTCAAAAATAGATTAACAATAAAAATATATGAATCGTATTTTTTAAAAGTTCGATGTCACAAATATTCCGTATCTCTCAAAGTATCGCGCTTGTTAATCATTCTCGCCGCTCAAATTTCATCGTCAATCATGACGATTCATCATCAATTATGAAAAACGTGAAACGTCAAACGAAAGATACATATATCCTACAGGAGTGAAATGTCAAACGACGAGCGATTATTATATAAATACAAAGATATTTTGAACTTTACCACGTAACTTTGAATACTCGCGAACTAAAGACGCCATTTTGAGAGACATCGATTTCCCGCCATCGGATTCTCCGAAGAATCGAATCCTACCTTCACGTGAAAAGCGCGCTACGTTTGTTTGAAACTCGACAATTGAAACGATATCCGACAATAATACAAGCATCTCGCATTCAAAACGCTAAATATAGAGAAAATATATAACAATCATATTAAAATACAATTTTATCGTATTTCATTATTAGAAATAATACAAATATTTAACATTTATATCGAAGAAAATCATGTTCAATCTTGTCGCTCGAATTAACGCGTCGATCGCCCAAAAATTACGCGCAAACGCGAAATATTGGACAAAAAAATACACATATATCTTACCAAAATGGATTATCAAACACGATTATCGCACGATTATCATAATCAGATGATATTTTCGATTAAATCATACTCACGTAAAGTACCCGAACCGCACTATCGACGCCATCTTGCACCGGATTCCACGGGAGGACTGCGCATGCGCTCGAAAATCTGTTCTAATATATTGCAAGGAGTCCTCTGTTCTGATTGGTCGAGCGAGCGTCTAACTTCACTCGAGTAAATTTTCGAACGCATCCCGGGAGGACTGCGCATGCGGCAACCTGACCAATCGTCTTCTAGCTCTCTCTGACGTCACAGATTGTGACATTCGCGAATATCGCGCGATAATTGTATGCAATTAACAAGTGTGTCGAGATGATATGTGTGCGGAAATTTGCATGTTCGTCGAGAAAATAGGCGAGATAATATTTCGATTGAGTTTAGGAGAAGCATTCTGCGAATTGTACGGCCACACGTGCTTTCCCGAAGAGGTAAGTCGTATTTTTTTTCTTGTCTGCAATGCCGGTAATACGTAATTAACCTGACCAATCAGTGTTGTTAGACGAGTCAGGTTTTCTCGCGCATGCGCATTGAATATGATATCACTGAAGTAGTTAATCGCAATGTATTTTATAATACGCAATGTATTTTATTATTATTATTATTATATTTATATTATTTTATATTATTTATATTATTTTAGTATATTATTTTATTATCATATTATTATTTTATTATTATATTATTTTATTATTTTATTATATTATTATTATTTTATTTTATTATATTTCTATAATAATATTACTTAATTTAGAATAAGTAATATGATATTTTATTATTATATTATTATTTTATTATTATATTATTTTATTATTATATTATTATTATTTTATTTTATTATTATAATTCTATAATAATATTACTTAATTTAGAATAAGTAATATGATATTTTATTATTATATTATTTTATTATTATATTATTATTATTTTATTTTATTATTATATTTCTATAATAATATTACTTTAATTTAGAATAAGTAATATGATTATAGAAATATAATAGTAATAATATTATAAAATACATCGCGATTAACTACTTCAGATATCATATTCAATGCGCATGCGCGAGAAAACCTGGCCCATTTAACAACATACTGTGACCAATCGTCTTCTAGCTCTCTCTGACGTCACAGATCGCGAATATCGCGCGATAATTGTATGCAATAACAAGTGTGTCGAGATGATATGTATGCGGAAATTTGCATGTTCGTCGAGAAAATAGGCGAGATAATATTTCGATTCAGTTTAGGAGAAGCATTCTGCGAATTGTACGGCCACACGTGCTTTCCCGAAGAGGTGAGTTGTATTTTTTTTTCTTGTCTGCAATGCCGGTGTACGTAACTAACCTCAAAATCGTAAATAACCCTCCAATGTAAGCAACAGGTTCTAAGAATCTTAATGAGATTTTGTTAACTAATCTCTTTCAATTGCATTTTTTCTACATGTGTGTTATTTTCTCTTCCGATTTTTAACATCTGCCTGTTGGAGATGTATCTTCTTGCTATTGAACTCGAGATAAGTCTACAAATTTGGTTTTAAAAGGAAAAAAAGGATAAAAAGAAATAAATAAGGTGTAAGAAACGCAAATAAATAAAAGATTACAGTTAAATATATTTAACTTTAAATATATTTAATTATAACAATTATGTAATTATATATAAATTATATTAATTATAACAATTATATAATAAATTTAGTATCATATGTATTATAATATTGAATTTTATGAAATTTGTGACTTTATTTGAATAGAACAACTATTTGCATGCAAATCAGTTTTCTTTCGCATATATTGTATATTCAGTTATTTTAAGAAAATATCTTAGCCTTCGATATCATGCTAACAGATATATAAACATGAAACAACTGCAACTTCCAGGATCAAGAAAGCGAAAAATAATGGATGAAAACTCGCAAGATGGATATAGAATGTGAATTGTAAAAAATCATGTAATTATAAGAGAAAAGTAAAGATACTTTTCAATCATTTTACTACAATCTTGAATTAATTTTACATTTTACATAATGGCAGAGGAAAAAAGGAATAGTTTTGAAGTTTTACAACAAAAATTGCAAAATAAAAGATTTGATAAAAGTAGACATGCCAAGCTGACGTATAGCATCGAGACATTGTTCGAAAAGTATTTCACAATTTCGGACAGCCAAGAACAAACGCAAACATATACATTACCCGAGCCCGAGTCCATGTTTAAGGAGTCACCATGGCAGCTGGATAACTTGCAAGTGCTGAAGAATAGTCTAAACGAGATGAAGAGTCGCCTCAACAATTTCAATTTATGCGAATGGCAACAACATACAAACCAGATGAACAAAGCAGGCGATATCGTGAGCTCTGTGAAAAAGAACATACAAGCAGAGCTTGTGACTCAAGCGTGGTGTAAATTCTATGAGATCGCTTCCAATTTTTTTCTAGTCCCGTTAAACGAGATTCATCGCGAAGAAAATGGTAAGAACTTCACTTCCGTGCATCTGTGCGAAGCACCAGGTGCCTTCGTGGCCGCTTTGAATCACTGGTTGAAGACGAACGCGCCCAACGTGCAATGGAATTGGTTGGCAACCACGTTGAATCCTTACTGCGAGGGAAATTCATATGATAGGATGGTTGCTGATGACAGGTTCATCAGGCACACTCTGAAGCATTGGTGCTTTGGCGCCGACAATACAGGTGATATTATGGATCTTAGAAATCTAGACATTCTCATAGAGAGATGCAAACTCTTAAATGAGAAGGAACGAATCCTGCTGGTCACCGCAGATGGAAGTGTAGATTGCACAGACGTGCCAGGAGAGCAAGAAAGCGCTGTGGCTCAGTTGCACTTGTGTGAAACGGTGGCTTGTATGCATCTCTTGGAGAAAGGAGGCAATTTTCTCCTCAAGCTCTTCACCCTGTTCGAGCATCAATCCGTATGCTTGATGTATCTGCTATCCTGCGCCTTCCATCAGGTCACTGTAACAAAGCCAGCGTCCAGCAAAGCTGGAAATTCAGAAATGTACGTCGTCTGTGTAAATTTCAAGGGTAGAGATTATGTAGCACCGTATTTGAATATTCTCAGACAGCACTGCAGCAATGGGTCGCCTGCAAAAGCGATGTTTAATCCGCGGGATATTCCAGATGACTTCCTGCGAAGACTCGAAGAGTGCAGCGAGTTCTTTAAGCGTCATCAGTGCCAAGTCATAGAAGATAACATAAGTATGTTTCGTACAGAAAAATACAACGATATCCTTTTCACATTGAAACATGTCAGGCGAATGGTTGCTAATAAATATCTCAGGGATTGCAGATTGCGTCGAATAGATCCCGGGAATGAGATAGTCGGCCGGGAAGTACTAGAGAAGAGCAGCAATAGCTTTACGAATAAAAAATGGCGTGTCGATTCTTACAACGAGCGTTGCAAGAAGCAAGATTTAGAACCGCGAGAACACTTATCGCAGATATGTAACGAAGTGATAGAGATCGAATCGCCAGCAGAAAAATCTTACACTGTAAGCAAGCCTTTTAACTGCGTGTTTCTGTATAAATCTCAAATTAGAAAAAGCCATGTATCTCACAATTTTTGCGGTAGACTAAAAAATTTCGTCTTCATAATATTTTCGAAAATTAAACCCAGCAATTGAAAGAAACAACACTCTACAAAATGTGTATCTTAATTTTACTATAATCTTAATTTTATTCTAATTATATCACAATTATGTTTATTGTGTGTGAGAAAATAATTAAAGTGTGTGTAAGTTATTGTTTTGAAAAAATGAAAAATTTTTATTTTCTGAAAAGAATAATGATCCATCTACAACGTGATTATTTTCCTTTTGTAGTGGCATTTACGGGCACCGGAAACTGTAGAGATACAAACAGGAAGAGCTTTTAACAAAGTCCGCAGCTCGCACTTTTGTGACTCGAGAATTCATCAGATATTAAACAAGATTGACGATATAGTACGAGACACGTGTTCTACCGTATATTTTCCATCAGCAGAAATTACAAGAGAGCAGACGCAACAAATTGATCCACTTCACGAGATACTGAACTTCCAATTCGTCCGCGATTACGATAGTCATCGGACGATTGCTGAAATTTACGATCGATTAGAGAAGCTCCGAATCGGACAAACACTCGTTCTTATCGGCTACTCTTTGTTGACGCAGTTAAACATCGGTCTTTTACATCTCCTGAGTGCTTTCTTCGATAAGATCACTGTAGATATTTATGATAACGAAGGCTATCGCATAAAATTGGAGACTTATAAGCGTAATAACAAAGCATTTAATGATTTGCGCGAAATATTTACTGCGTCGCAAAATGCACGCAAAGATAATATGATAATCTGGTCGATAATACCTATAACAATTTTATATGGTAAGATTTATATATAATAACAAACAGAAAAGAGAACAAATCAGTTTCATTAATTTTCTGTGTTAGTGTATATAAATATAAAATATAAATATAAAATATAATTCTTAATATAAATATATATTTTTTCTTTTTTTAAATATATTTGGTTTACAAATTTTAACAGTTATTTAACTATTTTGTTAACGAGAAATCATTTCAGTCTTTAATAAAGAATATTGTCAATCGCATCAAATACACTTATTTATACTTATTATTAACGCACATCCGGTATTTACGACACAATTTTTTTCTAGAATGTGACCAGTTTCCCATGATAATTCAACTTAATCACCTGATGATTAAAAAATACGCTCATCACGTCAGAAATTCTATACATGATGTGATTGTATAATTATAAATATAAATTTACTTATAATTAAAATTATATATACTTGAAGATAATTGTAAATAATATTGTGAATCTTTTTCTCTTTCTATAAATATCGTATTTGTATTACAAATATTTCCTTATTATGGGTAAAATATACATGTGCAAAGCTTTGTAAAATATGCAATGTTAAAAGAAATTTTTCGTTAATGGAAAAATGATTGCGTGCATGAGCAAGTAAGATAAATGGTAATTATATACTTATATCAGAGATTAAAAATGAGAAACGTTTCTTTTATCCAGAAAAGTATAGAAAAATTCTTATATATTTTATCTTTATTTTTAAATAATCTTAATAAATATTTTTGATTTTCTTGTAACAAATTATAGCGAAAAAACAATACCTAAATTTTTTTGTACAGTTTAAAAAGATCTTATATTAATTAAAATTATAATAGCTTTAATATTTTAAATAAGGTAAAAAATAATGTCCAAATCTCGATATATGAATGAAAGAATCTAATTTTATTCTCGTGGAATTTTTTATACTTGATATTTTTGCACGATAATAACTTAATAAATAATAATAAATAACACGAGTTAATAAATAATTCCAGATTCGAGGTCGACACTTGTGGGTCAGATTTGTTTTGTAACAACAAATAATCGATGTTTTGGGATCACGTTCGATGCGTAGACCGAGATTTCGCTTTCTAGGAAAGGATTTCTTTGGAATAACGAGACGGCGTCCTGCGAAGTCTCGGCGAGGTCTTTTCGAAGGCGTATTGTAACTATAAAAAAAATCCACGTGCCACGTTTTACATCGACGTCATCGCACGTTAAGATGAAATGTTACCTTATCAGGAACTGTACTCGTTTCCTGTCCACCGGACAGCACACGCCGAAGGTATGCATTGTCGGTTCAGGTCCGGCAGGTTTCTATGCAGCCCAACAGTTATTAAAGGTAATAACAATAGAGATTAATTACAATATATATTATAGATATAAATTATTAAAAAAATAAATTTATTAAAGTCTAAATTATTAAAATAATTTATTAAAGTCTAAATATTTCACGAAAAATAAAATAACATGAAATATATCAAATTGTGATTGATAGAGTTCTGGCGATGTGAGAGTCGATATATTGGAGAAGCTACCTGTTCCCTTTGGCCTGGTGCGCTTCGGGGTTGCTCCGGATCATCCAGAAGTGAAAAATGTCATCAATACGTTCCATAAAACCGCGACCAATCCACGTGTTCAATTTCTAGGCAACGTTAATGTTGGCACGGATGTTACTATTGATCAATTACGTAATTTTTATCATGCTGTATTATTGGTATGTAATACTTAAACTATATTTGTTAATTATGTAATGAGAAGTAAACATATAATATTTTTGTTTAATTAATAGTTGTTTTTTTTATTCTTGTTCTAGACTTATGGCGCCCAAAAAGACCGACTGCTCAATATACCGGGTGAACACTTAAACAATGTGATATCAGGTCGACGTTTCGTTGGTTGGTACAATGGAATTCCAGCTGACAAGGACCTGGACATTAATTTAGACATGGAGGAAGTGGTTGTCCTAGGTCAAGGCAACGTAGCTATAGATATCACGAGAATTCTTTTAACACCTATCGATAAACTTAAGGTAACTTTCGATTCCTAATTAATGATTTATTGTTAAATTAAAACTTTTATAAATAATTAAGATTTATAATCAAAAAAAAGATTTTCTAAAATCGAATATACTATAGATTTTAAAACTAAATCTTCAAATAATTTTATCTGTTACAAAATGGAATTAATTTTTAACTTGAAATATGTGAAACCATCTCTGATCTCTTTCGATTATTTCAGAACACTGACATCACCTCGTTCGCCCTGGAACGTTTATCTCATAGTAGAGTGCGAAAAGTCTCTATGGTTGGACGTAGAGGACCTTTGCAGGCCGCTTTCACGATCGCGGAACTGCGCGAACTCCTCAAGTTGGAGAACTGCAAGAATCTCTGGCGACTGCAAGATTTCACGGGTGTACGAGATATCGTGCCAACCTTAGCTAGACCGCGAAAACGACTCACGGAGCTCATGTTGAAATCTTTAGAAGAATCTGTGAGCGACTCGACGCAGCCTAAAGAATTAAATCCGATCTTTCTGCGAAGTCCCGTCGAATTCCATGGCGGTGATGATTTACAGAGCATTAGATTCGCAGTGAATCGTCTGCGAGGAGATGCATTTCAAGATCAGGTGGCCGAAGCCACCAACGAATTCGAGACGATCTCATGTGGCTTGGCTGTCCGTAGCATCGGTTACAAGTCCATTCAAATAGATAGTTCGATTCCATTTGATGAGAAGAAAGGACGCGTGATGAATAAAGACGGTAAGGTCGACGCCAATCTCTATAGCGCTGGATGGGCGGCTACTGGACCGGTCGGCGTTATTTTATCAACTATGACGAACGCTTTTGAAGTCGGTAGTTTGGTGTGCAAAGAACTGACTTCCTCGACTGAGATTAAAGCGGGTTCAAACGGTGTGCGCGATATCTTGAATGCCAAAGGAATCCAGATCGTATCTTATGAGGATTGGCAAAAGATTGATCGTGTTGAACAAGACCGTGGTAAACAATTGGGAAAACCGCGGGAAAAAATTGTGGATGTGACAGAAATGCTTAACATTGCTGCGAAGTGAACAACTTGAAAAATAAAGGATGTTTTAAAAAATTAAGTATGAAAAACCTGTTTTTTATTGTATGCACTTAAAAAATCGAAAATTATACACAAATATATGCATATTTATATAAAAAATACGTTTTTCATACCTAGGTTGTCTAAAAGATTAAGATTTTTATATATTGAGCTTTTATTTTCTGAAACGTGTCAAAATATTTCTTTCATGTGCCTAATCTTTGTGTTCATATTTTGGAAGAGTCGATATAATAAAAATTATATAGGCCTAACTGTACAATATTGATATTGTAAAGAATACAATCGATTTAAGATTTGAGAAAATCAATTTCAATAATTTTAGTTTGAAACTATTTCTGCATAATAAATCTCTATTAAAATTGTGCTGAATCGTGCGATTTTTATGAAAAATACGAATTATTTTTCATATAATATAATGAAACATGTATATTTTCTTTTATATATATTTTATATATATTTTATATATATTTTAATGGGATAAAAAAGAATAAATCATGTGTAATCAAAGAAAGGAAAAAAATTCCAAATTATATTTACATTAAAATTGTGCTTCATTATTATTATTACTATAAATTATTGTTATGATGATATAAGTTGAAAATAGGTGTGTAAATGGGTTGAAAACAAATTCTATTAATGATACAATTAAATGTTAGTATACATGTATTAGTATACATGTTTTATGTCACGTCACCTAACTTATCTAACCTGACCTGACCCAACTTTACCTAAACAACAATCAGTCCTGAATGTAATCGGTAGCGGTCATTTAAAACGATATATTTTTAATAACTGATATAACAAATAATACAAATGTAAGTTTTTATATAGGGAAACACATTTTCTTCGTTTTATATTGTGTTTAAAATTTATTTTAAATTTTTATATCAAAAATTTTATATACAAAGAGATGATAATCTATTTTTATAGGTTAAATAATATGTCTCTGCATACAAGAAAAACTAAAATTCTGCATTTGTATAATTTTCGATTTTTTTTGTAAGCACATACGTAAATTAATTCTTTTATTTTATCTATCTTTATTACACATATTATAATACTAACAAATGTTATTTATAATTGTAACTAAAATCTCCTTAAAACATTATCTTGATTCTTAATACAAATTTAATTTGAATTTTCATTGAATTGAATTTTAATTTTAATAAGAATCAAAACATTATATGCTCAAGATTTTAGGATTCATTCTAATAGACACTGCACGATAGATATTATTTATAATAAATAAATATTATAAAATTTTATTTTCTTATTTATTGATATTTTTTAGCTGAACATGAATTTAAAAGAACCTAGAAAGAAAAAAAAAATAAAATTGAAACCACAGTGTCCATTTCCCATTCCTTTGAATGAAACGCAAGAATGGCCAGTGTATACTGCACATCTCACAGATGTAGGATCATGCATAATTGAACCTGAGGAGATCAGTGCAGTGCATTCTATGGTAAGGACAAGTTTTAAAATTAATTTTTGACATAAGTGGCAATAAGGAATAAATATTTTTATCTGCAGGGATTTTTTGGTAAAGGATCATTGTCACGCAGTTATCCATCATTTGGTAAAGCAAGATACGGAGCACCACCAGTTGTTCGGAACAGACAATGGCTTCATAGACAAGAATGGTTGAAAGAAGTTAAGGAATTGAATTCTGCCTCTTCCAATTTTGAAGGTACAATAGACAGTATATCATGATATCTAAAACATTAATGAATTGTTTTATTTATCATTCATTAATATAATAAAAATCATTCTTAAATAAATATAAAATAAAATAAAAATAATATATTATTAACTTACAGTGAAAATTTGTGATATTGCAGATGCTAAAACAAGTGCTGAATGTGAAGAAGAAAATGTCTTGGATAACAAAACAGAGAATATTGGAGACGTCATTGAGATTCCATTGAATTGCAATGAGAAAAATAAGAAAATAAACAACACGAATCAAAGAAACGAAGTCACAAATGACATAGAAATTGACGAAGTTGTTTTAGATTCTGCAGAAGAAGATGACGTATGTATCATCATTAGTAATCAAGAATCTGACAATATTAAAAGTCCACCAAAAACTCACGATGATGAGAATTTCTCAGAGGAAAAAAAAGAGGAGGAAGAAGTTTGCGAATTAAATTATTACGATTTCAAGAGTGACTGCGCGAGTGAAGATAATAATCAGCATGGAAAGCTATTGGTTTTACCAGACAGTGATTCAGATACTGAAAACTATTTAAAAAATATTAAGCCGAGAATCGAAAACGAAGGTTTTCCCATTCGAGAGGCTCTGCATCTTACTTTCGAAGAGACTTTTTTTCTCCTCTTTGGTTTAGGTTGCCTCCAAGTGGTTCACTTTGATGGCAGTCTGTTGGACATCAATAATGCATGGTTGTATTTTTGCAAGGAAAAGCCAGATTTCTTACAAAAATATGTAGTTTATCATTATTACAGAAGTAAAGGTTGGGTGGTCAAGCCCGGCCTGAAATACGGCGGCGACTTTTGTTAGTATTCGTTATTTGAGTATTCATTTTTTGAAAATATTTTATTGAATATTTTATTCTTCCCATAAAAATATCATATATGTATAAAGTTACACCTTGATTTTTTATATTTTTCTTGTAAAAAATTTTTTTAATCATTTTTATATTATCAGAAAAATAGTGAATAATTTGAGTTAGAAATATTTTTATAATTATCTTTTTTTAAAAGATTTTTTATTCATACATACTTATGTGTATATATATATCTCAAAAAAAGAAAATTTTATTTATTTTACATTATTATTATATTATTTAACATACTTTTAAATTTTTTAGTGCTCTATAAAGAAGGACCACCTTTTTTTCATGCATCTTATATTGTCATAGTCGAAGTAGTAGATGCAGATTCCTTAGTTATAGAGTCTACTTTGTCCACGCGATCCACGTGGGACAGTTTGTTTGGATTGCAAAGGCTCTCTGAAACTGCTGCCAAGGTATAAACAATTGCATATTTATGTAATAAATATAATAAATATAATATAAATACAATCTTTCATATATTATTAACTATTATTGACTTGTTTGGATTATAGGAGATACTCTTCGCACAAGTTTTATGGCCATCATCAGTGCCTCAGGACATCAGTGCAACTAGCCCCGAAATACTCTCTGAATTTACAGTGAGAGAATTACTTTGGCGTCGATGGAATCCGAAACAGCATCGTGAAGATGTCCCTACCGAGGATGAGGACTCATGCTGAAGGTTTTTAAATATTTATATTTTAGAAATCTTTTTTACATAACAATTACGCTCTACTTATACATGTATCTTATTTCATACATCAATTTTTTACCACATTACGCAGTAATATGCATTTGTATATATGTATAATTTTTTTAAATGAAAGCCTTGTATATACATTGCATTAAAATGCGGATTGCGTGCAATCGTATCCTATCATAATATGGTAAGAAAGATGTCTTCTTAAAATAAATTCACAATTCTCCTAAATCCCGCGATATAATCGTATGGGAGATTTTCACATCTTGCAACAATATGTCACACACACAATCGATTGTGTGTGCCCTATAAGAATGTAATAATAATAAGTAATATTTTTATAAAAAAGAATCGCGTATAAGATACGAGCGATATGTAATATTTTGATAATACAAAAAAAAATTGTTATATAAGTTAAGAAGCTCTAAAATAACAGAAATTATTTTGATGGTCTCAACTATTGATCAATATTAAATAATATTAAATAATCAATATTAAAATATATCGAGAACTATATTTTTAGCAATGAATGTCAATAATAAGTATCGAAAACGAGAAATTCAAGTAGTAAGAAAATGTCAAGTGTATGAGAGATATTTGAATGTTACATATAATTGAATGTACATGTATAATATTCAATACCTATGACATAACTGAACACATATGTATATATAAACTTGGATACATGACATATATGAATTTTATGCGAAACATCGCGTGAGCAGCAGCGCGCATTAAGTCGTATCGAATCCGTGTCTTTTATCAGCGATCGACGATTCACGCGGTGGTACCGCTTGAGGTACTCGCCGAGTGAAAGCAAGCCGTGATCGCGAGGGCCCGCAACGATGGTCCCAGGTCCTCGGACCGCGTGCAGTCAGTCCGAGGTGAGCTGGGAGCTGGCATGTCGAGTATCGTGCATCGCGAGTTATCAGCGAGTTGAGCATCCCTCGAAAATCACTCAAGCCTGGGATAACGTTCGCGATCCGGTACGTACAGAACTGACGGATATTCCTCATGTTACTCCTGTCGATCTCTGCTCCACGTGACAGGACAAGTGTCAAAAGTTTCTGTGCCTGTGTCATTTGGAATCTACGTGTTTAGCTCGAGATAATAGTATATATTTTTATTTTTAATACAAAATTTTTATGATCTAATAATATACTTTATTCTCTTGTTCGATGACTTATAAAAATTTAATTCATGCTTTAATTTGATTTATATATTTAAGGAAATATATTTTGTGCAATATTTTTTAAATCTAATCAAATGATATAAATATCTTTTATACGATCGGTTAATGTTATCGATATCAATTATAGTTAATGGCATTGATACTGAAATAATAATTAGTCCGTTTATCTAGTTATAAAAAAAGTCTATAAAAAAATCAAGAAATTAGAATAAATCAGAATAATCAACGGAAATATATTAGAGATGTGACTTTATTTAGAATTTTAGAAAAGGATGCATATTTCTTTATGTATTATTTACTATATTTTTAGACATAATCATAACATAATTATATTTATTTTTAATCTATCATATATTTTAAAAATCTAACAAATTTTTACCATGAATTATAAATTTAAAAGTAAAGTTTTTATTTCACTTTATATAAAATGAAATATAAAATTTACTTTCAAATTTCTAATTCATAATAAAAAATTTGTAGATTTTTAAAATATTATATGATAAGGTTAAAAATAAATATAATTTTACGTATATATGTGTGTGTATGTATGTATGTATGTGTGTGTGCATCTTCTAATTCTAACTTATAAGAGATATTCGAAAACAAACATCAGAGCAATCAATGAATAAGGAATCGTGTCACTTTCATATAAGTTGAACACGAGAGAAAGCGCGACTTCACGAGAGAGAATGTTCATCCGTATCTGCACTTAATTTATAGGAAGCGAGATAATGCGACGAAATCTTTTATTTGGATCCAACTACGAGAAAGATTGAAACGAATTCTACTCTTTCATAAAGACTTTCGATATGAGAAAATTGAGGGCAATAGTATGTGTGTATGTGTGGTTCAACCTATTTTATTTAAATCTAACGAATTTAATGAAATTAATGAAATTACTTAAAAATCTAACAAAATTATTATATTTTCATAAATTTGTGCTATTTTTCTCAATCGTAAGATTAATTTTTTTCAGATTATTTAGACAAAAATAAGGAATATTTTGTGCATTTTTGCTTAATTTTTTTATTATAAATATTCAAAAGAATAAAAATAGATTTTTTTTTATAAAATTTCAATTATAACATATAATTCAATATTCATTAACTTTACGATATTAAACTCTATTAATTGTTTCATGAAAAAAATTTCCAATCTCATATATTTAATTTATTTTGTTTAAAATAAAAAAGATCGAATATATATGAAAGAGATACACATGAGAAAATCTCTTGTCAAAAAAGTATTCTTTATTTTATACGATATAACAATAACATTCCTCAAATTTAATTGTAGCTTGTTAATTAAAAAATGAACGGGCTGAGTAAGTTGTACGATAGACGCATATTTATATATCTTAGAAATATTATTTATATAAATGCTTTGCACATCGTAAATAGACGAGTGAATGTCATCCTCGTCTCACGATATGCCTGGGAATTGAGTTGCATCTAACGCGATGCACAGCAATGAATAATGTTATTGCCGGCAACAATAAAATCACCCGAAGCGAAATTTCGAGCGAGTCATTTTCAACCTTCATAATACATATAGCCATTAAGGAGAAAAGGAAAATTTGTCTCGAGACAAATTGACTAATTTGTTAATTAATTGACTAACTTGACCGAAAAATTAAATCTTATACATCATAAAAGGACATTTACACACACAATTATTAAATGTTTATTATTTTCTAATATTTTCTTTAAAATATAAAACTAAGATTCCAATAAATGTTAAATAATGAAAGGATGATGCCAGGAATCACCGCAAAAATTAATTAATTCTTGCACATATTAATTATTATTTTATTTATTTTAATTAGAATGAAAAGATTTGATGTCATCCTTTTCCTGCATAATTTTTCGCGAATATCGAAATGTGATCTCGATGAAAGATGGACACCCTGTATATCTTAATTGTGAAGCTGAACGAGATTCAAGTGAAAGTGTATAACTGTTTGCGTCGTCTATACGTTCCCTACGGCATCCTTGTACCGGCTTCTGCTTGTATAATTGGGATATTGCTTATATTATTGCGTTACATTACGTACTCGGTACATGGATATGTTAAAAATAAAAAAAACAAGAGTTATTACAACGGAAGTATATCTCGATTAACATATTTGAGAATAAATTTCCTTCATATTTGATATATAAATTTAATTCGAGATCACAATCTCTCTCTCTTTCGCAAATTTCTCTACATTTTTATCATCAAGTCTCAAGCTCTGTTAAGGAAATTTAAGTGAAAGCTTTCTCTCTTCCTTGTCCATAAGAAATATTTAAAAATCGATTTATTTAAATTATTTAATTATTATCATTCAATATTTCTAAATGTGATCTGTACGTCTCAATATAATGATTACTGATAATAATTCACATGATAAACGACGATAAACATATCATTTATTATATCATTATAACAATTATTATTATATTACATTATAAATGTAGTATAATTAAATTATGGAAAATTCAATCTATGATGAAATGTATTGTTAGAAATTTATAGATCTTTTAAGCAACACATTCCTAAATTTTTCTGGCTATAATTTAAATTATTTTCATATTTTTAATTTACTAATTAAATCTATATAAATAAAAGCTTATAAAAAAATTATACATATATACATAATAATATAAACTTTAATAAATTATATAGAAAATATATAAAATATACATGTATAAAGATAATGTATAAGATACATATATATAGAGAGCTTTCTCTCTATTTCTCTCTGTCTCTGTTAATTAATATTATCGATAAATTATTTCTAAATGTGACAGATTGCAATTTCTAACTTATTGATAAAATTTTAACTTGCAGCCTCTAGAACAAGTTTAAAACACACGGTATGTTAGTTATTTCTAACTTCGTTCTTTTAGCTCGCGCTTACTCGATCGCGACGGCGTTTCGGGGCCAGCGAGTAGAGCGATTGCTAAATGGGCATTCCTCTGAGAAACCCTAGGCTTGCTTTCTAAGCGAGGTCCCCGGTCACGTGCGACAAGATCCCAGCTCGCGCGGATAATTCTGATCTGACACGTGCAGCCGCCTGTCCACTCGTGATTTTATATGTTTTATATGGTTCACACGTGACCGGCGCATACATACGTGCGAAAAGCACGTTCACTGCTCTCGTTTTGCTCGCACTTCGATACACTTTTGCCGCAATCTCGTTTTCACGTAACCGTGATAATGTACCGTGTGATTGGCGCGAAGGGCGTAATTATAGAACGAGAGAGAATTTCGCAATTATTCATTAACCCTGAACGTAGGATGGAATTTTATATTTTTATTTACACTTGATTGCATTTTTACTAATTAATTATACCCGTTATATTTCATATTTTATAACTTGCCATTGATCAGAAACGCGTTGCAACATTCCCTCTTTTTTAAAGATAATACAACACTTCATGCTGCCTACACACTTCCTCTTTCTCTTCTTTCCCTTTCTAATTGTTTTCTTTTTTTCACATATGTGTTATCATATAATTTATAATTTTATTTTATTAATAAATTGTAAACTTTATTTTTTTATTTTATTAATAAATTGTAATTTTATTTTATTAATAAATATGTAAATTTAAATATGTAAATTTGTAAATTATAACTATTTATAGTCCATTTGAACGCAGAACATTCTATAATTTTAATATATTGCATATCAAATTTTATGAGAGAGAGAGAAATTTATAATTTATATTTATTTATAATTTATATTAATATATAATTGTAAATTTATAATATTAATAGTTTTGGGTTTAAAAAAGATTTAATAATCGTATAATTTAAATCCTTTCTAAACCTTATTTCATGCTCTGAGAAACTTTAATTAACTATAGTTAACTATAGTTATAATTTTACAGTTAACATTTCTGAATTTTTTCATAACGTTCTTTTACCTCAAAAAATGAAACTTAGACGATAAATGTGATTAATAGATTGCGGCAAGTGCATTTCCCCAGCGTGATGATGTCGCAGGAACCGGAGCGTGAAAATACATTTATATGCGCGTACGATGTGTTACGTATCCACTTACACTGGATGGAAAGTAAAATAAATTCGCGCAGAACACATGCGCTTCCGTGTGAAATCACGAGCTTCCGCTTCCGACCTACCGACTTTTGTCTTGCGGTATCTCTCATTGTGGATCCGCTTTAGATACACGGGGTGAGAGAAAAAGGAATCTGGGTTGGTCGGTCGCGCACGTTAAGCGATCAGGAAGCAATAAAGAAATAATCTATATGCCATAAATTGCAGAGAAATTTACACACCCTGGCCAAGTGGTTAAACCGCAACTTTGTCATATTACCTAATATGTACATACATATTCCAATCGTTTTTCCCTCATTTTTTATCGATCATATTGTCATGTAATATCCTGTTCTAATGAACTGAGTTTCATGGATAAAATATAGAAAACAAGATATATTTTTCAATTGATTTTAAATACACTTTATTTTTGTAGTTTAATTGTAATATATTGATGATCAAAATTTTAAATTAGCACCTTTGTATCTTAGGAAAAATTATTTTTATCGAAAAGTTTAAAATTTTAAGCAGTAATATACGCAAAGAGAAGCTTATACATGAAGTTATTTTTATAATTATTTTATATTTATTTTATTTTTATTTTTATAGTTATTTTTAAGTTATTTTTATAATTATTTTATAGAAATATTTTGTACAGATACAAATAAAATTAATATTTTTATGGTATTTTTGTGAAACTTGAGAATCTTGCAAAGTGCAAATTTGACAAATTCAGTTCTGATAAATAAAAGCATTATATATTTTAATATTTTATTATATTATTTTATTAGAGAAAGATTATTTTTCATATATTATTCAATACTTATTTTACACAAAATAATATTATATATTATGATATCACATGTATATATTTTACTTATAAATACATATTAAGTCTTTAAATTAATCGAAAGTTTAATTAATGATTAATAATCGAAAGCAAAGATATAAAATCACGCTCCAAGGATTCGCATAATGTATTGAAGTACTTTGTCATCCGCAAAAATAAACTCGTTTTCATTTTGCGAGTCCGATATGCACATCAGGGAATCGATATAAAACCAACTTAGTCGTCGAAGTTTCGTGTTTTCTTCGCGAACGATTTTTACAAATTTCGCAAACGCGGCGATCTAATGACAGATTTCAATTCGACGCGGTTTTGCGGTGAGCTCGGCAAATTTCCAAAGCGAACGATTAGACTTTAGAGGCATAAAGGTTTTAAAATTTGCAATACAGCTCATTAGTGAATTTTAATGTCTCCTTCCTGAATAATAATGTCAGAATTTAATTATGTTTATTTAGTATAATAATATATATTATCTGTTAGCGTTTAATGCAATATTCTTTAATATAATTGACAATTTAAAATTTTTTGAAGCTGTATTAAACAATTACTTTTTAATAATTCATTATTTCTATCAGCTATAAATAAAACGATCAATATCTTGCAACTCAAAGAATACTCATCATGCTGCAAGGCATAAATAGAGTCGATCGAGAAGATAATAGGCGGATTGTGAAGAATAAATTAACAGGCGATGAATTAGCAGTTGCAGAGACGGACCATAGATCTTCGAGAGAAGGGTCCAGGATTCCTTTATCTCGCAGCCAGGATCAGTTGGAAGGTCGCGCGATGCGGGATGTCCAATTAAAAATATTCCGCAGGAGAAAGGCAAAAAGTCACCAGTAAAACCAATGAAACTTCACGAACGACCGTGATATCCTACCAGAAAAACAAGGAAGTGAGGTCAATGTTCATCATTTGTTATGACTTCGAGAGTGAAGCCTTGTCTTTTATTTAGTTTTAATTGTACTCCAAGAGAGATGAGAATCTTTTATGATTCAATTGTCGACGATTTATCGCGATGGGTGGTACCTAAAAGAACAGGAAAATTCGCAAAACAAACGCGGATGGAAATAGCGAAGAAACATTACGTGAAGTTTAGTTCAAAAGATAGGATTAACAATGGCAGTATTTTTTGTTCTTCGCATAAAATGCATTGACTTTTGCCATTTGATGGAAAAGAGGAAGAAGAAGAGGATGATAAAGTCATGTACCGCTGGGAAAGTGCTTTCCCGAGAATTCTCAGAGTTCACTTAACCGCTAGATTGTGATTAGGCTTGCCTAGGATTGCCTCAGGAGACACAAGTCGATTGTGCCTCGCTTGCGTCAGACGTATGTAAATTTGCGTCGAAATTACCGTCCATTTTGGAATTTAATCACCGACATATGTCCACCAGAGACATACATTGGGATACTTAACAAAATCATTTTTTCAATTCATTTACAGAGTTCTAATTATAACAAAAATACGTAAAGTGTAGATATTTTCAGACTTTTTCAAACAATAATTCGATTTATTTTATTTATTTGATTTTATTTAATTTTAAAATAATGTAACAAGAAGTTACAATTACTGGCGAAAAATTATTATCACGATCATTCATGAACTCGGAAAGTTCATGGCCATTATGCCGATTCAAACGAGCAAATATGTGGATGTCTAGTGTTCAAGAATACATAATGCGATTGAAGACGCGAATATGTTAATGTTTTTCAACGTTGCTTATGCTCAGTATCATCGTATGATTTTTTACATTTTTGAAATTTAAGAATTTCTTCTTAAACCGTTCAATGACACTGGAGAATGATGTTCCAAACAAGAGAGAAATGATTGAATGATTAGCATATGTCGTCGGTTGAATGAGAAACGAAGAGAGCTGTTCGAAAGCGGAGCGAACTACTTTGTATATATTATGACGAATTGACACAAGTGATATATCGATGACGAAAAGTTTCCATTTGAAAGAACTCTCTTTCAATTTTGAAATGCATGACGTTGCACAAACAGGCTGCAATAATGAATAAAATAATATAAATAGAATCTATGTCATATTTTTTATTTTATATATATATATATATAAATTTTAGAGAGAGTTTAGTTTTTTATTTAATTATTTATTAAAAATATGAAAATATGAATATCGAAAATCGATCATTTATTGGAAAAAAATGTCAATTACTTATTAAAAATTTATCAATTTAGTCTCTGAAAAATATTGATCATATATGAAAGAAAAGATGAAGCACATGAACATTTTTCTTTTGCGATTTAAAGTAAGTTAAAGAGGAATCAGAGCGAATCGAAGGATTCAGAGAAACGAAACTGCATCGATTAAGGAACATGTAGGAACATCAAGCCAAAAATGAAATCGTAGAGATGCGTAGGCAGTTGATCTTCGGGATATGGTTGATGGTCGATGGTCTCGAGGGTCTCGGAACTGACCATGATCTTGAGAAATCGAGCGGGAATACCGTTCTCGTCGTTGATGACCGGTTTTTAACATATCTCTCCTGAGACGAACTATCGGCCTCGATCATTACTCTTGACCACGAAACTTACTTTCATGGACATAATAAATGAATCAGTCTCTAACGCGTGTTTTGGCGATTGATTTTCGTCAAAATGAAAACGACGATTGATTTTCGCCAAAACGAAAACGACTTTTACGAGGCTTCATCCTAAATTCGGCGACGTAAAACGCCTGCCTTCTGATCGCGAACATTTTTAATTCACTTGCTTCAAGTCTGCTTTAAATAATTTTTAATTTTTAATTTCATTTATAATTTTTAATTTGTAATTTCTTGATGAATTTAAATAATTGAATAAATTATTAAAATTATTTATTAAAATTAATATAAATTAATATATGAATTAATATATATAAATTAAAATATGATTTAAAATAAATTAAAAATTTCTCTTTTAGATAATTTATCACCTGTAATTTTCAATTTGTAATTTCTTGACGAATTTAATAAAATATTAAAATGTAAAATATTAGATAATTGTATGCTATGCAAAAAAAGAAGTTTGATTTTTTAGATACATATTATTTTTAAATGTTCTACATATTTCATTATCATTTTTTGCAAGAAAACATATCTCGATTGCAAAAAAAATTACATATGCGCGAGAAGGAATTTACTGAAAGGCTTAAGCAAGATTTACACGCATTGCAGCATAACATTTTTTCAGATCATTACTTTCCGCGCACGTACTTGTGCGTATATGCGTGACAAATATATGTGCGTATATGATAGAGCGAGAGAATAGGGCCACTCCTTTTTACCTTCACGCACGATTCGCGAAATAATTTATCGTTGTATTATCTTGTACACCTTGAATTTCCGCGCTGATTACTTTTGACCGCTTTGTGTTGGCCTGTATTTTCACTTATAGTTGAAAAGAATTCGCACAAAATTTTTTTATATATACTACTATATTATTACTGATTTTTATTGATAACTGACAGATACATAGAAAAATATAAAAATATAAACTATCTCCTATCCGCTAATATCAATATTAACATTTTATTGTACTGTTAAAATTGTTATTAATTATTAATCAAACAGAATATTAAATTGAATATTAATATAAATAATTATAATTTTCAATTCTTCTTTAGGGACACATTTTTATTGTTTCAATTTATTATCAATGTTATCTCATCTTTTCCAAGCAAACAATAGCTTCCTACATATTTTTGTTTGATTACTATTTATTATACGTTTTTTATTTTATTATTTATTATATTTATCTTATGCGCAATATTGTACAAATATATTATACAAATATTGATAGGGGGCGGCCATGATGAATTAATATCGATTAATGAGAAGTCGGTTCAGTGGTCGATGGATTGTGCAATAATCCATCTACCACTGCGAACTCTTATTCATATTTTCCACGGTATAATACATCGCCTATCCTATCATTAAAAGTACCTTATGATAAAAGAGTCGTGTGTTCGTGCTCTTTTCAGTTACAGCTTGCGCAGTCATTATACGCGGTAGATCGATCGTGAGAGAATACGAGTGAAAGGAGCAGATTCCGCGATGCTGTTTATTTCGATATTCGATTTCTCGATTGCGATTCTGCATCTTCGGGGGAAAAATAGTCATTTGAGCTGAATTAAAAGGAGCTTCGATCTTAAATTTCTATGGATCAAGTCGAATAATATCTCATGTCTTATACACATATACAAAATGATTTTTTATATAAAAGAATATATAAATTATAGATCAATAATTAAGAATTTTGTGAATGAAAATATAAATTGTAAAAAAATTAGAACTTAAGAAATTTCTAGCGAACTGAGCATCAGTAGAAGATCGATGAATATCATATTGTTTAATTAGTTTTGCTTTAATAGGATTTTAATTTGAAACTTAATTACAGAAAAGTGTGAAAGACAAGCAAGAATTTTGATAAATAGTATTCTTTCCCTTTTTATTTTCGTGAAATAAAATTTACTTTCTCAAGTTGTTTGTTGAGGAAGCTGCGATTGAATAATATCTCATGTCTTATACACATATACAAAATGATTTTTTATATAAGAGAATATATAAATTAGAGATCAATAATTAAGAATTTTGTGAATGAAAATATAAATTGTAAAAAAATTAGAACTTAAGAAATTTCTAGCGAACTGAGCATCAGTAGAAGATCGATGAATATCATGTTCTTTATAATTAGTTTTGCTTTAATAGGATTTTAATTTGAAACTTAATTACAGAAAAGTGTGAAAGACAAGCAAGAATTTTGATAAATAGCATTCTTTCCTTCTTTATTTTCGTGAAATAAAATTTACTTTCTCAACTTGCTTGTTGAGGAAGCTGCGATTAAATAATATCTCATGTCTTATACACATATACAAAATGATTTTTTATATAAGAGAATATATAAATTATAGATCAATAATTAAGAATTCTGTGAATGAAAAATATAAATTGTAAAAAAATTAGAACTTAAGAAATTTCTAGCGAACTGAGCATCAGTAGAAGATCGATGAATATCATGTTCTTTATAATTAGTTTTGCTTTAATAGGATTTTAATTTGAAACTTAATTACAGAAAAGTGAAAGACAAGCAAGAATTTTGATAAATAGCATTTTTTTCCTCTTTATTTTCGTGAAATAAAATTTACTTTCTCAACTTGTTTGTTGAGGAAGCTGCGATTAAATAATATCTCATGTCTTATACACATATACAAAATGATTTTTTATATAAGAGAATATATAAATTATAAATCAATAATTAAGAATTTTGTGAATAAAAATATAAATTGTAAAAAAATTAGAACTTAAGAAATTTCTAGCGAACTGAGCATCAGTAGAAGATCGATGAATATCATGTTCTTTAATTAATTTTGCTTTAATAGGATTTTAATTTGAAATTTAATTACAGAAAAGTGTGAAAGACAAGCAAGAATTTTGATAAATAGCATTCTTTCCCTCTTTATTTTCGTGAAATAAAATTTACTTTCTCAAGTTGTTTGTTGAGGAAGCTGCGATTGAAGAGATATCCGAGACACCCCGTATAGAGATTGACAGTAGTAAAGGCACGCATTGTAACGGCACGCGACGCACTCCCGGGAATACTAGAGAAACTCGCGCTGTTTGGCTTACCGATCTGCAATTACAGATTCCAATCGTATCTTTGCTCCTTTTCTCTCTCTGTCCCTCTTTCCTTTTCTCTCTCTCTCTCTCTCTGAAGGCGGCTTTTTCTATTGTTTCGGGCTAAGCGATTACGGACACCCACCCACTCGATTACGCAACGATTTCAGTTTCTACGCGTCGTGATTGTGTTAATGTTGTCTCGTTTGCCTCACACGGGATGTTTCCCGAGCGAGCTCATGCCTCACAATGTTCATGCTCAGACAGATAGCGATCGAGCGAGAAGGAAATTTTTACTTGCAACACTTGATTGCCTCACGCAAATCTTGAAACTGAATCGCTCTTTTTATTCCTTCTGACTTGCCGGCATTGCATTCCCATGAATCAATGTTGATTGACAATGTCAATGCTTTATGATAATAAAATCCTTGTTACACAAAGAATCGACATCGTCAAAAGAATAATAAAACAATTAAATAATAATTAAATAATTTTATTGAAATATAATTTTTTATTTATTAAAGAGAAAGAAAAATTGGAATTTAATTGGAATTTAAATTTGAATAAAACTGAGATAAAAGTGTATTAGAAAAAATAATGAACATATTAAAAAATATATATAATATATTGATTTATTAAAAATCGTTGTTAGCTAGTAATTCTATTTCGTAATCAATGCAGTCATATTTTTTCTCTAACTCTTTAATTAATTTTTCTAAAAGTTGAATTCTTTTCTTTAAATAAATAATCACTTGGCATCTGTCTGTAAACAATCATTAGCATCCTGATTTTTTAAGCATCATGATTTATGACATTTATTAAGTTGATGTAAGAATATTCAAGGACATTTGGAACAACATTTCACTCATGAAAAACGCATAGAAATACTTTTCCAGATGATTACGTTATTATATAGCTATTATTATTACTATTGAATATCATAAAACATCCGGATTTGTGTAAAATCGTGACATTCCATTGGAATATTTGCTTCATAAAGTAATTCTGAATCCGATGACGATCTTTCACGTAGGAGATAGATAATTATAGGAGTCGCATAATTAGCAATTCTCGTTAGAAGACAAGCGCGAGATGATAGACAAGAGGGCTTTAATGAAGCAGAATATTTTTTACATCATTGTTAATTATTAGAGAATAACGGTATTTCGTAAAATAACACAGTAATCTGTCATATTCGCGTAGTTGATGCAACATGCGGTTTTTATCTATTCGAGCAAATAGCTACAAGTGGTTGATTGCATGTGCAACTGCAATAATTGCGCAATCGTCTGAGAATCGTCGCTCGATTCTCCCACGATTGTAGAAAAAAAATTACTTCATACTGACGAATTTAATAATTTCATAAGCCGAATTATTGCATGGATCATTAATATAGTAAAATATCTTTGCGTTATTTCTTCTTTTATATTTTTCATTTTTATTTTTATTTACTTTTATATTTTATATTTTTTTCTTTTATTCATTTATCGCGTTAAAAATTATAAATACGTAATAACACACTTATATTATAATGTGAAAAAAGATTTAGTGATAACTATTTTATGTAAATTAAATTCTATATTAAATTATCATATACAAGATAACGAGATAATTTTTTGTATATTTTTTATCTTATTTATATTTTCAGATTCCGAGATTCCGTATGATGAGATCAGATTGAGCGCAATGATATCGAGATACTTCGTGTTCGCCGCAGCTTTAGCGTATGGTGAGTTAAGTGATTCATTGCTAATAAATTTTAAATAAAAGGAATTTCTTCGTATTAAAATTCGTTGTGCCTAGGAATCTTCCATCAACCGCGTCGCAGACAAATTTGGTCTGTAAAAAAAAAAAGATATAACAGTTTTTAACAATTTTTAATTAAATTATTATAAATATACATATTATGAATTGCATAAAATTATTTTAAGCTCTTGAAAACATTGATCAATTATTTTATATTTATATTTTTCTCTAGGATTATATTTTTATTTTTACGTCATTTTAAAATATAATTTGTGTCTGCGATTGTGTGCATAATAATTTATTTTTTATATTCATTTTATATACTCGCGATTCTTATGAAGAAATCATATACAAAAATGTAAAGCAGATGATTTTATAAAATCACGATTGTGCAGTTGCAGTGTCTGCTGCACAAGTTTACAAGAGCTATCCCTTGGATTCGACTCCAACCACCGAATCAGCAGCTACGAATAATGACTTTATCACGCAGACGGTCTACGGGTTTCTGGATTTCACCACGACACTCGGTAACACGGTGATGGTCTTCAGCCCTCAAAGCGCCCCACCAGGTAAGAATTTTTCAAGACTTTCAGAATTTTATTTATTATTTATATGTGTCACGTGTCACATCTAAATAATTATATATCAGATTCTTAAAATACATTAACATTATTTTAACAATAGATAATAAAATTGTAAATTATATACCTCAAGTCAAAATTTTAATCGCTCTCAATATGCCTGTCAATAAAATTTCATATCAAGTTTCGTTTGCCTTCAAGGTGCGATTACATAAATCATCATTTGCTTGATTATTAAATTAATAATCGCATTCGATGTAAAACGTTCGGCTATCAATCATCATTCAGTAGAGAGCGTCATTTTTAAGCAATGAGAATAAGATATCGCACGAAAAGCTGTTGCGCAAACAGAAGATTCGCAAATAACTCTAGCCATGAAGTGTCATGCGTGAATTTGAGAATAATGCCAAGAATTACTTTCTAAGCGCAATCGGCACCTTTTTGTTATTATGCTGTTCTCATTTACGGCAAGTCCGATTATTCGGAACCTTGAAACGCTGAAGAGTTTTACACTCACAAGGCGAACCTTGACGAGGCATCGGGATCCAATCTCTTTTGCATATCGTCGTCGGCGTATGATGCCTATTGTTAACTCGTTATGATTCTTCTATCATCTTCTCTCCTTGACTTTTTAAATTACAATACTCAATGTGTTGTGCTGCTTCCTTTTTTCTAAATGCAAAGGTATATTTTGAAGAGGCTATAAATAAAATAATTATGACAAAAACCTATTGTAGCATTCAAAAATTAATTTTAATTAAACATTAATAAAAAATAAAATTTTACTCTATTGATATTAGAATTAAAATACAATAAAATAATATGAATATGATTAGAAATATAATATAATTACAAAATATAATTAAATTTATATAATTAAATTTAAATTATATAATTATATAATTAAATATAATTAAAGTTGAAACAAGAAAAGATTCTTTCTTAAGAAAAGAGAATTTGTTGAATATTTTCTTTATCTTGTCGCTGTACAGGAAAAAAAATTTGGCGAAGAATATTGGCCGTCAAGAAGCACTTTTTTAATTCTATTTTTCCTCGAGTCTCTTAAAATTCCTCGCGGAATCGCAATTTTTATTTTCAACAGTCGTCGAGTATGCAAATACGTCGTTTGTTTTCAGAAGGGGACTCCGGTAAGAAGACCGCATCTTCTACGCCACCGATTCATACAAAGCCGACGGAACAGCAGCAGCAAAAGAAGAATGTCCCCGACATCCAGCCCAGCAAGACTCACAAGGTCGAAATCCAGGATGGCGAGACGAAGAAACAGATAAAGGGAACGAAAATTGTCGTAAATTCTGTGGTCGAGCAAAACCTGGGGAACCCGTCCGAAAATGCTGCGCCAAAGACGACAAAGAATCAGGTGAATTAAAATAAAGTTGATTCTTTAAATATTTTTAATCTTTTTATGGTAAATCTAATTATGTGTATGAAAAATATCTTCCACATAATTTTAACACAATATATAACATAATTAGAAACGTATTTATATTTTAATAAATTATAATAATTATTATAAATAAATATTATATTGAAATTATATAACTATAAATCATATACACATATAATTCTGTGTGGGAGAAAAAATCCGATTCTTAAAAATTAAATGATTATGCTACAATTTTTATTAATTAATAATATAATAATTTCTTTTTTCTTAATAATGCACTGAGAAAAAAATTATCTTGAAATAAAAAAATTTTAGTTAACTCAAGAAAGCTATTTATTCGATAGGTACTAATCACGTATTTACTTGTATTCAAAACGTCTGTTTGGTTAAGCATTTATTTACATATGTTTAAAAAAATATATATGTTTAAAAAAATATAATTTTTAATTAAATATTTTTATTTTAATTTAGAAAATATTTATTAAAATGCATTTTTATTCTCAAAAATTTAAAATTTTTTAATTTTAAAAAATAATATATTTAATTTAATAAATTATAATATATATTTTACGAAAATAGTATTTAAATATAAAAAATATATAAATGAAAATAATGTACTTACTATAACATGCATATTTATTAATTAAAATTAAATACTTTACTTAAATGAAATAAACAATTCCTTGCATTTAAAGCAAAAGTTTCAAGGAAACAAATTTAATTGATTTAAAAAAATTTTCCCCCAGTGTGGATTAATATAATAGTTAATAAAATTAATAATTAATAAAAGATGTTTCCATATACATAGCGTAATAAAATTACATGAATTAAGGCCTTATTTTGAAAACAAAAATTAAGGATTAACAAAAAATAAGATATCTATATATATGTAGCGTAATAAGGTTATATAAATTAAGGCATTATTATGGAAACGTGAATAGAAAGTGAATATTTAACTGGATTCTTTCAGGAGCCAAATAAACAAGCAGCAACGAAGACACCAATATTATCGTCAACGATTCAAGTACGTGCCAAGGATGAAGCACTAGGTGTGAAAAATAATCTCGCTGAACCGGAATACGATTTCCTCTCAAAACAGCCGACGGAAGTGATCGATGAAACTTATAAAGTAAGTAAAACATAATAGAGAAAAATAACTCTCTAATATCACAACAGGGAATAAAAGTAAATGCCATATCATTATTTTTCCGCTCTAGAAATAGCATGTTTCATGTAATTTTATTATTTCCTTCTTTGTATTGCCTTATTTTGTATTATTTTTTCATAGATTGTATTCACTTATCGTATTTTATTCATTTATATTTTGTTTTTTAATAGCTTTCTCGACTTCTTCTGGTATCTTGAAAATCAATCAATATCTTGAATTGCTTTTTCTATGAATAGGAAGTGAGCAAAGAAAATGAGATCTTGTAATTATATATATATATATATATATATACATATATAAGTTACATATAATATTTTTATATAATATGTTTTTCTGAATTATCAATGATGTTTTGATATTTTAAATGTATTAGTATGCAAAATCATTCTTCTATAAATTGATCAGACTCATCGGAGATTTCTCTTTTTCTTTTACTATAAATTCATAGTGTTTAATTCTAAAAGAGTTAATGTTAACTTTTTACAAATTATGCAATAAAATGTTTAATATATTCTTTTGTATATCTATATTTTATTTTATATATGTATATTTTATTCTTTTTAAAAATGTTGTAATTACATTTTTATATTTAATAAATCTCATATTTTAGATTTTATAATTACGTACACGATAAATTGATGGAAAGATAAATGTGCTTTTTATGAATTTTACACGGTACATTTCACATAATTCTGTTCAAGTTTATAAAAAACATATTTAACTTGATTCATTAAAAAACGTGATATCGGCTGTATTGGAATTCAATCATGGAACATCTCACGTTCGCGAAATTCGCGATTAATTCGCAAAAGCAAGAAATGCAAATATCCGGTTTATCTTTGTCATATTAATCTTTGCCCATGAATGGGAGTCGCAAATACGAAGATCGAGAATCTGGTTTCGATGTCTTTGATTGTTGCCAAACCGGATACGTCGTTAATGAACATCTTTGCAGAAACGAGTTCAACGAAATGCTGTTGGTTTTAATTGAACGTTCGATGGAAAATGGGTTATCCGGCCAGCCGGATGGAAAAACCATCATGATAAAATAGAATTATTCGTAGTATCTCTCCATAAAATTATGCAATCGCCTTATCTTGTAAGCAACTTTCACGATAACTCCCGCGCGAAACCGCGAACGAAATTGTTCAGAATAATTGCATCGGCGTAATTTTCCGCGTGCCGTAATCGATTTCCTAGCCGATCCTTTCCAACTGCCTTCCCCTCCATAAGTTCCTCAACGATTGGCGTGAAAGTTCGATCTGATCGCGCTGATAAATCGGTTTCACTCGCAAAATGCGACGAGCGTTACTTTTCCAACTATTATATACAATTTTTCAACATTTATTGCGTCGAAAAATTTCGAGAATTTTGAAGCTTAAAATCGACAATCTAAATTGGTATCTTTTTTTTGTAACGAAAGATATTAGAAATTGTCCTTAGTCGCTAAATATTAAACAAATTTAAAAAAATTTTTTTTATTTTTCAGGCCTATCAAAAACTAGAGAATTATTATTATTGTTTTCTAATAATTTCCCATGTATAATTATTGCTTCAATTTTTATGATATATTTTTTCTTTCTCGTTTTCAATATTTTATACTAGTAAAATGTTGAAAATTTATCTTTCTATCAAATTAAGATTAATATTTTTTACATGAATTATATTTTTAGCTTCATATATAATTATTATCTCAATATAATCTTCTCGCCATTTCTTCTTCTAAAATTCTGGTCTATAGCTGATCAACCTTCTATTAAAATCCTGGTTTCTATAGTTGATCAACCTGCGACCCTCGTCGAAGGCTCATCACAAGCCACGCGCCACCGCAAGAAGAGACAAGGAGAACCCGACAGGCCTGGTGACCAAGCTTGGTGGCACCGTCGTGAAGGATGGTCTCACCACCGTGCACGAAACCAGCGTAATCGGCACCTACATCAACGGCAAATACGCCCAGGTGCTGCAGAGCTCGTCGAGAATCCTGAGAGAGCCGGTGATCGAAGAAAAGATTCATCCGTCCAGCACGACTCGAATCCTGAAGACCATAGGTCCGCATCATGGCAAGCTTAAGCCCCAGCTGGAGCCCACTCCGACCTATCAACAGGAAGAGTCCTCATTACCCTTAGAAAATCTCTTTAACGCACCCCCCGGTGAGTATTTCTGTGATAAAAATATAGTAGCAGCAATGTTTTATAATCTAAATCTGTCTAGAACACAGATTATGATAAATTTTGCAAAATATATAAGTTATAAACTTGTTTTATGTTAAAAGTTTTTTATAAATAAATTTTGAAATGTGGAAGATTTTAAATATTTCTCTCTTTTTCTATCAGTTCTTAGTCGACCTTGATTTATTTTAGATTCAAGATAATAATCTGTATTAATTTGTAATATATGATAATTATTGAAGAATATAAGAAAAAAATATTTATCAAAAACTTTAATTGTGTCATTGATTTACGATACATAAAGGCTTTTTCGTATGTTAATTTTTTATTTTCAATAATATTTGTAAAACTTTCTTATATTTCTTGAAGAATTATATGGTATTGAAAGAGTTGATTTTTGAGAAATTTAATGATTATCAAATTAGATACTCCAGTACGAACAACGCGAAGGCACTCGACCTCCAATAATCAGCCCAAGCCCAAATTCCGAAATAAGATTGCCGATGATTACGAAAATAATGAGCCACAACAACAAGCAAGGACCGGCAAAAATCGCTTGACGACAACTCGTCCAAATTACAAGTGAGTGTCTCTGATAAAAGAGTAGCAATCTGAAGAAAAGAATTAATTTGTAACTTATCATTTGTTATATCTTATGAAACAACTTAGATCTCATCATGATTGTCTTATTATTGTAAAATATAAAGCCAAAAATCTAGCTAAAATATACGCTAGATCCTTGCGATGAGATTCCTTCAATTTTCTGAGCAAGAAACTTACACTTCTCTTCAGGAATCGTCCTATAACTACCACCAGCACCACAGAGACACCAATCAGTCGCCGTCGCAGCGGTTTTCGACCGAGCAGTCAGTCCATCAATTCGCTCTCGAAGCAATCAACCAAGTCAAAGAATAACGATCAGCAGCCATCACCAACGGCCAGTCTTCCAGTGCCCAAGGTGAAGCTACCGAGAACGCAAGGTCGCTGGTCGTACAAGACTACGCCGAAGCCCAGGATCATGATCCGCAAACAGGTGGACGACGAGGATCTACGATCATCAACGACCGAGTCTAACACGGCGGAGTCTTTCGTGGTAGCCTCGGACGAACAGAAGTTGACAGCGACGACGAATAACGCGGCTCCAACCTCGTCCGGCAGCGTCGTCAACGTTGCCCAGAGAAAGGAATTGTCCTTCACGGAAGACGAGTTGGATCCCAGTGAGAGCGAGGATGTAGCCAGTGTCAGTGTACAACAGGATCAAAATACTGGAGAGCAGATCCTTCCGATAGAGACGCTCAACGTGGAGATCTCCACCGCGGCGGATCTCGACAACGTGTATTTCGAGATCGCCACTATCAAGTCGCCGTACTCTTTTCAGGCACGTTCTCTCTAGTCTACTCTAGTATTTATTTATTTAAATAAAATATTCGATAAAATGTTATTTTTATATATAAATAATAATTGTGCCAAACTGTACCGAACATTAAAGAACAATTATTATTGTTCGTAACAATATAATCATTGATTTTTAATAATTTATATTACATTTTTTATTTGAGATTAGCTGTAAAATACATCAGAAAAGATCGTGTTTCCTTTTATTGCCACAGTAATCCAAATATTGTTTCTCCAGGTGGGAACACTTCGAAATACCCGCTACATCACGGTAACTTCTACGATTAAGAAAACTTTCGCGACGGCCGAGCCAACCAGTTCCATCTCACCCACTGAACCGCTCACGGAGAATATCCTGGCGAACACGGCAGCTGCTTATGAGTCGACTTTGCCGCTCGATTCGTCCGTTGCAACACTACCGGCAATCTCCTTGGATGCCAGCCAGGCGACGCCGCCGTTAGAAACGCTAACAGAGACGTTCTCGACGACGCAGACGTTGTTGAAGACACACATGTTACCGGTGATTTATGGCGGCAACAGCACCACTCGCTTGACTCTGGTACAAACGTACAACATTGCCCGAATGGTGACAGCGACGAAAACGCTACCGCCGATGGAAATCTACCAGTTCATCCCGAGCAAGACACTAAACGAGTTTAATTCGAAGCTCGACGAAGCTGGTAGCGAGCTGCATCTCGAGCTTGACTTCAGCGAAGACGATCGTGATGACGAGGATGTGCTCAAGAGGGTAGTGGCGCCTAGCAGCGATTCAGACTCCGATCTGGATATCTTCAAGTCCACATTAGCGTCCAAAGCCAAAAGCGACATCGTGACCAGCAGTAATGTCGAACCCCAGCTTACTCCGGAACAGGCCCAACAGTTGGCCCTGCTGAAATATTTTGGTCAGCCTCAACCGCAACCTCAAATCATCACCACGTCCAGGCCGGTGGTCGTCCTGGAAACGATGTACGAATCGCATGTGATTCCCGTAGTGAGCGCGGGAAATACCATTTACTCGACGTTGTCCAGGCCAGTTGCCACTGTACCTAGGTTGGTATAATGTATATTTAATAAGTTATACGCGTTAATTAATTATACAATATATTGTACCATCTTACATATTATATTTTGTGCATTTCTGCTTCCTTCAGGACTTCCTACGAATACGGCACATCCACTCTGAGTCCGGTGCTGCAGCCGCAGGTGCCACAGGTGCCACAGGTGCCGCAAGTGCCGTTGTTCCCGCAGCAACCACAATTTACGGTGACAAGCGCGCCTCTGGTCACTCAGACTCTTGCCACTATATCGGATTCGCGGGTGTTAAAGCTCACCTTCGGCGCTAAAACCGCTTATACCACCCTCTTCTCCACGAGGGTCGTACCCACGGAGCTCACCACCTATGTCACCAACACGGTGCCAGTACAGCCGACGGTACCGGCATATCCCGGTTATTACCCAGCGCCGGTGCCCTATCCGCCTTACCCCTTTCTCGGTTAGATTTTAATCTGACCATCAAGCCTCTTGCGGTCCAATTATTCTTCAAGTAGATTTTTTTTCGAACTAAATTTTAATTTTGATTTTCTTGGATGAATACTAATTCTTATGCTAAATGCTATGAATGATGTAATTGTAACTAAAACAGTACAGTTTTGTTTATTTAATGACTTTTTATAATAAGTTTGAGAAATTTTTCGATATAAATATTTTTAGCTATCTTTTGCAAAATTTAGCTATCTTTTATATGTGCATTGATTGCCATATTGACACTTATTACTTTATATATAAATTAATTTCGATTAATATTGAATAATTTTAAATTAAGCAATTGTCTTTGACATGAAGTTGACATCATATATTTGTACAAAAAAATGTTAATTTTAATTTAAAATATTAATTAAAATATTAATTAAAATATTATTTCCTTTAAGAAATTTTAACATATTTATGTTAAATTGTAGTTTAACATATTTATGTTAATTTGTGTTAAATTAAAGAATAATATCGGTAATAATGCTGCTAATTCGCAATACTTTTCAACAGAACAATAGTTCTAATATTTCTTGTAATTATAAAACTGCTGCATAATAGCATTCAATATCAATTGGGTCACTACAAGTAGAACATGAAAAAACGCAATCGAGATCGCATGTCGAATGAAAAAAAATTACAAAATTGCATAGTTTCAAATCATTCTACATAATCGAAATGATTTAACGACGATGATCCTAATTGGACCGCATTAAAAATTATTGTAAATAAATTATTGATTATAATATTGTATATCGTATATTGTATGTATCGCGTATTTTGTAAATAAATAAAACAAAAACATAAAATCTCTGCCACTTTTATCGTATTACAAGCCTAATTCCTAAACACTAAACATTGGTGATACAATATTACACATACATTTTTATGAATATATATATATATATATATATATATATATATATATATATTTTTTTTTTAATTAGATGTAATATTATTTATACTTAAAATCTACGAATTTAATTAAATAATTCAATATACGAATCTCTATAAAAACGAGATGTAAATTAAAATATTTTAGGATTGAAAAGTTTAAAACTTTTTCTTCAGCGCAAAATAAAATACTATTAAAATACTAATTTTTATTATATGTCACTTTTTATATAAAATATAAATATTTTATGTTTACTCATGATAATTAATAAAAATTACATTTTATTTGCTTTCTATGTTTAATATTTTTTTATTTTTAATTTATTAATATACCTAATACATTAGAATATGATATTGATAATTTTTTATGTGAAATATCAGAGATAATATCTCGTTCTTGAATTATTCAATTATTTATATTCGTTTCATAATTATTGGAAATAATGATTAGTTTACATATACATTGTTTTCCACTATTTTAAAGTGATGATGATTGTCTTCTAAAAATGACTATCTCTTTAATTATAAATGTATATTTTGTAAATATAAAAAAGTGTATATAAAATTACAAAACGAGAAGATTAAATAAATGATTATAGATAACGCGATACATACAAAATAGATGAAATTTTATTGCAAATTAATGACAAAAATCTGTGATGACATAAACATATATATGATATTTATTTTAAATTGATTTTGAAAAAAGAGAGAATTTATTTTAAATAAAAAACTAAAAGAAAATTCTCATTTTTTAAAATTGAAAATAGAAATAAAAGCATGAAAAAAACATAGAAATAAAACATATATAGAAATAAAAACATATTAAAAACTGCGTACATATTCTATATATTTTAAATGAACATAATTTCAAGTTTTCAAAATAATAGATATAAGTGCAATGAAAGCTTTGCAATTGAAAAGTGCAGAAGAAAGAGAAAATGTACTAAATTTTTCATATCTTTTTTCTTATGAAAAATATAATTATAATAAATTTACTGTAACATTAGATAATGAATTAACATCTAATGCTTGAATGTGATCGATTCCTCTTCTTTTTTTATGGCTCGAATAAGCGTCAACGTCAATACAGCTATAATTACCTGCAATAATTAGGATAAGAGAGATATAGAATTACAAGAAGATGATAGAGTATCATTTTATTTTCATAAATTATAAAATTGCGTATCCTTTCTTCTTGAAAAAAGTAAAGAAAAAAGTAAAGAATAAAAATTTCTTACGTGAAGCATGCACAACGCCATTGCCAGACCAGCGAGCCATCCTGATCTTGCTTCCAGGAACCAGGACAATTCCTCGACACAGCCGTGATGGAAAGCATTTCCAGTAACAGTGTCCCGACATTCGGTGGGCAATGGTTTACGCAGCCGCGTGTAATCCCTGGGTCCATCAGCTCCGCAGCATCCGACCTATCAAACATTGGAAAAAAAGATCAAAATTTAAGATTAAAATAAAAAAAGTATAATTTCTAAAATATTATATACATCTTACAGTTTCCTGGATTACTCTTAGGATGTAGCTCGCCGTTTCGTATTGGGAGTTGCTAATAAGATTATACATGGATCGTTGGATGATAGGTTGAATCTTACTGTCATACGTTGAATAATCAAGAATTACCGCCGCTCCAGCTAAACCGCAGACGAAACTAAAGAATTGAAGGCCCACGTGCTAAAATCACAAAATTTTCTTTGATAAATTGTCATACAAAATCTTATAATTATAAAAAAATAATTCTCTGTTTCAATTTCAAAAATTTAAGGAGAAAATTTAGTAAAAAAAGAATTAATTCTCAAAAAGAAATATCTTAAAAAATTAATTTTGACATTGAATTTTAATAAAAAGGAAGTAATTTACGTTGCAATTTATCAATTAATATTTGAATTAAATTTTCGATAAAGATTATTAACTTGCAACAAAATAGTTTATTAATAATTTATTAAATATTTAAATATTTTTTATGTTTATGTTTTAGATGTTGCATTATTAATAATTGAAATAATGAAAATAACGAAAAATATTTTTAACAATAAAATGATTTCGAATAATTATAAAAAAATCAAATAATCTTAACAACTAGCTTATTCAGATGTGATTTCCTTCGAGAATTATCGGAAAAGTTCATGATAAACGTTCTTACGATGTATAAAGCCAGTATATTCTCCATAAGTGCAGCGCCGCAACCGATAAATGCAACGGCCATGACGAACACCGAAGTCGCAATTAGGATATAAATTCCGATGTAAAACTCATATATATCCAGAAATTCCACCCATTCTTCGAACATTGGCTCGAATCTCATCCATATCGACAGCCCGAACATTGCACAGCCCAGGATCTTTCAACAAATAACAATAATTTTAATAATAGAACGTATCGATTAATAAAACGATGATGACATTTTTTCCTTTGTTTTTAATTATAATAATGTAATAGCAAGATAAAACGAAGACAATGTGTCTTTTAAAACTTATTACATTGATTATAAAATTATATTTAAATCAAAAGATGAAGAGTAAAATAGTTTATAATAGTTTATAATGTAATATATAAGAAATTATTTCAATTCTGTACAAATTTTATATAAATTCTATTTTGTAAATATATCTTTTTAAAATACTTATTTTAATTTTCACATTTTATAAGATTTATTCAATATATATTTTCAATATATATTTTGTATTTTTTTCGTGAACTTGTATAAGAAAATATTTATATATATTTAATATTTTAAATATTAGTAATAATTTATTCGGCGAAGCTAATTTTTGTAATCTTGTAATTCAATTTTAATTTGATCTGATTTGATTCTTTCTAATAATATAATAAAACGTATTTAACTTTCAACAAACTTTATTATTAAGAGATTAAATTTAAACATTTTTTTAATAAAATTAAATTTAAACACTTTTTTTAATAATCGAACAAATCAATCGCAACATTCTTTTTCTTGAGAAAAAGAAAAAATCTGAAAAAAATAAAATGAAATTTAAGATAATTATAAAAATTTTTTTTATTTTAAAAATCTAAAATAAAATAATTCAAAAATTAAAATAATTAAAATAATTCTATTTATATTACTGACTTATATACAATATTGTTCACTCGTCTTTTACGTTCATCTGTTCTTTTCATATTTTACGCAAAAAATCATATACGCAAAAGATCATATTATATCATTTCACTAGCACATTATTCACAAGACGACGCAATCATCATGATAACTCCGCGTACCCACCCATATTATCGCGTTTAAGCAGAAAATCGTGAATTTGATGCAGCCGATCTGCTTCTCTAGCAGCGGTACAGAGCTTTTGGCGACCATCTCCTTGACTCCTCACGGAAGATATCCTCCGTCACAGAGTTTTATCGACGACCGAGACGTTATTTCGGAAACGTGAATGAAGACAAAAAACGTAATTAGTCGATCGTGAACGTCGAGGTACCCCGAGTATCATCACTTGTTAACTGTTGCTTTATCAATGGCAAATATAAGATAACTGGATAAGAGCCGTCCTAGATAAAAAAATACCTCGCATTACCGAGATGAATCACTTCTTTCGTGGTATCTCGATGAATGTATATATTATTAAAAAGTATAATTATTAATCAGCACAAAGAATGCTAATATGATAAAGAATGATAATACTTAATTCGTTCAGCTTATAATTATTTGCGAATATTTTAAGTTTATAAAACTAAAAACTCGTAATTCAATCATTTAATTTCAAAATTATTGATATACAAATCGTTGTTAACACAAATGAGATTTTTTTTAAATATTAATAATGAATAAATTATATTTCCTAAATAGATTTTCAGTAGAAATAAATGAACATCAGATGTGACAAGAATAAAATGTCACATCACATAATAATTTTGATGACACGCCATATGATGATGAATACGTTTTATTTACAGTAATCCTTACAAAATCGCAATTACAAGAAATAGAAAATAGACCAGATTGATATTTGTGTATAAGTAAATAAATAAAAAAATAAAAATTAGTAGAAATCTTCTTCCGTAGTTTTTGATGCTGACGTTTTATTTTTAATCTGTTCTTGATTATTGTACATGTCTGCCACCTGCTGAGCGGAAGTGGACTCTTCACAATTTTTATCTTCACGTATCCTGATAAATCGCGGAAATCTTAAGGAAATACCTTTTTCTGGATCAACCTAGATAAAACAGAAAAATTTAATATATAAAATAGAAAAATTTAATATATAAAGAATTTTCTAATTTAAATGCTATCTAACTACAGAATTATATCGTTTCAATTTACTTGATAGAAAAAGGACACCTATTATATGTTTCCGAAATTCTGTAATGCAAATTCTTTCATGTAAATCGAAGATTTTTTAATTGAAAATATCGAAATTTCTATCATGCGATATTAATTTTGTTTTTTGATGCAATTTAGAAAATTTTAAACTCTTGAAACTCACTATTCCGATAGCTGCCCTATGAACTGGCGATAGGGAAAGATCAGCACATTTAATCTCCCATACTTGAACCGGTTCAAACCAATGATCGGGCTCATGACTGCTGTCGAAACGGTAATATGATTTCGTTTGAGATATCACATGATCCTTAAAGAACTTTGTGTGATTCTCCAGATCTTCCTCCTTGAAGCCTGTGCCGATCTATTTATAAAAAAGCAATACATTAATATATGAGCTAGAATAATATATTAAATGAGTAAAAAAGTAATGTTCACTTAAATTACTAACTTAAATTACGAAAATTATTGAATTTATCGTATTTCACATGATTAAGAAAAATATTTAAAATTAGATATTACAAAATAAAAATATTAAGTTATCAAAAAATATTCGATAAATATTAAAATTATTTAAAACAAGAATTTCCATTAATTACATGCTATGCTTCTTCACTTCTGCAACATAAAGGAAATATAGAAACATACCTTACAGATGCTCTGGTATTCCTCGTTTTCTTGATCGTAGCAAGCCAAGAGAAAGCCACCGTAAGTGCCTGTTCTCTTTCCTTTGCCGATATAACCACCGATTACAACCACATCAAGCGTATCGCCCACACCGTCCAAATAATCTTTTTTCAGTTTCAACCAATTTCTCGATCGCTTCGCGATCTCATAGGTTGCTTCCTCCTCGAGCGTCTTCACCATTAAACCTTCACAATTTCCCTTCACAGATTCGTCCAAGAAAACTTGCACTTCCTCCATCGTAGTAGTGTCCATACTATTGGCAAATTTCCACTCGCCTTCTATTTCTTTGAAATGCTGCTTCAGCAACTCGCGACGTTTTGCAAAGGGTTCTTTTACTAATGGCTCGTCGTTTAGGTATAACAGGTCGAACATGAATACGCATACTTGCACTTTGATGTCCTCCTCGTTGGCATCCTAAGAACAAAAACAGAATATTATTTTAAAAAGAGCGATTATAACAATTACATTAATTACAATCATAGTGATTATTAAATTATGACAATTCATGATGATTACAATTAAAATTATATTACCTTTCGCTTTCTCGTGCTGAGTACTTGGAATGGAAGAATCTGTTTTTGCTCATTGTCCCAGGCAACTGCCTCGCAATCGAGTATGCAATTCTTCACCAAGTCGCCGCGAGTATTCTTGAATCGCTTAATAATATCCGGGTATTTACTAGTATTGTTTTCCTGATTTCGACTGTAGATATTGATGTGGCCATTGTCCGCGACATGTATCTATTGTATTGTAATATTATAATTGATTTGAATCTTGAAATTATCGCAATTTCATCGCTAATTGATTGTGGCACATATTACATTTTTTTCATGCAATATAATATATCGTGTGTAATTTGTAAAATTAAAAAAATAAGAACCTGTGCTCTTTCTCCATCATATTTCCATTCGCATGTGAATTTTAATCCCTCAAATCGTGTTAGGACTTCTTGAATACCCTTGGTAGGGTGTGCCAACATAGGTTTCAAAGGTATTCCAGGAGTGAGCTTACACTTAGTCGGCAAGCCATTGATTCCATCTTCCAATAAAACGGGAATTATGAGATTATAATTTGGACATTCACTGAAAATAAATATAAATCATCTTAATTAGCAAAAAATAAAAAAAGTTGGCAAATATTTAAATATTTAATATTTTATTTTCAAGCAAGAAAAAATAAAATTTTACTTTGAATTAACTATACTTATTTTCATAATCATGAATTTAAATTAAATTAATTAATAATTTAATTATTGAAAATATCTTTTTTAAACTCTTAATTAACAATTAAATTTTATTTTAAATAAAATAAATGTTACATATTTTATTATTTTCTAATTAATTTACTTTAATATTTAGAATAATATTTTCGGAATAATAGCTCACCAATATGTTGTCTTGAGTATAAGTGCTATTTCGTCATATTTCTGTTTAAAACGATCGCTCGATAGATTCTTACTCGCATTCAAGATTTCTGGTGGATAACTCTGTTGTGGCGGTGTCATAGCACAAGCTACCCCAAGATAGATATATATCATTTAAAGAAGCGACATCAATCCGCGGGACACAACATCATCAATAATCCAATACTTACTTGCAAAACAGATTGTTCCGCCAAACCGATGCGAAGCTTTCCAGCCAATGATCTAATAAGATACCTCGCTTCCGTATTACGACATGCCACAAAGAGTGTTTGAATTTTGTCCAATTTTTTCGTTAGAGACTATATATATAAAAAAAGAAAATAGTTTTTACTTTATGAACAAATAACACATAGTGTTTTATTTCTAGATAAATATTCTAATATGTATTCTTCAATATTATTTTATTTTAATCTACATCAATCTTTATTTTTCATATTTTGTTTAAAATTCAAATAAATTTAATTTTCGAAATTTTTAAATATAAATTATATTATTTTTTAAATTTATTTGATATATATATATATAAAATTTTAATTTAAAATGTAGCTTACAAAAATTAATTTTCTAAATTATTAAATTTTTTAAAATTTGATATTATTTTTCTAATTTATATATTTATGTTATTAATAATATAAATTTTCTAATTATAACAGTTGATTACCGCGTGGCCCGTCATTTGGGCAATCTCCTTTAGTTTGGAGTACACAACGAGAACTGTCAACGGTGCCGGCTGAAACATAGTTCTCTGATTGGATCTGCTACCTTCTGCTACAATTCCCAAATCGCCAACCTCCTGGACATCGGCTTTAATTTGCGCCAACGTCCTACCAGTGCATTGCGCAATCGCCTTCATCAGATTCGTATCAGCGACACCAAGCTCAATTCCTAAGACAAAATAAAAACATTGCACAAATAATTTCTAATCAAATAATAAAATTTAAATATAACTATATTTCATTACACAAATTAAAGTACTGCTTTCTCTAAAAGTATAACAATACACATAGGTTCAATGTTTACCTTCATATGCTGGTGCTAATTGATTAAGGCACAAATATACGCTTGGCAAAAGATCCATAGGGCTCAGAACTATGACAGATCGGAAGTAATTTGATAATATTTCTATTATTTTCAATCTTGCACTTGTTTCTTCGATAAGCTCTAAAGTACGCGTGAAAGCACTGTATGGAGTTCTGTAAATAAATTTGAAAAAGAGAATTTTATGTATTCTCAACTTTTTCTGTTTCAATTATTATTTCAACTCACTTATCTCCTCGTTTCCAGCATGCATTGTTTATTGGATGATAACCAGATATGCTAGGATTGTAAGACTGATTATTGTTTTTTGCATCGCTTGTATCCTTTGTATCATCTTTTTGCTTAGATGCTGTTTAATAATAAGATTTAAATAAATTCGAATCCTATTAAAGCTTATAAGATTATATTTCTATATTTCATATTATTATTTAAATATATATACTTAAATTTTAATTAATAATCTTCTAAAAATACTTGAATCTTTGAGTACTTACTAAAAAAGCTGTGCACTTTTTTAGAAGTAGTCTTTGATTTTTTCTCTGGTGTTGGCTCCTTTTCCAAGGTATCAATCTTTTCCTTGATATCCAAAATATCTTCATTTATTTCATCATGTGATGCATTTTTTTTTATTTTACATTCATCCGTACTTTCGATCTTGTCTTCTTTACTGTTAGTCTCTAATTTTTTTGGACTTTCAGGTAACTATAAATAATTGTTTGTAAATATAAAAAAGTATTTATAGGACAAGGACAAATATATAAATTTAATCTAAAATGTATATATAATAAATTTTTAACAAGCAAATCATCAATTTTAAAATGATCTAAATTTACCGGTAGATGATCATCATCGCTAGAATCTGTTTCAATTATTCTGGCCCGTTTCTTTTTCACTTTACTTTTCATTTTCGTTGCTTCATCAGAATTATATTTTGTATCTCGAGGAATAGATTTTTCTCGTTCATTTTTAACTGTATCATTTTCTTGAGTGTTTTCCACTATCTCAGTTCCATTTACATTTTTAGTTTCATCTTTCTTCTCCTTTTTTGGAGTATTGGTTAATTTCCTCTTTTTATTTGATGCTCCAGGTGAAAGCTTAGTCGGCTTATTTTTTGGAGTAGTTCCTGATAAAATAGTTATAAAAATATATTACATTTTACATACAATAATACAATAGTATAATTACCTAGCTTTGCACGAGGCTTTGCGCCTGGGGAAGGAGTCTTGGAAGTTGCCTTTGGCTTTGTAAGTTTGTCTACCTTCTTGGAAGGAGGGCTGTAAAAATAACAATTTAGAGAAACAATATAAATAAAAAAGCAAATAGAGAAAGATGATATAAAATAAAATCCTCCCTCTTAAAAGTATTAAATATTAGAAGCAACAAACAAAACATCTGTAAGATTTAATTACCTAGCAAATCCATTGCTATCTCTCTTCCGTTTGCCGCTTCCCGGTGCATCCTGATTCTTTTCCTTGTCGGACAAGTTGCTGCTGTTGATTGTATGTATCCAATTAAACACGATAACAAATCGATTATGAGCAGCGTTCGCGAATTCGAAACGTCGAACTGGTAAAGTCAAGGAGCTCAAGCGCGAGCAAGTCGCAAGAATTTTCAGCATGATCGATTTAATTAGAGACTATTAGCGCTTATGAAACATACCTCTCCGAATAATCCTCGCTCGAGTTCTCCTTCTTGGACGATATCCTCGTGAAGAAGGAGCTGTAACAATAAAGCAACACAATGTCACTCGAAAGAGAAGTCACATGTAAAGGAAAAAAATTGTCAAATTACACGTCAATTGATAAAATCATAATTTTTATATTATCGAATCATGTTATGGGACTTGTTAATGATTAAACTACTTTGTTAGATTTTCCCCAAATAATTATCCTACCAATCTACTCACTCTATACGACGTTGCGCCATTATTAACGCGCATTTGACAACATTTCCCGCGTTTATTACGGAACAGGGTAACGTCACTTCTCACAGATTCAATAATATACAGAAGACCAACCGTCTCTGAAAAAATGGCATCTTGCATCATAGAATTGTGAAGGAATGTAGAAAGGAAAACGCATGAATAAATGTGAATTATAAAGAAGATATATATTTTTTCAATAAAATTAAATTAAAAGAACAATATTCAAAAAACATGATACTTAAATTAAATTAGTTTTACGTGTTTGACTTTTTTTTGTTTATAGATTTTTCCTTATTATTATGTGATCTATACGATATGCATACATAAAAATTTTCCTGGCAATATAGAGAAATAAATTTGACTTACAACAAATGAATAATTATAATTTTAAAAAATTTTATTTAAAAGGTCAAATGCAACCCACCAAAATACTGGCACAATAATAATCATTTTGCAATTTCTGGTTTTGTGTATAAAAATTTTATTGATGATTATATATAATAAAATTATAATATAACAGAACAGAATAAAATTATATATTGATTGGAACATACAATATCTATGTATATATAATAAACAATATTATATACAATTGCATTTACAATAAATTATATTTATATAATTATATCAAAGTTATATTAAAATTATAAAAAATTATAATAAAATTGTTATATAAGAATATATATATATATATATAGTTTGTGATTATATATGTATAATTATTAATATGTATGGATTGCATCAGAAAGAATATCATTTTTCTGTTACATTTCAAATGGACTAATAGATTCACTAGCTTTTGAGCTTTTTATAAATAAAAAGGAAATGGTTAAATCTTATTAAATGGAAATTATACTTTACTTTTAATTATATAATTATCAATTTTATTTTACAAATAACAAATGTGAACCGAATCATTTCGGAAAATTCACAATTAGTTTTAATCTTACTGGTGTTCGAAAGGCATTTTGTAATTCTTGCTCTACTATAAGAGCAACTTGTTTTATCCTATTATTTACTAATTTATCCTTAAAACTGCGAATTAAGAGTCTAGCAATATTTTTTCTAGGACATGTGATAGATACTATCGCCTTAATACTATCATCAGATCCTGTCTCAAAATAATCTACTTTTATATCCAAAATATATGGAATCTCATGTGGTAAAATATCCATCAACTTTGCCCGTACTGTCTGCTGTATTATATACTCGCACTTGTGATTGCTATATATATGTCTTTCATATTGCCAATCTTGAGGCTTAGCCGAATCCAGCAAATATGTCTGTAAAACACAGCATAGTTTATATTTTATGAAGATCTTAAATAATATAAAAATTGTTAGTTACCAAAAATTAATTGTGTTATGTTATATGCATTTAATTATTCACACTTGCAAAGTTATTTACCCTCAAGTCATCGATACCATCTCCGGTCAAAGCAGATACCATAAATATATCAGAGAACTTTAAAGATTCCTTGCTTTTGACAAAAATGTCTACAAGTTCCAGTAACACCTCTTTCTTTCTCAATTTATCCACTTTATTAAAGATTAAAATCATAGGAATCTTATTTATTATTTTCTCAGTCAATAGTTCTAATATATTTTTATCGATTTTGTGTCTAGTATAGATATTATTTGCCTCTTGCACAATCCCCACAATATCTGCTGCTGCCAAGGAAACTTGTGGATCGTTTCTAAAGGAACCAGATAAGTTGTATCGTTTACTTGTATACATGGAAACGACACCAGGTGTATCTATAAATATCAACTGAGTATCATCTTCGCAATAAATTGCATCTGCTTTGGTCTGCGTAGTATGCACTTTGGAAGATGTAGGACATATCTGGAAAATATAAAGAGAAAGATACATGATGCAGAGAGAAAATTAACTTATTAATCATAATAATAAAATTAACTTATTAATCATAATAATAAATATATAAATACAATCCACAAAATAGAGAAGAGGAATAAATATAAAGTAAAAAATAGAAACAAATTGTACAATATCTACAATAAATTCTGGTTAGATAATTTTCAAATATTTTTTTATAGATATCAAGTAATATAAATAATATAAAATAAAAAAGTATATAATATTTTTAAAAAATTTTGATCAAGATAATCTTCAAGTCTTCTTCATACAAAAAAAAGATAAAAATAATTTGATATATATCTACCGATCTCTTAATAAGTTTATTGACGAGCGTGCTTTTTCCAGCATTCGGTGCACCTAGGATGGCGATCTTCAGAGACTTCTGGTTTGAAGGCAGCGATGCAAATTTATTGTCGGATTGCGATATAAGTTCTTGGGAATCATTTGCCAAAGTACCAACATTTTTCGAAAAACATCGTCGTAAATATCGAGAACTGGCGCGAATCATAAATCTCTCGATCGTAAATAACATTTCGCGACTATTTTATGAATCTTTTCGATTTTTCTGCATTTATAAAATTATATCAGCTGACGAGTACGAGAGTAAATATAACCTAACTTTATCTGTACACTCATCAGTTATACGAAGAAAATAACGAGGGATAACGCGAGATATTTGTATAAACTTGTCCTGCTTTTTGCTGCAATTTTTCGAAAAAATTCCGGAGAAACGGAATGGATAATTTATACATTCGAGCATTAGAAGCGAGAAGTGGAAAAACCGCGAAAAATGCACGCGACATGAATGAACGCATCGAAAAAGGAAGACTCTCATTGGCTGCGCCATGTTGCTGCTGTCATTCCATTCACGTTGATCCTTTGCGTTGCTTGCACTTCTACACCTTTCTCCTTTTCTCTCTCTTTCTCCTCAACGTCAAATATATATTCATTTCGTTCTAAATGCAAAAATTTTTAGACAGTGCAAGTAGCACAGTAGGCACGAACGCAGACCTATTTTTATTTCCGCGATACAAACGTCAAAATTGACATTTCGTGCCGGTAAACGGAGCGTCTTCAGCCTGGAATACATAAAAAAACTTAGAGAGTAAACTTAAGTAAGACTTAAACTAGAGTGGATAAAAGGAGAGTGTCGCCAATGCATGTGCCTAATGCTGATTGGCTCCGCCATTTATAGCCAATTTCCGGTTAGCCGGTAGTAGGGGTAGATAAACATAGAGCGTAGTAAACGTTTAAAATATCAGGTAACATTAATAATTTATATAAACAAAAAATAAAAAAAATTAATTTATTATATAATATATATATATATATATATATATATATATATTTTACAATAAGTAAAATTGTTTCACCTTCACAATTGGAAATGTTCTATTTAAAAAAAACTAGACTTTAATTAAAGATAAAAAAATGTTTGTTTTTAAGATTTTCTTATATTTTTTAATTTCTTTAATATTCAAAATTTTAAATTTATGTCTAAAATAGAATTTTAAATAGTATTTAATTTAATCTAATTCATTAAATAATTTTTAAATAGAATTTTAAAAAACACATTATAAAGATAACAACTAATAAATTCATCTTATATTTTATGAAAATTCAAACATATAAATAAAATTATTTTATATTTTACAATTATTAGTTATTAATAATATTTAATAAGTAGTAATAAGTTTAATAAGTACTATAAGTTTTAATAAGTAGTAATTAAAAATAATGATTACGCATTTGAAATTTCTATTTTATTATCAATTATATTTTACAATTCAATACTACCGCTCTTCTCGATTATAAATTTGTCTGAAAATGGCGATTTCCGATTGATTGGTGACACTCTCTTTTTATCCACTCTAACTTAAACGAATGAAATGATTTCAGCTTCTCATAAGCTTCGTAATTCAAAAAGTACATACTTCATAGTCAAAAAATAATTTGCAAGAATATGCAATGAAAAATAGGGGGTTTCATTTTAAAAAATGCACTTCCGGTCTGAATCGCCTATTTCCGGCCGGAACCAGAAGTTGAAAATATGTACATGTATGTACAGGGTGATTTTAAAAGTCCGTGCGAAAATGTAAATTACTTAATTTTTTGGGATAAACTTTTTTTTTATTTTTCAACGTAGTCTCCTTTTAAGCTTATACACTTCGTCCATCGCTTCTCCAGTGTGTTGATCCCTTCGGAGTAATAGGATTCATCCAACTTTGCAAAATAGGCATTCGTTTCCGTAATCACTTCCTCGTTTGAATAAAATCTCCTTCCCGCCAGCCACTTCTTCATATTGGGGAACAAATAGTAATCCGAGGGAGCCAAATCTGGAGAATAGGGGGGATGCGGAACAAGTTGGAACCTTAACTCCATCAATTTTGCGGCCACAACTCCAGAGGAGTGAGCTGGTGTGTTGTCATGATGGAAAAGGACTTTTTTGTGGGCCAATCGTGGGCGTTTTTCTTGCAGCTCGGTTTTCAAACGATCCAATAACGATGAATAATATGCACCTGTAATAGTTTTACTTTTTTCCATATAATCGATGAGGATTATTCCTTGCGAATCCCAAAAGACAATCGCCATAACCTTCCCGGCCGAAGGAACGTTCTTCGCCTTCTTTGGTGCAGGCTCTCCGCTGGCAACCCATTGTTCGGACTGTTCCTTGGTCTCAGACTTGTAGTGATGTATCCATGTTTCGTCCACAGTGACGAAACGATGCCTAAAGTCCTGTGGATTCCGCTGAAACAGCTGCAAACCGTCCTTGGAACACCTCACACGATTTCGTTTTTGGTCAACTGTGAGCAATCGCGGTACCCATCTTGCGGATAGCTTCTTCATGCCTAAATGTTGATGCAGAATATTGTGTACCCGTTCACTCGAGATGCTCACAGCACTAGCAATCTCACGCACTTTCACTCTTCTATCATCCATCACCATATCATGGATTTTATCAATGATTTCTGGAGTAGTGGCCTTAACAGGGCGCCCAGAACGTTCAGCGTCATTTGTGCTCATATGATCACTCCGAAAATTTTGAAACCACTTATAAACTGTTCTAATCGAAGGTGCAGAGTCACCATAATATTTATCAAGCTTCTCTTTAGTCTCCTGAGGCGATTTGCCTTTCATAAAATAATGTTTGATCAGCACACGAAATTCTCTTTCATCCATTTTTTGGAAATCAGTTGATTTCCTCGATTCAAACGAACGCCAAACGCAGAGAAATAGACCGATCTGACTGAAACTTGATGTGTTCTTCCAAGAGAGGCTACTCACTGAAAATAAAGCTCCTTTTACAATGCTAGGCAACAGCCAATAGGAACAGGGAACTAGAAATTATTCACCAATAAAAACGCGGAATAGAAAATATTCGCCAATAGGAGGAGAGAATAGATATATCTATCTCTGTTCTTGTTGCCTGCTGTCCATTGTGAAGGGGCCTTAATCTCGATTCACATCAGTGGTGCCATCTCTCTGATTTTGCACGAACTTTTCAAATCACCCTCATATATGTGTATATTTATATACGCAGAAAAAGCACGGACTCTTGTATCCTTCGTGTTTCCGATGTCGATGGAAATGAGATCGAGAGATTGGATCTACGAACATGTTTGACTTCTCTCATGACACGTCTCGTGACACGTTGGAGAGGGAACGTTGAATGAGGAATGAGACGCAAGTGAGTATCGTGGATGCTTTTTTCATCCATCTCCTCGAGAAAGTATGTCCTCCCTCGTGTCGCTTTTATTTTTTTCTTATATACTTTATATTAATAGGAATTTCGATTGTTATATTTCTAGAAATTTATTTTCCATCCTTTTCTGTCTCTTCGACCGAGATCTCTCTGAATTTTGTATCTTTGCCTAAAATGAAGTTTCGCTGAAAAGAATGGACTCATCAGGTCTATTATCCTTTTACTTTCTCTTTGCACTTTCTACACTTTCATTACATTTTTTTTTCTTTCATTATCTCATGGAAAAGAATGAATAATGTACTTTTGCATTCGTTTTTCTGGACAGCATTTTATATGCAATTATATTTTAAATGTAGATGATATGAATAACTGTGAAGGAGAAATTTGTTTTTATTTTCCACATCTTTATTTTTAATTTTATTTCTCTCGAGGTATTTTTCTCACAAGAAATAAAAAAAATAATACCTACAATATAATAATAATTTAAATATACTTTGTAATACCTCTTTGTACATCAAATAAACATGCATATTTTTCGAGTCATTAATTCCATTTTTCATTTTTTTACATAGTAATCTGGGATTTTGTTTCCAAATTTGGAACAAAACACCAGTCATTCTATAACTTCTATATTTAACTGATGCTTTTTGTTTTCAGAGAATATTGAGTATAACAATCTTAGGATAGAAAATGGACCTAATAAATGTCATTGATGACGATAATGAGTAAAAGACAATGAACAGTATATATCAAAGACCAATACGACACATCTACCTAGAATACATATGCAATGAGGCCTGGAGCCGATCTCGAAGAGCAGGAAAGCACATTGAAGATGTTCGTGAAGAATCCTGCATAAATCGTGCATCAACGGGAAAGCATCGCTGGGTAAGTAATTATATGAAGAGTTGATTCTAAAATTCTTCTAAATTATAGTTTACAGACATCTGTACAGATATCGGGAATAGAGCAAAGATGTCAAGGGAGTTGCATAGGTTTCACAATATTGTGCAAGGAAAAACTAACAAGATATCTCTCAAACATTTTTTATATTTGATGAAGGATCTCTTGAGGAGGATAAAGAGATTCGCAGATTAATAAACATATGCATTAAAATATGCAATTAGTCTTAAAGGAATCATTTCACTATACAAATTTTGATAAATGCATAGAGAGTCATGGAGAATCCTGCCAAATTTGAATCTCATTACTGTTTCTTAGCCAGAAATTTTGAATAATGCGCGTTAGTAAAAGTCAAATCATTTTTATTAAATTGTCTCTTCTTCTGCTACATCTGCACAAGTTGTGAAATATATTGATTATATAATCGAATGCGTTGTTATCAGGCAGCGATGAATCTCTGAGCTCGCTGCACAGTGATATCCTGATGCACTTCTGGATCAACAAACCGGCGGGCAGGTACTACGGCTTCACCGGCCGCCGATACCCTGCCACACCTGTGCCCAAAACACGCAGTAAGTGGAGCATAAAAACAGTATCAATTCAACAATCTATGTTATCAGAATATCAATAGAAGATATTATCAAAGTATATTATCTCTCATGTATATTACTCTCATGTATATTAATTCTTATTTAGATGTATTACAAACCTTACTTCAATTATATTACACATTAAAAGGGGTTTTTATCATACAGCAAGATAACTTAGCTAAGATAATTTAGGAATCATATTCCGAGATAATTTTATAGAGCAAATTAAATAAAGATAAGGTTGAATAAATAAACAAATGAAGAGAGAAAATTGAAGAAAAATATCGCATAAATATATATTTTATTTGCTTTCATTTTCGTCTTTCGGATTACCATCGATTTGTTCCTCTATTCGTTTCATTTATTGCTAATATTTGCAGGCCAATGTCGACGAGGTGGCGAGCTCAGGCAGATGGTGACTCCGGTGCGTCGATTTCAGGGCCTCGCAGGTAACTTCGCAGGCGGAAACGCATCGTCAGCCGGGCCTAGTAATATCAATAATTCCTGTCGAAGCATTGCCCGGTCGACGACGACATCCGCGCGAACCCACAACGAGAACCGTTCATCATCGTCGTCGCTCAGCGCCGCCCAACTCGCTCAGCTAAACAACATCCCCAAGTAATTAATGAAAACACAAAAAGGTCTACATCTAAGAAAAAGAGAGAAAAAGAGGAGACATTCTGAGAAGAACATGCTCTTCTTATATACAGGGTGACTCACTTATACATATCTATCAGCGGAAAGATCACTTATAAGAGATTCGCCCTCGATTTTGCGAGTTTAATAAAAAAAGTAACTGTATTAAACCGTCTCTGGTTTAACGTGTTGTTCGCAGCAACGTCACCGACGCCAGCAACAATCAACTGATTCTATCTAACGCGACTGGTGCGAACGGCACCAACAGAAATCTACTGGGCTTTTTCGAAATCAGCGACGCCGAACTGGCTGGCTACCGATTGCGTTGCGCCGTCTGGATCACGTTCGTCCTAGCGACGGGTTTCGTGGCGGCCGCGAAATTCTACTTCGGTTATAGGGTAAATATCTTTGAAGAGATTTTATAAGTTTGAGAAAAGATAAGAAATTACAAAAATATTTAACATAGAAAATTGATAGAAAAATTGACGATAAATTAAAGATTTCGTGAGAGAAGGATGGCTAAAAATTAAGAGAATCTTTATAAAATATAAACATGTAGCAAATCACGATAAATTGTGACTCACACATAATCTGTTAATTAAAAAATAACGAGACAAAAGCGGAGAGATAAGCTTAAAAAAATTGCATTATATCAAATTTCTTGTGAAACTTGCGATTACGATTCTTTTTCCCCTTTCGATTCTAATTAATGATTTCTTATCTCCGCGTAACAGGGGCCAGGCTTGGAGATACTCATGTTTTGCGGGCTGCTGATACTATTGCTATCAGCATGTCTGTACTCGATCTTCTGCCGGCGTCATGATCAAAGTCATTATCACCACGGCAGTCGTCCGGAGCACAGTGCTCGCATGCAGGAGGACCACCTGGCCGCCCTGACGAACGCGTCTGGTATCAGCGACACCGTCGTCGGCAGAATGACGACGATGTCGACGACGACGACTGCGGTGAGGCAGAATCCACCGCCACCTTATCACATCGCCATCCTGATACCGCCGTTGCCACCTACGTTCTCGGACGAGGCACCGCCACCCAGTTATGACAAGGTATGCGATGAGATCGCCGGACCAGCGTGAAATTCAAGGACGATTCTCGTCCAAAACCTTTCTTCCTTCGCGACATTCTCGTGTCTCCGCTACACTCGAGACGTAGCGCCAATCAATTCTCTAGGATTAGGATTAACTTTCACATCTGTGATAGGAATGCAATGACGATGACACATCGACAACAGGAAATGGAGAGGTTCAGGAAAAAGATTCGCGCGGCTATATTTTCTAGTGGGCATTATACGGGGGAGTAGGGGGAGGAGGGGTGAGGAGCCGTGCTCCTTGCCACCGAATTTACGTTTATGGTGCGGGTAAACTGTATTTTAATCTTTTTATACTTCGACATACTACGCGTGATATATTTGACTTAGCTTTAGCGCGACACAGGTCGTAAACTTGGTCGAGTCATTCGATTTTATCCGTTGTTCTTCCGGTCTTAGGACTTCCTTAAATACGTATAATTATTCTGAGAATTTTCGCTGAATCGTTACGTTCGATTATCTCTTACTTTCATAAGCTTGATACAAAATGCGTATGGAGCGGGTTATTCTTGTTATTCACATACAGACAGACACATACACACACACACACACACACACACACACACACACGGATACTCACGATATGAAAGGAAAGAAGCGCACAAATTTAAAACATGCGATTCGAGTCGAGGTGTCGAGTTTGCAAAACACATAACTCGATCACCATTACTTATGATAAGCAGCTAATAATAGGCACGTTTGATGTACACAGTTTCAGTTTTCAAGCAGGTGCATCACTACTAGGTTCATCAAACGTGCACAAACGTTACCGAATATATACGTACGATTTAAATCGCGTGGCTTCACGACATACGTAAACACGCATGCGACGTCTCGCGATAATTTACGACGGAGATGTTAGAAATCTTGCAAGTGTGAAACAAATACGATTTTATATATTTCTTTTTCCATGAATGCGAGAGAGAGGGAGAGAGAGAAAGTGTGTATGCACGCATGTAAATGATTCTTTATGTCATAACTCTGTATATATTTAAGGGCAAGTACATATAATACATACTGATGTGAGATCTCGTGTTTGTGAATGTTTTTTGTTACTACAAGTCATAATTGTATTACAAAAGTCATAGTCCTTTCTAACTGCACTTGAGAACAAAGTCTCTTTTCATCTAAAAATAACAAAGCAAATTCTAAAAATCTTAAACATTTAAAATAAATTTGAATTTGTCACTATTTATTTTTTTATTTAGATTTTTTTATTTCTGACGACAAATGATTATCTCGCATTTTGCAAGAAAAATAAAAGAAATAATCAAAATTATATATAAATTTTACTTCTCGTTATTTTCCTTTTTTTTTCTTGTTAGACGATATTCATAGTTTTTTCTTGGAAGATTTATTATTTTGAATAGACATTCGTTTTATCTCGAATTGCAAAAAGTCTAAGAGAGTGCAGCTAGGAAGAGCGGGTAGATCTAAGATCAGTTCTTTGTGTTATAGTTTAAGAAAATTGCAGTCGACTTGCCGCGCACAAAGTTTTCAAAAAAGTTCGAAAAAACCGGTTCATTTTCCTTCCATCGGGCCTTCTCTTATTACTTACACTCTTCTAAAAATGAACTCGCGCTCGCGAGACAGAAAGAAGAAAGGCCACGTGGTGTTGCAGTGAGTATAATAAGAGCAGACCCGGAAGTGTTCTCTCAACTTATGTGGTTACAGATACAGTATATTTTTCGCGAAAACGTGAAGTTCAAGGACTCATTCGATTATAAATAAGCGTGTTATCTTTGCATTTATCTTATCAGTTTATCTTTACAGTTGTATATAGCAGAACGTACCATGATACGGTGCAAAAACGCGAATAAAGATTTTCCTTCGTAAAACGCAGCTTCATATACATGTGGCGAAAGATGGATTAAATAGATCCGACAATGATCTACGATATCGCTGGTCTTAACGAAACAATCGTACTTCGAAGATCCTTTTCTTGAAAATAATTATAAGAAATATTCTTAAATATTTCTCATCACATATTTAAAATATTAATGATATAAAGCATGCAGAAATATAAAATATAAATAAATTATAATAAATGAAATATATATGTAAATATATATATATAAAAAATGCCAAATGTAGGAGTAAAACTTAAAATTATTTAAGTTTAATTAAATTTTATAGTCAGCGCATCCGCTCTTTTCATTATTTCTGTTAGTTTAATTTAATTAGTGCATTTTTCCTTAAGACCGACGATATACGTTTTTTCACACTATAACTAACGATACATATATATTACTATGATACAAATGAGAGATTACAGTCTTCGGGATATAATAATAATAATAAATCATACGATGTCGACTGTAAACCACGCTTACAATCTTGTACGCGGTTCACGTATGTTACATCATGAAAGTACTTTGGACGTTCTCGCCGTGTAAAAAATAATTAGAAACGAGATGAAGCGTGCATATTCGCCGCTCTTTGGATAAATATTGATCGAAGTTGACATTCGATTCTTTCTGTTTTTTGCTTATTAAAAATGTATTTGAGATAATTGTTATAATTTTTTAGGGATTATTTAAATGAAACTATTTAAATAATCTCAAAAGAAACGAATTGAAAATTTCAATTAATTGAAATTTTAGGATTCTAATGATGTAATACCTTAATTAAGACCTCGAAGGAATTTATTTCAGATTTCTAATCATTTCTTTATTTTAACTTATTTATTTTAAAGCAATGAGAAAATTAAGTTTATATCTCTTCGAGTTCTTATACAAAAGCGAGTCATATTTTATTTTTGAAAATTTAATTAATGTTTATAGGAATGGCTCTGTATCGTACACAATAATGAGTTCGACGAAACTCACCTTTCTGCGCACTGCCAATAAAATAGTATTACGAGCGCGAATAATAACGCGTCTCTCGCTATCTAAACCCTCTGGATCTCGAACAGCTTGACATCCGTGTCGTACCATATGGGAGGTTCGACATTTCTTAAATATATAACACCCCACATGTACGTGCGAAACCATGCAGTTGTACCGGCATTAGCTTGATACCGCCTGATGAGTATAGGATGCGGCACCGGTAATAGGCCGACTAAGGTGCCGTGCTGCAGAAACTTCAAGATCTCACTCTCGTCTGTCAGTCCCCTAATAATAAGATGGACAAAAAAGAATATATGTGAACATAATGACTAACGTTGTTACCTCTCATAATTCTCTAACTACTGACAGAAAGCATTCAAGCCTGAAACAATTTTCGATTTTATGTCTATCTAATTTATGAATGTTTAAATGACTAATTATTCGTATACATATAACACGATAAAAGAATATATAAAATATATCTATGTAAAAGATTTATTTAAAATGATAATTATTTAGATAAATTATATTTTACTACTAAATTAAATAAACTGTATCAGAAAGTAAGAAAGGGAAATAAGAAAAATAAATATAAGAAGAATAAATTAAAAGTAATTATACCGATAATTTTGAAATGTATAATTAATTGAAAAGGTATTCCTCGTAAAAATTTTGGTTTCTTGGCGCATTGGACTGTTTTTTATTTTCTGAAATCAAAGATCGAATGACTTACTTATCGATGCAAATCTTCTCAACTTGCGGCACAAGGACTTGAAGCAATCGCATGATAGTCTGCAGTGGAAGCTTGCTCTTCCATTGCCAGACCCATTCACTGGATGGCACCCATTGATTCGTGTTCTCCACATTGGCATTCGCTTGTTCAGCCACGCGAATACCACCCTTCTGCGCATCCAACAAATTTCTATTCTCGATATTTATTTATTATTTATTATAAATTATAAATTTTATTATAAATTTCTATTGTTATTCTCGATATTTATTTATTATGTCTTTTTAAAAAACTGCTTCTCGTCAATAAATTTTAAAAAATTAACGTCAATAAATTTTAAAAAATTAACGAGAAACGAAATTCCTCTCTTTCTCTGTTTCTTACCGGGACTACAGAATTTTTGGTTGCGTTCATAGATTCCTCCGCAATGTCCGTCTTGCTCTCTGAGCGATTACCGATAGATTTACCAATATCGATGCTGGCTGACGGGCTCAACGGATGCGCCGATTCTTTCTCTGTCATGTTCTCAATACCTGCAATTAATGCGCTTGAATTTATAATATATATAATTTATATAAAAATTAAAGATATAAGTTTTACATATATAATATACATCGAACAATCTAAAAAAAAACTTAATTACTAAAATCACGCACAAAAAGAGACTCACCAGGAGTTTCCAATAAAGATGCTTTCAAAGTTCCGGGCTCGGCGGGTTGCGCAGGATGCGATCCTTCCATCGCAGTTTCGCTGACGTTCTCGTTAGACGTGCTTGCAGGCATATGACGACGCTGTCTTTTACTGAGAGATTTTGCGATCGTGTTGCAATCACTGGGTAGATTTGCGAGCGCGTGAAACACTTGCCGCTTGCGTATTATAGTGTAGACTAAATTACTGTTCCCATCGAATTGATACTGAAAATTCGAAAGCAAGGTCTAACATGTGCAGAACTTCAAGACATATTATCTCTTTTTTTAATATTTTATATTCCATATAATAAAAATATATATAATAAAACAAAATATAATTTAAAAAAAAAATGTTTTTGCAAATATTATTAAAATTATAAGCAGCGTGTTAAAAGGAGAAGTAAATTGCAAACTTAATAAAAGGATAGTTTGTTTTAAATTTTACGTTATTAAATAATTTTTACAATTTTTTTGAGATTTTACTATTATTTTTAAATTTGTATATGTGATTGAACAATATAGATTGTACATATTTAGAAGAACATTATGTACATGAAGATGCTACCTGAATAATATTATTAAAGATCTCAAGCAGGAAGAACACCAAGTGGTGATTGGTAACTGCTGAGAAAAGGAACCATGGCGTACTAAATGCCTCCAAGAGATGCAACAGTTTCGTACTGGCCACCATGGATAAGGTTTTAAGATACGGCGAGACATTGACTAGAATTGTCAGCAGACAGTCAAATAATGGTTGCAGTCTCTGATGACCAGTCGTAATAATTTTATGGAATACAGTAACTAAAAGGTCGGCGTGCGTTCCTGAAACAAACAGAATGAATAGCATTCTTTGATACATTAACTATTTAAATATGCTAAAATATGTTTACAAAATTGTTAAATAGAAATTTGTATGAAAAAAACTTTTCTTATAACAGATTTTTAAATTTATATATTCTTATACACATTGTATACACAACTATACATCAAATATTTTAAAAAACTGAAAATTCAATTTACTGATAAAGAATTTAAATCTAAAAATTAAATGTCTAATGATTGACTTTACAATTGAAAACGTTATTCAAACACTATTGTGCTTTTTACACTAAAAAATCTGATTATTTCTTAAAATTATTGAATGTAATATGTACAAATGACATCTATTATCACACCTGTGAAAACCGGAATGTCCATAGGCACTGTAGCTGTGTATGGTTTATTCAACCTTACTCCAAAATTGCGTTCTCCGCTCAAAAGAAGTAAGATAAATACACCGATGTGCATCAAACCAACTCGTGCTGAAAAATTAAGAAAGCTGAGAATTAGTCAATTTAACTTTTAAAAAACTAAAGTGATATAATTCACATTAAGATATCGTTGTTTCAATTCAATTCTCTAAAATATAAAAATATTTCTTCTGAACGAACATCAATTAGTGTTTTATATTACTATATTAAAATATATAATTTTAAAAAATAATCGAATTAATATCATGTCTTTGTATTGTGTTTTTTCGAAAAAAAGATATTGTTTATATTAGATTATCTCTACAGAAAAAATATTATTTCCTACAACATATTTTATATGAAATTTTTTTTTAAATCTTGATGTTGAATTGAATCACCGATGTAAATAATTGAATAAAGAAACAGGGAATAAAATTTTACATTGATCGGCACGAGAATCATTTAAATGATAAAGAATCGGCACGAGGACCTCGAGGACATCTGAACTCTTTAATACGTAATATAAGAACTTCTTGTTGTAATCACACATCTTCCAAAAGAAAACCAGTAGTTCCTGGTGAAAATGCACTTTCTTGGTCGAGTTTGGCAGATACGTTTGCATCAATGGATTATTCAACAATCTGGTGATACCCTTTAGGACAAATTGGAAATCTGCAAGAGAAAAAAGTAATGTCTTTTTTTTCTATATGATACAATCAAATCTCTTTACATCTTTTTAAACTTGTACCAATTGGTTCTCCATTTAAAAATTGATTTTTTTATGGTATTGTTTTAATTATCAAAATTTTAATATATGTTTAGGATGTAAGAAATCAAAATCTTGTTTCTTGCTTAATTTAAAGTATATTAATTCAATGTCTATACAAATATATTTGAAAAACTGAATGTTAAAAGTGTTGCACAAAAATAATTATGCATAAAAATATGTAAATCGAATAAAGAAGTTGTAAATAAAAAAAAAGAAATCTAGAATAATTGAAATATATAAAATGTCATAAAATAGATTCACCTTCATCACGATGAATTCGACTCAGATAATTGATGAACAAATTGTCTCCGACTGTCCCTTCTTCCAATGGCGCTCCACCAGTAGTATCATGGTCTAATGTTACAATCAGGATTTGCAAGGCGACATCGACTAGCGGTTCCAAAGAATCGGTGAACAATAAGTGATTATACGGTACTCCATAACCAACGGGATCATACGCACATACTGTATTTAATAGCGAGGTAAACATTGGCAATGCATGTCTGTGAATAATAAGTAGATTATTAATTGTCATGTACAATAGCTAGATTATTAATTATTAACAAAAATAGAATAATATCAACTATGTTATAAATAAAAATATAAATATATAATAAGGTAATTATATAAATACATATATTTTATATGACTAATATAATAATCAAAATAAGAAGGATAAATTACCTATTTTCGCTGCTAGTTAAATGTTGAATCCATTTATTCGGTGTAATTGACGGGTCCATCGGCGGATTGTACATGGTTTCGCTGAAGCATGTTAACAAGAGTTTCAACAATTCCGTGCGATTCGAATCCAGAATGGGATATCTCGGTGGCGAGTACGCGAAACCTACTCCTGCTTCCCAGATATATTCGCAACTATCTATCGATTGCAATTCATCGACTTTGTCCTACAAAGATAACCATATATAACAATGCATTTCCTTCTTCCTCCTTATGAAAACACTCTAGCTAATAAAACCTACAGGGCCTGATTTCCTATTTGCAGCTACTGTAAAATCAGGACAGAACAACAAATCCTAAAACAGAAACAGACATTGTTTAGTATAGATTTTCATGTATTGTATGAAATATATGTGTAAAAAAAGTATTGACTAAATTTCAATCATTAATTAAAAATAATATATATGTATAATTTATCATTTATAATTTATTTTAAAATTTCTAAAAATTCTTTTATATATATATTTTTATGAAATACTAAATAATTATCTACTTTAAATAATAATTAATTATTATTTAAAATAGAAAATTTATTGTATTTTATGATATGTATTTTATGATTTTATTATACTTTAGATACATTTTATTATATCTTGATTATTATTTATATCTTGATTATTTAAATAAATAATTTCTTACAGAAATTGCATTCAACAGAGAATGCGCCAGTGGCAAACTCTCCTCGTCGTCTTTGCCAGGTAAACTGGACCAGAAGAAGCCTTTCCAATCAGGATCCTCAAATATGTAAGGTAATACACGTGTTAGCAAACGGCAACAGTTTAAGACAGTTTGATGCTCCCGTTGAGTTCTACAGCTACTGTCCACTGCCTTAACTAATTTTTCAACCGCTTTGTAACATAATGTGGCCAAATTAGAAGGCGCCTCTTCTCTTAATATACGAATCTCTGGAGCTGGGATCAGAGTGAAGATATCTTGAACATTGGTCACATTCTCAGACCAAAACTGATCCCAGAAAGTATCGTCTGATGAATCAATCACCTATTTTTATATATTATGTATAAGTATTGATACATATTGATGACTTTCAAATAAAAAAATTATATAACAATATATAATAATTGAAATATTTTAAGAGAGAGACAGTATTTTTCTAACAATCTTTTTTATAAAAATTTATTAATTCTAATGTTATACAACTCTCTATTAATGGTAAAGTAAAAATTAATATATCTTACATATACTAATTCTTATTATTACATATTACAATTTTTATAATTTTCTTTTCGTATTATGCTCATTGTTTAATAAACTTCAGAAAAGGACAATAATATTTCCATAAACTTTGCACTAACAGTATTACTCTTTTGATACATCTTCACATATATAATCCTACATATCCTGAAAAATATTCTATCTTGAATGACTTGAATGCCTTGAAATTTTTTTGTTTCTTCTAGCAGAAGATAATATATTTTTCTCATTTGTAACATTTAATCAATATCAGTTTAATCATAAATTGAATAAACACAATAATTAAAGATACATTTATCCTTTTATCCGATTTCATAATAGATTGTTTCTTCGATCGACAATTTTGTTAAAAATATTTTGCTTTCTTATCGATCTGTCAACCGATCATATGTTATCCGATCGGACAGGTAAACAAGCGGCTATTTTTTTGTTTACCTGAGTCTTTGATGTCAATTGCACCACGGCCTTGCGGAAATTCAACTTCGTGTCGGCATTGCCCATGATGCACCTTCGTTATCACTGTTAATAATGCTATTTCGTCGTAGCAAAAGGGGAGTAAAAACGCGTCGCTGCTCTTTAAACGGGCATCATTGTCGCCATGTTTGTATTATGACAGTGATGACTGATAACAGATAGGATAGACAGAGCTGCCAACATCGCGTTATCTCGCGCGAAAATAAAAGGTGGAAAGAAATTGAGGCGGCGCATCAAGAAACGTCATCGATCTCGCCAACAAAGCTGGGAATACAAAGGAAAAGCCTGTTTCCTTCACCTCTGCATCATGTGTCATTTTTTTTTCAAATGACATCGAAGAATATAAATATTTGCTCGAGCGAGAAAAACGCGTTTTTTCTTCTCATCGAGGAAACAAATTCTCATGCAAGCTCAAATGCGCATATCGTATAATCATTGAAAGGATCTAGGAGATTAAAGAAGATAATCATCGTGACGCATTTCGATAAAAGTCGCCATCTTGTGTTATTCGAGTAGCTGATTCGCTGGATTTGAACCAATGAAACGCGAGAGCAGCGTGTATTCTGTTAGAAAAAATCACGAAAAAATAGTGTACGCAGACGATCTAATATTTTTGTAGTTTATGTTCGTCTGTTCCCGCTCCATAATAAGAGTTTTGTGTTCTTATCATTATCAATTAAATCTATTTTTAACTTTCTCTTCAGTCTCTCTACAGTTCACTTTTCAGATTCGTAATTCGTGACAAAATTCGGGATAGAATTGTGATTTTATATTTGTAATTTTATGCGTTTCATGTAAAAAAGGTAAAAAATTCAAAAGTAAAATATATATATTAAGAATATTTATACATATACATTAGAATATCCGAAAAGATTATAAATAGAACCGCATTTTATACAATCATATAAAATGCACTGAAAAATGCAGAATAATTAAAATAATTTAATTAAAATAATTTATAAATAAATAATTAATTAAAATAATTAATTATTATTAATATATTTGTTTGAATTTTTTTTGACAGTATTCATAAAATTAAAAAATGCATCATTTTGAATACTTCTGCAGAGAAGTCACTATTATATATAAAAATATTAATATTATATTAGTAATAGGATATGTGCTAAAAATATATTGTCCTTTTCAAATATAAAAAGACTTAAGAATTATATATAGGAATATATATAAAGTTTATACTTTTCAACATATATATGGAAGAACATGATTTCAGAAAAAATTAATAAAAGAGATACAGAAGAGATAACGTAATAAGAGAGAATTATTTAAAATATAATGATTTCTGTCTAAAATATAATATTAAAATGTAATATAAATAATATATTTTTTTCTCCTTTTACAGCGTTCGAATCTAAATACTTGTAAATAAAAAATATAATAAAGATATCTTTATTATATTTTTTGTTCCCATCTCGTCAATAGAAGCCTATATATCATTTAGAACAAATTCAGGCTCCTCAAACGCTACAAAAAGAGAAAAAAATATATCAGAGAAAAACTTACATATCTCATATTTTTCTCTTCTTTTCTTTTATTATCTCTTTTTTATTAATTCTTTCTCAAAATCTTTTCTAAAGATCCGAACACTCATGTTTGAGCTTTTCTTATTCTCGTTCGCGAACATGTGTGAGTTAGAAATTAAATCACAAATATTTATTATATTTTTTGTTCCATGTTTCCATCTCGTCAATAGAGGCCCATATATCATTCGCAAGTAATTCAGGCTCCTCGAATGCTGCAAAATGACCACCTCGAGGCATTTTAGTAGCGCGTAAAAGATTCACGAATCGTGTCCTGAGCACACGTGGAGAGTGCTCCATAACTTCATAAGGAAACTGCGCACAAGCGGTGGGAACTTTTAGCAATGTTCTGTAAAAATATACACATTTTAATATTTATAACTCATTACGAGGATCATCGTACAATATTTTATTGTGGTTCGGGATGATCATTGTATACGTACGCATTTATGAGATTTCCCAGCACTACATTCTCCTTGGTAAACATCTCGGCGTATATTCTAACGGCTGTAGTAATGCTATTGGATGCCCAATACATCATTAAATTATCGATCAACTCGTCGTATGTATATTTTTCCAAAAATCCACCATCTTCCCTAGATTTATAGGAAGGATTCGTACCAGTCGAAAATTTCTCGATGATATATGCCGCTAAACCAGCAGGGGAGTCTGTTAGCCCCACTCCTGAAACATGATGATGATGATCACACATTATTAATAATCTTGAAATCGTAGACGTTCAGAAGAATTTATTAAATTCTTCAATTTTTACTTAACGTAGTATCTTAATTCCTTTTTCTCCTATGTATAATTATATTACATCAGTAATACGAACCAATCGTGTCCGGCTTTGTAGCTTGGATATGAAAGTATCCGGTCTCTAATAGGATCATTTTTAATGAAAACATTTGGCGTGTCCTGTTAGTCTTTTTTGTCCAAGGTAAAAGAGAAGATAAATGTTCGCACAGTCCTTGTTTGATTAGAATCGATCTCTTCAATATCACACACATGTTGGAATGCATACCCAGCACGCTATAATTATACAATACGTTTGTAATTTTTACACATCGATGATTAAGTGATACATTTAGAGAGTATGTATTTAGTGATATATTTAGAGGGAAATAATATTACTGTTGTGGAAACAGAGTCGACAAGGCGTTGACGATGCCTGAGCCCCAATCCCCGCCTTGTACGTAAAACTGATTATAACCGAGCCTCAACATGAGATTTTTTAGGACCACGCTCATTTGAATATACGAGAGGCCAGGTATCGTAGCTGCAGTGGAGAAACCGAATCCGGGCAAGGAAGGAGCTATCACTTCAAATACGAAATCGTGCTCTGGTCTTGGTGTCGTCAATAAAGGTATGATTTTGTAAAATTCCATTATGGAACCGGGCCATCCGTGTAAGATTAATAGTGGTAAGACCCGTTTTTCCTCCGCATTACTTGGTTTTACACGAATAAAGTGTATATCCAATCCTGAATTAAATGTAGAATATATAAGGTGTTTTATTTTAATTTCCCCAATATTTCGGAAAATAATAAAAATTCGAAAAAAATGTTTCTTACAAAAATTATATGGTTATATTCACTATTTTCCGAAATATTTGTCTGAGGAAATTAAAATAAAACATCCTGTATAGTAATTTATATAGAGTGCTCACGACCTCCGTACAATACTTTAATAGTATTCTAGAAATAAAATGGAGTAAAAAAATCTAATGTAAAAATGTTGAAGCTACAATAATGTAGGATGTTGTAATATATTTTAAATAAAATTATGGGATTCAGTGACGGAGAACACTCGGGACACTACCGTTTAGTAGTTAAAATTATGAAAAGACGCATCAAAAGAAAATGATCGGACACGTTATCACCGTTACGTGTCCGATCCGTTAATTGTCGTTAATTTCGAAGCGAGTGTATTGCTCGACGTCTGTGCAGCAAATGCCTCAAGCGGTCGAAAAACACAAATATCATTATAAAACGACCCGCAATGCGTCAATTTTTCCATCCTACATAATTTTTGAATTATTGATTTTTTTCAAATCAATAATAAATGATATTGATTTTTACTACACAATTGATTTTATTTTATCGTTTCTTAAGTGCGTTCATCGTACAATTAATATTAAGAAATTATAAGTGATATACGAAAAACATTTAATTTTTTTAAAATAAAAATAGTTATTTAATTATTACGAGAAATTATAATAATACATTAATTTCCACAAATATTTCTTTGATTAAAAAAATGTATCTCGTTTTTCAAATATGTGAAAACATTAGATTTTACAATTATATTTAAATATGATAATTAATTAGCATTTAAATTTTTATTTTAAAAAGAATTAAATGCTTTCCGTACATTATTTATAATTTATTAATATTAATTAATTGTCATGAAAAATGTATGGTGTACATAACACATACACATATAAGAAACAATTAAATAAAATAGGCTATAAAAATTAACATCAACTGATATGGAAAAAACAGATAACAATAACAAATGAATGTAGATACGAACCTGAATGTGCAAATTTTATGCGATATCATTAACAAACTTTGATCTCACTTATAATTCAAAAACTTAAATTATCAACATTTTCGCATAAGAATTTTTAATTTTAGTTCTTTGTAATACATTATTAAAGTATTGTAAGGCAACGCAATTGTCAAATATTCTGTATAGCATTTAATGTAAAATGTTAAAAAATAATGATAACATAAGGAAAATAGATAGATGCAAGCACAGCAATTTATGAAATCTGCATATTTATCATCTTTATCAAATTTTTCGTCAGTAGATACACATAAAGATTTAAATTTCATAATAATAACTGATTCATAATAATTTCTGTACGGTTTCCTTCATAATGAATTGAAAAGCAAAGTCAACCAATGAATAAATCAAAATTAAATGTATAAATGTATAAATGTATGCCTAAATGTATGTAGGTTTCCATGCCGTCATTTATAAATTATTCCCTTTAAAAAATTTGATTTGCTAATGATTGAACGATATTTATTTTTAATTATTCGTAACATTGAGAATATTTTTGTGTTCGAATTTTTCCGCTAGAATTAATTTCCATTTAAAAGTGCTCAATTAAAATGCTTTTAAGTTAAATGGAGTCAAAGTCTACTTTATCTTTTTAAATAGTATGATTATGTATTTATGACAATTTAAAAAAATTAAATTGCTCTATTGCAAAAATATATATTTTATATTACATATTATTCAATGAAATATAATTAATTAAATTTTATATTATAGATTAAATATTATATTATTATTTTCTCAATTTTCGGCATTTTTCGGAAACATTTCAAATTTTCAAGAAGGAAAAGAAATATACATACTTATTGTATATTAATATTGTAGCTTAATAATATTTTGATATAAGACAAAAATAATTATTAATTTTTATTATGGCAGATTTTATTTTGAAAACAATAAGCTATATAATAAAAATTCATGATAAAAATTCGTTCTCGAAAAAGAATAATTTACTTTTATTTTTCTCTATTAACAATTGTAAATACACTACCGCTCAAAAGTATTTGGCCACCTAGATAAATTGTGTTTAAATGACTATAAATCAGGCATGTCAAATTCGTATGATATTACGGGCCACATATCTATTTTGTATTAAGTTGAAGGCCGCATGTTTTCAATATTATACACTATACAAATAAAAATAAAATTTATTTCAAAATAATTAATTAATATTTTTTTCAAAAAATTTTCAAGAAGTCTCGGCGGGCCGCAACCTTTATATCGGCGGGCCGCGTGTTTGACATGCCTGCTATAAATTATTACTCTTTCCGGTCTTATGAAGTCCGACAATTATACCTCTCTTCTCTTCAGATAATTCCTTTTTTTAATATCACGTGGAAGAAAAAAAAACAGAAAATTATTTTTGCAAAATATGCGTCGAGAGATGTGTTTCCTGTTCAAATGGCAGCAGATACTGACGCAAATCTATATCCGTTATATTCTAAAATATTAAATAAGCAAAGAATTCCATGAAACACGCGCCTTTGTAATAAGAATTTAAAAATATTCATTCTAGAGGAAGAGAGCCATACCTTATTTGGCTTTGTAGTGCTGTCTGTTAGTAAACACGAAGTGATATTTATATTAAATAGTTATTGAAAACGACTTTCTGTTAGCGCATAAACAATAAACATCGATGAAAGACAATAGACATAATTTCGTTTTCGAGTTTTCTCTTAAATTAAGGGTGGCCAAATACTTTTGAGGTAATGTATATTCTTTACCTTGGATATTAGTCATAAAATGTGGATATTGATTTATGAATTTCTGACGTTCCTCGAAATTATAGTTGTCTGCCCAGTAATTTAAAAGTTTATGTAGGGCGTCCGTGTTAGTGCCATAATTCCAGGCAACATTTTTCAACGGCGGTGTCAAAGATCTGGTATGCTTTAATCGATACTTTAAATCACTCACAAGCTAGAAATAATAATTTTTTCTTATAATCGCTTAATTAAATCGTGCTTTTCTTTAAATTAAGTCAAAAATTAAATCAGCCTTTAATTGTATGTCAAATCTTGTTGATTACCTCTTCGGAGAAAACGACCTCGTATGGTCTGATATCGTCGTTAACAGAATTTTCGGTGCCGGGCGTCCACCAAGTCTGCGGTAACTCTGGCAATTTAATCTTTTTAGAATAATAATATCTTATTAAAGCAAAGACAACTGAACAACAACCAACAGAAATCACAGTTGCTAGAGGATAATCCATTTTGTTCGCGAATCGTATTTAATTTTGATTTCGATCGCTGAAAAATTATGCGAGATGATGCTTGTATGATGTCTCAATGTATACTGATACTCACTGAGGTCTACCTCGCATATACTATGTGCGAGGTGACCTCATAATCGAATCCCCGTATTCTCGATAACTTTTTTCTTAACAATCCATATTCTAAATTTTCTTAACTTTCATTCTTAACTTTCACTTTATTATTTTTTTTACTGAACTCTTTTTGAAATGTAAATCTTATTTATATATAGAAAAAATCAGGGAAGATTTTAAAATGACGAGGAGCATTTAAAAAAATAATTTTGTGTTTTTTTAAGTGCATAATAAAAATACTAATAATTGTCGCCAAAAGAGTATGTCATTAACATTATTTATAACATTTATTTATGAAGCATTTGAGCATATTTTTTTCTTTATAAGGCAGTCGTATTAAAAGAGCGAGAGAGAGAGAGAGAGAGAGAGAGAGAAAGAGAGAGAGTGAGAGAGAAAGTAAATTACGATAACCGAAATTCCTTCTCTGAAGCTGTCTCTTTTAACTACATACATGTGAACATATGTATAATAAAGTAGTCAAGTACATGTTGGTAGTAAAATATGTATAAAGCTCAGTATTTGTGAAAATATTCCAGCTTGTTTTGTAATCATATATAAATAAAATGATTAAGCAAATGAGATTGTTTTTTCTTGTGCTTTTTATGTACATTGTAATGTTGACATATGTTATCTTCCTTCTTTTTTCATATAGAAATTCTATTTTATATAACAATTTTGTATAATCAATTTTTTATAAAGATATATCAAAGAATTTACACATGAACGAATTTTTTTATAAAGATAGATCAAAGTTGAATTTATATATTGAATAAAGAAACTATAATATTGTAGTTTGAATAAAATGAAAGAATAATTTGAAGAAAGAGAGAGAAAGAAAGAGAAAGAGAGAGAGAAATATATATACATATTATTATAGATCTTTTAATTTTTACTTATAAGATCATTTTATAAATAATTATATATTCCTTAAAATGTTAACGTAGGTAACAAAGTAAGTAATCATTCAAGGTTTTCAAAAAAAATTTAGGCAATGACGATTACGAGTGTGACAACCTGTATTGCGAAACATCAGCTTTGTATACAATAACAATAGGCAACATAGAGGGCCCAGAGTTTAGGTCAGGTATCGTTCGAAGTATTGGTTGAAAAAAATTTAGGGACAAATCCGTTGGCTCTAATAGATCAGATTGTCATACGACAAGCAATGAAATGCAACTTCTTCTTAGACCCAAACTGAAAAAAATCCGGCAGGTTGAAAACCGAATCTCTGTATAATTTCAAGATTCATGGCGAGGTAGAGAATACAAGTAGGTCAAATTCAACACAAGCACGTGTCTAAGGACAGGTAATTTCGCTTTAATAGAGATAGTAAAGTCTATGCCGATTTAAAATCAAGGATTTTTCACGTTTTTACAAGCGTACATTCATTATTGTTTTTCCATTGCGTTCTATCATTGTATCGAAGGACTCGGAGACAAGCCTTTGGCTTGATAAAATATGCAATCACGTCTCGATGGATAATATTATATATTATATATTAATCTTATATATATATATATCTTATTATATATTAATTATGCCACGTTTGCTTTAGTGCTCCGCTTTTAATGCCTTTTCTTTTGCGTTATTTGCTCCAATTTTCCATGTGATAAGAACAGCTGACACGTGGTCATAATTCGATCAGGATGCAATGGAACAGGTGTTCTTTTCTGTCAGGACTTGACCGAAATCGATAGTTATCACTAATTATATAAGTGTTATTATTTTATATTTCATTTGATACTTAATAGGTTTGTTAAAAAAAAGAAATATTTCATTATAATTTTATGTGATTTGATAAAATTGATAGTGGAAAATTGAATATTTTTAAAAAGTATAATTATCGGAATTATTGCAATATTAATTGAAAATTATATTTTTAACCAGTGAATATTGATAAAATTTAATTTTATACACAGTAATTATTATTATTATTATTGTATTTACATTTGATTATTGATTTATGACATGCACATAGACTATGCTATTGTACGAAGTTTTTGATTTTTATTGAACATTCCGATGATTTTAATGTTTCGAAATTGAATTCTTGTTTCATATTTATAATATTTAACTAAAAAAGAAAAATATGCATCTAATTAAAATATTTATCAAAAAGTTGACTCATTAAATATTATAAATATATATCATAATTTACAACAGTTAACTCTCATTATTTAGTTTGAAATAAATAAAAACATTTAAAAGATTTACAAAACGGCATAAAATATAAAATAAAAGTTAAAGTTTTTTGTTAATAAAATTTAAAAAAGTGACTAAAAATTTGTGTGCATTATTATTTATATCCGATCGATTTATATATATGAATTATTATATGAATATTTTTATAAAATATTTTGCCGTTCAACGTATATGTTTTTTCTAATCAGATATTTACTTTATCAAATATTAATTTAAATCTAAATTTCATTATATTTTATTTTATTATAAATATATACATAGTCTCTCAATTTATTTTTCGGGAAAAAAATGTGTGAGTTGTAAAACTGCTATTCTACAATTTCAACATTTAAAATGATTATGTCTTTAATTTCAGACAATTGATACGAAATTGCAATTCTGATAATAATTTAATTTAAAAGAGTGCAAAATTGGTTTCCAATTAAATTTTTTTAAAGAAAGATCCAAGCCATTATAATGAAAAAATGGTGGATTATCGTATATCAAATTTTCATAATTTTCATGTTTGGTAAGATGATATTTCATATTATTTAAAATTTAATTTGCTAATTAACAAAATTAATTTACAACAAATCTTTGTGTATGAAAAATTACTCTACAAATAATAATTTTTTATTTATTAACAAATTAATTTTGTTATTGGTATTCTTAATTTATATCAATATATAATATATATTTATTTATAATAAATTTATTTATAAAATATTAATTATGGATGTATATTAAATTATCAATTATCTTTTTATAAATTTTGTAATTATTTTTTGTAGACACTATAAAGAAAGCAACGAGTAATGAAGATGATAATATTGAAAACAATACAACGTTAAATATGGTAGACAAAATGGAATTAAATGCGATAGACAATGCAAAAAATATTACAGAATTAAATACCATACAAAATGTGATATTAAATAATACAAATATAGAATATAATTTCACTGACAATGATAAAATGAAAGAATTAGTCATGAAAGAATTATATAAGAGAAACAGACAACGTTTATTTATAGCGCAAATTATAATACAGACTGTAGTAATAGCAATTATACTAGTGATTGTGATCATTGTGATTATCAAGAAGAAATATATCAGTATCAAGTAAGTAAACTTTTGTGCATATATATATATATATATATATATATATATATATATACAGGGTTCCACAACTACCGTTCCATATTTTAAAGGTAGATTCTCTGACCAATTTAAAAACGATTTTTCCTCAGCGAAAATGCCGAAGAAGATCATTATTTTTTGCATATTCCTAATTTTTGTCATGATATATCTTTCTAACTAAGCCTTAAATTAAAATTCTATTAAAGTAAACTCTACCTAAAATTAACTAAAGAATGTAACTTTATTAATATTTTATTCCCATAAGGCTCAGTTTGCGAAAAACTCTTTATTTTCAATCATTTATAACTCGAAAACTATTAGTGCCTCGACATTTTCACTGAGGAAAAATCGTTTTGAAATTGGCCAGAGAATCTACCTTTAAAATATTGAGCGGTAGTTACGGGTCACCCTGTATATATATACATATATGTATACTTATACATTTTCTAATCATCTAATGTATATTTGTATATCATGTATACTTATACATTTTTTTAATCATGTAATTACGTAAGATTAATTAGTAAATCATTAAAGTTATTAAAAAATTAAGACAAAAATGAAATATGCAAAAGGATGGTTATGGGAACTTATTTCGTATGTCTCGCAAGATACACTATGCAAACACATTCGTTTTCGAACATACTGACTTAACATTTGTTCTTTTTTGTCGATACTTCCTTATCTTATCTCTTCTGCTTCTTCTGAGTTGCTTAATTTATCAACATGCCTCATGATATCACATTCAGTTTTGAAATCCATCAAAAAGTTTATTCTTGTGATTTATCACGCAATCAATCGATTATTTCGATCTATTTGCACTATGACATGAAAATTTAAATATTTTGTCTATTTAGCTTATATCCAATTCAGATTTATCTCAGATCAAACTGAATACGCAACTGAATCATCTTTTTTATAGATCATAAGTGATTTGAGGTTCTTATCATGATGTATCTGATTTTCCTCTGGAATGCTTAATACATTGTAATTATATTGAAATTATATTAAAATTATGCACAGTTTTTCAATCTGAATAGTTTTGTTCTATCAAAGTTAATACATCGCTTCGCTATCAACATATTTTTCTACATTTTTGTATCGATCAAAGTTTCGCAAGCTATCATACATATAAAAATTCTATTAATAAATTTATTCAAATTTCCTTGCTTCTGATCTCTATTTTTTTTTATATTATTAATTTAGCAAGCACTAATTTCAAAATAAGAATTTACTCACGATTTATTTGCTTAACTTCTGGTACTTTATGTAATTTTTTGCTTCATGATAATGATATGTTTATCTTCTGATATAGTATCTTCTTTCATACAATAATCTTTAAATTTCGCTTATATAAATGCTGCGCATATCTCATTAAATAACAATATGCATTAACTTTTCAAAAGTAACATGCATTGATTTCTCAAAAGTTTGCTGCTACTGTATTTCGATTTATCGATAATTTCGACAGTTCTAATTAGCTAACTGTTTATTCAGTTGAATGTATTCAAGTAAATTTGGAAAATATATCGATAATTGCAGATATATATAAAATACTTGTACATTCTACTCATCACAATCATCGATGAGTAAATCAAATTACCTTAAACGATTCACAGAACCGGTGTGTACACAACCGGACATCTCGCTTTGGAATTGGAACAAGGTAAGGATTAAGAAAATGCAATCAAAAGCGAAAATCTTATCCATTTTTTGATAATTTCGACAGTGAAATTAAGTAATCCTCATGCAATTACAGATGAATTTACAGAGATATTTTGTTGGAGAAAAAAAACTCCAAACTTGATATATTATTTATTCTTATCACATCAGAAATTTTTCACTAATTTCACTTCAAATGTGAAGGCGAATGTTCTTAACCATCTTTTACTAGATGCTTTGAAAATTTTATTTTTTCTATTTTTTATCTTTTCTAATTAATCCTAAAAACATTTTAATAGCTGTGTTACATTGACAATCTTTTTATCGTTATTATATATATTTTATTGTAATATTTTTTTTTATTCTCTCAATATTGCGCTTACATTTACGCAAAATTACTTTACATTTATATTAAAATTTCGTTAAAATTGTCTGTTAACTTTAGACTCAATTCATTCTATCGTGTCGCACGAGAATACTTTCAGAAGATGCGTTCTCGTTCATATATAATTACTATAAACAATATTGAAGCAGGAAGTATTTGGGACACTCGGCAAACGTACAATAACATGCTTGCAAGGCGCAGAGAACGGGAGGCATTAAGATCGATATTTTATTACGTGAGTAAAATGATTACACGAGTAAAAAATTTGCGAATAAATATATATGTATAAATTTATTAAATTCACAATTTTTAATTAAATTATTTGTTCAATAGAGTGCACAACAAGAATCTCATGATGATATGGAGTTTGTTCGAATCGAACCTCAACGTCAAACAGTATGACCATATGATAATATTACCCTTTTTATTGTTTGACAAATTGTCTATCAACTTACTTACTTTTTATATAATATTGGCATTTATTATATTAGATTTATATTATTAAATTTCTATCACTTTTAATAATTAAATAATTTCATAGAGAATTTGTCAAATATATTCTTAATTAAATACCTTTTTTATTTTCTTATTTAGATTTAAACTATAAAGGTTATTATTATTAATGATCTAGTGTTTTATAGTTACTGTATTTATCATCCATTGAGATTTATATTAAAATCATGAACGATATTATTATTATGGCAAATTGATATAACTATCTCTATTAATCTGTGATATTGCTGAAGTCATAAACGTGAAGATCTATAGTTACAATTAATAGTTGTCTACAGCTAAAGCACATCATTTTATATGCACTAGAATAAACTTAATTCACATCTTTAAACTACACATATATTAATAACGCAATCTGTTTATAAGATAAAGTACTTTTCTAATAAATTTCTATTGTGTAACAACGATAAGAAAAGTCGGCATTTAAAATTATTCATTTAAAGTAAATTTCATTTAAAGTAAATTTAAAACTAATTAATTAATGAAAAATAATTAATTTTAATCAGCATAAAATGATATAACTAATTATTTCATTGATTCAAATTAATTATAATTTCAAATTTACAATTAATTAGTTTTAAGTAACATTTAAAAAAATGTAAATATATGACTTTTATATTACAAAATATACGTCTAAAAGGAATTATAACAAATTTCTATCCTTTTATATTCATCTCTTTATATTCTTCTATATTCTTCTCTTATTTTCTCATTATTCTTTCAAAAAATTTTTTAAATTTTAATTTAGAAAATAAAATTTTTAACGTTGCCAAATGTAAAGAAAATTTAATCAAATCTTAGATTTTAATGGTAGAATACATAACATATAAATAATAAATATATATAATAATGAATTGATATCAAATCTGTCAAATTGATGGAAAAAAATTTTACAAAATCTAAGATTTTATTAAATGTACCAAATTATTTAATATTCACGATATTTACGAAAATCTAAGATTTTAAAAATAAATCTTAGATTCTTTTAATTTATTTTGTACTCGCATCATTGTATGTATTATTATAACAATTTCAGAATAATGAAAAATATTAACGATTTTCTGTCATTCTCTTTCTACAAATTATCTAATCTATCAAATATGATATTTAAATGTATTAAATATATCATTTCATATTTATATAAGTGTTCATTTTAACACATATATAAATAAAATAATATATTTGTATTTACTGTGTCGGTTAGATTGTTAAAATTTGATCGTCATATTTTTAATAAACAAATTGTACATTAATATTGATGATTATTTATGTGCTACATTTTTATCATTATTTGTTGTAACTTTATTTGCTGTAACTTTAATTTCAATAGTTATTTCAATTCCAGTTATTTCCTTTATAACAAATTGTATAATGTATATATATAATAATAAAATAATAAGTGTGAATAACAATATTATATGAATAATAATTTTAACTATGGCAACAATTTTTACTATAACAAAACTATATGAATCACAATTTTATAAGTGTCATATAAATTCGTAATTTAATTTTAGTACCAAAATGCGTTTTATTGAAAATAACAACGTAAAATTGATTAATAATTTAAAATTACATTAATTATAAATATATTTAATAGTTGCGAAACGTAAATTCAATGTTATAGAATGTCATGTTAATAAAATGTTTCAATCAATAATAAATTATTAATAATAAATCATTAATAATAAATTATTTTATTATTTTATAATATTTTGTTTTATGTACATTTTATGTCTTATTAGAATATTGTAACTTTTTTCTTTTCTTTTAATAGCTCTTTAATAGTTTCTTTAATAGCTTTAATTTCTAAAATGAATCATAGAAAATCTTTTATTTTCTTGATTTTCTGAGTCATTATAAGATAATTTTTCTTTTTTTTTAATGACTTCACATTTATAAATTATTATTGTTTTAATATTATTATTGTTTTTTGATGTAAAAAGTTATTAATAAAATTTTTAATTATATACTTCGAATTTTGTCAATAAAAAGTATGGAATACGAAAAGAGTAATAATCTGATTTTAGATATAAATTTGTTTTGGAGCTTTTTACTACATTCGTACTCGCAATAAGCGCGAGCTAAAGAGACATAATTAATATTTAATATATTTTAAGCTCACGCACACAAAGAGAAAGATCAGCAAAGGAATTCAAATTTCTTGTTACATATTATATTGAATATTGGAAATGCAATATATCTTCTGACGACAGAAACTATAATAATGCCGAATTTGTGCAAAATTTATGTAGTTTATAATTCTTCCAGGAGAATTATATAATTACATAAATATGTTTATGCTCTCCTTGAGTGTTTTCTAGAGATCTTCAAGGCTGCGGTGTCAATTGCAATACTCGCGATTATCTGTTGGGGTCTAATCTCTTGAGGAGTCTAATCACTTGAGGAATGAAAAAATTAATTAAACTAAATGTAAAAGCTTTTAACGTGTAAATATAATCTTAATATAAAAAAGCCGAAAAGGAGCGCAATCAATCAAACGCAATATATAATTTATTGAATTTAGAAGAAAAATTTATTCGAACATTTCTAACAGCTTAGGTCATCTTTAGCAAAATATGTAAAAATACCAGTTTTGTAGTCAGCTTCCAGAATTCGGAGGCATGTCCAAATCTTTCATAGATGTTTATCGTGATAAGTCTTTAAAGGTGTCAGCCATATGAAGGTCATAAGAAATCGATGATTCTATCACCTCAGATGCAACAATTAATGTTGTGAAATGACGAAATTAGGAAAGGACGAAAATGAAAATCAGAATCATAGAAATTAATGAATGAAAATTAACGAATGCAAATCAATGAAAGTTATCAAAAAATCAAAGAATGTGCACATTTCAAAATGCGAACATTAATAATTAAAACATAGGAATTTCGTTAAAGAGTCAAAAGAACTGCTACAAGTTAGGTATAATGACATCAACAGATAAATACATACAATAAACATACCAATTTAAATTTTCTTAAGACTCAATCTGAAAAATATGCAACTGAAAAATATGGAGAATGTAAAATTCAGTTCAGTGTTACTTTGCAAATTTAGCGTATTTTGTTGTCTGTTTAATAAAAATCATTAAATTTAACGCAGCTCTTAGAGAATTTAATATATAATTTCTTGATTTTTGATTTTTTGCAAATTTTTTTTACAGATGACAATATCATAATCAAAATTAAATCTGATAAAGTCTAACACACCTTTAACGCCAGCGTAAGCTAAATACTGTAAAAAACTCTAATATAAAAAGCAATGTAAAAAGCTCTAATACAATATTAAATATACACAGGGAAGGGAACGTTATTTTTTAAAAGTAACTAGTTACCGTTACTCGTTATCAAGTTAAAAAAGTAACTAGTTACCGTTATTAGTTACTGATTTTCAAAAATAACTAGTTACAGTTACCGTTATTTAAAAAATAACGGTTCGTTACTTTTTTTAAATCTATAATCATAATAAATTTTGTTTCGTACAATACATACTCTCTCTCTTTCTTTCTTTATGAAAGGATTTAAATCACATATGTTAAATTTTATCGATGTTTTTTATTAATTTTTAATAAAAGTTGATATTCTAATAGGTCATCATTTAGATGGCCTCTAAAAGGTGATAGTACAGAATTACCGAAAAAGTAACGCTAAAAGTAACTGTAAATTCGTTATCGTTACTAAAAAAATGTAACTACGTTATCGTTACAGTTACAGAAAAAAAAATAACGGCGTTACTGGATCGTTAAAAAAAGTAACTATAACGGTAACGGCGTTACAAGTAACGCGTTACTTCCCTTCCCTGAATATACATTATAAATATAATCTTTAATTTAATTATTGATAAATATGTATGGTAAAGCCATTGAAACTTGAAAAACATATAATATTATATATTTATTATACAATAAAATGTACGTACAATAAATATACAATAAATGTTAAGCCGGATTTACATTGATCGTATCGTAACGTCGCAAATCGTAATCGATATTATATAATAATCGATTATTTGAAAAATAATCAACCATGATTGGTCAATTTGCCTACGACTGGCGACGTTACGATACGACCACTGTAGATTCGGCTTTAAAATAATGCGATATAATATAAACAATAAAATAATATTAGTATAAATGTTGAAATAAAATAAATGACAATATACATAATTATTTAATTTATTTTATCCTTGTGATTAAAAATATTAAAAGCTTGCTAATATTTAAAAAAAATATTTGATTAAATTGATTAAATTGAATCTGTATTAATAAAAATAATGTTCTGTCACTATCTGTTTAAAGCCGGATCTATATTGGTCGTATCGTAATGTCGCAAGTTGTAATCGTAGGCAGTTGTAAATCATAGGCAAATTGACCAACCATAGTCGATTATAATTAAAAAATAATCAACCATGATTGGTCAATTTACCTATGACTTACAACTTGCAACGTTACGATACGATCAATGTAGATCCAGCTTTAAAATAATGCGATATAATATAAACAATAAAATAATATTAGTATAAATGTTGAAATAAAATAAATGACAATATACATAATTATTTAATTTATTTTATCCTTGTGATTAAAAATATTAAAAGCTTGCTAATATTTAAAAAAAATATTTGATTAAATTGATTAAATTGAATCTGTATTAATAAATAATGTTCTGTCACTATCTGTTTAAAGCCGGATCTATATTGGTCATATCGTAATGTCGCAAGTTGTAAATCGTAGGCAAGTTGTAAATCATAGGCAAATTGACCAACCATAGTCGATTATAATTAAAAAATAATCAACCATGATTGGTCAATTTACCTACGATTTACAACTTGCAACGTTACGATACGATCAATGTAGATCCAGCTTTAAAATAATGCGATATAATATAAACAATAAAATAATATTAGTATAAATGTTGAAAGAAAATTAATGACAATATGCATAATTATTTACTTTATTTTATTCTTGTGATTAAAAATATTGAAAGCTTGCTAATATTAAAAAAAATATTTGATTAAATTGATTAAATTGAATCTGTATTAATAAAGAATGTTCTGTCACTATCTGTTTAAAGCCGGATCTATATTGGTCGTATCGTAATGTCGCAAGTCGTAAATCGTAGGCAAATTGACCAACCATATTTCGATTATTTCAAAAATAATCAAACATGATTGGTCAATTTGCCTACGACTTACTTGCGACGTTACGATACGACCAATGTAAATCCGGCTTTAAAATAATGCGATATAAACAATAAAATAATATTAGTATAAATGTTGAAATAAAATAAATGAATATGCATAATTATTTAATTTATTTTATTCTTGTGATTAAAAATATTAAAAGCTTGCTAATATTAAAAAAAAATATTTGATTAAATTGAATTGTACTAATAAATAATGTTCTGTCACGATCTGTTTAAAACACGAATCTGTGAAGCTAGTCACGTGTTCGATGACATATGTCACGCATGCGCACGGAAGTTCACTCCACCAACAATGGACAGATAACAACGAAATAATTGCGCGTTATGCGTACCGGCTGCATTTGACGTTTCCAGCTCAATCAGGTACAGACAAGAGCGCGAAGAATGGATTCTTGCGAAAATTTCATACAAACACTTCAACAGGCTATCTCTGACAGAGATTCGACTACTTTGATGAGCGTTTTGAAGAGTGGTCAGGAATTCCTTGCGATTATTTCGATTGAACATCGTGGTGAGCGTAATAATTATATATAAATGATACACATATATTTTATAATATTTCATTATTTTATTTTTATGTACACACATTAAAATGTATAAAATATTTCTCTTTCTTTGACCGGATTAGATCCTACTAAGAGATTCTACTCAATGATTTTGCACTCGATTTTATCTCAATCAGAAAAGATCTCAATATATGTAAATATTTTATATTTTCAAGTATTTTTAAGATTCTGCAAATCTTTGAAGCATTAAACTTTAAATTACAATTCTATTAAAGTATGGGTTATATCATCAACATCTCCCTTTCGATACTGTGATTCAAAGTGCATCTTACATAAAAAAAATTATAAATATGATTGATTTTTATCCTGCTATTATTTTAAAATTTTAGAGCTATAATGTTGTAATATTGTAATAATTTATATAAATATGTATTTGTTTTTTAGAACCAATTGTATACGCAGTATTTGATGGAAGAAGTAACTTGTTGTGTTTCCTCAATAATCAATTTGAAAACCTTAGTAGAAATAGGACTATTGATAATGTATTGACAGAAGCATTTAATTTCCTTAAATTTTTTATCGAAAATTTTTATACGACTGAGTGTTTTGCAAAATACATCCCTCAAATTAAGGTAAACAAAATATTGACAAATTATTATAAATCATATAAAAAACATTAATAGAAGTTAAAAATAAATCTGACATATGGAATCTTTCTTAGAATTTCTGAGGTGTGTGCGTGGATTTATTCTTTAGTTTTTGATGATAATGCAAGAATACATATTTCTATGCTTCTCTCTGTCATGATTTTCCAAAAGTATATTTCCTTCATATTCGTGTCAGCTTCACAAAAACGTGATGATATAATGCAGATGCGGATTTCTTATCTTAACTGTCAAGTTTCATATTACCAAATGCTCATGTGAAACTTGCTTAGATTGCCCTATGAAACATGTATAGATTATCTTACTTGTTTTTAGATATAGATACTGAAATAGTTCTTGTAAATCACACATACATACACCTCCTCTCTATTGTTAATATAACTTTTATGCAAGAATTTAACATTGTCATTTTTATTTAGACAAATAGTACTTTGAAACAATTTAATATTATATTTTTATACATATTTTATATGATTTAATTATAATAATGATTCTCTTTATATACATATATAATATGTTGTAGAAAGTGTGCCAGTCAGCGATAATTAAAAAATGTTCCTATTATACCCAGAACTCTGCTTGTAATGCTTTTACAACATTGATAAAATTATTTAGAGATCAGTTTCGTGAGTTGGAACTCACTAAAATATTAACAGACTTTGTTAATACAGACTTTCAAGCATTTAAAACATACGAAATTAAAGGTAAATATGTAATAATTTCATTTAAATTTACATATAAAAAAATAATGATTTCATGCCATTATAGAACAAAATTTTGTTATAGAAAGAAGATTGATATTCCGTATCTTTGGTAAAATAATTAAGTACAAAGGAAATGTATGTCCATCACGGATATATTTGAAGTCTGTTTTTCAACAACTGCTTTCTGATGTTGAAGAGGTAAAGCTAATAGTAATAAGTATAGTATTTATTTATTTATTAATATTGTATTATAATTCTTTGTACACAGCATCAATTAAATGATTTGCCTAAAGATTTCCATATATACTTTGATGTTTTCGCGGACATATTGGAGAGTGTTGAACCGCCGGAGGAAATCAAAAATAGACACTTCTGCAAATTTTATGAATGGATTAAGAATATCAGTCAGTTGGATAGAGAACAATTGAAACCCATTGTATTGAGATCGGCGATCGATCTCTTGAGCCGTCATATGAAATTGTTTCAAGATTATTTGTATCCCGATTGCCAATATTGGCATAATTTTCTTCGGCACTTATCACGCAAGACAACCACTTCTGGTACCTGTGGACAGAATGCATTGAAAACATTTTATCAAATTATTGGACACATTCTTTCAGAAAGAAATAACACAGATTCGCGAAAGTTACTAGTGGTAAATAAGATTTTATGCAACAGAAGCAAGAAATTTTAAATAAAATATACTTTCTTCTTTTTCAACTTATAGAATAAATTTCTGCAATTTTCACTCGTGTAATCTATAATATACTTGTGGTTTTAGTATTTCCTTTCACTCGTGTAATCTATAATATACTTGTGGTTTTAGTATTTCCTTGAAGACTTTGAAAAAGAATTCAAAAATACTGACTTAGAGCTGACCACCTTGCAATTAGTTATTTATGGATTCAGTAAAATGGCTGCACCGTGCAAATTACATTTGCATCAATTCGATCTCAGACAAATGTATTCGATTATAACCAGTTATGCACTTCCTCTTTGCTCTAGGTAAAAATGGAGATATTTGAGATATATTCCAATAATATAATAATATATAATAATTATATTAACATTAATATTATATTGGAATTTTTTTCAACATTAGTGAAATAATAATTTTCTGCATTTCTTCTTCCAGTGAACAGAGTAATTCAACACACATAGAAAGCATTTGTTGTTATCAAGAAGCGCTTTCGAAAATACTGTGTCACATGACTGATGTTACGTTTGAAAAGATTAATGTTCTTATAAAACTCAGTACCTATATAATCAAGAGGTTTCCCGACTTGATAATATCTAAAAATGCGGTCGCCGTTTCAGCATTAATTAAAACTATGAAAAAACTTGGAACCATCAATAAAAGCTTGTTACAGCAATATCTTGATAATATAAGTAAGTAGATTAATTATATAGATTAATCCTCATAATTTATATATGATATTTCAATTGAAATTAGAAGATCGAGGTTCCTAAAAATCAGTTTATGTTTCAATTGAACGTATTTAATAGATTTTTTCTAAAAGTTTTATATTTTTTTATATTATATTTTATATATTATATTTTATATATTATATTTTATATATTTTTTTATATTATATTTTATATATTTTTTTATATTATATTTTATATATTTTATATATGTGTGCATAAATTATTTTTAAAAAATCTAAATTTCCTATCTAAAAAAAATTATTATATAATATTATAGTTTACGACGGCATCGCTTGGAGCTGTTCGCACACGTTGGCGCTCGACGCAGTATTACAACAGGAACAAAACAACTTAGAGCAGTTGCCGATATGCTACAAGAATTATCTGCCGTTATGGACAGAGCTGCTGAATGTCAAGAGAGATCTCATTCGTGGATACGAGCAAATGGCGCAACATGTGGCAAATACCCTGATGAACGTATGCATCATCCTAATTGACCGATTGGACATACGCGTAAAACGAATAAACGAGGACACCATGTACTCAGACGTGGCCCTTACTCAGAGTGCTTTGAACCAGGCAGACTTTCGTGTATTTACAAATCTCGTGGATCTTTACGTCGATGTGATCGATGTATCGGAACCATCGCTATTCAACATCAATACCGTGTGCAAATTTCTCTATGAAATTATCAGACTATCATATAAGTATCCGTTGATATCTGGGTTTTACAAGCTTGTTCGAACCGGTATGAGAATCTTTGTCACTTTATCAGAAGAAGAAGAAAAAGAAGAAGAAGAGGATACTGGAGAATCGCAACGGATGAAAGAACTTTTATCCAATTATCTAACACGTACTCTTGATTTAATTCCCACGTTTTCTAATGAACTGCTAATCACGTGTCTTTACCTGATCTTGGATGCGCCTCACACGTATTTCAAGGATGCACTACCATGCACGCTGCCGGTATTTAAAATCGCGTTTACTGTCGGTCTGAGCAATCTGGAGCTCGCATACAACGCGCTTACCACCCTGGAAACGTGGACTGAGCAAGAACGAAAGCAGGAGCGAACAAACGAATTACTGCGCGAAGTTGTAGCTTACTTGGAGCCATATTTGCGCAGCACGGAGAGTTCCGTCGAAGTCTCTCAGGATTTGACGGTAACGAGGACGAGAAGTCGCGCGAAACGCGTCGAGGTTATTGATACTGAATGTATGCTACGAAACTTCCAACGACGAGTTCTGCTGTTCCTCGGATCGCTCGACCACGACTTGCTGTCAAGTTTCGTACACGATCGCGCTTCCCGGAGCACCGGGGCGTCCTGGGATCGCAAGAATCTGATCAAATACACCTTACCGTTGCGGGATGCGCGACCGGATATCCATTTCGATCGAATGTTGCCACGGATAATCGCGTTGGCGCGCGAATCCAGCGATCGACGCACCAAGATCGCGGCCTGTGAAGTTTTGCATTCGATAGTGACACTCATCATCGGTTCGACTGCGCGATATCTGTCTGATTCGGAGAATCGTCTCACCGCTCTCTATGGCACTATATGTCCGGTCATGCTTGTGCTTGGCTGCGATTCCGACGAGGTCGTTCGCGGTCTCTTTCAGCCATTGACATTGCAACTGATGCACTGGCTTAGCTCTAAGTTTGTGCTATCGTCGTCCGTGATCTCGCCCGTTCTCGATTCGCTATTCGACAGCTTAACCGACGATTCGAATCCTGCATTGCGAGAGTTCTCCGGCATGTGTCTGGCGGAATTCACACATTGGTCGCTCAAGTATGTTGGACTTTTAGTACTTTTTGTTGTCCACAAAATGGACAACTTATTTCTTTTATAATATCTTTATCATTATTCTTGTTTTGTTATATTTTTATTGCAACTATACAGGGTGTTTCAGACCACCCGTAAAAATTAGAGAACTACCACCTATTTAAAAACTAGAGAAGTGGTTATTTCCAAAAAGTAAAAATTTTATCACATTTTCTTTATAAATCGGGTGCGTTCTATTGAATGGTGATATTTTCAACTTCTGATTCCGGAAATAGGCGATTCAGACCGGAAGTGCATTTTTTTAAATGGAACCCCCTATTTTTCATATTTCTATAGTTTATCTTGAGAGCTTTCCAAAACACTATAATAAATTATTTTTCCAGTACTTTTCGAGTTATGAGACTTGAAATAGGCATTTCTTAATTTTACATAAACCACGAAATATCTTGTAAAATATTTATTTTTCGATTATCTTACCTTAATACTTTTATGTACAAAATAATGAGAGGAATCAATTGGTGTAAAGAAAACACACAGTTGTTTCTAAGAAAAAATATAATTTGCAATTAACAATTCCATATTTTTTCTTAAAAACAATTGTATGTTTTCTTTACACCAATTGATTCCTCTCATTATTTTCTACATAAAAGTATTAAGGTAAGATAATTGAAAAATGAATATATTTTACAAGATATTTTATAGTTTATGTAAAATTAAGAAATACCTATTTCAAGCCTCATAACTCGAAAAGTACTGGAAAAATAATTTATTATAGTGTTTTGGAAAGCTCTCAAGATAAACTATAGAAATATGCAATGAAAAATAGGGGGTTCCATTTAAAAAAATGCACTTCCGGTCTGAATCGCCTATTTCCGGCCGGAACCAGAAGTTAAAAATATCACCATTCAATAGAGCGCATCCGATTTATAAAGAAAATGTTTTTACTTTTTTTAAATAACCACTTTTCTAATTTTTAAATAGGTGGTACGGATGGTCTGAAACAGCCTGTATATTTGTGTATTCAAAAAAAGCTTATCGCAAGGAACATAACACATTTATTTACTTATTAGCCAATCAGACGAAGCACAAGAGTTGTCGAAGTTCCAGAACATGTATCGGATCATCCGAAGGATCAACGAGTTTGCACTGCATCCATCGAAGCGTAAACGCGTAGCCGCGGCCGTGGCCTTCAATCATCTCTACGCGATCCTGCGCGAGGACAACGATACTATTTCGATCTATTGGCTAGAAATATTCTACTGTTTCGTTTGCAGTTTAAATGACGAATGCGATGACCCATCGATCACCAATGCGCTATCTCACGTTGAAAAAGTGATGAGATTGAGGGCGAAACTTCTAAACACAGCTGATCCACTCAACAGGAGGAAGCCACACGAATTTGAGAGCGCGACCTTGACTCATGCTCTTTACTGGTTGCTGTCACGATGTGGAACATTGGACGAACGTTGCCGAGCGAAATGCATGGAATTGTATGTTAATATATCGCAATATGTTGATAGTTATCCGCAGGAAACGATACAGAAGTTTGTCGAGATTTATGGGATGGATCGATTGAACGATATCGTTCTGAGAGGCTTGGAGTCGGGTCTAAAAGACATTTCTATCATCGATAATGTGATGCCGCTTTTGAAGGCTCTAGATTGCTATATTTGGTTGATAGAAAACCAACTGCTGTCGATAGAAACTCTCTTTCCTGCTACTGATGATGCACGAGAACACACAATCTTCTCCTGCATTCGCAGTTTTACTCATCAGTTCTGGCGAATAACCACCGAGGATTTTGAGGCAGAGGCGATTGCAATAAACTCCAGGGAGCTCGAACAGCTGCAGACATTACAGTGCAAAACTTTGATGGCTACGTTGAATTTTATACAAATGCTGTTGGACATTAACGTGAGTCGTGCCTCTTGCCAGCTTATTGCCTAGTTAGATAATCAAGCTAATTTATCAGGGTTGGCAAAAAACTTGTTTTTTTTTTATTTTAAACAAAAAACATTTTTTTTAGAACAATGTTTTTTGGTTTATTTGTGTTTTTAAGTAAAGTAAAAAATGTTTTAAACAAAAAAAGGCATGTTTTAAACTAGCAAAAAACACTTAATAGCTTTGATCTGTGTAAATATTTAAATTTTTCACTAGCGTTAAACTGTAAATAACATTGCCAAAATTGACAACGCTATTAAAAATATAAATAATAAAATAAAAATGATAAGATGGGTATTATTTTAGCAGAATATTTATTATTGGATATTAAATAACAATCAGTACAATAAAGATTACTTAGAAGATATTGACTGACTTTACATTTTACATTTATCATTTTAAATTAATAGTACATAACTCATAGCAGGTCAGTAGTTCTAAAAAAAAGTTCTAGTTAATAATATTTAATATATAATACTTTGGTTCCTTTCCTATTCTTATTAAGTAACCTCATGCTTAAGTAACTTCAACATAAATTATAAATAAAAGAAAAATAAAAAACCTTAATTCTTCTTTTTAAAAGAACTTTTTTTTAGAACTACTGACCTGCTGCGAGTTATATACTATTAATTTAAAATGCTGAAATGTAAAGTCAGTCAATATTTTCTAAGTAATCTTTATTGCATTGATTGTCATTTAATATCCAAAAATAAATATTCTGTTAAAATAATATCCATCTTATTATTTTTATTTTATTATTTATATTTTTATATCTATATGTTACATAAATATAAATAAAAAACTAAAAACACTAAAACAAAAACTTTTTTGCAACATACACATCTATAAGTTTTTGTTTTTGATTTTTTTACAATTTCTTTTCCAAATAATCATATTTTATTTGCATATTTGCATATTTTATTTTAAACGGTTCTAAACAATAGTTTAAAACAGTTTAAAACAAAAATGCTTAAAACAGTAGACATTGTTTTAAACAAGTTTTAATCAAACAGTTTTAAACACATTGTTTAAAACATGCCAACCCTGTAATTTATTGAATCAAAACGATTAGCGAATAATGAAATTAATTAGAGTAAGCTATAGTTATTGACCACGAATAAATCAATTATTAATTGGATTGTTTCGATAAATTAACATATGTAATTTTGCTGTGAAACTGCAATAATGTGGGATAAAACGCTATAATTCATTTTTCAGATTAATGTATTACCGGAATCTTTGTGGGACGAGTCCTTGTCTGCGTTAACGATCAAGTGCATAATGTTTCCGCGAGCGGTCGGTTTCAACGTCAGAAACATCGAAATGGCAGACAAGATGCCAGATGTCCTGGAAATTCTATTGAACACTATGAAATCGCGGTTTACCTATGGTTTACCAAACACCTTTAAGAATTGTCTCTTAAATTTCGGCCGAAATTATGTCGCGAGACTTTCGAATTTGAACAACATCGCGCAAAACAATCTCAGCGACGATCTGATCCAACATATTAAAGGTCTGATTCTCCTCCAACGATGCAACATGCTCGATCCAATGATCCTAGAAAGAAGCGTCTTTGCAAATGGCGAAAGAACGGTCGAGTGTATCTTCAAGTTTCTGGTGAACGAACGCATCGGAGAATGGATTTGCAGCAACTTGAACGCACGGATGGTCGAGTATTTGAGAACTCTGATGGAATTTCAACTCTCGTTGTTTTCATTGACAATTGAGGCACCGATAATGGTGATACCCAACGATGTTCGCTCGATAACTGAGACCCTGGTGAAATTCATATCTAACGATACCCTGATCATCGGCGCAGATTCCGCGCAGATCACCCATGGCGAGTACTTTCTTAATATGTTCAAGAACGTGATTTTCAGATTCATGTTGACGCACGTTGGCGCAATCACGCTCGTTTTTGACGAGATGTCGCGCGACAATCCATCCTTTTTGCTCAAGTGGCTCGAGGATCTGGTGCTGTACCTGAAACAGCACAAACGCGAATTCACGCAGGCTCACGTAGATGCGACAGTGGACGCGATGCTGCGGCACTTCTTGTGTCTGAAGACCGCCTCCTGTAACGACGACAGTGGTAGAGAGAGACTGATGAATATTTACGGTATCGTGGTGCGTCTCGGTTCGGAGCCCGTAAAGATCACACAAGATTCCGCGTTTTCCGAGCTCCATGCGTGGATCATGGGCCAGTTGAATGGTTATGGCCTCGAGCATAAAACGCAGATTCTGCAAAAGTTTTTCATTTGCCTGACGGACGCGACGATTGATTACGGCGATAACGAACATTCTGAATTGCAAAGGATCCTGGATTCTCTCAACGCAGAAAAGAAAATTTTTTGTCCGAATTTGTCCGAAACAAGCGTGAACGCCATGAAGGTAATCACCTGTTTTGAAATACTGCTGATGCTGGTTTCAACAACGAGGTCAAAAATCATGCTGAAGTGCGCGATATACTTCGCAGCCGGTACCGGCGATCGTCTATTCCAGAATGAGAAGATAGAAGAGCATCTGCGCGAGTGTTATCGCGAAGCGTCCAACGAACATGCCCTACGATTATTAAAGATGACGTACGAAGTGTTTATGGATCGCCAAAATGAACTCTCAGAAACTGAGAGACTCGACGTGCTGCGCGGATTTCTCTTGCCGACATTCCAAGTTTGCAAAACGATCGCGATCGAGCGTTTCTTCGAGCAAAACATTCGCGAGTTGTACGAGCTTGCTTATCCACGCATTAATATTGACAACAGAAGTATCAAACGAGCCATCGTGTCCAAGATCGGATGCTTTGAAATAATAACGACCATGCTCGCCACAGTAGATACGAACAAAATAATTGGCGTAGATGCGCCAATCGCGCGGAACGTTCTGCTCAGCACTGGCAACGAATTTATTCAAAAATTGCACAAACGCGCCAATAATACGCGGGCTTTGAAGATTGCTAGCAGTGCGGAAAACAAAGAGCTCATGCGATTATTATACTGCTCCGCGTACAACTGCGAACTGGCCATCGTTAGCTTGAAGGAAGACGAATGTTACTGCAAGTTCGCTTTCGGCGAGAATTACTTTCCCAGTCTCCTCATCTGGGAAAATATCATAGATCGCTCCAAGTGTTACAACCTCAGTCAGACCTTCAAGAAAAACCTGAAGACCCGCGAGATCACCGTTAATATGAAATCCACGGCTTCCAATACAGACGGACTACAACACAGATACTTGTATAGTTACGATCTGTCAGCTTCCACGTTATGCGAGGATATCAACGCTTATGATTTTAATAGATCGGTCCTGCTGCCATTGAATCGTGATCGGTCCGCTTCGGCGAGAACTCTAAGCGTCGTCCTGGAAAGAGACGATTTTAACAAACACGAATGCATGCCGTATATATGTGGCTTATTACGACGTATCAGGGAAATCTGCGTCCCGACCAGGGAGCTTCCCGAGTGGCTGCGACTTTTCCTCAATGCTCTCAGGTATAATCAGCCAAATATCATGTTGTTTGTGCTGAGGATCATCTGGAACATGGCCGATGTGTTTAAGCCTTACGCCAAGTTTATGCTCACACCGATCATCGAAGCTGTCGTCAGGTACCTGAGACTACATAAGTTGAATTATATCATTACGGATATTTTGGAAAAAATGGTTATGGATTGGCACGATGTGGCCGTGCCGAGTGACGAGAACGACAGAAAGCAAGCTCAGGAACTCTTCGAGGAGTTCCTCAAGAGAGCATTGGAACATTGGAGCATGATGGAAAGATCTGACGAACAACCAACACTTCATGAACGACAAATGTCCACTTATAATTTAGATCTAATGAGTGTCATGATGGACAAGTGGGGTAGCTATCTACGAGTACCGAATTCCATTTTGACCAGGCTAATGACATCCGCGCCGAAGACAGCGGTACATCTTATCCTAGTGCTCCTCGAAAATGAACACTTGACAGAAGAGATGATTGCGAGGGACGACATTGTCGACTTTTTGCTGAAACTGTTGGACAATTGGAACACACCCGAAAGGGACAAAACACCTTTGCAATGTAGCAGATGCCTTGGACTATATCTGCAGTCTCTGAATAAGCGCGTCGAGATCGAGAGAAAGATCAAGTACGATGAGGTAAAGAAGAAAATTATTGATATTTTAGGTTCCATGCAGCTGTACGCGAATATAATGAAACAGGTAAAGCGCGTCGCTGCTCTCTGTCAAACTTACCCCGAGGTTGCCGTCGATTATATCCCTGTGATGCTCAATGCAATAGCTAAGAATGTAGAAACAGCCTCTTGTCTGGAGATCTTCGCATCGTCCATGTCGAAACTTAGCGCCTCGGATGACAAATTTGCGATTCTGAATGATCTGCGTCACATGAATCTCGAGAAGGTACTGAAGAATCAACAGACATCGTTTTGCGTGAAGCCGGCTCTGGGAATCGTCGGCAATTTAGTAACGATCATCTCACCATCGGATCTGTTGCCTTATGTAAAATCGACGATCCCGTACATCAAAGATGCAAGTACGGAACATCGAGAATTAGCCTATGATATACTCATGAAGGTTTATGGGAAATATTCGGTAGATACTACGGTGAACGACGAGGCGACTCGTCTGTTGTTGTCCATCAGTGTGGAAAATCTGCTGACTGGTTTGTTAGATCCGTCACATGAGCTACAGGACAGAATATTGCGATTCTGGACGGAAGAGACGAGGCTCAGCACGGAGAGATCGAAAAATCGATTGCTGGGACTTCTCACTATGCACTCGATGCTTCAGATGACAACGTCAACGTCTAAAGAGGATGCGTTCGCGCCTTTCGTGGCGCTGTTGATGCTGCAACTGGTCACCAAATCGATGGATTACAACAAGAACATATTCGACGCGCCGTTGAATCAAAACTGTAGCTTCGAGAGTTATAAAGTAGCCGTTTCTTGGCGCAGACGCAACCTAAGCTGCATGACCCCGATGTTCGTCGACTCGCTCGCCTCGCAGATGAGCTACGGCACCTTTTCTCAAATAAGCGGCGACGTTGGTTTACATGGGACTCGAGTAAATTCCTATTCGCATCTTCCACGATACTCAGGTATCCCTTCGAGACTTCGTGCGACGCAGGAGTTGCAATTCGAGCCGACTCTTGACAACTCTGAAGCTGCGGATGCGACCTTTGATGTCGAATTCGATCAAGCATCTACAATAACATCTTCATCGAGACAGTCGTTGCAAGACACAACGATGCGCAGAAGACCTTTTAGGATTATAGAGAGCTCATCGGATGTCGCAAATGACATTCGTCGGAGGCAAATCCAGAAAAATGTGCAATGGAGAGAAAAGATGAAGCAGGAAAGTATCAGACAAAGAAGCAGCGTGAGATTGTACAGGTAAAATTAAATTTTGGGCCTTTAATATTTTAATTATACAGGGTGTTTCAGATCATCCATTTAAAAACAAGAGAAATGATTATTTCGAAAAAGTAAAAACATTTTCTTTATAAATCGGGTGCGCTCTATCGAATAGTGATATTTTCAACTGCTGGTTCCGGCCGGAAATAGCCGATTCAAACCGGAAGCATTTTTTTAAATGGACCCCCTATTTATCATTGCATATTCTTATAGCTTACCTCGAAATCTTTCCAAAACATTCCAGTACTTTTCGAGTTATGAGGCTTAAAATAAGCATTTCTTAATTTTACATAAATCACAAAATATCTTGTAAAATATTCATTTTTCGATTTCTTAGCTTAATACTTTTATGTATAAAATAATGAGAGGAATCAATTGGTGTAAAGAAAACATACAATTCTTTTTAAGAAAAAATATGGAATTGTTAATTGCAAATTAACTTAAATTAATTACTGCAAATTAATTTCAAGTCTCATAACTCGAAAAATACTTCATGGAAAAATAATTTATTATAGTGTTTTGGAAAACTCGCGAGATAAGCTACAGGAATATGCAATGAAAAATAGGGGGTTCCATTTAAAAAAATGCACTTCCGATCTGAATTGCCTATTTCCGGCCAGAAGTTGAAAATATCACCATTCGAGCGCACCCGATTTTATAAAATGTTTTTACTTTTTTTAAATAATCATCTTATCTAGTTTTTAAATGGGTGATACAGGTGGTCTGAAATATCCTGTATATCCCGAATAAATGTTAATGTTTGTTTTTCCGCTTTTATTCACAGGGATTACAGAATTGGAGAGGTCCCCGATATTGAAATACCTCATTCAAGTTTGATTGTACCGCTTCAACAATTGATAAAACTAGATCGGGTAATCTGTAAAGACATGATTGTATCGTTATTTTGTTCGTTGATCGAAGAAATAACCGAGAGAGAGAAATCTGATGACTTCCGTCAGGCCATCGTGGACAATTTAAAGAGAATTTTGCATAATTCAAGCGAGAAAGATAGTTCCTTTAACGCTGTTATTCTCGAGACATTGCTACAATTAAATGTCACCGATGGCGACCCGCTAGATATAGCAAAGATTTCCAAGACAAGCCGCTTGGATGTTCTCGGTGCTCTTCTTCTGGAACGTAGTTTGTTGCCTGATCCGAGGAATGATGACTTACCCACGTCGAGCAAAAGAATGCGAAAATGCGATAATGAAGAGACCGACAAGTGGGTGCAATTGGTATCTCTCTATAAATCGCTAAATGACGTCGATATTGTTTTGAGTATCTTCCGAAGACAGCAATTCTTTGGCAATGCCATGCAGGTAATTTTCGATAGTATTGATTAACACAAAAGTATAGGTTCTTTTTATAAATAAATGGAAATATAAAATTCCACGAAATGGAATCAAAACAGTTTCTATTTTCAAGCTTTTATACCTCTTTTTATCTAGAAGAAAGATTCTTTAGAAAATTCTCTTTAAAAAAATTCTTATTTTTTTTTAGAAAGCGGCTTTTGCGGAAATAAATGGCGATTGGATTCAAGCAAGAGACGCCTACAAAAGCGCTTACGAACAAATCGAGAATCGATCAATAAAGGAGCAATGTTTCCAAGGATTATTCGAGGCTGTTCAGAATTTGTGCGATTGGTCGGCTATCGATCAATTTGTGAAGAGCCGCACAAACGATGGAAAGCTGAATAGTATCTGGGATGATACATGGAAGGATTGGATGCTTCCTTATGCTTTCGATGCTTACGTACACATGTTGGACGAGAAAAACTGGAGATCAATGAATAATGATGTGGAAGTCATTGACTCGTGGATAAACGATCGAGATAAATCGAAGCATCTTAAGCATTTGATAGGCAAAGATCTGATGATATTTCTTCTATTGAAGGAAGAGCGGCTGGCCGCTGATCTATTGAATGAACTTCTGGACAAAACGGGAGAACAATGGGTTGCTTTGAATCCCCTCTGCATCGAACGGGGAATACGCGAATCGCTAAAGTTGCAAGCCATGAACGATCTTAACGCTTCACTCAATGTCCTTCGATACACAAGCGAAGCGATCTTTCTAGATCGGCTGGTCGCGTTGTTGAACTTCTGGTCGTCGAAAGTACCCGCCATTCAAGACAACCTCGTGCAGTGGAATAAATTAGCCGCTTATCGAATGTATTCCTCAGTGTTATTTAAAAACATCTTCAACAATATGACAGAAGATGACGACGAGGATAGGAAACGCGCTATCATGGAACGGATGCATCGAAGCGGTCTTCAGCTTCGACTGGCCATCGCCAACGCAGCATTGCATCAGAAACATCAATACATCGCCGAGAAGCATCTGAGTTACATGAACGAACGTTTAAGGAATATCGTTCCGCACTTGGAGCTTTCGTGGCTCGAGGCTAGGATCAAATGTTTGCGTGCCGACATCGAAACAGACGCGCGCACAAAGATGTCCGATTATACCGCTTCCTGGAAATATTCGCATCGATTGTTGAACGAGTGCAACGAGCTCGACACCGACACAAATACTGCCGTCAGGCAGCACGTCGGTGTCCTCGCTTCGAAGATTGAATCTTCAAGCAGGGAGGACGCAGAATTCGCAGATGCGTTGGCGAGTAACTCAGTGATCCTGCAGAAGATAGGACTCACGGAATCGACGGTCGTCGACTTGAACAACATCCGAGAGCATTTGCTGCGGTACAGCTTGAACAATCTACGAGCCTGCTGCAAGGATGCGACGAGAATCACTGTCGGCGAGCACTATTGCGCCCTGGCTAGGCACTGTTACAATAGACTGATGTCCACCGACAAGGACAGCGACGAACTCTTCCACGAATTCCTGTTATCCACCCTGAGATCCATGCGTTACGATTATCTCGAGGCGGCGCACTACTTCCCCTGTTTGCTGCGACCCGAACGATTGCAGGACGAGGAGACGCGTATCATCTTCGTTCGGGAGTGCGCCAAGTTGCAGCCGTGGTTGTTCCTGCGTTGGCGGGATCTGTTGTTCTCCCATCTGGGCACGCCATCGATTGCAAACGCGGTTGTACCGATCGTCGAGAGACTCGCCGAGGCCTATCCCGATGCGGTAGCCTACACGTATCACCTGGTGATCGAGAGAAACCCAGGTATTCTTCAGGATGGAAACATTCAGAGGGTACATTCACTCTTGCGCGACAAAGTAGAAAAGTACGAGCAGTTCCTGCGGGCGATAGAGTACGTGGCGCAACCGGAACTGTTTCTCAAGCACTATCTCAACGAAGCGATGAGGGATCTGTCGCGAGGAAGAGGAGCGTCAGCCATCGAGTCGCTACTGCGAAAGGTCTATCCAAGCACACAGACAGCAGGAGTGAGTAATCCTCGTCCGGGCATTATCTACCAAAAGATAGCAAAATATGAAAGCGAGATAAGAGCCTTAAATCCTGACAATCTCGACGCCACGCGAGATGGAATACAAAGACTCAAGAAATCTATCTTGGAGGAGTCTCTCTTGAAACCTCCAGCAAAACCAGAACAGGCCAGCAAAAACTCAAGTCTCAAGAATTATAGCCCGTTCTTGCACGAGTGGCACATGGGCGGCGGGATCGAGGTACCTGGTCAATACACCGGTGATAGGGAACCCATGTTGCGTTATCACGCGAAGATCGCGCGTTTCGAGCCACGCGTGACGGTCATGAAATCGCTGCGCAAACCAATTCGCATCTGCATGGTAGGTGACAACGGCAAGGAGTACAAGTTCCTGGTGAAATTCGGTGAGGATCTGACGATCGATCGCGGCCTGCAACAGCTGTACACCACCATGAACAGGACATTACGCAATGATGCTAGCTGCAGACAAAGACGCTTGTCCATAGACACATACGAGGTATACATTTTTCATAAATAAAATATGTATGTGTATAGTATTATTATTTATTATTATTTGTTTATTAACATTTTGTAAGTTTTTAATTTAAATACTATGCATACATATATTTCTTCATTCGACCTTATAAAATTTAATCCTTTTATCCCCTAAATTTATTTATTAAATCTATTTATTAAATCTATTTATTAAATCTATTTATAAATCTATTTATTAAATCTATTTATAAATCTATTTATTAAATCTATTTATAAATCTATTTATTAAATCTATTTATTAAATCTATTTATTTATTTAATCTTCTCAACTTGTAGGTGATTCCGTTGTCGAGGTCATTCGGTCTCATACAGTGGATCGATAATACGAAATCCCTGGATGATCTGATACACTTCACCCTGTCCAAGAAAGAGAGCGATCGATGCGATAGCATTTTGAAGAGATACTCGAAGTGGATAGCTAGCGCCTCGAAGCAGCCTCCTTGGATCATCAATCAGTACAAGGAGGCCACGGCCAGGTTCAGCTGTCGAACTGTCACGGAGCAGATGGAGCGCTTCGTCGGCGAGACCAGGCGCACGGCTCTTCGCGACGCTTTCGTCGCCGTTAGTCCATCGCCGGAGTGCTTCATGACCTTGCGACGTAACTTCGTCGCGAGTTACGCGACCATGTGCGTGGCACATTGGCTCGCGGGCGTCGGCGATCGTCATCTGCAGAACACCCTGGTGCGCGTCACCACCGGACGATGCCTGGGCATCGATTTCGGCCACGCTTTCGGGGGCGGCTTGCGAGCAGCTGTACCGGAACTCGTGCCGTTTCGTCTGACGCCGCAGATACTGGAATTACTGCGACCTTTCACCGAGCGCGACCTCCTGGCGACGATCATGACCCACGCGATGCGTGCCTTGCGTGATGACCGTGGCCCGATCCTCGCTTGCATGGATATCTTCGTTCACAAGCCCGTCAATCGGTCGTCGTTGGACGATGAAATGACGAGGAGTGATGATCAAAAAGATGATGCAGGTAATGTACAAAATGAAGATGTTGAATTTTACAAGGGGGGATTTTGTTCCCTATATCCGAATATCGAATCTCGATGGCAAGTTTTCGTTACGTGCTTACTAATATAAGTAATATTGTAGAATTTATACATATTCTTGTTTGCATCTGTAGAGATAAGTTTGTTAAGTATTTTAATATTATTCTAATTTTCTTTTCTAATCTTTTATTATTCTATGTAAATATTGTAAAAGCATATGTATTAATGTCTATTTGTTATATGAATTTATTAGATTTATATAATATATATTCTATGAATTTTTGAATATAAATTTATGATTATTTAAAGAGAATATATTATATTCTAAATATATATTTATATTCTCATATATTATAATTTATATTGATACTTATGAATATAAATTCATAGAATATGTAAATATATTGTATATTGATGATACATAAAATCATATAATTTGTAGACTTAACATGGTCGTCCAAGAGAAATATTGAGATAGTTGCAAAGAAATTAAATGGAATCCATCCAGCACTCATTACATTGGAGCAATTAAAAGAAGCGCACGATGATGAATACTTTACAAGATATCATGCCATTGTCATTGGCGATGACGGGATCAAACAAGCACGAGCAGATACAAGGAATGATTGTTTGACACCTGCTGAACAGGTAATTTTGATTCACTTTACAAGCATTTCATTATAAAGTTAAAAGCGATATATATTGCTTTTTTTCTTGAATATAGATATTTAAACAGATATTTTTAGATAAATTTTTCTTCATTTCTAATATTTTTTTCTAATATTTTAATTCATTTCTAATATTTTTTTCTTTCATTTCTAATATTATAATTCGAGATATTTAAATCCCTCCAAAGCAGAACTTTTGAATTTTTCCTATACCTATTAATGAATAATATTTCAGGTGGATTGTTTGTTAGATCAAGCAAAAGACTTTAATATTTTGGGTCGCATGTATGCGAATTGGCAATCATGGCTGTAACTTCTATTTGAGTATTATAAAACGTTATAGAAATAATAAACGATTTTAAAAAGGCATAAGAATCATGAAATATAGAAATTTTATATATTTATATCAAATAAGGAACTTTATTTTAACATGAATTGAGAGAGCAAAATCATGGGTAAAATTATATACAATAAAGATATGTAATATATTTTATTACAATTTTATTACATATCTCTTCTTGTACTATATAATACAACTGATTTGATAGGCAAAGTTTATTAGAGTTTATAAATATTAGTTATATTTTATACGTTTTTAAAATCGATCTATAATTAAACATATATCATTTAAGAAAGGAAATTCGTAATTATATCAAGTTTATATATATGTATATGTAAGAAAGATTTTTTTAGAAACTAACCTTATATTTTTTTTATAATTGTTTTGCAAGTTATTATAAATTTAGAAATTAAAATATATTGAAATTTTTTGATTTTTCATATATTTCCTATTGTTTAATATTTCCTTTGCTTAACATCTACCGGATATATATTTATTGCATTTGAACTTGAATCTACGAGTGATTTTCAAATTGTATCTATCACATGTATTACTGGAAATACCAAAATCTTATTATCTATGTCCGATGTTTAAATCTCCTCCCCCCCGCCCTCCACAAGCAGTATATTAATTATATATATATACGACCGATAATATTGACTGCCTACTTTTATATATAAATATATAATTATGTACAAGTGTAACAGACGAAAAATGTGAAAATGTGAATTAACTCTTAATATCATTCCATTACATTAAATACTAAACTACTTTTCTAGTGATATTTTTTTTATAATTTTTTATGCTAAAACGTCGCGAAATTAATTTAGTCTAAAATAAAAATTTATAACGCCATTTAATAATAAAAAAATATATATATATATATTCTAGTATAAAATATTTACTATTTTCTAGTTATTTTATACAGTTATGAAATGAATATGAGTTGTTTTACAATGTAATAATTTCTGCAAATAAAAAATAAAGATCTGTACAGGAGATAAGTAACAGTAAAGTGAATTTCCTTATGTATCACTTTTCCACAGTTTAATGGTTTTGTCGTTTTCAAGAGCGGCCGAAGCTATGATATTATCCGTTGGATGACACGTTGTGCAAAGTACCACGTCTAAAAGTATAAAAAAGTTCATGTTTTCGAGAATATATATGTCATATAAATGATTCTGGAACATTTAATTCATTTTTTCACATAGTAGTATTTTCTTACTATTCTTAAATTCACATATATTTTACCTGTATGTCCCTGTAACTTTTGTACAATTTCCTTTGTTTGTAGATTCCAAATATATACCATGTGATCTTCAGATCCTGACACAATCCACTATATAAGAATAACAAATTATTAAAACATAATGCTTCTGTATTGATATATTTGAGATGTATAATACAAACCTTTCCACCTGTTACAGAAAAATTTGCGAAGATACAATACTTCTCGTTCTTATGGCCTGTATATGTTTTTAAGCATTTCCCTTTACTATAATCCCATAATTTCAATGTATTGTCCAACGTAGCTGCCAAAATATATTTTCCATTTGGTGAGAATTTTACAAATGACACCGGAGGATTGTCATCATCTATCAATGTCTTCAAACATTGCCCTGAGGCAGTGTCCCAAATTCGACTGTAACATATCATGTAATATAAGTATCAATATAAGTTCATCAATATTACAATTTTAAATGCATTAAATCAATTTTTAGAAAACATAGTACATATATTTTGCTTTTTATAAAGTATCTCAATCGCGAAATTTAACTTACCATAATCCATCGTAACTACTTGAGACAATTAGAGAGCCATCCCTATTAAAATGCACTGCGCTTACAGGATCTGAATGTGCTGGCAAAGTTTTGAGGCATTTTCCAGTTCTAACATCCCAAATACGTACACTTTCGTCAAACTACAAATACATAATTTATATTTTAATTTAATAATACACAATAATCCATGTTTAAATATCTCATGCAGGATTTATTTACATTTAAAGAATAAATTATATTTAACCTTGAGAATCTCTGCATGTAAGAGATAGAAAGCAGAATATTTCAAAATTGCAAATAGAAACTCATGTAACTCAATTAAAACAAAAAATAAATAAATAAATAGAAACTAATGTTTGAAAAAAATTCTAAAACATTTAAAATAAAAGGATTATTCTATACATAATTAATATACATAATTAATATAAATATAGATAAGTGATACTTACAGAACCAGAAACTATGAGATTGGATTGTGGATTAAAATTACAACAGAAAACATAATTACTGTGGCCCTTTAATGTTTTTAAACATTTACCCTAAAAGAGAAGATTTCAAGATTAATAATACCAAAAAATAATACAAACTTATGAAAAAAAATTTATTTGCTGAACTATATAACAATAAAACTGGCAAAACTACAATTTCAAGTTTTATGTTGGATACTTAATGCTAATTTAAATTAATATTTAATATTAAAATTAAAATGTTTTTGACAATTCATTCACAACACATAGCTTAAAGATTATTAAGATGTTTTACTCTTTTTTTTTTTTTAAATAAAATTGATTTTAAATTTTAATCAATATACTATCTGTATTCATTTTTATAAAACCGATTTATATATACATATAAACATCTTATAAAATGGATTACTTACCGAACTTAATTCCCATATTTTTAATGTCTTATCATCAGAAGCTGATACTAGTAACCTACTATCACTGGACCACGCTACATCCGAAATACCAAGTTTATGACCTGATATAGTCTTTTCAAACTTTCCATCATAAGATCCCCAGATTTTAATAAGCTTATCAGCAGCTAAAAATTAGATACTCGTTATATTTCACATTAAGATGTGCAATTAGATTTCTGGAAATCCTTATTTACCGGAGCTTGCCAACCATTCTCCATTGGGACTAAATTTAACAGATGAAACTGCCTTAGTATGACCAGCCAAAGTATATTTTAATGTATAATTGGGTTTCTGTAAAGAAAGAAAAGCAAAGATACAAATACTATTCTTGCATTTGCATTATTTGATTCCATTGTGAAATAATTACTAGTTGAATACAAACATAATGCACATATAGATTTTAAAGTTTGACTATAAGTCTGACTATAAGTCTATTATTGTATTCGAATATATATATATGGTATTCGAATATATATATATATAAAAAGAGAGAGATTATCTAAAGAAATTATTATAATTGTGATACTGATAATTCAAATTTTAATCGAGAGAATGAGAGGCACACCTATAAGTTAAACTGCAAGTGGTAAGTCGGTTTAATCGAGTAAATCTAAATATTGGGATAAAATGAAAAGATCAATTACATTAATATATAATAATAATGTTCATAATTATGTCTTTATAAAAGAACTATGTGCAAGCTGCTAAGAAACACATGACGAGTTTAAGAACGAATTTATTCATTTGAATGCAAATTCAATCAACATCCTGAGATTTCGCGTCTTTCGTAAAGACATAATTGATCATTTCTTCTCTCTATTATCCCGATATTTTACAGATTTATCTAATCAAACCGGCTTGCCACTTGCTGGCACAGTTTAACCTACACGTGTCTCTCCCGTTCTCTCGTCGAATAAAATTTAAATTACCAGTATCGCGTTGCTTTTTGTTCCGCTAGCGGCTGTAGTGGAAGAATTGTTGACGGAGGTTTGATGCCCAGGTGATGGGCCGAGAGGTACCATTTTTTGTCCTTATCGTTTATCGATGAAAACTTGCGCCACGCAAACGAAACATTTGCACCAGCTTCGACATGAAATCCGAAACAAATTCTCTGTGTATGTGCGAAGACCGGATGTGTGTGTGGATCGAGTCTGCGCAATTCGCTACTGCGCAAATCGTAAAGGTATAAGCTGTTGCATTTACAAAAATTAAGGCGTCTTTTCATGTTGACGCTCACGATCATTTTTAACGTCATCAAAAGATATCACGTAATTAAAAATAAAATCCACGTATTGTGGACCAGGGATTAAGAAAATTATATTTAAAGGATTCTCTTTCTCTCTTCTTCCTGTCTCTCTCTCTCTATCTCTCTCAATTTCTATTATATATATAAAATAAGTAGAATTAAAAAAAAGAAAAATGTAATAATATATATATTTATGTTAGCTCATTTTTCTTGTTTTAATTCTATTTTTTCCTTCTTGTTTATATTTTTGTCTGTGGAGACAAAGGAATCAGAAAAATTGTTTTATATTTACATCAAAGTAATAGATATTTTAATAATAAATACCCCATTCCGAAAATTTTTAATAATAAATACTCCATACAGAAAAATAGTTGTAATATATTTTTAAACAAAACGCTGAAAAAAATGAATAAAGAAAAAACCCCTAAAATTTTATAAAACATAATGAAGTATATATTTGCAAGTTGTATAATTACAAATTTATAATACAGTTTATAATCATTGACATTTTTTTTCTTATTCTATCTGATAAAAAAATTCTTTTCTCTTATTCTATTATTCATTAAGAAATTAACAAAAGATGAGTTGAAAAAATTATTTATTTTATGTTTAATGTAAAATATATAATAAATTTTCTTTTTTCATAACTTTAAAGATTAAATTGATCGCTGATAAATAAGTCTAATTTCTTCATTTTATATGTTGCCATCCTTTCCCTGTAATTACATTATATTTCTTCTTCAATAAATCACATATCTCAAAAGTTCAAATAAAATCGAAATTTATAATTAATCAGCAATGGATAAAATAATCACTATCATTCAGAAACACGGACCATTAATAACATCATGATTAAAGTTTAGTTGCAAAAAATAAAAACTTATAAATATTATTTATAAACTAGTATAATTTCTCACAAAAGTATTTACAAACCTATGCATTTATGTTGATGAAATTGTTCTTTTTCATAGCATTAAAGATTAAATTAATTGCTGATGAACGGATCTAATTTCTTCATCTTGTTACCATTATTTTTCTGCAATCACATTATTTTTTTTCACTAAACCATATATTGTTAAAATTGAAATAAAATCGAGATTTGTAATTAATCAGTAATGGTTAAAATAATCACTGTCATTCAGAAACACGGACCATTAATAACATCATAATTTAAAAAATTAATCATAGAGAATAAAAATTTATATAATCATTATTTAAAAAATAAGTTTAATTAATAATATAATTGTTCATATAAGTATCTACAAACCTGTTTAGATTTGATATTGAGCATTTTGAGCTGCGAACTTTATTTCTCCATGAAATAGAACTTTATGCCAAATTTCATAGAAAATGTCTATTTAAAAACCAATCTCATTGAAGTCATGATAAGTATCATGTAATTGTAAGTCCAGACAACTGATAGTTAGTCTCAGTTTTCATTTTACTAACAGCAATGCTCCAAAGTGCTCTACAAATAATAACCTAAGAAACAAGAGATATATATTAATAACATTACAGTTGTTCAATTACGAATCTGTTATAATTAATATGTCAAAAAACAATTATAATCATTAAATCAGCAAGAGATCAATTAATTTTCTATATTTAAACGAAACTTTTGCATACACATGGGATGGGAAATAACCATTTGTTAAAAGTCCAGAAAAATTTATTAAGATCCCATTTCAAAATTAATCTCTCGTCATAAAAATAATAAAATGAGATAATATATCAAGAAGGGATTATATTTATGTTAATTTGAAATACGTCGTACGGTATTAAAATAAGAAACACGTGGTCGGGAAATTAATTTCTGCGACAAATAAATAATCACAAATAAGCCCGGTAAAACCAATGGAAGAGAAAATTACGGATATTTCGAATAAGATACAGGCGTAGAGGAGCCAAAAATTCCTTACCATCTTGCGTTCTTTCTTTCTTTTTGTACAGGAGAAATCAATCGACATGCTTCCACATTGAACGACGCCCAGAAAATAGGACATGAACGCAAACGGAAAACGGAAACAAGCTTCCTTCTATTCAAGCATCTCAAAATGCGTTCAAAAATCCCATCTAAAAAATCTGTGGTCCTTTTTCTGTTCTGATTGGTCAATTAAACTGTACCCTACTGATAGAATTTTTGAACGCACCAGTTTAATATGTACGCATATGTATCGCATGCGCAACACGTGCGATAGATTCTTATTTAGAATGCGCGGGAAATTTTTAAGGGCTACAACAAAGTTTGTTCTTTATTATTCATGCTATTATTAAAACTATTTTTTTTATATTAATATTTGTAAAATAAAACTGTTTTTATATAATTTTTCTCTTATAAAATGTTAATTTATTTTACTATAATATTGTTATTTTTATCTTATCCATGTTTTTATATAATTATTTTTATATAATTTTTCTCTTATGAAATGTTAATTTATTTTACCATAATATTGTTATTTTTATCTTATCCATGTTTTTATATAATTTTTCTCTTATGAAATGTTAATTTATTTTACTATAATATTGTTATTTTTATCTTATCCATATGTTCTTTTTTCTTTATTTAAGTTACTTTATACGATTACTTATATTAATATAATACTTAATTTAATAATTATATCTGGTTTAATAATTATATCTGGTATTTGATGGACTTGGCACTATTACTTTTTATAAATTATTATTTATTAATTATCATACATTACTATACTTTTGCAACAGCCTTATTGGGATGATATTTAATGTAATGAAGTAGCCTTAATATAGCTGAAGGTGTCACACCTGAGATTTTATTCGCTGCAGCAATCTGGAAAATAAATCTTGTTAATGTAGATCACATAGAATTATTAAACAGATACAGATGACTATTAAAAACACAATAAGTGAATATATATGTATTTCTTTAATAATAATATAGTGATTTAGAAAAAAAGTAAACTCAAATTTACGAAAAAAATAGCAGTAGTAAGAAATTTACCGTGCTTGGAAGATACTTTGTGAGTTTCTCTCTATCTTCAGTGGATATATTTAATTCAGAACTGTAACAAAGATGAAACAAACAGTTAATAATTTCGTCGACATATATTATTTTCAGACGTAAAGATTTAAAGGAATATTATTTTTAACTATTTTATTAAATAGTGATTCAAATAAAATAAGTGTTTGAGGTGCGTCATATTTTTTTACCTATTATAATTAATATCATCAGGTATAATCAGTTGCTCGTTCCTCCTGATATCTTCTACGTGATCCTGCTGATCTGCAACTACATGAGCATATTTTGCTTCTATCTGAAAGCCAAATTACATTATTAATACTTCTTGATGAAGATATTCTTGTTTTATTTTATTACGTTTTTAATTAAAATTTTAGAAATTTTAATAAAAAAAAGTAACGTTCTTTTTTTTTAAAAAGTATAATTTATTATATTACACAAATTTACAAACCTCTATTCTTTCTGCCAGAGTAGGATCTCTAGCCAAGTGGCCTAGCAAATTCGGTAAGCAGTTCGCTAATTGTTCAAATGTAACTTTCTCCTCCGTTATTGAAAGCATCTCAAAGGCCGACTTACTTTTATTAGTTTTAGCGCTCTTAAGCTTTAATAATTCCCGCCACTTGAGGTTTAATCGAATTTCGTTCTTAAGTATTTCTATAGCTTCTTGTATTTTGCTAAGAGTTTCTCTCGTCTTGTCGAGCCTCTTGCGAGAAACGCAGCCCACTGCATAGCCTTTTTCTGTTAATCTCTGATCAGCGTTATCAGGACGTAGACTCAATCGAAATTCCGATCTGCTGGTGAACATTCTGTACGGCTCCGTGGTACCCTCTGTTGTTAGATCATCGATGAGAACGCCAATATAACCCTCGGTTCGGCTTATCAGAAGCGGTGATTTCTTAAATACCTAGATATATATATATATATAAACCAGATTCTGCTTAAAGCGTATTATTTAAAAGCATATCTACATATCAGATATTCTCAATCGAGAAATAATAAAATACAAAAATCTTTTATAGAGATAAGAAATTGTAAATTACTTCTCTCTCGCAGTTCAAATTTTTTTAAAAATTTACAACAATTAACTTAAAAAATACGATAATCTATGCCAAACTTTTTCTCTACATGGGAAAATTTTCTGGTTAATGTGCCAATTACCTTAGCAGCTGCGTTAACACCCGCAACGATACCTTGTGCGGCAGCCTCTTCATAACCGGTGGTGCCGTTTATTTGTCCAGCAAAAAATAGGCCCGAAATCTTTCTAGTCTCCAACTGGGAAGTCAATTCTCTAGGATCTACATAATCGTACTCGACACCATAACCGGGTTTCGCTATAAATGTAAATGCAAATAATATAAGTATGATTGCAGATATATATATATAAGTGATAATAATTATTTAATAATGTAAACATTAATTAATAAAAATGTTGAATATGATAAATAAATACTAAATATTTATTTTTTTGGATTCTTTTCAGAATAATCATTAAAATGAGATTTATATATGAATAATCGAATTTTGCATACTATTCTTCAAACTATTGAAAATTTAAGATATATAAATTTAAAATTAAGAAGATTAAATATACCTAGACGAGCATTTTCTAATCCTGGAATACAATTAACGAGTTCCACTTGTTTCTCTTCTGGCAAGGTGCACGACAATCCACTTGGATAAATTAACGGCGAGTCCAGACCTTCTGGCTCCAGCCAAATTTGATGTCTATGCGTTTGAAATCGCAGAATCTTACTCTCTATGCTCGGGCAATATCGTGGACCGGTTATCTCCTCCGTAACATGTAAATTACAGTGCATATTGTCCTTTATAATTTTCGCGACACCCTCATTTGTATGCGTCAGGTATGTTGGTATTTGTTTCTCGGGCGGTAACCACACATTATCACTCATAAATGAAAACGGCATCGAAGAATCATCCGGCAGATATTTTATACACTTGGTAAAATCAATGCTATCTTTCTCCAACCTTGGCGGTGTCCCTAATTAATATATTATTATAATTAATTGGTACATTATGTTATAATACTCACTAAAATCACTTTAATATATGAATATATATTTTAATATAAATTAGGACACAAACTAAGAAATATGAAGAAGAAGAATTGTACATTGCATCAATTAATAAAAGAAGATGTATGCACAGAATATAATTTTCTCTCTTACCAGTTTTCAATCTTCCTATCTGAAATCCAAGCCTATCAAGTGTATTTGCTAAACCAATACTGGGCTCATCATTTAATCTACCCGCAGGTCTCTTCTCCAATCCAATATTTATTTGGCCTTTTAAAAAAGTTCCTGTAGTTATAACTACTGCGTCACCAAATATTTTTGTTCCATCTCCTAATATATTTCAGAATAATATATAATATTAATACTAATAATATTAATTGATATTAATAATAAAAATATATACATTTTTAAATTTACATAATACTTTTAGAAAAATAGATTGATATACAATGTACGAATACAATGTACGAATATGTTAAACTTAGTACTAAATAAATGCAATAAAATCAAATTACTTTAAAATTGAATTTAATTAAAATTAATTAAAATGCTATTATTCTTTATATTGTCTTTTCTGCTATTTTATTCTATTATTATAAAGTTTGAAACGTACTGAGAATTACTCCACAGCAGGACAGAGGATTATTGGCTAAAATTAAATCTTCCACAGAGGATTCATAGATGTGTAAACCATGCATATTGAAAAGTTCCGCCTGAAGATGTTTCTTATATAATGTTCTGTCGATTTGAGCTCTGAGACCCCATACCGCCGGTCCTTTACATTTGTTCAGAACTTTATAGTGTATTCCTGAAATATCACATATTCGACAACATACTCCATCTAAAGCATCCACCTCTCTCATCAAATGGCCTTTTCCGATTCCACCGAAAGACGGATTGCACGACATTTCTCCTGTAAATATAATTAAATTCAAATATATTGAATAATGTACTCACAGAAAATCTAAAGATAAAAAAGATTAATAAAAACATGTTCTTAGTTTGTTTTTATCCTAGTTATTTTGATATTAATATACAACATTTATTAATATCTATTTTTTGTTTTATAATTCTAAGTAAAAAATTGTAACTATAAATTGTTTCTATATAATGTCATATCTATAAAATTATAATATATTAACACCATATTAAAATTATGGTGTTAATTATGTTACATAAACTTTTTGATTTGTTATGTTTCCAATTTACGTTTCTACAGAAAAATTATTTCTTTCTTTAAAAAAACATTCTGTGAAACCTGTAAAACATACTTTCACAAAATAATCACATCACTTTAATACAATGTACGAATCTCAATCTACTCGAAAATTTAATAATCACTGCCAAATAATTTTAGGTATACATACCTATAGTACTTTTTTTTTGAGTGACTAATAATGTCTTTGCACTCATTCTTACAGCAGCGGCAGATGCTTCAGTTCCAGCATGACCACCACCAACTACGATCACATCAAATTTCTTTTCACTATCATTTGTGATTAGTCTTCTCAATAATCGTAATCGCTTCTGTTTGGAACATGCATTAAATAAAGGTGTTTTAATTTTTGTAGAAATCATTTTTCCTTGCTTGTTGCTTCTTTTATCCGTATTCGAATTTCTGCAAAAATATTTAAATACTTAGAAATTCAGGTAAGAAAGATAAAATCAAATATTTAAATATATTAAATTATTTGTTTAACTTGCTACATAAGAGTTGCATTGCATAAAGGTTTGATCAATTTTAGATAGATTTTTCATGATATAAATCCTATTATAAAAAATTGCATGCTGATATGAAAATATTTATAATATAATCTAAAATTTATTCTTTTCAAATAAAACTTGTCACATATTAAAGAATTAAATAATTCACCATTAATAATATTTTTTTTAAGATATATATTGAAAAAAATATTATCAATATACATAGTGAATTGAATACGTGTTATTTTTTTCCTTTTGATACGATATTCGCCAATTTTTTTTTTTTTGTTGAGTTTAATGTGCCTTCAACCAGTTTAGTCCTATTGTGATTATATAGGCACCGATATTCGCCAAATTCATACAACTTTTATACGCGACTTGTAGAATTTTTATATGTTTATATTAAAATTACCCTCTACCCTAATCTAATCTAAATAAATTATTATTATTTAAATAACGCGAAAACCGACGTCGCATCCCGCTTGCACAGGCTTTCGTACTTGTTTCTTGCTACAATTGAGGATATATCTGCATTAACTTCGTTTTACGAAAGAATCGAAGTGAATGAAAACACATGTCACTTAACTTCACTTAACCTTACATTGCCAAATTGCATACTTACACGACGAATGTATGCGATTTGTGTCGTATCTTGTAACGAATTACAAGCTCGATGAATATGCGTTACACGTGTCACGAGTTACAGCATATAAGTTATAAGGCTTTTCATTTATCATTGATATCGAATTCGTACGTAAACATACAACACGTTGATGGAACATCAGCTGATTCAGCTGTTGAGTAAGAGAGGGTGGGGGAAGGTCACGATCGATATGTCAGGTATTTTGATTATCGTCTCTGCCATTTAACTTTGAAAAGAACTTGACATTTGTTTGTTTCACTCTATTTGCATTCTTTTTTTTTCTGCATTCTTGACATTAAAACAAATTTTTATTTATATTTACTCTTAAAAAAGAGGCAAATGTAAAAAATATAAATAAATCGAACAAGTTTTACAAAGAAACAGAAAATATTAATGCAAATATAACTGCAAACTTAACTCGAATACTAGAATAAATGAAAAATGCGGCTAGACTTTTGTGATATTAATATGATTTCATCTTTCTTTTTTTCTTGTTTTGTTGAAACTTTTTTCTTGTTTTGTTGTATTATTATAATTTCTTATCCTCATTTTTACAAATTTTAGATGACATTTTATATGCTGAATTATAACTTTATAATTTTATGTTGAATTGCAAGAAATTTTTAATGTATTATAAACATTATTAATAACACATATATGATATGGAAAAATGTAATTATTAATGTATTTTAATGTTTTTTACAAATATATAAAAATATCATATTCTATTGGTAACAGAAATAATTTCAATGATAAAATGATAAACAAAAGTTATCATCACATTACGCAATACATACATACGATGTGAAAATAAAATTACATTATAAGACTTATATTCAAAATTGGAAAAAAGTGAATATATACATAATCAACATTTTTTTCCTGAAATATCTCCAAAAAGATTAATGATCATCAATGATTAATTATCATCAATGTTAATATTTTAAAGCATTAATAATTTTGAAGATAAATCATTTAAGTGTTAATGTTTACAAGCATTAACAATTTTTGAAGTATAAATCGTACAAATCATTTAAACTACAGTTTTTCTATTTTTCTTGCAAATGAAATTTCAGAGAATCATAACGAATTATTATTTATTCCTTAATTTGAAATATCTGGACTTTAATAAAATTTTAATTGAAAGTTGAATTATCAAGCTAACAATAGTCGTGAAGTAGAAAAGTTTCAAATCTTTCAATAATCTGTCTTCGCAAGAAAAAATGATTCCAAGTTTTACATAAAGCACATAATATATCCAATTCTTTCCGCCAATTACAAGATATATTTACAAGCTTTCTTTCTTATACAACATTGTTTAAAAATTATTTTATTCAAATTAAATTTATTCAAATTATAATATTGTTTTACTCAATACTAATACATATAAGATGACCGGTAACAATCGTATCATCTCTCGTGTACAAGTGGAGCGTGTTAAATTGAATAAAACAATTTTATCATTTTGCGATTTTCGATAATTATTATCTGACACCCTATATATATATGATAATACACATACATATATATATATGATATACATATATATATGATAATATACATATATACTATATCTATATCATATATCATATATATATATATTTAGCATATAATCGAATATATACAATTATGTACAATTGTTTTGTTATAAAATAGCGTTGATAGTCAATTAGAAACATTTATTATTGATACCTACTTATTTGATTAGACACGCAGGTACAAATAACATATTACAGTCGACTTCTGTTTGCGACGGGAACAATAAGAGTGCATTAGCACCTTGATAATTAGGTAGTTTATCACTGTCGAGATTTTCCCTGCTAAAACCTCTCGCGAAATGTTCCCCCTCATTCCATTCTAAAGTCGCCCATGCCGCTCTAGGACGTGAATGCAAAAGATATTCCTCCTGTACCTACAATATAATTTATAAAGTTATAACAATATGCGCACATATTTCCGTTCATTTCTAATTTCGAATCTTACGCGAGCTGGAATTTTGCGAGGCATCTCGAATATACAGTGCAATCCGTTCAAAATAGGTAAAAGAAACAGATACGCGGAAACGAAAACAGACACCGGATTTTTCGGTAGACATACAAAATACTTCATTTCGTCGTCAATCGTGCAGGTTGCAAACGTCGTCGATTTTCCTGGCTTCAAGAATACGTTTCCTGAAAAAATATACGCATACAGGATGTGCCGAAATTCGAGGATAATAAAATTGCAGCAAAGTTTGAAAAATTAAATTTGATATTTTTTGTTCCAAGAAATAGTTTTTGAATCATAAAGATAAATTTAAAACTAAATTAATTAGATTAATTTTGTATATCTTAAAAATTGTTGTGTGGAATGAAAGTGATAAATATTTTTATTATTTATGTTTTTATAAACTCTCATACTCTAATTTTATTATTCTTGAAATTTTTGGAACACTTTTTATGCATAATTCTTGAATAAATATTTATTTATATTTTTTGTTACTGCAATGTATATTTAGTTTAGAAATAAAAGTACCAAAATGTATAGTGGCGCGAAAGTTATTTCTTAAAATGGGCTTCAATAAATCATTATCGTTCGAACAGCCTATTGTCACGAGTACGACCACTTGCTTTAAAGCGTCTTCGATTTTCATCTTTATAAGTTGTATACTGTGAAAATATCAACTATTAATTCTTCATTGTTAAATTGTTAATCATAAAGTAATAAAAGTATTAATCATTTCTACATTGAATGAAATATAATAAGAATGGCGAGAATTACGTAATAAATATCCATGCACTCACTCTTCTGTCACAATTCCGAAGTCCACTATCGAATTAAAACCTTTATCTTTTAATAGCGCGATTAGGCTTATTCTGTTGCTATCGTAAACATATCCCGGTCTTAAAGCCTGTCTAGGTTCCTCTAATAAATCTCCAATTGACAATATACCTATGGATACAGGTTTAACGACTTGAACTTTTTTACGACCCGTAGCTGCCAAAAGTGCCAATTCCGCTGGACCAATACGTTTGAATGGGCATATAATTGGTTTCCCTTTCGATATATCACTACCGATATTTCTTTAAAATATATAAATATATGCGTTCCGATGAAAAATGGACAATTTAAAAAGATTTAAAAAGATAACATTTAAAAGTTAACATATAAAGATAACATTTAAAAGTTAACATATAAAAAGATAATATTAAAAAATAAATATGAAAATATAAGAAATTTGAAAAGATAATATTTCAAAAAGATTACATAGAAAAATATTGAATTTTTTTCATACTTAATATTCTGCCCGAATTCTGGTTTAATCTTTATCAGAATTAAATTCCTTGCGGTATCATTTACTATTCGCCTTACATCCTTAATTGGCACAACCGCTGTTGCTTCTGGAATCAGATACAAAAATAATAGATAATTATTCTTTATTATTAAAAATAAAGAAAAGCATTAATCGAGTTAATTAGCGTTAATGATATGTAATTAAATTTGTAATTAATTTGTAATTAATTAATAATAAATTTGTAATTAAATTATCACCGTCAGGAACACGCTCTCCGTTCCTCACATAAATGCATGTCCCAGGAATGAGAGATATTGGATCGGACTGCAAAAAATTTTTGTTTAACTCTAGCCCATTGCTGTATATTTTGTATAGCTTTTAACATCACAACTTACTGTAGTTTTAGACAGTACTACTCTTCTGCCTTCACCATCACTTGCCAATACTGCGTATCCATGTTTAGTGGCAACTCTAAATGCTGGCAAATCGCAACTGGATAATATGGCTTCGGCCAATATTCTGCCGTGAGCATTATACGTATTTATCATTTCATATGTTCTTTTTTGTGCAAAGTCATGTACTATTTGTTTTATTTTCAATAATGCATCTTTTACAGTAATCATGGGATATTGTTCACCAATCATGTCATTCAGTTTCTGTGAAGAAATTTAATTGTATATATACAATCTCATAAAATTTCTGTTATTGCCTTTAATGTAACAAATAGTTTACCCTGTTTGTAATTTCGGATGAAGAAGGTTTACTGTTACTAAAGTCTTGACTCGCGATGCTTAACTGTAAAGAGATTTAAAATTTCATTTACAATTTCATAAAATCTCTTATTATTTTTAATATAGAAAATATAATTTACTTCCTCCATTGTTATGTCAAGCGACAAGGGTTTATATCGTATGCATTCGCGATCATTAATTGTAAAAAAATTTAATTGTATATAATCTCATAAAATTTTTCTTATTCTTTCTAATATATAAAATAGGAAATAGCTTACCTGAGTTTTAATTGTCTCCGAAGAAGACTCCGTGCTAATAGTGACTTCACTCGCAACATCCAACTGTGAAATGATTTAATTATAATGATATTATATATGTATATTTATTTATTTATATATATATTTGTGTGTATGTGTGTGTTTGTTATACATATATTAAATAATTATAATAATTAATTTTATTAATTTAGAAAACATAGCCTATAGATTAGATATATTTCTTAAATTATAATGTTATTCAAATACAAGTGTATTAATTGAGAAAGTAATTTTAATATATTAGAAAATATAAAATATATAAAAAGTATTTTTATGCAATATACAATTATAATAATAATCATAGATTGGATAAAATGCATGGCTACATTTAATCATTGCATTTAATAAATGATGCAACATACAAATAATTAAAATATTTTATACGTAACGTATCTTCTCAATTGTAAAGGAATTTAATCATAATTGTAAGATTAATTGTATATATATATACATATATATACCATATATAATCTTATAAAACTTCTTTCTTTCTCTCATTTCCTTGTAATATAAAAATATCTTACCTTTTCTAGAGATAAACGAGAAAATTTTTCGCGATATTTGGCGGTTTGATTATCGTCTACCTAAAAAAATTTAATATAATTAAAATTTAATATAATTTTATAAAATATCTTATTCTCTCTTACTTGTATTATTTCTAACACAGAAAATAGCTCTTCTGTAAATTACACAATTGTATATATACAATGATATATATACAATTTTAAAATCTCTCTCTCTCTCTCGTTATTTCATTATATCTAATATAGAAGATACATTACCTTTTCAATAGATTTGTCAGAAGAAAGAGATGATTGGTGTTTCCCTTTATTCACGTCGTTTCCCTAAAAAGATTGACTTATATATGATCTCATAAAATCTTTTTCTTTCTCTTTCTTTCTGTCATTACTTTATTATTTTTGATATAAAAAATACTTTACTTTTGCTAAAAATGAAAATAAAAGAAGCAAAAGAAGAAAAAGAAGCAAATTTATAAGTAATATTCGGCATAATATTTTCCTGAATTAAAAAGACATAATTGCATGTTTAATTTCACATATAATTTTTCTCTCTTCCTTACTTTATTTTAATATATAAATCTTACCTTCTCTGTATATAGACTAAGCATAGCTTTTTTATAGAATTTGATTTTATTTGTATTTATCTGTAAAAATATTTAATTGCATGTACAAGATTATTACATTGTTTTTAAAACAAAAAATATGTTACCTGATCTGTATTATTATTTGAAGAAGATGTAATATCTTGCTTTTTTTCCTGATGTGTTAATTTTATTTTATGCTCTATTGCTGTTACAATTTCATCGATGCATGTTACTACTTCTTTGTAGGAGCAGCCAAATAAATTAATGATTAAGGTTTCATTTAGCATTCTACACATAATTCTGAGAAAATGCAGTTAAATTGTTACATAATTTAAAAAAAGATATAAAAAGATATAAAATTTATAAAAGTAAAACTTTACTGATGAAATTTGGATTCTAATCTCGTCATTACTTCTACTATATTTGAGTATTTTTTAATCGTTCGTTTAGTGGTAATTTTTTCAATCACTTTAGTTACATCAATATTATTTTGATATTTATCTTTCTTGATATTTATCTCAGAAAAATATGGATAACCAATAATAAAAATAATATCAACATATTCATCTCCGTCGCACCAAGAACGTATTTCTGTCTATATCATATAAGTAAAGTAAAATATAATAAATTGAACATAACAATATAAAAAAACAATATAAACAATATATTATAAAAAATTAATAATATAAAAAAATATTTAAAATATCTACAGTTACCATTATGGCTGGTTCAAGAAGTGGTATTAGTTTATCAGTTACTTCTACATTTAACTTTTGCATTAATATGACTTTAAAATAATTTATTAAGTTGCTTAGCTCCCTAATATGTATAATTTGTTCGTCTATATTTTCCCATAAGGCATTTGGATTTTCGATATATACTGCATATTTATAATAAAATTACTAAAACTTTATATATATATGTGTGTGTGTGTGTGTGTGTGTTTGTTATACATTAAGTAATTATAATAATTAAATTTTATTAATTTAGAAAACAGCCTATAGATTAGATATATATTTCTTAAATTATAATGTTATTCAAATACAAGTGTATTAATTGAGAAAGTAATTTTATTATATTAGAAAAATATTTTTATGCAATATAAAATTATAATAACAATCATAGATATTGGATAAAATACATGGCTACATTTAATCATTGCATATAATAAATGCAGCATACAAATAATTAAAATATTTTATACGTAACGTATCTTTTCAAATGGGTTTTATAACATTTTAACATATATTTTTTCCTACATGTATATAGAATATTTTATATCGAAAATATACCCGTTATAAACATACCGGCTAGAATTCCGTATTTTATTGATTTTGATGCCTTTTCAGTCATTTTCAATATCTCTTTATGATACTTGTATAATATGATCGCCGCAGAATCTTTATTGTTCCGATCGTATATGTACTTATTCTCAACCACTAAATTCATCGACTAATTTGACTTTGCTTAGCCATGAGAATAATATATCAATAGAAACTGCTTCGAAGAAAACAGTTTACATTTTTTCTTCCATGCGTTCTTAAAACACACGTCAAATAAATGTGATCATCTCGACTCTCGATTCCTAGTTTATATCATATGAATATTAAATCTGTCTGTTATAAAACGTAAATTATTTGAGTGCCAGTTTCTATTGAATGCGAGTAGTTTAATGTAAGTAGAGAACGAATGTCATTAAATAATGAATTCGTTTTTCTCGGTAATATAGATTGCGTAACGTATTTTAAAAATGGCGAAATGTTCAGATTTTAACGATAATATTGAACGATAAACTATTTTTAAAATTGTGTGGCTTTCGTGAGTAAAAAAGAAAAGAAAAATAAGAAAATATACGAGAATCTTTTATTTAAAATTTTAAATTATTTCTCTCTTGCAATAAATTTAAATTTTTTTAAGAATTCACAATAATTAACTTAAAAAATATAATAATCTATGCCAAACATTTCTCTAGATGGAAAAATTTACTGGTTAATGTGCCAATCATCTGAGCGGCTGCATTAACAACCTCAACGATTGTGTGACAATCTCTTCATAACTGTAAATACTGTTTATTTGTCTAGTAAAAAATAAGCCCGAAATTTTTCTAGTCTGCAATTGTGAGGTCAATTCTCTAAAATCTATATAATCGTGAAATCTATATAACCTGATCATAATCAGGTTTCTATAAATGTAAATGCAAATAGTCTAAGTATCATTACATAGATGTATATGAGTAAAAATAATTATTTAAAATAATATTTAAAATAATGTAAAAATTAATTAATAAGAACGTCAAATAAACTAAATATCTAGTTTAGATCTTTTCCAAAATCACGGAAAAATCAAAATGAGATTTATGCACGAATAATAGAAATGAATTTTGCATAGTCTTCAAACTTCTCAACATATAAGATATAAACTCAAAATTAAGAGAATTAAATGTACGTGAATAAGCGTTTTCTAATCTTGAAATACAATTAACGAGTTCCATTTGTTTATTTCTTGGGAAAATGCAAAACAATCCATTTGGATAAATTAACAAGAAAATCTTCTGAACCGAAAACCTTCAGCCGAATTTGATGTCTAGTTTAGAATCGCAAAATCTTACTCTCGATGTTCGACACTGTAAACCCGATATTTTCTCCACAACGTGTAAATTACATGCGGATTGTCTTTTATCATCTTCGCTACATCTTCAGGAGGAAAAATGCAAAGAATATGTATATAAACGAACTAATTTTGTGAAGAAAGAAAAAATATTAATGCAATTACATAATTCAAATACTAGAATAAATTAAAAATGCGTCTAAAATCTTTATATTAAATCTTGATAATATGATTTTATCTTTCTACTTCTCTTTCTAGTTCTATTGAAACAGTATTTTTATAATTTGTTATCTTCCTTTTTACAAATTTTAAGTGACATTTTATATGTTGAATTACAACATCGCACAAAATTAAAACATTTTTAATGTGTTATAAACATTATTAATAACACATATATAATGTAATTATTATTGCATTTTAGACACAAATATATAAAAACATCATATTTTATTGCTAACAAAAATAATTTTAATGATAAAATAACAAACAAAAGTTATCATCACATTATGCAATACATACGTACAATGTGAAATTAAAATTACGTTTTAGAAATGTTATATTCCAAATTGGAAGAAATATAGTAAGAAATATAGTAAGAAAGTAAATATATATAAACAGCAATACATATTATTTTTTTTCAAAGCAACGTAATATTCCAATTCTTTCCGTTTTACAAGATATATTTACAAGCTTTTTTTTTATGCAACATTATTTAAAAATGAATTGATTTAAATTATAATATAATTGTTTTATTCAATATCAACAATATATACAAAATGTCCAGTAATAACCATATCACCTCGCATATATAGGTAAGGTGTATTAAATTGAATGAAAAAGTCCTGTATCGTTTTCGATGGTTATTATCGGACATCCTGTGTGTGTATGTATATTATATATATATATATATATATATATATATATATATACATATAATATATGTAATCGAATATATATAGTTATGTACACAATTGTTTCGTCATAAAATGCTGATGAGAGACAATTAGAATCATCTGTTAATGCCTAATTATTTGATTGGCCTTGCGTATAGCATTATATTCGACATCTTGTCACCCCATGCTTGCGACGGGAACAATAAGAGCGCATTAGCACCTTGACAACTAGATAGCTTATCACTGTCGAGATTTTCCCTGCTAAAAGCTCTCGCGAAATTTTCCTTCTCATTCCATTTTAAAGTTGCCCATACCGCTCTAGGACGTGAATGCAAAAGATACTCCTCCTGTATCTACAATATAATTTATAAAGTTATATCAATATGCGCACATATTTCCGTTCATTTCAAATTTCGAATCTTACGTAAGCTGGAATTTTGCAGGGCTTTTGGAACATGCATAACCCGTTCAAAAGAGTTAAGAGAAATATATGCGCGAGAGCAAGAACAGCTATCGGATTTCTCGGTAGACATAAAAGATACTTCTGTTTTCCTTCTAACTCGCATGTTGCAAACGCTGTCGATTTCCCCGGTTTAATAAATATGTTTTCTGAAATATATGTTTATACACAGGGTGTGCCGAAATTCAAAGATAATAAAATTGCAGGATAAAAGTTTAAAAATTACATTTGATATTTTTTATTCCAAGAAATAATTTTTAAATCACAAAAATGAATTTAAAGCTAAATTGTCACCTATATTCGTGAGTTTAAATTTTTATATCTTAAAAATTGCTGTCGAATAAAAAGTGATAAATACTTTTATTATTTATTTTTTTATAAACTTTTATACTTTAATTTTATTATTCTTGAAATTTATGAAATTTTTTTATAATTCTCCCTAATAGGCGCGTCTCTTTATATTTTTTGTTACTGTATGTGTATTTGGTTCAGAGATAAGAATACCGAAATGTATAGTGGCCTTAAAATTATTCACTAAAATGGGCTTCAACAAATCATAATTGTTCGAGCAGCCTATTATCACAAGTACGTCCACTTGCTTTAAAGCATCTTCGATTTTCATCTTTATAGGTTGTATACTGTGAAAATATCAATTATTAATTCTTCATTGTTAAATTGTTAATCATAAAGTAATAAAAGTATTAATCATTCGTACATTGAATGAAATATAATAAGAATGGCGAGAATTACGTAATAAATATCGATGCACTCACTCTTCTGTCACAATTCCGAAATCCACTATCGAATTAAAATCTTTATCTTTCAATAGCGCGATTAGGCTTATTCTGGCGCTGTCGTAAACTTGTTCCGGACTTAAAGGCTCTCCAGGTTCCACTAAGAATTTTCCAATTGAAAATATTCCTAAGGATACAGGTTTGACGACTTTAACTTCTTTACGACCCGTAGCTGTCAAAAGTATCAATTCCGCTGCCCCAATACGTGTGAATTGGGGTAAAATTTGTTTCTCTTTCGATAAATCAGTACCGATGTTTCTTTAAAATATATAAATATAAATATTCTGATAAAAAAGGAACAATTGAAAAAGATTTTGAAAAATAAAAATTTAAAAAGGTAACATTTAAAAGTTAACATTTCAAAAGATAATATTGAAAAATAATATAAGAAACTTAAAAAGATAGTATTTTAAAAAATATATATATATATATTTTCTTAGATATATAAATATATCGAATTTTTCATACTTAATATTCTGCCCGATTTCCGGATTAATCTTTATTAAAATCATATTTTTATAGGGAGTTTTTAGTCGCTCTACATCCTTCATTTGCACAACAGCTGTTACTCCTGCAATCGGATACGGAAACAACAGTTAATCCTTTATTGCAAATAGAGAGAAGCGTTAATTTATAATTAAGTTAGTTTGTAATTATATTTCACCGTCAGGAATATGTTGTCCACTCTTCACATATATGCATGTCCCAGATGGGAGAGGTTCCAAATCACACTACAAAAAGCTTTTTTTTAACTAGCCCATTGTTATATAGGATTTCCCGCAACTATCGCTCCATATTTTAAAGGTAGATTCTCTGGCCAATTTAAAAAGGATTTTTTCTCAGCGAAAATGTCGAAGAAGATCATTATTTTTTGCATATTCCCAATCTTTGTCATGATGTATCTTTCTAACTAAGCCTTAAATTAAAATTCTATTAAAGTAAATTCTACCTAAAATTAACTAAAGAATGTGACTTTATTAATATTTTATTCCCATAAGGCTTAATTTGCGAAAAACCCTTTATTTTCAATCATTTATAACTTGAAAACTATTAATGCCTCGACATTTTCGCTGAGGAAAAATCGTTTTTAAATTGACCAGAGAATCTACCTTTAAAATATCGAGCGGTAGTTGCGGGACACCCTGTTTATCATAACTTACTGAATTTCTCTTTATTATTTTCCTTCTGCCTTCACCATCACATGCCAATACTGCGTATCCATGTTTAGTAGCAACTCTAACTGCTGGCAAATCGCATTTGGAAGTTTGCGCTTTGGCCAATATTCTACCATAAGCATCATCTATCTTTATAACTTCAGATGTTGTCCTAGCTGGTCTGTTATTTATTATTTCTTCTAATTTTGATAATGCTTGTGCTACACTAACCAGGTTATATTGTTCACAAAGCCGTCTGTCCAGTTCCTATGAAGAAATTTAATTGTATATGCAACCTCACATAATATTCCTTTTATCATCTTTAATGTAACAAATAGCTTACTTCGGGCGTGGCCGTGGCCGTGGTTTCAGACGAAGGAGAGCCATTGTCTCTAACGTCTTGTCTTAACTGTGAAAGGATTTAAAGTATCGTATACAATTTCATAAAATCTCTTATTATATTTAATATAGAAAATATAGTTTACCTCCTCCATTGTTATGTCAGGCGACGAGAGTTTCTTGAAAATAGTGTACGCATTCGTGATCATTAATTGTAAAAAAATTTAATTGCATATAGTTATATCCCATATAGCACAGAATATTGTAATATTACTGTAATATTCTGTGCTGTGTGGGATATAATCTCATAAAATTTTTCTTATCCTTTCTAATATATAAAATAGGAAATAGCTTACCTGAGTTTTAATTGTTTCAAACGAAGAAGACTCTGCGCTAATAGTGACTCCACTCGCAACATCCAACTGTGAAATGATTTAATTATAGTGATATATATGTATGTTTATTTATTTATTTATTTATTTATATATTTGTGTGTATGTGTGTGTTTGTTATACATACATTAAATAATTATAATAATTAAATTTTATTAATTTAGAAAACATAGCCTATAGATTAGATATATTTTAAATTATAATGTTATTCAAATACAAGTGTATTAATTGAGAAAGTAATTTTAATATATTAGAAAATATTTTTATGCAATATAAAATTCTAACAACAATCATAAATATTGAATAAGATGCATGGCTACATTTAATCATTGCATTTAATAAATGCAGCACACAAATAATTAAAATATTTTAACGTATCTTTTCAAATAGATTTGATAACATTTTAACACATATTTCTTCCTGTATATAGTATATTTTATAAGGAAAATTTGCCTGTTATATATACATACCGGCTAGAATTCTGTATCTTATTGATTTTGATGCTACTTCAGTCTTTTTTTTTAATATCACTTTATGATGCTTGCTAATATGATCGTCGCAGGATTTTCATCGTATATGTACTTCTCAACCGTCAATCTCATCGACTGATTTGACTTTGCTTAGCTATGAGAATAGTGTATCGACAGAAACTGTTTCTATGAGAAACTGTTTATATATTTTTTCTTCCAAGCGTTCTTAATACACACGTTATACAAATAAACGCGAAGATCATCTCGTCTCTCGTTTCCGAGTTTATATCATGCGAATATTAAATCTGTCTGATATAAAGTACATTATGCGAGCGCCAGTTTCTATTGAATGTGACAATATAAATAGAGAGAACTAATGTCATTTTCAAAATCGAAATGTTCAGATTTTAACGATGACATTAAACGACTATTTTTAAAATTGTGTGATAAAAAAGAAAAGAAGAATAAGAAAACACATGGAAATTGTTTAAAAAATTGTAAATTACTTCTCTCTCTCTCTCAATAAGTTTAAATTTTTTTAAGAATTCACAACAATTAACTTAAAAAATATGATAATCTATGCCAAAGTTTTTGTCTACACGGGAAAATCTTCTAGTCAAAATTGTGCCAATTATCTTAGGTTAATATTTGTGACGATATCTTGTGTGACAGCCTCTTTATAACCGTAGTATCGTTTTATTTGTCCAGCAAAAATTAAGCCTGAAATCTTTCTAGTCTTCAATGAGGAAATCAATTCTTTAGAATCTATATATAATCGTACTCGACACCATAACCAGGTTTTGCTATAAATGTAAATGTAAAGCTTGAACATGATTGCTTATATAGATATATAATAATAGTTATTTAAAATAATATAAAACTTAATTAACAAAAATATTATGATAAATATCCAGTTTAGATCTTTTCTAAAATCACGGAAAAATCAAAATGAGATTTATGCACGAATAATAGAAATAAATATTGCATAGTCTTCAAACTACTCAACATGTAACCAATATAAAATTAAGAGAATTAAATGTACTTGGATAAGCGTTTTCTAATCTTGGAATACAATTAACGAGTTCCGTTTGTTTCTCTTTTAGTAAGATGCAAAACAATCCATTTGGATAAATTAACGGCAAATCCAGACCTTCCGACTTCAGCCGAATTTGATGTCTAGTTTAGAATCGCAGAATCTTACTCTCCATGTTCGGCAATACCGTGGATATCTTCTCCATCATCTTCTCCACAACGTATAAATTACATGTGTATTGTCTTTTATCATCTTCGCTACATCCTCAGGAGGAAAAATGCAAAGAATATGTATATAAACGAATTAGTTTTGTGAAGAAAGAAAAAAATATTAATGCAATCACATAACTCAAATAACTAGAATAAATTAAAAATGCAATCTCATAACTCAAATAACTAGAATAAATTAAAAATGCGTCTAAAATCTTGATTTTAAATCTTGATAATATGATTTCATCTTTCTAATTCTCTTTCAAGTTCTATTGAAACAGTATTTTTATAATTTGTTATCTTCCTTTTTACAAATTTTAGATGACATTTTATAGGTTGAATTATAACATCGCACAAAAATGAAACATTTTTAATATGTTATAAACATTATTAATAACACATATATAGTATGGTAAAGTGTAATTATTGATGCATTTTAGACACAAACATATAAAAACATCATATTTTATTGCTAACAGAAATAATTTCAATGATAAAATAATAAACAAAAGTTATCATCACATTAGGCAATACATACGTACAATGTGAAATTAAAATTACGTTTTAAAACTTATATTCCAAATTGGAAGAAATTAAATATATAAACAGCAACATATATTATTTTTTTTCAAAGCAACGAATATATCCAATTCTTTCCGTTTTAGGAGATATATTTACAAGCTTTTTTTCTTATGCAATATTGTTTAAAAATGGATTGATTCAAATTATAATATAATTGTTTTATTTAATATCAACATATACAAAATGTCCGGTAATAACCATACCTCGCATGTACAGGTAAGGCATATTAAATTGAATGAAAAAGTCCTGTATCATTTTCGATAGTTATCATCGGACATCCTTATATATATATATATATATATATATATATATATATATATATATGATATATGTAATCGAATATATAGTTATGTACACAATTGTTTCGTCATAAAATGCTAATGAGAGTCAATTAGAATCATCTGTTATTAACGTTTAATTATTGATAAGATATGCAGTTGCATATAACTTATTATACGATTCTTTTTGATCCTTTGTTTGCTGCGGGAACAGTAAGAGCGCATTAGCGCCTTGACAGCTAAACATCTGATCATCGATGAGATTTTCCCTACTGACAGCTTGCGCATAAACGTTTACCTTATCCCATTTTAAAATCGCCCATACTGCTCTAGGACGTGGATGCAAAAAATATTTCTCCTTTATCTACAATATAACTTATAATGTTATAATAATACGCGTAAATCTTTGCCTTTCAAATTTCGAATCTTACGCGAACTTGAAATGTGCAGGGTTTCCGGTAGACGCAGAGCAACCCTTCCAAAATGGGTAACAGAAATAGATGTGCGGAAACGAGTGCGGACATCGGATTTTTCGGTAGACATACAATATATTTCTTCAGGTTTTTATTAATGTTCCATGTTGCAAATATTGTCGACTTTCCCGGTTTCAAAAATACGTTTCCTGAAAAGATATATAATATGCGCTGAAATTAGAGAATAATAAAATTACGACATGAGAGTGAAAAATTAAATTTGATATTTTTTGTTCCAAGAAAGTTTTTGAATCATAAAGATAAATTTAAAACTAAATTAATTGGATTAATTTTTTATATCTTAAAAATTGTTGTGCGGAATAAAAGTGATAAATATTTTTATTATTTATGTTTTTATAAACTCTCATACTCTAATTTTATTATTCTTGAAATTTTTGGGACACTTTTTATGCATAATTCTTGAAATATCTATTTATATTTTTTGTTGTTTTGTACTGTAATATATATTTAGAAATAAAAGTACCAAAATGTATAGTGGCGCGAAATTTAGTTCTTAAAATGGGCTTCAACAAATCATTATCGTTCGAACAGCCTATTGTCACAAGTACGTCCACTTGCTTTAAAACGTTTTCGATTTTCATCTTTATAAGTTGTACTCTGCGAAAATATCAACTATTAATAATATAATTCTTCAAATCACAAATATTAATTCTTCATTGTTAAATTATAATCATAAAGTAATAAAAGTATTAATCATTTGTACATTGAATAAAATAACGTGGCAAAAATTATATAATAAATATCGATGCACTCACTCTTCTTTCTCTATTCCGAAATCCATTATCGAATTAAAATCATTACGTTTTAATAGCGCGATTATGCTTTTTCTGGCGCTGTCATAAACTTGTCCCGGACTTAAAGGCTTTCCAGGTTCCACTAAGAACTCTCCAATTGAAAATATACCTACGGACACATGTTTGACGACTGGAACTTCTTTATAACCTGTAGCTGCCAAAAGTGCTAATTCCGCTGGACCAATACGTGTGAATGGGGGTAAAATTTCTTTCTCTTTCGATATATCACTACCGATGTTTCTTTAAAATATATAAATATAGGCATTCCGAAAAAAGGACAATTTAAAAAGATTTAAAAAGATATTAAAAAATAAATATTAAAAATTAATATAAATATTATAAATTATATAAAAAACTATATTAAATATTAAATAATAATAATTAAAAAATAATATAAAAAGAATATTAAAAAATAATATAAAAAACTCAAAGATAATATTTTGAAAAGTATATATATAGAAAAATATCGAATTTTTCGTACTTAATATTCTGTCCGAATTCCGGGATAATATTTATCTTAATTAAATGAGAATTATTTCCTACATTCTTAATTGGCACAACCGCAGTTGCTTCTGCAAAATAGCATACAGAATAATATTTAATTCTTTACTGCAAATAATGAAAAGCGTTAATTTATAAGCGTTAGTTTGTAATTAAATTTCACCTTCAGGAATACGCTCTCCGCTCTTCACATACGTGCATGTCCCAGGTGTGAGAGATACTGGGGCGGACTGCAAAAAATTTTTATTTTAATACTAGCTTGCTGTAAGTTTTTAACATCACAACTTACTGTAGTTTTGTACAATACTATCCTTTCGCAGTCATTATCACTTGCCAATACTGCATATCCATGTTTAGTGGAAACTTTAAATGCTGGCAAATCGCATTGGGACTTTATCACATCGAATGTTCTTCTACCGTGAAGATGATTTATATTTATCAATTCACATTTTTTTACATTGGACTTTACTACTTCTTGTATTTTCAACAATGCATCTTCTAAAGTAGTCATGTCATAGTGAAAAGCATTCATGTCTTCCACTTCCTATGAAGAAATTTATTTGTCTATGCAATCTCATATAAAATTTCTTTTATCATACTTAATGTAACAAATAGTTTACCTCGTTTGTGACTTCAGTTGAAGAAAAATTCCTTGTCACTAACGTTTTAACTTAAGTCTTAATGCTTAATTGTAAAGAGATTTAAAATATCATATATATTTTCATAAAATATCTTATTATTTTTAATATAGAAACTATATAGTCTATCTTTCTTCTTTCTTATCTCAGGCGAGAAGAGTCCCTTCACAAAAATATATGCATTCGCGAGCATTAATCGTAAAAAAAATTTAAATGTATATAATCTCATAAAATTTTTCTTATCCTTTCAACATAGAAAACAACACATCTCAGTTTTAATTACGTAAGACGAAAAAAAATAGCGACTTAGCGACTTTACTCGCAACATCCAATTATGAAGTGATTTAATTATAATGATATTGTATATGTATATTTATTTATTTATATTTGTGTATGTGTGTGTGTTTGTTATACACATATTAAATAATTAAATTTTATAAATTTAGAAAGCTTATATATAGATTAGATAAATTTCTTAAATTATAATTTTATTCAAATACAAATGTATTAATAAATACAATGTATTAATTGAGAAAGTGACTTTAATATATTAGAAAAATATAAAATATATAAAAAGAATTTTTATGCAATATAAAATTATAATAACAGTCATAAATATTGGATAAGATACATGGTTGCATTTAATACAATACAAATAATTAAAATATGTTATATGTAACGTATCTTTTCAAATCGATTTTATAACATTTTAACACTTATATTTCCTACATGCGTAAAGTATATTTTAGGAAAAATTTGCCCATTATATACATACCGGCTAGAATTCCGTATTTTATTGATTCTGATGCTATTTTAGCCTTTTTTAATATCACTTTATGATGCTTGCTAATATGATCGCCGCAGGATTTTTATCGTTCCGATCGTATATGTATTTCTCAACCACCAAACTCGTCGACTGACTCGACTTTGTTTAGGTATAAGAAGATTATCGACTATTTCTCGATGAGGAATTGTTTATATTTTTTCTTCCAAGCATTCTTAATACATGTCATACAAATAAACGTGATTATTTCGACTTTCAATTCCGAGTTTATGCGAATATTAAATCTGTTATAATGTAAATTATTCAAGCATCAGTTTCTATTAAATGCGACAATATAAGTAGAAAAAATGCGAATATCATTAAATAATTATCACTAATTATCAATAAATATTGATTAAAGAATTAATTCGTTTCTTTCGGTAATATTCTAGACTGCGTAACATATTTTAAAAATCGAGGAATATTCAGATTTTAATGATGACATTAAGCGACAGTATTATTTTTAGGAGAAACCAATTGACATGATTTCGCGTTGAACGACATCGAGAAAATAAAACATCAACGGAAATCATTGATTTCAAATCAATTTTGCGTCCTTCTTAGTACTCCAAAATATATGTTCAAAAATTCTATCAAAAAAATCTTTGTTTGAAATCCTTTTGTTCTGATTGAGCAATTAAACTTTATCCTACTGGTAGAATTTTCAAATGTATCCGATTTTGATATGTACGCATGCATAAACACGTGACAGATCTTACTTAAACGGTATACGGGAAACTTTTGGATCATCCCTTTCGCGATCGCGCACAGCTGGCGGCGAGGTGGTGTGTTGGCGGTGTACGAAGTCGACTCTGTGTCGTATGTTTGTTTCGGCTCCCTTCTTATTTCGGGACAAAATCCTCCTGACGGTTACACGATTGAAATACACGATTTGACGACGATGTTACGATGACGTGTAAACCGGGTTACGAACGGACGAAACGAATGTCCTTGCCCCGAAGCGAGGCCGCACGGAGTACCGAGAACTCGACGACAGGCACTGGTCACCACGAACGACAACCCGTACCTCGTCGACCGATCTGACTGACTTTTGAGATCTAGTCAACTTCTACCAAAAACTTCCATCATTCCGTCAATAACCGTGTGCCGACCCGCAGGATGGCGATCGTTCGATAAGGGTTCTATCTAAAATAGACTGGTGACTGGTCTGCTGGTGCTTGAGTAACTGCGGCAACTGGAAGTTGGCTCTGAATGCAGAGCCCCCGTGGTTTTGTTAGCATCCCCACAGTGATCTTGTTTTAATCCGCCTCCCCACGACTAGCATTGACAGCTTTGGAGATGTATACTGCAGCAAAATTTTTTTTATTATTTACGCTATTGTTAAAGCTATTTTATATTAATATTTTATTTTTTTCTTATAAAGTATGTATTGTTAATTTTTTTTTAAATTATTCAAATTATTAATATTCATTTATTATATATTAATGCTTAATCTAATAATTATAATATGATATATGATGGATTTGTCACTATTATTTTTTAATTATTAATTATAATACATTATTATATTTTTGCGACAGCATTATTCGAGTGATATTTAATGTATTAAAATAATTAAAGATAATTGAAGGTGTCACACCTGAGATTTTATTTTGTGCAGCAATTTGCAAGTGAAATTATTAAACTGATATGGATAATTATTAAAAACATAAGTGATTACATAAAAGTAGTTGTAAAGTGATTATTGAAAAGTAATTGTATTTTTTTAATAACAATATTATAGCGATTAAGAAAAGAAGTCCAAAGAAAAAGAATAGCAGTAAAAAGCTTATCATACTTGGAGATACTTTATGAGTTTTTCTCTAATGGATGAGTTTAATTTAGGACTGTAACAAAGATAAAACAAACAGTTAACAATTTCGTTGACATATACTTTTTCCAGACATGTGACATTTTAAATTTTAAATTATTCATCTATTTTTATCTATCTTATCAAATAGTGATTCAATAAATATTTTTAATAAATAAAATAAATGAGACGCGTCAAATTTTTTACTTATAATTAATATCATCAGGTAATCATTTGCGCTTAATGTCTTCTACTTGATTCTGTTGATCCACAATTATATGAGCATATTTTGCTTCTATCTGAAAATAACATTATTAGTATTCAGATGAAGATATACCTGCTATACTTTATTAAAATTTCTAGAATTTTTATTAAAGTAAAATAATTTTTTTTCCCGAAAAGTATGATATTTATTATCGCAATAATAATTCACAAACTTCTATTCTTTACGCTAGAGTAGGATTTCCATCCAAGCAAATTCAATAAAAACTTCGCTAATTATTCAAATATAATTTTCTCATCATTATTGAAAACATTTCAATGGTTGATTTATTTTTAGTGCTCTTCATCTTTAATTGTCGCCACTTGAGACTTAATCGCACTTCGTTCTTAAGTATTCGTAGAGCTTTCTGTATTTTGCTAAGAGTTTCTTTCGTCTTGTCGAACTTTCCGGCTCCACATCACATTTGATGTCTTGTCATTTAGAATCGCAGAATTTTACTCTCTATACTCGGACTCAATATCTCCTCCATAACGTGTAAATTAGTGTCTATTGTGTTTCATAATTTTTGCGACATTTTCATTCATATGTCAGGTATTTATTTCTCAGGTAATCACACATTATCATTTATAAATGAAAATGGCATCAGAGAGTCCTATAGATATTCTATATATTTGTTAAGTCAATGCTAGCTTTCTCCCTTGGCGGTGTCCCTAATAATATGTGTAACCTAATCAATATATCATTATAATTAAAAATTGTAATGTTAAAACAACTTTAATTAATATATGATTATATAAATTTAATATATAAATATTAGAGTATAAAATAAGAAATATGTCTATAGGATTATGTGTTACATTAATTAATAAAAAATTATGTATACTGTGCATGAAACATAACTCTCTTTTACCAGTTTTCAATCTTCCTATCTGAAATTCAAGCCTGTCAATGTAATTGCCAGACCAATAGGCTCATCATTTCATCTATCTGCAGATCTCTTTTCAATACAATATTTATTTAGTCTCTTAAGAAAGTTCTTGTTATAATTACTGTATCATCAAATATTTTTGTTTCATTTCCTACGAAATAATATAATATTTCTAGATAATATATAATATTAATACTAATAATATTAATTAATATTAATAATAAATATATATATATATATATATATATATATAGATTTTTAAATTTATATAATACTTCTAGGAAAATAGATTGATATATGTTATTGATGTAATATGTAAAACATAATATTAAATTAGAATCATAATATTTTAAAATTAAATGTAGTTAAAATTAATTAAATTACTTTGATTCCTTATATGTCTTTATGTATCTTTTCTTCTATTTTATTTTATTATAAAGTTTAAAACATACTAAAAATCTCTCTATAGCAAGACGGAGGATTATTAGTTAAGTTAAATCTTGGAGGATTCATAAACTGCGTAAACTAAGCAAAGTGAAAAGTTTCGCCTAAAGATGTTTCTTGTATAATGTTTTATGGACTTGATTTCTGAAATCCCACTTTGCCGGTCTTTTGCACTTATTCAAAACTTTGTAGTCTATCTTTGAAAAATCAGATATTTGACAACATGTCCCGCCTAAAGCATCTATCTCTCTCATCAAATCCCTCTTCTAATTCCATCGAAAGACGAAATTTGCATGACATTTCTTCTGCAAACATAATCAATTCAAATATGTTTAACATACTCAAAGATGGAAAATATAAGAACAGAAAAAAGTTAATAAAAATATATTATAAAAATATATCTCAATTTGTTGTTTATATTCTAGTTATTTTAATATTAATCTAAAATTTATTAATATATACCTTTCTGTTTTATAATTTCAAGTGTAGAAAATTTAAACCACAAATTGTTTCTATGTAATGTTATATCTGTTGTTAAAACTATAATATTATAAATATTATAAATTTTTCAACTTTTCATGTTTCCATACATATTTATATAGTTTCTATAGTTTCTAGAAAAGCATTCTGTGAAAATGATGAAACACTTTTATAAAAGAATCACATCACTTTAATGTGATATATGATATCAATATCAATCACTGTATGATATCAATCTATTCGAAAATGTAATAATTGCCAAATAGAATTTAAGCATACATACCAATAGTATTTTTTTTTTAATAACTAACGTTTTCGCACCCATTTTGATAGCAGCAGCAGATGCTTCAGTATGATCACCGCCAACTGTGATTACATCAAATTTCTTTTCGCTTTCATTTGTGATTAATCTCCTCAATCGTAATCGCTTCTGTTTGGAACATGAGTTGAAAGTTGTTCTAATTTTTGTAGAACTCATTTTTCCCCTTTCTTGTTGCTTTTCTTATCTGTATTCTAATTTCTGCAAAAATATTTAAATATTTGAATATATTAAATTATTTAACTCTCTATTGCATAAAAGTCTAATTAATTTTAGATATGTATTTAATGATGAAATACTATTATAAAAGCTGCATGATATATGAATATATCACATAATATAATCTAAAGTCTATCCTTTTCCAATAAAACTTGTAACATAAAGAATTAAAAAATTAAATAATTCACTATGTATATTGAATAATATTTTAACATATTGAAAAAATATATTATCAATATATATATAGTGAATCATTTAAATTTCCGTGTATATGTGATTTGAAATAATTTAGTACAAATCTTTCACATAAATTTTAATGTAGATAATAATCTTCATTTTTAATTTTAAATAGCACATTATATCTTAGTTTCTTTTTCAGATTCTTATAATATTCATCTAATATTTTATTATTTATGATAAAAATTACAAGTTATTTCAAATTAAATAATTTGGTAACTGACATTATATGATATATAATATAGATATGCATTTTCAATAAAAATTATGCCCTTTCAGATAAGACTTGATCATTTTAGAAGAAAAATTTCAGAACTATTATTTCAATTTCTTTCAATAATCTATACAAGAGGATTAACAAAAAGAACAAAAATGGAAGCAAACATTTATTGCATAAGTCACAACAAACAAATAGCATTTTATTGAAAAATGACAAAAGAAAATATATCGCGTATCAAGACTAAGAGAGATGATCCGATAACAGATACTCCTGATGTTTCAAAGCTCTGTACAATGAAATATATTTGATTGCGCTTTGAATTTTCGACAGTATCAATCGTTCGCATAGATCTTCCTTGCTCGCAAACTTAAGATTCGCGTACCCCAGATTATTGAGAAATTCCAAAACGAAGTCGAAGCAATTCATATTGATCTCGTCGTAGTTGACGGACTTCCATCTGTCATCTCTCGACATGGATGACAGCGTTTCGTCCCATCGAGCGGTCCAGGCAACCGGTGCGACATGGAAGGCGACGCAACCGGTCCATCTGTCAACGTCGTTCGCTATCAATCCGTCCTTATCGAATTCGACGACGCCTCCATCGGAATCGATTATCCCCACGTGCAAGTCGTCGCTCGTCACATCGTAGTCGTCCAGGAAGCTACCGCGCGAGGGTCGAATCGCGATGCTGGTCGGATTATGAGCGGCGTTTGCGAAAGGATAAGGGACACGAAACGGGTCTACGATGAAATCTTGTATTCGCGATGAGCAAACTGGGCACGTCTTCGGAATGCGCCTGCAAAACACATTCTTCCTTGGGCAATGACGGAAGCACACGATGCCCGGATTGTCGTTCATGTCGAAGCGGAAATGTCAAAGTTGAATTTAAGTAGATCGTATTTGACGGTATTATTTTCTCCTCCACTTTTGATACGATATTCGCCAAATTTGTACAAACTTTTATACGCGACTTGGAGAATTTTTATGTGTGTTTATATTAAAATTATCCTCTATCCTAACCTAAATAAATTATTGTTATTTAAATAACGCAAAAATCGACGTCGCATCCTCCGATGACGCTCGCACAGGCTCTCGTACTTGTTTCTTGCTACAATTGAGGATATATTTGCGTTAACCTCGTTTTACGAAAGAATCGGAATGAATGAAAACACATGTCACTTAACCTCACTTAACCTTACATTGCCAAGCTGCATACTTACATGACGAGTGCATGTGACTTGTGTCGTATCTTGTAACAAATTACGAGGTTGATGTCAAATATGCGTTACATGTGTCACGAGTTACAACATATGAGTTACGAGGCTTTTCGTTTGTCACTGATATCAAATTCCAGTCGCGCATAAACATGCAATATTCCGTTGACAGGACATCAGCTGATCAGCTGTTGAGTAAGAGAGTAGGGGAAGACTTGGAATGCGACCTCCTTCGGCTCCTTCCGGGTAGACTCGGTTCGATTATGTGTTCGTAATTGGTTTTCCAAGTCGCGCTAAAATTGGATCGATATGTCAGGTATTTTGATTACCATTTCCGCCTTTTAATTTTGGAATGCACTTGAGTTTGTTTTGCTCTATTTGCATTCTTTTCTCCTGCATTCCCTACTCTAAAGCAAATTTTTATTTATATTTGCTCTCAGAAACGGCAGAAAAGAGATAAAATGCAAAGAATGTAAATAAAAACGACGAATTTTATGAAGAAAATAAAAATATTAATGCACATAATTCAAATACTGGAATAAATTAAAAATGCGACTCTTGTGATATTAATGCGATTTCACTTCTTTTTCTCTTTGTAGTTTTCTTGAAACAGTATTACTATAATTTTTTATCCTCTTTTCTATAAATTTTAGCTAACATTTTATGTATTAAATTATTGCCAAAAAAATTGAAATATTTAATGTATTATAAATTAATGCATATATACAAGAAAATGTAATAATATATGATACAGTAAAATGTACTTATTAATATATTTTAGACAAATATATAAAAAAACTAACTTTATTGTTCAAATAATTTCAATGATAAAATGATAAGTAAAAGTTTTCACATTACGCAATACATATAATGTGGAATGAAAATTACATTATGAGACTTATATTCAAAATTGGAAGAAAATAAAGATATATAAACAACATATATTTTTTCTGAAATATTTCCAAAAAGATGATTAGTTATCATCAATGTTAATGTTTAAAGTATTAACAATGTTAATGTTTTAAAGCATTAACAATTTTTGAAGTATAATTTATATAAATATATTAATGTTTACACGCATTAATTTTTATAAAGCATTTAAACTACAAATGAAATTTCTGACCATAACAAATATTATTTGTTCGTCAATTTGAAATATCTTGACTTTAATAGAATTTTAAGTTGGAAGTTGAATTACAACAATAACAATATAAGTCATGAAATAACAATCATAAAGTCAAAAAGTCATAAAGTTTGAGAAGTTTGTAATCTTTCAGTTACCTGTCTAAAGAAAAAATAATTTCAAGTTTTACATAAAGCAAAGTATTAATATATCAATGTTATATATACCTAATTTTTTTTCCAATTATGAGATATATTGCGAAGTCTTCTTTCTCATACAACATTATTTACAAATTGTTTTATTTAAATTATAATTCAATTTATAAAATAATTGTTTTATTCAATATTAATATATACAAGGTGTTCAATAATAACCGTATCATCTCTCGTGTACAAGTGGAACATGTTAAATTGAATAGAAAAGTCCTGTATTATTTAATAATTTTCGATGGTTATTACCGGACACTTTATAAATATAAATATATATACAAATATGTATATATATTAATATATATACATATATATATTATTAATATATACATACGTAGATATATTAAATATACATATATTATATATGTAATCGAATATATATATAATTATGTACACAATTGTTTCATCATAAATTGATATTTATGATAGTCAATTAGAAGCATCTGTTATTAACGTTATTAATTATTTGATTGGACATGCAGGTACAAATGACTTATTCAGTACTTCCTTATCCACTTTTTTCTGCGGGAGTAATAAGAGCGCATTAGCGGCTTGACAGCTAAATGGCTTATCGCTGCGGAGATTTTTCTTGCTATAAGCCCTCGCGACATTATCCCGCTTTTTCCATTGTAAATTCGCCCATGCTGCTCTAGGACGCTGATGCAAGATATATCGCTGCTGTATCTACAATATAATTTATAACAATATTATAACAATACGCACATATCTCCCTTCATTTCAAATTTCAAATCTTACGCAAGCTGGAATGTTGCAAGGCTTCTCAAACATGCGGTGTATCCCGTTCAAAATAGGTAAGAGAAACAGATGCGCGGAAATGAAAGCAGACACAGGATTTTTCGGTAGACATACAAAATACTTCATTTTATCGTCAATCGTGCATGTTGCAAACGTCGTCGATTTCCCTGGTTTCAAGAATACATTTCCTGAAAAAATATACGTATATAAAGTGTGCGAAATTCGAGGATAATAAAATTGCAGCATGAAATTTTGTGAAAAATTAAGCACTTCCTGTCTTTTATTTCAAGAAATAGTTTTTTTCATAAAGAATAATTTAAAGCTAAATTGTCACCTTTATTTGTAAATTTAACTTTCATATCTTATAAATTGCTGCTCGGAAAAAAATGACAAATAATTTCGTTATTTATTTTTTTACAAACTTTCATACTACAATTTTATTATTCTCGAAATTTATGAGATATTTTTTATAATTTTCTCTATAGGCGCGTCTCTTTATATTTTTTGTTACTGCAATATGTATTTGGTTCAGAGATAAAAATACCGAAATGTATAGTGGCATCAAAGTTATTTTTTAAGATGGGCTTCAACAGGTCATTATCGTTCGAACAGCCTATTGTCACAAGTACGTTCACTTGATTTAAAACTTCTTCGATTTTCATCTTTATAGATTGTATACTGTGAAAATATCAATTATTATTCTACCATTGTTACACTAATAAAAATATTAATCGTTTGTATATTAAATAAAATATAATAATGTAACAAGAATTACGCAACAAAATATCAATGCACTCACTCATGTGTCACAATTCCGAAGTCCACTATTGAATTAAAACCTTTATCTTTTAATAACGCGATTAGGCTTATTCTGTTGCAGTCGTAAACAAATCCCGGTCTTAAAGGCTCTCCAGGTTCCACTAAGAACTCTCCAATTGACAATATACCTATGGGTACAGGTTCCATGACTAGAATATTTTGACGACCCGTAGCCACCAAAAGTCCTAATTCCGCTGGACCAATACGTGTGAGTGCAGGTATAATTATTTTGTCTTTCTTTATATCGCCACCGATATCTCTTTAAAATATATAGAAAGCGTTTCAGATGAAAAGAAAAACAATATTTCAAGAGATAACATTGAAAAATAATATGAGAAATTTAAAAAGATAGTATTTCAAAAAGTATATATATACATATACAGGGTGATTTTTTTAACCTGAAACTTTGAAATATCTCGAAAAAAAGCACTGTAGGAAAAGAAATGTTTCA